>CM034532.1:65280682-65549471 GCA_020002185.1 Paraescarpia echinospica
ATCTACTCCTGAAACTAACTGCTCCTTAACCCTCTTGTGACCAGAATGCCTAGATCAGCCCATCCCACACTCAGGATCAGAATACATGATTACATCTGAATATAGGGACACTTTAAAACTGTGTACCGTGAAACTGTGTCCTCCAATAATTGCAATTCTTTTTGGCAGTTAGCAAATAACAGACCATTAGCAAATGTGATTAAGTATGTCAGGGGCTTAGCCAGATACCCATCTACCAGTCTTGGAGACTGGCAGATGACTGGCCAAGACAGGTAATTATAACTGATAAGACTGGTGGAATTTACAGAAGGACAGCTGGCCACTAGATTAACTAATAGTTCTAAGTCTAGCAAACATGTAGCACAGGCCCACATTAATATCAATATTAATTAAATAAATGGCTCAAATGACACTTGTTTGTCTTTGACAAAAAAAGAAAACTGGCCAATGATGACTGTGATTGACGTGAATGGCTTCCTTGGATGACATTCGTGTGCTAAAAGGCACTTTTGTCTAATTCAAGACTGGTAAAAAATAATTTCTGTCTAAGGGCCTGGGGTCGGTTTCATGAAGCGTACTTAAACTACGTGGTTACTTAGCCCTACGCAAGTGCGTAAACTCCAATTCTTGCGTAGCTAAGTAGTTGCGTAAAATTAAGCAAAGCGGGTTTCATGTAGCGTGCATGACCTATTTCTTAACTAAGTAGGCACGTAAAGCTGTCACGTGGTTAGATTAGTGTCATGATACGGGTAACCCCCGGGATTCCCCTTCCCACTTTCCCGCTAGCAACATGGCAACAGCAAGCGATGCTGCCGGTTCCGAAAAAAGAGAAAGAAAATCGAATTTCAGTGATGATGAGCTGAGCTGTTTGTGCTGTTGTGCTGCATTTGTGATGTGGATAAATGGCGTGAGCAGCCAGTCTTGGAGCTTGTAGCCACTGTCACCTAGGATGTATCCTTCCAGTGTGAGCAGCCAGTCTTGGAGCATGTAGCCGCTGTCACCAAGGATGTATCCTTCCAGTGTGAGCAGCCAGTCTTGGAGCTTGTAGCCGCTGTCACCAAGAATGTATCCTTCCAGTGTGAGCAGCCAGTCTTGGAGCTTGTAGCCGCTGTCACCAAGGATGTATCCTTCCAGTGTGAGCCGCCAGTCTTGGAGCTTGTAGCCGCTGTCACTGAGGATGTATCCTTCCAGTGTGAGCAGCCAGTCTTGGAGCTTGTAGCCGCTGTCACCAAGGATGTATCCTTCCAGTGTGAGCAGCCAGTCTTGGAGCTTGTAGCCACTGTCACCAAGGATGTATCCTTCCAGTGTGAGCAGCCAGTCTTGGAGCTTGTAGCCGCTGTCACCAAGGATGTATCCTTCCAGTGTGAGCAGCCAGTCTTGGAGCTTGTAGCCGCTGTCACCAAGGATGTATCCTTCCAGTGTGAGCAGCCAGTCTTGGAGCTTGTAGCCACTGTCACCTAGGATGTATCCTTCCAGTGTGAGCAGCCAGTCTTGGAGCTTGTAGCCGCTGTCACTGAGGATGTATCCTTCCAGTGTGAGTGGCCAGTCTTGGACTTGTAGCCACTGTCACTGAGGATGTATCCTTCCAGTGTGAGCAGCCAGTCTTGGAGCTTGTAGCCGCTGTCACCAAGGATGTATCCTTCCAGTGTGAGCAGCCAGTCTTGGAGCTTGTAGCCGCTGTCACCAAGAATGTATCCTTCCAGTGTGAGCAGCCAGTCTTGGAGCTTGTAGCCGCTGTCACCAAGAATGTATCCTTCCAGTGTGAGCAGCCAGTCTTGGAGCTTGTAGCCGCTGTCACCAAGGATGTATCCTTCCAGTGTGAGCAGCCAGTCTTGGAGCTTGTAGCCACTGTCACCTAGGATGTATCCTTCCAGTGTGAGCAGCCAGTCTTGGAGCTTGTAGCCGCTGTCACCGAGGATGTATCCTTCCAGTGTGAGCAGCCAGTCTTGGAGCTTGTAGCCGCTGTCACCAAGGATGTATCCTTCCAGTGTGAGCAGCCAGTCTTGGAGCTTGTAGGCTGTCACCAAGAATGTATCCTTCCAGTGTGAGCAGCCAGTCTTGGAGCTTGTAGCCGCTGTCACCAAGGATGTATCCTTCCAGTGTGAGTGTGAGCAGCAGTCTTGGAGCTTGTAGCCACTGTCACCGAGGATGTATCCTTCCAGTGTGAGCAGCCAGTCTTGGAGCTTGTAGCCACTGTCACCGAGGATGTATCCTTCCAGTGTGAGCAGCCAGTCTTGGAGCTTGTAGCCGCTGTCACCGAGGATGTATCCTTCCAGTGTGAGCAGCCAGTCTTGGAGCTTGTAGCCGCTGTCACCAAGGATGTATCCTTCCAGTGTGAGCAGCCAGTCTTGGAGCTTGTAGCCACTGTCACTGAGGATGTATCCTTCCAGTGTGAGCAGCCAGTCTTGGAGCTTGTAGCCACTGTCACTGAGGATGTATCCTTCCAGTGTGAGCAGCCAGTCTTGGAGCATGTAGCCACTGTCACCAAGGATGTATCCTTCCAGTGTGAGCAGCCAGTCTTGGAGCTTGTAGCCGCTGTCACCAAGGATGTATCCTTCCAGTGTGAGCAGCCAGTCTTGGAGCTTGTAGCCGCTGTCACCAAGAATGTATCCTTCCAGTGTGAGCAGCCAGTCTTGGAGCTTGTAGCCGCTGTCACCAAGAATGTATCCTTCCAGTGTGAGCAGCCAGTCTTGGAGCTTGTAGCCGCTGTCACCAAGGATGTATCCTTCCAGTGTGAGCCGCCAGTCTTGGAGCTTGTAGCCGCTGTCACTGAGGATGTATCCTTCCAGTGTGAGCAGCCAGTCTTGGAGCTTGTAGCCGCCGTCACCAAGGATGTATCCTTCCAGTGTGAGCAGCCAGTCTTGGAGCTTGTAGCCACTGTCACCAAGGATGTATCCTTCCAGTGTGAGCAGCCAGTCTTGGAGCTTGTAGCCGCTGTCACCAAGGATGTATCCTTCCAGTGTGAGCAGCCAGTCTTGGGGCTTGTAGCCGCTGTCACCGAGGATGTATCCTTCCAGTGTGAGCAGCCAGTCTTGGAGCTTGTAGCCGCTGTCACCGAGGATGTATCCTTCCAGTGTGAGCAGCCAGTCTTGGAGCTTGTAGCCGCTGTCACCAAGGATGTATCCTTCCAGTGTGAGCAGCCAGTCTTGGAGCTTGTAGCCACTGTCACCAAGGATGTATCCTTCCAGTGTGAGCAGCCAGTCTTGGAGCTTGTAGCCGCTGTCACCAAGGATGTATCCTTCCCGTGTGAGCAGCCAGTCTTGGAGCTTGTAGCCGCTGTCACCAAGGATGTATCCTTCCAGTGTGAGCAGCCAGTCTTGGAGCTTGTAGCCACTGTCACCAAGGATGTATCCTTCCAGTGTGTGCAGCCAGTCTTGGGGCTTGTAGCCGCTGTCACCAAGGATGTATCCTTCCAGTGTGAGCAGCCAGTCTTGGAGCATGTAGCCGCTGTCACCAAGGATGTATCCTTCCAGTGTGAGCAGCCAGTCTTGGAGCTTGTAGCCACTGTCACCGAGGATGTATCCTTCCAGTGTGAGCAGCCAGTCTTGGAGCTTGTAGCCGCTGTCACCAAGGATGTATCCTTCCAGTGTGAGCGGCCAGTCTTGGAGCTTGTAGCCGCTGTCACCAAGAATGTATCCTTCCAGTGTGAGCAGCCAGTCTTGGAGCTTGTAGCCGCTGTCACCAAGAATGTATCCTTCCAGTGTGAGCAGCCAGTCTTGGAGCTTGTAGCCGCTGTCACTGAGGATGTATCCTTCCAGTGTGAGCCGCCAGTCTTGGAGCTTGTAGCCGCTGTCACTGAGGATGTATCCTTCCAGTGTGAGCAGCCAGTCTTGGAGCTTGTAGCCGCTGTCACCAAGGATGTATCCTTCCAGTGTGAGCAGCCAGTCGCCGGGAGGCTTGTAGCATAAATGCGCAAGGATCATATCCTTCGCAGTGTGGCAGGCAGCCAGTCTTGGAGCTTGTAGCAGCTGTCACCAAGAATGCTTATCGCTTCCAGTGTGAGCAGCCAGTCTTGGAGCTTGTAGCCACTGTCACTGAGGATGTATCCTTCCAGTGTGAGCAGCCAGTCTTGGAGCTTGTAGCGGCTGTCATCGAGGATGTATCCTTCCAGTGTGAGCAGCCAGTCTTGGAGCTTGTAGCGGCTGTCATCGAGGATGTATCCTTCCAGTGTGAGCAGCCAGTCTTGGAGCTTGTAGCCACTGTCACTGAGGATGTATCCTTCCAGTGTGAGCAGCCAGTCTTGGAGCTTGTAGCGGCTGTCATCGAGGATGTATCCTTCCAGTGTGAGCAGCCAGTCTTGGAGCTTGTAGCAGCTGTCACCAAGAATGTGTCCTTCCAGTGTGAGCAGCCGGTCTTGGAGCTTGTGGCCTTTGTCACCAAGGTGTGAGCCGCCAGTCTTGGAGCTTGTAGCCGCTGTCACTGAGGGATGTATCCTTCCAGTGTGAGCAACCAGTCTTTGGAGCTTTGCTTGGCGCTGTCACCAAGGATGTATCCTTCCAGTGTGAGCAGCCAGTCTTGGAGCTTGTAGCCGCTGTCACCAAGAATGTATCCTTCCAGTGTGAGCAGCCAGTCTTGGAGCTTGTAGCCGCTGTCACCAAGGATGTATCCTTCCAGTGTGAGCAGCCAGTCTTGGAGCTTGTAGCCACTGTCACCGAGGATGTATCCTTCCAGTGTGAGCAGCCAGTCTTGGAGCTTGTAGCCGCTGTCACCGAGGATGTATCCTTCCAGTGTGAGCAGCCAGTCTTGGAGCTTGTAGCCGCTGTCACCGAGGATGTATCCTTCCAGTGTGAGCAGCCAGTCTTGGAGCTTGTAGCCGCTGTCACCGAGGATGTATCCTTCCAGTGTGAGCAGCCAGTCTTGGAGCTTGTAGCCGCTGTCACCGAGGATGTATCCTTCCAGTGTGAGCAGCCAGTCTTGGAGCTTGTAGCCACTGTCACCGAGGATGTATCCTTCCAGTGTGAGCAGCCAGTCTTGGAGCTTGTAGCCGCTGTCACTGAGGATGTATCCTTCCAGTGTGAGCAGCCAGTCTTGGAGCTTGTAGCCGCTGTCACCGAGGATGTATCCTTCCAGTGTGAGTGGCCAGTCTTGGAGCTTGTAGCCGCTGTCACGAGGATGTATCCTTCCAGTGTGAGTGGCCAGTCTTGGAGCTTGTAGCCGCTGTCACCAAGGATGTATCCTTCCAGTGTGAGTGGCCAGTCTTGGAGCTTGTAGCCGCTGTCACCGAGGATGTATCCTTCCAGTGTGAGCAGCCAGTCTTGGAGCTTGTAGCCACTGTCACGGAGGATGTATCCTTCCAGTGTGAGCAGCCAGTCTTGGAGCTTGTAGCCGCTGTCACCGAGGATGTATCCTTCCATTGTGAGCAGCCAGTCTTGGAGCTTGTAGCCACTGTCACGGAGGATGTATCCTTCCAGTGTGAGCAGCCAGTCTTGGAGCTTGTAGGCGCTGTCACCAAGGATGTATCCTTCCATTGTGAGCAGCCAGTCTTGGAGCTTGTAGCCGCTGTCACTGAGGATGTATCCTTCCAGTGTGAGCAGCCAGTCTTGGAGCTTGTAGCCACTGTCACCGAGGATGTATCCTTCCAGTGTGAGCAGCCAGTCTTGGAGCTTGTAGCCGGTGTCACCGAGGATGTATCCTTCCAGTGTGAGTGGCCAGTCTTGGAGCTTGTAGCCACTGTCACGGAGGATGTATCCTTCCAGTGTGAGCAGCCAGTCTTGGAGCTTGTAGCCGCTGTCACCGAGGATGTATCCTTCCAGTGTGAGCAGCCAGTCTTGGAGCTTGTAGCCGCTGTCACCGAGGATGTATCCTTCCAGTGTGGGCAGCCAGTCTTGGAGCTTGTAGCCGCTGTCACCGAGGATGTATCCTTGCAGTGTGAGCAGCCAGTCTTGGAGCTTGTAGCCGCTGTCACCGAGGATGTATCCTTCCAGTGTGAGCAGCCAGTCTTGGAGCTTGTAGCCGCTGTCACCGAGGATGTATCCTTCCAGTGTGAGTGGCCAGTCTTGGAGCTTGTAGCCGCTGTCACCGAGGATGTATCCTTCCAGTGTGAGCAGCCAGTCTTGGAGCTTGTAGCCACTGTCACCGAGGATGTATCCTTCCAGTGTGAGCAGCCAGTCTTGGAGCTTGTAGCCACTGTCACCGAGGATGTATTCTTCCAGTGTGAGTGGCCAGTCTTGGAGCTTGTAGCCGCTGTCACTGAGGATGTATCCTTCCAGTGTGAGTGGCCAGTCTTGGAGCTTGTAGCCGTCACTGAGGATGTATCCTTCCAGTGTGAGCAGCCAGTCTTGGAGCTTGTAGCCGCTGTCACCGAGGATGTATCCTTCCAGTGTGAGCAGCCAGTCTTGGAGCTTGTAGCCGCTGTCACTGAGGATGTATCCTTCCAGTGTGAGTGGCCAGTCTTGGAGCTTGTAGCCGCTGTCACTGAGGATGTATCCTTCCAGTGTGAGCAGCCAGTCTTGGAGCTTGTAGCCGCTGTCACCGAGGATGTATCCTTCCAGTGTGAGCAGCCAGTCTTGGAGCTTGTAGCCACTGTCACCGAGGATGTATCCTTCCAGTGTGAGCAGCCAGTCTTGGAGCTTGTAGCCACTGTCACCGAGGATGTATCCTTCCAGTGTGAGCAGCCAGTCTTGGAGCTTGTAGCCGCTGTCACCGAGGATGTATCCTTCCAGTGTGAGCAGCCAGTCTTGGAGCTTGTAGCCGCTGTCACCGAGGATGTATCCTTCCAGTGTGAGCAGCCAGTCTTGGAGCTTGTAGCCGCTGTCACCGAGGATGTATCCTTCCAGTGTGAGCAGCCAGTCTTGGAGCTTGTAGCCGCTGTCACCAAGGATGTATCCTTCCAGTGTGAGCAGCCAGTCTTGGAGCTTGTAGCCGCTGTCACCGAGGATGTATCCTTCCAGTGTGAGCAGCCAGTCTTGGAGCTTGTAGCCGCTGTCACCGAGGATGTATCCTTCCAGTGGCCAGGGTGCCGTCTCGAACACATTGAATACGGGACACTCCCGCAGAATGCGTGCGTTGTGCACCGATCCCGGCCACCTCACAACACTGTTCATGATCATGGCATCGGCATCACAGATCAGTTGGACATTTATGTTATGGTCGTTTTTATGATTGATATATTAATGTTCGTTGACCGATTGTGTTACAATTTTAATATGCATACAGTCGACGCAGGTGATAACGTTAGGGACGTTTGCGATGTGGTGACACTGCACTTTCATGGCTTCCGTCTCGCCTACTTGGGGGAAGCGTACGTGATGTGGCAGTAGCCTGGCGAATGCAGGTGGAACTCTCTGAACAGTTCTACTCACAGTTGCCTTGCTAACACAAAACAACTCGCCTACAACCACATGCAAAGAAACGTAACGTCCGTGACACTATCGAGATGTCGTCACTGACTAAATCTATTAAATGCCTAATATTCTCCCGACGAAAACGATACCGGTCAAACAACTCAACGTTTTCGTATACACCAAATGAGTGTGTCATGTATCTAAACACTCTCTCTCGCCGGAATATTCGTCTAACTGCACCGTTTATCTGATGAACTGGTCGTAAAGCCGCCATTAAGAACAACTTAGTGGAGTTACACCACGGGGGTAGGTGCCGTAGCCTAAGTAGGGCATTGCGCCCACTGCGCAGTCTAAGTAGACGACATGAAACGCGAAATCTTCTACGATGACCTTCGTAGCGCTAAGTAACCGTTCGTAGCCGCTAAGTAGGCTTCATGAAACTGGCCCCTGGTCTTTACAACTGATAAGACCATGGAATTTAGAGGGGGCCAGCTGGCCACTAGATTAACTAATGGTTCCACCTCTAGGGGGCCCACATTAATTACTATCATTGACACAACTGGTAGTGAAACAAATTTAATGGATCAGTATTAATTATACAAATGGCTAAAATGACACTGTTATACATAAAAAAAATAAACCTGCCAATAATGGCCCTGTGGTTGACATGAATGGCGTCCAGGCATGCCGTTCACATGCTAAATGATACAATTTTAGTCATTCAAGACTAACAAAAAATCTGTGGCTAAGGGTCTGCAGAGCCATATTAACAAAGCTGACAAAAACAAAACATCCTGTCCTTGATGAAAAAGAGAAAACAAATCCTTGTTCTTACTGGATTAAAAGGATTACCGATAAATGATATTTCAATGAGGATTAATGGATGTCTGACTGCTCCGTGAAGGCAATAGTGAGGCTTGATCTGCTGCATATAACAAGTAAGATTCTCAATGCATTCGATATACCCACCAGATTGATTTGGTCGACACTTCGGCCCACAACGACACTTCTACCGCAGGTGCAGAGATGTGACGTGATTGCTTGCCGCAGGAGAGATATGTCACACTTATGCTCCCGATGCAGCGCCGTGATGGACAGCTGTGCACAACAAACACAACATTGTAGATATTGCAAAAATGGCACAATATACATAGATGCACGAGATGGTTTTCCTGAAGTATTGTCTCCGATGTTTGTCATTATACAGTTTTTCATAACACAAGTTACGTGAAACGTCCCCAACTGATTGGAGGTCCTCAAAACAATCGCAGAAAGTATGTGTAGCGTTATGAACAACTATTTATGACTGTCTAATGTTCAGCATGAACCCTAAAACTGTTAAAAACCTTAACCAATAGAGAATTTGTTAAAATAAAGGAATTACTTTTTTTCCGGGGGGTTGTAGATGAACACATTACAGCTTTTGGTGTCCAAGGTACTACACATCTAGGAGACACATTTTAACATCTTCTCCCCGCACATACACACACACATTTGCTCGAAAATAATTATGTGTAAAACACATATCAATTATTCAATATTCTACACACCCAAATAACATCCAGCAAACACTCAAGGATTGGAGAAAGTATGGTTTTGTTTCTTGTATTTGCGGTGCTGTTTTCTTCACCCACTCCTACACAGGAGAGAGTAGGGTTAGTTGTAGCAGCTGAAAATCTAAGACGTGTATAATTTGTGAACTCTTCTATTAGTCTATGGCAGCCGCAGGTTCATTTAAAAACACTTGGGTGATTAAGATGTTAGAATATAGTTAATTATATAACACGATTTGATCACACTTTGCACCTGCACAGAAACTTTACACAGCAGAGTGTGCCCACTTACAGGAATGTTTGTCGGTAAAGCCAGTGAGGTGAGAGAGCTGATCATTCTCACAAACTCTGACAAGTCAATGGAGAACAACCGCACAGCCGTGTCATCTGTCTCCTGCCACAGAACATTGGCACGTGACGGAAACATCACAAAACACAAGTTATCAGCAGCATACTACATAGGAATGTACTGTTATGAAAACAGGATATGTTTATGTAAGCATTTTTATCTCCACAAATGAAAATACAAATGAGCACTAAGATTACGTCAACTGATCGTAATAACATCCTTCTTCACAAATGATAATAAAAATGGGCAGGGCACAACAATTATGTCATCTAAAACCTTCCTTTTCCTTCAGCAGAGATGGAGAGAGCAAATGAGTGTAAACGGACATGAGACAGCTATATCAAGAAAATGAGGGAGAGGAGAGAGATTAATAACCTACTGCATTATTATTACACATAAATACAACATTGACTGCATATATTTGAACAAAACAATTATTAAATTCTCAGCTGTCCGAAAACATTTGGTACAGAAAATAATTCTCAGACTGAATTTTTACAGACACGAACAAGTTCTGATGTTGTGTCTCATTTGACAATCCAGGCTACCAATAGGGTTTTGTAACTTCATCATTGAGAAGTTGCATTTTTTAAATAATTAGTGCCTGATTACATAGGAACAAAGACAAAAATATTTTTACAAACATGTTACACAAAAAATTACGTAGATTCTTAGAGTGTCCTAAACCATAGTATCCGAATAAATAGTCATTACAGTAGGGTCTTATGGGACTTAGTTCCGGGAACATGTGTGCTGTGACACAAAAGTAGACCTACCTTAGCCAGCATCACTCGAAACTTGCCAATAAGTCGCGTCATCCATGCCCGACACAGGCTGTGCCAACACAGGAAGATGTCACATCGATGACGCGGCAGGACTAGTGACACAGAATGCACCGTCATGTCACCTTTCCCCATGGCACTGAACACAAACGCTGCGACAGTGATGTCGTGTCGAGTGACACTATAGAACTTAGTGTTGAGTTCCACTTCAAGACCGTACTGGTATATCTCACCACTGAGTGTGTGTGTTGCAACGTGTGTTAACACGTCCATGTTTGGATCACACACTTTGTCCATCGTCCAGATGTGTTTAATCTTTGGGCCAAGGATGTTGTCCCAGTAACTCAGTATGATCATTTTCACAACACAATCGCTGTCACATGCAAGACAGGTCTTCCCAAACATACTACTGGGACTCGTTGGAGACAATGACAACCCCCCATTCAGCATAGACGAATCCTTTTCACATTTCTCAATGTTGAGACATTTCAGGGTACTATGCCTGCATGCCTTACAGTCACCGTCCCTCAGCAATGCATTACTCTCGCTGTCCGACATTGTTACCAATCTCACAACCTCTTTCAAATTAATACTTGTGTAATGTTGTATAGATGTATTTGAAAGTAACATTTAATGAACTTTTACAAATAACAATTACATCTGACAATATTCAGGCATAGCTTTTTACCTAGACTGTCTTAATCTTCAAAGATCTAACACTGTATTGCACAAAAGAATAGTTACAAAATATGTCTAAAACTAACAACTATTAGAAAGTACTTTGTACATAAAAAGCCTTCAAAGTTTGTTGTGTCATTGAAATGTTTGTGTTTAGAAACAGTCATAATTAGGCTTTATGTGACACTGTATCATTTAAAGATGGTGTGCACTTCCCTTCGCGTGTGCATCGTATAGACGAGGCAGTCGGCAACAACGATGTTGATCATAATGAAGCACACAGCCATGATGTTGATGGTGGTGCGTTCGTCAAGGGGTCCTGATGACGACTGTGTGAAGCACATGATAAGGCAGAAGGACAGCGTCACAAACATGGACAGGAACATGTAGTTGACAATGAGAACGATCAAGCGGTCCTGTTCCAGCACCAACATTGCTGTCGCTGCGTCGTTAGCCGAGAAATGCACAGGGATCCAGAAGTCTTGCCACGGCATCAATAGTGCTTAGTGTGTGCACTGCTGGTGCTTGGCAGAGGCTCTTAGAGAAGGCAGTGTCCTCAATCAGTGGCTACTGGTTAATCAAATGCATGACTTCTGACGTGACCCTGCCACTGCAAGAAGGAAAAACATCAACAGATACATCCACTGAATATGTACTTGAATGCAGGTGATTGCCAAACAGTCATAACTGCATTGCATAAAACAGTTTATCCTGGCCCATTTACACCATGATATAGATGCTAGTGATTTTGGTCTGCAATAATGATTTCAGCACAGTGTTTAGTGAATTTCAGGCAAGCATTTAAAAACAAACACTATTTATGGTTATATCAAATTGCAAACACTGAAAATATGGTGCTGAACAGTTACCGAAATGGTTTTACTGTCATTGTTGCTTTGGCAGTACAAGGTTTGTTTTCAAGGTACAATTGAAAAATATGTTAATAAATTATTAAATAAATATGGATGTAAGTAACTGCATAAAAATTGTATGGCATATTTACTGATTAAATACATGCTGTACACTGTACATAACCGCAGTGTAATATAATTCAATATGTAATGACTGTATTATATTATCTCTTCTTACTTTATAAAAAATCAAACATGGTCATTTTTACTTGTTAACCCATAGTTAGCCTGCAGTAATTGGTTAATGATTTTTGCCAGTAACTGTTAAGTAAACAAGTGCTTGAAATAGTATCTACAGATCCATCGTCAAGTGATATTGATAATTTCTACGTTATTCAAGCAGATGGATCTGATTCATTGTGCTCTGGTATTCAAACAGGTCCACAATTATGTGTCCAGTGTTCAATTGTCACAAGAATGATCTGAACCGTCGTGTTACATTGGCTATTTATTTATAGTTATTTAAACAGACATATATATGATGACAATCACGGCAATGTTTATTTTTGAGATGCTCACTTAATAATGTAATGAGATTAATGTTTGATAAAATGCATGGATTTGTGTTACAGATGTTTAATAAACAATATTGTCGAGATGTTCAAGGCAAGATACTGCACTGAACATCAGACAATGACATTGCTCTGTATAAACAACAGACCAATTAATAGTACCTCCACCCACGACAATCATGTGAATGCCAACACGGATCGAAATTGCATGAGCGATAATATAAGGACTGTAGGAATGTTACAAAAACACAAACACGCTTTGAAGTTTAGTGTTGGTTGATGTAGCGATATAATTTACATAACCTACCGTCAAATCCAAATCGCAAATAACCTTTTAATTTTGCATAGAAAGCAAATCAGACCACATCCTTGGCCAGTGCAAGGTAAAAGAAGACACCTTTCAGAAGTTCCGAAGCGGTCCTCATCACATTGAACCGTACGTTCCTAGGACGTTCGCAAACGATTGGCGAGACGGTAGGAGATGGCAGAGGGCAATCAGAGGAACTACGTCGTCGGATATTATGGAGGAGCGGGTGAACGGAGAAAGGTATAGAGGGAGTCACAACGGACAGAACAGTTGACATAGAATTATGTTGATATACACTGGACAATAATTATTATGATAATGTGTAGAGGTAGAAGGAATTAATGAGTGGACGTGAGAGGAAGAGGAGCAGGGAGAGGAGAATAGAAGATGGATAGGGGAGAGGATCGAGGTAGTTCCTTTTGTTAAAAAGGTGTTATTGCATGGTGACTAGTCCTTGCCTTGGTCAGTACATTTCAGGAAAGTAGAGGAGGAGCACGAGGAGGTGGAAAAGGAGGAGAAGAGTGATGGGAGAGGTGGACTGAGAGGAAGAGAAGGTATAGGAGGAGCTAGATGAAGAGGATGGATAGAAGGAAGAGGGACATGATGAGGAAGAGGAGGAGGGCGAAGGAAAGTGATGAGATAGGAGGAGGAAGAAGATTAAGAAAGAATGGAGGGGAGATGATGAGAGAGATGAGAAGAGAGATGAGGATGGAGCTGAGGAGGAAGAAGTGGAGGAGGAATTGAGTAGAAGGAAAAGGAGGACGAATGGGAAGAGGGGCATATTGAAGGAGTGGGTGTGAGAGGAGGCGGAGGAGGGATACAAAGAGGAAAGGGGATGAGGGGAGAGAGGAAGGAGGGGGAGAGAGGAAGAGGAGGAGGGGAGATAGGGTGAGGGATATGAGGAGGAGAGAGATGAGGAGGCGATGAGGAGGAAGGATGGGAAGACGGAGAGGAGGATGGAGAGAGAGGACGATAATGGAGAGGAGGAGTCAGGTTAGGAGCAATGAGAGTAGGACGAGGAAGATGTGAACGAAGAGGAGGAGGGACAAATGGAAAAAGTGGAGGTGAGAGTAGGAAGATGGAGATGAGGAAGAGGGAAAGGCAGCGAAAAAAGGAGGAAGGAGGAAGAGAAGGAAGAGAGAGTAGGTGAAGGAGATAGGAATAAATGGGCGAGGATAAGGAAATAGGAGGATGAGAAGGAAGAGGTGGAAGGAGAGGCGGAAGAACAGAAAGGAGTGGATGTGAAAGGAGGTGAAGCAGGGATACGAGGAGGAGATTGAGGTGGAAGGAGAGGAGAAGAGTGAGGCATAGGAGAGGAGGAGAGTGAGGCGAAGGAGAGTGAGGTGGAAGGAGAGGAGGAGAGTGAGGTGGAAGGAGATGAGGAGAGTGCAGTGGAAGGAGAGGAGGAGAGTGAGGTGGAAGGAGAGGAGGAGAGTGAGACGAAAGAAATGAGAAGTTAAATGAAAATGCGGGAGATGAGGGAGGGGAGGTGGAAGTGGAGGAGGATGGAATGGAGTGGGGAAGGAGAGGAGGAGTGTGGAATTAGGGTGAGGTGAGAAGAGAATTGAGAGGGCCACGGAGGAATAAGACTGACTGAAGGAAGGATCGAGTGATATGAGAGGGGGGAAGGAAGGGTGAAAAGGAGAATAGGAGAAGACAGGAGAAGACATGATGGATAGGGGAGAGGATGGAAGAGAGGGAGGAGGGAGAGTGGGAATAGGAGGCGGACGCTGGAGTAACAACGTTGGTGTTTGTATCCCTTGCGTTCTGGCGGAGTAATGTACAATTGAAAGTTTAATTTTACATATGTTATACTATCAATATTTTGTTACCGTAAAAATAAAGTTACAGTTGGATTATTTAGATTGGAAACATTGGGTTTTGTGAAAAAATCTCGTAATATATCTTCGAAACAGTAATATTAGATGCAGCAACACAACAGTCGATTAATTATACGGACGAAATCGGTAAGGAGGTCAATACCAAAACAACACTAGCGCCCATTTTACATTTACGGTAGTTCTCTGGTTTCGTCAAGCGACACATTATGCGACTTGATTGACAGGTGCGCGCTCCCATTTGTGTCCGTTTGTTTCGAATGGCTTTTAGCAGTGCGGCAGGACAAATTAACAGGTGCATCAACAAACGGTAAGCATTTACATGAAAACATGATCCAAAAGCAGGGCGTCTGTTGATTATGCGTTACATTACTGGTGGTGTTTATGTTATAATGTTGTAAGATAACATGCACAGTCGAAACCCACGCACGCACACGGGTAGAGAGAGATACGCCTTCTCTCCACGGAGAAGCGATCAGCGATCACTGCCCTCGATTTCTGCACAATCTAGTTTGGTTACTGCTAGAGTTACGCTGGGGGTGATTGCTGTTCTGGAATTGTAGTATTGCCTATTCTTCCGTTTTCATTTTGCATGCTTAACGACGTAACGTAGGGTAGTGTCTAACGGATACCCGGGTCTAACAGATAATCATAATGGGGCCGCTAGTTCTGTGAAATTAGCCATTTACCATTAGGGAGTGTTTGTTGCGTGTGGAGGTAGCATCGATTAGCCAGACTCCATAATTAGTTGGGGCGACACTTTTTGTTGTTCCCTGCAGCGTACACTTACTGGGACACTCACTGTGAGCACATCTACATCAATTAATATTTCACGCATGAAACTTGACCTAGCAAGATGCACGGCTGTAAATGTAATGATTCATGACTTCTTCAAATGTCTGTCGTCAGTGGCATGTAGGATCATGGAAAGAATGGCCAAGCTTAGACATCTTCCATGCTAAGATATCAATGCGAAATCTAAACCTTCTAACACCTTTATAGGGTATATTTTAATTATATATTATTATTACAAATAATGTAACTGTAAAACAATTTTCTTTTAACTTTTAATCTTAATTTTTTAACCTTCTAACTGTTTTTAATTATATTTTAAACCATTTAAATTAAAAACCCATGCGCACCCTCACAACAACTGTGGAGTTATTCCTCGACTGCCGGGGTTTCCACAATAGTCCTGAAGAAGAAGAAGAATGGTGCAATAGGGTGCAAAAATGTATAGCTTTAATTAGGAACAATATAGGTACAAACTGTCAAAAATTGGCCACTGTTTGTCAGTGTAAAGTAGTTTCTGCCAATTTTGTCAGACAGGAAGTGTGTGTGAATTAAACTGAAAGTGCAATTCACTCAGACAATAAACATTACTTAAGAGTTAACACACAGTCTTTCAAAGTTGATTGCCTCAACTGGAAACACATTGTATGGCATTTCTGGAGCAAATAGGGAAATAATGGTGACTACATTTAGTTCCATTCATGTTGCTCCATACTCGGAGGACCTGGAGACTGACTGGGTTTATACAGGGAGACCTGATTAACGTTCTCATCATGCCTGCAGCCTAGCAGTCTTGGAAGATTGCCACCACAGCAAGAGTAAGGGAACAACGCATACAGTGTTGCATGCAAAATTAGGGTGCCTAATCTAAGTAAGACAGCCATACACTTGTACTATATTGCTCGACCGTGTTCCCACATATTTTTCCTCATATTGACTATGACACATACTCTTAGGGTCAATCATCAGGCACATCAATTTTTTACACTACAGAAAAAGGCAGTTAGAAATATTTACTGGTGATGGTGCTGTGTACATTTCAATATCAGCACTGTTGCGTATTAGTCAGAACAGACTTTGACATTGAGATTAGGTATGTAAGGACAGTGAGGATTTAATTAGAAACTTGGTATGCAGACAATTTAAAGAAACAAACACAAAACTAACCAAGTAACCAATTAAAATAATTATATGTTATGACAAGAACATCCATCATCTAATCAGTATATATCAGCCAGAAAAGTGGAGCCAAAATACACACATAAGTGATGCTTATTCGAATTTCCAAAGCAAAACAAACACTAAGAAACAGCTGTTACAGGATCGTCAGTCCAGTATGCAATTATATACATAAAATGTCATTCGGGAATTGGGTTATACATATTTCAGTAGTTTTACAGACAAAAAGTAAATTACATGCCTAATGGTCCTGCACCTATATTGTAAACTTCACCCATGCCTAAAAGCTTGATTTGTGAAATGTTCTACATGGGTAGAACATTTCACATCAGCAGTAGAACACAATTTCCGTAGGAACACTATTCTAGGCAGATGTTTATGTGCTATTCTTCTCTAGGGAAGTTCATTAACGGCAGAGGAAATATTGGGCTATATCTCTATGAGCTAGGGTGCCAGTTGGTGCACAGCCGTCAGTTGCTGGTTTCGTAATCACTGAATGAGGACATGGAGCAAACTGTTTTACATAAACAAGCAGCTGTTGAGAGGTGTTTGAGTTGTAAAGGTGGGTGTTGGGTGTGGCGTGGTGTTACCAGTTGAAGAGAGACAAGACATCAACAAAACTGGAGTATTTGTGTCTCTTGTTGGTGTGTGCGTGGGTGGACACGCACAAGCTGTATAGCTGTCACTAGACATTGACGTTACCATATGACGTCAAATAAAAGTGGGATGCATGAGTCAATTATTACACTGTTATTCCTTATGTTATTCCACTGATATACCAAACTTGTCTTGTTGAATAACACTGTGTTTCCCTCGGTGACAAAGCCTTCAGAAGTTGTCAAAAACAAGCCATTGACTGACTAGTGACAAGTAATCCACTCTCATTACTCCAGTTACTTGCCCACACAGGGTTTACACTTTGTGCACAACTATCTTGGGCAACACTTCACTGAATTAACCCCTTGCCATTGTTTACTTGCCATTATCCCTTTGCCAACTAACCCATTGCCATTAGCCCTTAGCCATTAACCCCTTGCCATTAATCCCTCACCATTAACCCCTTGCTACTAAAACCTCCCCATTAACTCTGATATTTAATCCCTTGCCATTAACCCCTTGCCATTATATAATTAACCCCATGCCATTATATAACTAACCCCTTGCCATTAACCGCTCACTTTTAACCTCATGCCGTTAACCCCTTGCAGTCATGATTAACTCCTTGCCATAATCATTAACCCCTCGCCATTAACCCCTTTCCATTAACCCCTCACCATTAACCCCTCGCCAACCAAAAACAGCAGATTGTGAGCAGAGCCTGAAGTCAGCTCACTCTAACTGGTTATAAATACACCTTATATACAGATCACTGTGGGGAAACCTGGCATGTCTGATACAGACGGTATGGCAAAGGAGAAAGCAGTGTAGTATCGAACAATCACTGAAGGTTGGATGAACTAGGAGACTGTACGTATACATGTGTATTTGAGGTGTCTTAGTTCAGGAACAGATGTCATGGCATGCTAAAGCTGGAGGGAAGGCGATAAATATCCTACAATGTGCAATGTAGCGAGTTGTTTGCACAGATGGTGTTCTTGTTACCCTGCATCCACATACCAACAAGTTTGAGTTTCTGTACAAGTGTCTGTGATGTTCGTCCTCTTGGTAGCCACCTTCTTAATGGCCACTCACAGTGTAGGATGTCTAAAACCTGGCTTGTCCTATTAGGAGCTGTATTTGTTATTGTCATAATTTTAAACATCTGCATCAAATATATGTGTTTTATATTATAAAAAAATAATGATGACTTATTAAAATAATTATCACACATGTATATACATACCCACAATTAAATAGTTGTAATATTTACAATTTGAGAATAAACATGTATGTTAAAGTTTAATTGCACTGAGTACATATACCTAGGCACTGTAATGGATATTTGTGAGTCATCTATAAAAATGAAATTGTACCCTTCATCTTCATGGGTCAGCAGTAGTGGTGATATTTCATAGGGGATGGGAGGGGGGAGGGGGAGGGGGAGGGGGCGTAGAGGGTTTTACATGACTGCACATTGAATTAAACTGTCTCCTACTTGCTGAGTTAACCAATGAAATCTCCCAGGAGTTTGGCTGTGGGGCAATGGCACCTAATTAAGACCACTCACTTATAGCCACATGCCAAGGGATGAAGAATGCAAATACCACACCCCTACCAAAATTGCAAAATAATTGCTCACAAGATGGAGGTTACCAGAAAATTACTAGAAAGAACCTTACAGAAAGGGCTGCATTGATCGGTCCAGTTTCTGGAAATACCACTAACGTTTGCTGCCTGTCAGCTGCCTATAAAGCACCAGCTGTCTGTGGCCTTCCTCATATAGCTAATAGCTAATTACTACTACTAACATACAGCTTGACTTGACCATCAACTTGTGTCTACCAGATCAGGCCTGGGGTCAATTACTTTCGAGTTCTAGTTGTTTCCAGCACTTGACAACATTCTATTAACTGACCAGTCTGTATTATTGTGGTTACAATGTAATGGTCTTATGAGGTCCCATTCAACTAGTCAGCCTTTTTCAGAACATTATCTCCAAACCGACCTTTATATGCTGGCAGTGAGGGTGGTCAATGCCAGGTTGCTTGTCGTCCTCAGTGGTTCTTTTATGTCCCAAAAAAATCTAAGTTGCCATTTATTGATACCCATGCCCAAAGTAGTTGAAATAATACTTGAGAAAGTCAAGTACTTTCACCATCATCATCATTAGGGGAGTATTATGAAGTATAAACAATTAATAAATATTTACAACAAAATATATATATATATATATAGTGTATACCATATTTAGTACAATCTACTAATTACATTGACTAAGGATAGAACATATATATGTTCCATTTTATATTTAAATACCATACTGGAATGAAAGCCAAAAGCAATAGTCAATGCCACATAACTTGGTGGATTATATTAGTCTAATTAAACCACATTGCTCTACTGCTGCTTGGTGCTTGGTGGACAGGTAATTTTTGGCTCAAGGACAAATACATCAGGATGATTTTCACACCTGTAGTTTAGGCTCAGTTGTGTGCACATGTCCGTGTTCCTCTGGTTAAAACGATGGGCAAGGTGGTAGGAGTGGGTTGCTGCAGGCGTGAAACATTGCTAGGGGGGTCCGGGGGCATGGTATAGAGGGGAAGATATAAAACAACAAGACACTACTTGTAAATGTAGTAATCACGATTGATAAAAGTTAGCAATCGTGATTATTTCATCGTGTTGACAGTTGAGGTGTGGTTTCCACTTTACCAATGGTACTCAGTTGAGGTGTGGTTTCCACTTGATCACTGGCAGGGGAGACCGGGGCTAACTGGGACAAAGTTCACTTTTTCACCACACAGGTTACTAATAGAAATTCAGGCACCAAACTATCATGCCAGGTAAACAACACATTTCTTAACATAATGCATGGGTATATTAAATTACCTTTCCATCTAAAGACACTCAGCGTACAAAAACATGCACACAAATGTTGTGTCCCGGTTTACCCCGTATACGGAGTAAACTGGGCCACTGTGTGGGGCCAACTGGGACATCTGTCAATGAAGAATATACATAAGCCTATAGGCTATAACTGAGAAACAAAATATCTTTTTCCATTTATTTGTTGGTCAGGAAACACATAAACTATAAAAGCACATAGAAAATCAAAGTCAACTCTCTGTTGTAGTTATGAAAAAACGTTACGTTCTCCTGAGTCAGAAGTAGTTGCTTAGATCTACTCCGTTGAAAACGATCCCATTGGCAGCACGCTTTGTACCCCCAGTAATGGTTGGCTCTGGCAGCAGTGAAGCAATGGATTCAATATCTACCCCGTCCGTGTCATCAGTGTCTGGGAAAACAAATGTAGGTAGACCTGTTGTCATACCAGAGTTGAGTGCCTGGCTCTTCATGAACTTCATTTTCACGGTGTCCTCGTTGCTTGGTTCAACCAGAATTACTCCAATGAAGTGGGAGACTTCCCTCTTTGATGCATACCTCACTAGAGCATATCTTCCTGGTTTGATGTTTTTTATGTATGGATGTTCCATTTATATGTCCATCTCGTCATACAGAATCATCAGCCGTAAGTGGGTACGCCAGCTCTTTCTCACTGATTTCATCTTCTAAAAGGTCTGCATTGACAGCTTTCTTTCTCTTCACTGTTGGTTTGCATCTCATGTGTGGCTTAGGGACTCTGATCTTCTTTTTTCTTCTTTGGGGGATGTCAGTCTGGAATCGGCCCTTTATTGGAGTATCAGTCAAGATTAGTGTCTTGCCCTCTTTTCTGCCAGCTGTTTTCTTCCATAGTTGCACTTTGGGGGAATGGGCGGATATCATTGTGGTGAGAAGTGGCTGACTTCCTTCGTTGATGGCAGAGCAATGACAAATGAGGGTTGATAGATGGTGCCAGCTTGTGGCTCTGCAGTTTAGACCCTTCCATCTGTGGTGTCTACCCATCTGTGGTGTCTACATCTTGTGCTGCTCTGCTGTCAGTGGCGACCATATCTGGTGTTGCCTGGTCATCCTTGTCTGCCATACCTGATGCTGCTCTGCCATTGGTAGCATCCAAATCTTGTACCCGTCGATGAGTCACAAAAGATAACACACGACGGCATCACCCGTAAATTATGTTTTTGGAGTCTTCTGGCTATTCATTAATACTTTCACAGAAGTTTTGAAATAACTGCAATTATTTTGAAATTATTACAGTTATTGTGAAAGCATTACAGTAGTTTTTGAAACAGTCGCAATATTAATAAAGCTTTCACAATAATATCACAGTACTTCAGCAGGCTTTACACAAGGGGATGCTGTCGCCGCGACAAGGTGATGGTGACGTCATTAAGAAATGTCAATGCCGAATGATATCAGTTGCAACGTGTATCACAAGCGATATGGGTTGGGTGTACACACGATGCAGTGAACTAAAGTGTCACGTGACCACAAGGAGTCACGTGCCGTTACGCATCAACGCAGCCATTATTTCTAGGGAAGGTTATTCTATTTCTAGATGCATTACATGTGTTGACTATGATTGAACAGTTTACATGTGATGAGGCGATACAAACACAGCTATGTAATTTATACGAGGTGATCAGAGACTGCAATCAGGTTGTATGCGATGGTATCGCCTCGTCGCGGCGACAGCATCGCCTGGTGTTAAGCCAGCTTTAGTAAACCTACTCCCAATAAAACCCAGGGATACATATTTCAGATAGGACATCTTCTCATAATAAAACAAAACACATGCACATGATCAAGTGGATGTTATTCTCCTGTTTTAATTATCTTAATCCACTTGCAGTTGGCCGTTGGACAAACAAGCTTACAACTTACACCTTGTTGGCCAGTAAATGAGTGTATTCTCAGAGTTAGATTAAATCAGACAGCTGCCTTCTGTGTACCTCTGGTAAGTAGGTCACCCTTCCAGGAACCAGCCTTGGCATGCCCGGGGCAGTCTTCCTCACCACAGCAGTTAGTTACACTTGAATATCTGTACAACCATCAGTTCTACCTCAAGTCCTCTACATACTGAGACATGTGTGGAATTGTTGAATCGTTTTGTTCAATTGTTGTCAAAGTTTGATTTTATTAATTTCTCGTGTTCATAGACTTTATGGAGTATTCCGTTAGATGCAGGGACTAGTGCAGGATCATTATTTTTGTCCATCAAGACATGTGCCCGGAAATTGTACTCGTCCAAATGACAGGTTGACACAATCCGCGTGTGTGGCGCCTGTCACACAGCCCACAGTATATATAAAGGGATTGTTCGGGTCATTACATAGTTGACGGGTTTGTACCCGTCAGTCCAAATTCTTACCCGCTCCGGTTGACTCAGCCCGTCCAAATGACGGGGTGACAGGGTGATGGGTCTCTGCATTAGTGTACAGTTAGATGACATATTCCACTGTGTCCACACATACATATGTAAAGTGTTCATTTATACAGGTTGTATTTGCAAATGGACTGGAACCCAACAGTACAGTGTGAAATACAAATTACTATCTCACAGTCATAGGAAAAGTGGACTTTGATACGTATAATTATGGTTTATCTAAGCCTAATTCTGCAAACACTATTATCTTTAAACCAGTACTTGAATGAAACATTTTGAACAAGTTTAATTAATTATTTTTTTCACAGTAAACTGCACTCTAGGCCCATGAAAAATGAAATACAATTTACGTTATGGACCTTAGAAACTGAGGGTTATGTCAACAGGCTCTCAGCACCCTCAGTTACCATTGTCAGTGTTAACTATTTCACCCTCGTTGAAGTGAGAAATTTACTGTATGTTGGTGTATCCATTGCCTCAGTCAAAGTTCTAAATCTGGCAACACAGACTGTACATGTATTTGCGCCTGGTTCCAGTATGTAGCTAGGTTCTGTAGCGCCATCTATGTAGCCTTCAGTGTACTAGGCAGTTTTTTACGAGTGCCTTGGTTTATTGGGCGACTCAGTGTTGGAATAATGCGGCAGTGGTAGTTTTGGTGTAATAACATGATTGTTTAATGTTTATTTGACATGTTTGTTTTGATGTCTATACATATATATGCCTGTAAGCTGGTAAAAGTTGCATACGTGCGATTACTTTTCTTTAATGTAATTATTTTGTACACACACTGACACACACTTGCATGTATGCACTGCTTAGCATGCTCGCATGCATACATGTCCACAAATTTATGCATATACACACATGCATGCACGCAAACATGAAATGAAAGTCCAGTATATGTAAATGTTATTGAATAAATCCATTACAAGTCTATTGTGTACTTATTCATACATGTGTAAACATTGTCCATTGCGCAGTACTTTGTTTTAAGTCCATTGCACAGTCGACTGTCAGGTGATTGATGCATGTTGTGCTTTGTTTAGTCCAGCCAGTCTATTATTCAGTTCATTGTGCAAGTTCATTTGGATAAACTTCTCTAAACAGAGCCCTGTTGCTGCCACATCATTCTGGTCTGGGAGATGGATCAATATTCATGAAACAGACGTGCCTCTTGATATTGGTTTGTGGCATTTACATTTGGATTCTCCTGAGTGTCTATCAACACCTCATCATGAGCCAGACTGACTCGCTGGTGTGTTTGCCCAGGCTGTCTGCCTACTCCAGGGAATCAATGGGAAACACATATAATGACCTAACACAGACTGAGCCAGGTCACTCAGACTGCTATGGTTAGATGCACCAGCATTGAGTTGGTTGTTATCATAACAGGCACTCTAGATATGCCTAATTTGTAGTTATAGGCACAGATGCAGGTTGTGTATTTATATGTCATTGAATGTGCATTTGTTTGTGTGTGTGGGTAAGGTCTTGCATTCATCTGTGTGTGTGTGTGTGTGTGTGTGTGTGTGTGTGCGTGCATGTGTGTGCGTGTGTATGTACACATGTATACACGTGTTGATGTATGTACATGTGTATGTATTTGCATGTTTCCATGCTTGTGAACAGTATAATATGTACAGATTAATTGATTGGGCGCTATATAAGCACTTTTTATTTATTTTTTATTTATTTAAAGAAAAAAAAACTTCTTGATGGATCTGTGTGTAATGAAACCCGCTTTTAAGACTGCCCAAATGGGATTTCATGAAAACCATCTATAATAATTAAATATGCATATGAACCATTGTCTATATATATCACAGCGAACATTACTTTTGTAGAGCTGGTGGCCACATTCACACTTGTACACAGCAGATGCCCGTCATAGTGATCATGGGTTGATAGTGGGCACCTCCTTGTAACGAGCAAATGTAAATACTGGTGGACATTTGCAGCAATCATTGTCATGGGACCTCCTTGTAATGGGCATTTAATGATAGTGGGAACAAACCATTCTATGCACCTCCCCAGAAAGAGCATCCACAGAGTCGACCGTCATATGCATTACCCTGTATACACATGATAGTTCATGAATGTCAGATAACAGATGACATTAACATTCCTTCACTGGTGAAACATCTGTTCAACAACTGCCCTTGTAGCAGCTGTATTGGGGAACAGCGCCGTGTATTGCTTTGCGTGTTGACGTAGCGTGCCACTATACTGTTCACTCAGGCGCAGGGGACATGTAGGCTGATGTTTTAGCTGTGTAGCAATCGATGACCTCCTCTGCTGCACTCAATATAAGACACTGTACAGAACTCCCCAATGTTGTACATGCGTCATTGTGATAACAGCAGACCATTGCGCAATTGAGACAGTGATATTCCAAAGAGAGTGAAATACTGTCTGATGAGAAAATTGTCGCTACAATGAAATACCTATCATAAGTTCATAAAATAGTAATAATAACAAATTAATATAATGCACTTATAAAATAAATATTCAGAGATTGATATCATGTAAACAGCTCACAAGTGATGCAGAGTAATTAATGTACCCCCCCATGTTCCATCCAAGATATGTATATTTTTTTATTTAACTTATTTAACATGTTATTAAATAAGAATAATTTGAGCACAGTACACATTTCAGGAAATGTTCTTTAAACCACAGTTGTGGCTGTAACATGGAAGTGATTCATCAAGTAATACACATGTCACTGGGCACTTATAAGAAACCATCCTCTCAGACAAAGTACACTGCAACTGTCCCTCTCCGTAAACTTCCCTTCCATTGTGCAGATGCTAGGTCATTAAGGGAGACAGATCAGGGTTGAAATCCCAAGTTTCTCTGATCCCTAACACTGACATGTCACTCCACCCGCTAAACCACCCTATCTTACCCAGTGACAGGTGCTGCCTTGGGAAGTGTTATTATTTCTGATTAAATCTGGTCACATCTATGGGACTCATTCCGCAATTACAGACCAGCATTACTAACAACAAATAAGGTGATGGTGGTCACTATCATATCCGATGCGCAGACAAAAGCCCCTCTGGACAAAAGCCCCTCAGACAAAAGCCCCTCAGGACATAAGCCCCTCCTGGACATAAGCCCCTCAGACAAAAGCCCCTCAATTATATAATATATTTATATATATTATGTATATATTCAAATGTAGGATAGTCACAGGAAAAAACTAAATTTTGAGTTTTTATATTTACAGTATAAATTACATTTAGGTGAATAATTGCACAACGTTGTACTTAGTGTAGTCTTCGAATAAACTTATGTTGTAACTTTATTTCTTGTGACTTATTTTGGGGTAGAAAGTTATAAGTTTACAACTTCATATGACTCTTTTCCTGTGACTTTATTTGTGTCTGTTTAGTTTTCATAATTCACCATTGGTTGCGTCGATAATACATTTTACATGTAATATAACATCAAATACATAATATAAAATATGTTGGTGACTTTTAAGAGCATTGTATTCCGAGGTTCTAATTCTATGTTTATATTTATTATAGGAAAAGAAATATACTACTTGATTTATTTATTAAACTCAAAGAATTATAAAAGGATTCACAATTTTTTCCGTAAGTATATATATATATATATACTGTATATATATATATATATACATACATATATAAATAAATATACATATATATTATATTGAAGGGCTTATGTCTGGAGGGGCTTATGTCTGAGGGGTTTTTGTCATGATATTCTGAAAGAACTAATCCAGTGTTTGAACTGCTGGCACCTGTGGCTTTTACCATTGTTTATGAATGTAAATACATTTATTTCAGGTAAATTGCATAAACAGTTGGTACATATAACTAGGTGTAAAAATATACATAGCTTTTAAAAGTAAATATTTTAGAAATATAGATACAATAAAAATAAAATAAGGGAATAAGTTATAAAAGTTAGTAAATATATATTATAAAAATTAGAATAAATAATTAAATTGGTAAAACGTGAAATAAAGTCACCATTTTACATTATGCAGTTATTCAGCCCAGCTTTTCCACAGTGGTCCATTAGCAATATCTGTACAATTGTACATGCATTTTATCAGGTAACAACTTCAAGTTTTGAGTATGTACCCTTTTGAATAGGTTTGTTAGTGGCTCTACATCAGCATTTTTGTGCTTCATTGAAACCAATTCAAGTCAGTCAGGTATTTCCATCCTGTACACTGTTTGCAACAAGTTACAATTACTTTGAAACAAAAATTACAGTAGCATTTCCTTAAGTTGTACAATTTTTTGGAAAACAAATCAACATGGAAGATACTGCCTGTCAGTTATTGCCCAAATTAGCCATACTATCTTTCCATCACTGACATTTTGGACAAACTTGCAATTAGAAGTGCAAGCTTGTGCACAGGAGAATTGTTGCAGACTGTAAAATTATATGTGCCCTTTTCCATATTTGTTCAGGGTGCAAACAGTCCTAGAAAAGAAGTACCATCTCCTAGCCACAAGCAGTTTATTCATCAATCCTGAACACAGAAGTGAAACAGTGATTGATCCCCTAGTGCTCTGTACATTGAGTCTGGGTGGTGGGCTTATTGGATCTGATGTGACAGTCTACAGCCTTCTAGGTTGTATCAAGAAATCCCACTAGAAAACCCTGAAAACTGAAGATCATCAAATCAGCGTTTTAACTAAAATAATATAGGAACATTGTCTTTTAATTTTGTGGGAGACTGTGTCGGTTGCTTGCAAGTAGCGAGCAATCAGTTTACAGATACCATGCTGTAAATGTTAGTGGCTTATTCCAATATGTGTACAATTAAGTAGTTATGAATGAGGTGGCTCCTACCTACATACACATGCGTGTGTTAATGTAATTATAGTGTGCTGGCAACATTATCAAGCACACAATGGGCCAGTGATTCACTGGCTATGTGTGGCATTGGGTGCTACACAGCTTATTTCATATTTTATGTACAGTACTAGTTTCTTTTGACTACGAAGACCAATATATATGTTGTAGTTTCGTTTTGGTTATAATTAATAAGCTTGCTGGTATAATAGTGACTTTTGAAAAGTCAATGCCATTTGCATGTATGTGGTATTTAAAATGGTTGCAAATGTAACTAATCTTATTTCTTATTAATATTAATACATAATATATTTAACTTCTAATTAAAGCAATTGATTTATTAATGTGTGATATTCAATCGTGATGCCTATAGTTCCCTCTTCAGGTGAGTATGCATGTAGCATGTACTAGATGTATTGCATGTGATATCACAAATCATGGTGTTGCAGCCACGGCAGCAGCTATTCAAGTCTGAGTTTCTGAAGTGCCACACCAGCGATCATCAGCACGATGACAGGGTTCAATGACTGCTGCTGCTGCGATGACTCGGAGGTACAAGCATTTACTTTACATCAGTGTTTACCCTGGATAAAATAATGGGCGAGGTGTTAGGGGTGGGCTACGCGAGAGCCAAAGGCATGAAGTGTTGCTACGGGGGTCCAGGGGCATGCTCCCGTGGAGTTTTTTTTAAACTAGCTTTAAAATGGTGCATTCTGAGGTATGTTTTAACCTTTACTCTTGAATACAGAGGGGAAGATATCATTAGATATGACACAAGATACTACTTGTAAATGTAGTAATCATGATTGATAAAAGTCAGTAATCATGATTGTTTCATCATGTTGAGGTGTGGTTTCCACTTTACCACTGATACTCAGTTGAGGTGTGGTTTCCACTTGACCACTGGTACTCAGTTGAGGTGTGGTTTCCACTTGACCACTGTTACTTGGTTGTGGTGATGTTTCTCTTGCCCTAAGTCTAGGTCTTGTTACAATGCTGACAGAGTCAGTAAAAAAGTAAAAAGTAAGTTCTTATACAGCGCAGTATCCGTACTAAGGACTGCTCAAGCACTTTACTATTTACTCCCTGACAGAACTGATCAGTCAAACATCATCTTGACTTCTCTGGGAAGCATCTAGTGGTATCTTCTGAAGACTCTTTCATCATCCTTTAAATGATTATAATATCATAATATTATGGTAAGATGTCATCTCGATTTCGCCGTTATAACTTGAGGTTGACCAAATTTTTATATCTCAGTGAGATAGTTCCAACATTCAACATTATCCCAGGCATATTTACCTTTAAGAATATTGTGCTTTATGCCCATTTGAGGCATAAATAGCACCCTGGTTTGTTATAACATACGCTGCTATATCACTCATTTTATGCGCACTGTGCAGTAATGGGATCTCATAGCGCAAACCCGGTCGCTATTTGGGCTTCAAAAGGGTCAGGTCAAAGGGAATCCATAATTTCCCTGAATAAAACGTCACCGCATCGGTGTCATCGCGTGTACGTGGGACTGTCAAATTGCAACCGTGTCACGCGTGAAGTCATCAGCTTGTTGCAGCCGCTGTGTGGCTTCTTTACTCCAGCAAAGAGGAGTAGAATCAGCTTTGATGTCCAAAGTGAGCTCAGAGAAGCCATGAGCATATAGCCACAGATGGAAGCCGGCCATTGTAATATTTAACTAGGTGGCTTGGCATAGCTGGAGAGCAAATCTGGGCCAACGTTTGCCTTGCACTTGTTCACACCCTTGTGTTTCCTTTTGGACATCAAAGCTTTTTCTATTTGCCTATACTTGGAGGGTGTGATTGATATCACCATGGCCCAAAAGAAAAAGTGAACATCAATTAAATATAGCAAGTTTTGTAGTGTATTATTTAATATTATTGTTAACTCTAAGTTTGTATTGTTCACGAGAGTACCAACTAGCGAACGTCAACGTAACCATTCATACTACTGTGGCTCCACCTAGTGAGTATCCAAGTCATTAAACTCTCCATAACGAGAACCTGCCTATAACGGTAATTTTGCGCAGTTCCGAGGATGACCGTTATGGACAGGTTTTACTGTATATTTATATATACAATAAAACCTGTCCATAACGGTATATATATATATATATACTAATATATATATACTTTATTATAGTGATCATCACGATGACAATAAGGTTTTCTTGTGTAACATTATAACAATAATTAAGTAGGTGATAAAATCAACGTAACACCATACTATTTAGGCCAGTTAAGTAGAAGATTTGCCATACACGTTAACCAGAAATTGTGTTGATCTCGTCCCAAAATATATGCAAACTAAAATGTGAATATGATTACAGAAACTGTCATTATTAAATTACTATGGCTGAAGCAGCTACAGAGTTTGTCTGCAGCAGGCTCTAACAAGTTCACCCTGCTCTGGCTGACTGTGGAACACCATGGATGTTGGTAATGTTGCAGTCATCAGCCAAAGACACACGCGATGGAGGACCAACCAAGACACCTGTGTGCTGCACCGATATCCTCTTTCTAATGATCTTCATTGTCTTCATTGGAGGCATGGTATGTACCTAGTACGCATGTAACGATTCATTCAAGTATCAGTACATTACAGAAATATTAAAACTTGATGTTCCACTTCAATTTCAGTAAACAAACAAAATTATTTTTACTAAATTTGGTTATTTTTTATTTTACCGTAAAACTGCAACATTCAATCATATTTAGTTATTTATTTCTCTTATCGTCAGGGTACAAGCACTCTACACTTTACTCCCTGGCAGACATGTTCAATTGTACACCATCTCAACTTCTCTGGGAAGCATTCAGCCATGCTGCAGTTACTGCGCAAAGACTATTCATACACAAACATCCTCCACTGTACTCATTCATTTGAATCGGCAGCATGAGGATTGAAACCCGGAATCTCTCGGCCAACTCTAAGCTGCATTCCAATCACCTCATGTTTAATATAATGACAAATTTGCGACCTTACGTGACCCAATTGAATAAATTTACAAGTGGTTTGAACTTTTCAGTTCACTGAGCCGTATTCACAGTAAACACGAGGTGAATGGAACCCAGCATAAAACAGCTAAAAACTCCGAAAAAGAGCCAGTCCTGTAATGGACGAAGCAGAATGTTGGACTGACAGGCGAGTGATTCATATGTATTCGTTGCAGCTCTTCTTTGCCATATTCTCCATCAAGCAAGGGGACTCAATGAGACTCATCCATGGCTATGATAGCTTCGGCAACACTTGCAACCAGAAGAATGGACCGATTCCTAACATCACTTACAGTGGTTACAGTACCGAGGGAAAGAGGTCAGCACTGGTGTCACTCGTTTCAAAATTGATAACATCTTATGTGATCATTCGTTTTGCGCATGTGAATTACTGCATAGAATATTATGCATTCATTTCATTACCACAGAATGTATTTGCAAATGTATTGTGTAAGTAAGAATTCTTCCCAAAGGTTTTATCAGTTACTCTTTCCTAGTGCTACTTAAGCAGAAACTTCACTTGTAATTTTGTTCATATTTGGTATTATGGATACAGTGATATAAATAAATACAATAACTAAACTAACAAAATAAAAATGAAATATAAAGTGTACAAACATTGATTTGTGTGGCATAAGTAGCGTTGTTGGTCTACTTACCAACTCTTCTCACAGTCAATAGTTCAGGGTAGGGGAAGGCACTGTTAGTTGAGCCCCATTTTTCATTATTTTAAATATCTATGACAAAATTATATTCTATGTCAAAATTGTGTTTACTCACTTAAACTATGATTACTTGTTGATCTTTTGCGACAAATAAAGTATGTCTATCTTGAATAGCTAACAAGATATAGCTAATTCAAAGAGGGCTGGTCAAGTGACTCAACTGGTACTATGTGTGGGGTAAGTTGTGCCATAGTGCAGGGGAAGTTGAGCCACAGTTGATAAATGCTTTAGTTTACACAGGCCTTCTACTAAAACTTCATAATAACTCGGCCAACACAATTAAAATACCTACCCAATCGGTACACAAAATCGCTGACAAGTCAAAACGCATAATTAATAACTCAACAGAATTAAGATACCATTAAAGGCCCATTGGAACCACAACGTAACCAACTACATGTACAATGCCCTGTAGCTATCTGATGTCACAATTTTCATAACACGAACTCTGTGATGTATTTTCCAGTAAAGCAACACACATCTTCATATTCCTTACCAAATGCTTAGCTACCCCCCCATGGCTCAGCTAACCCCATTTCGACATTAAGTATATTATAATGAATTTCCCATTAATACTTGAATCGATAAAAAATAATTTCTTATCAGTGCATAGTTAAACCATTTGTAACTGCCAGTTACTGCAAGAATAACCCATGGTGACATGATTTGATAATTTACACACTAACAAATATTGATCACAATTACCAAAAGTTTCATTAAACATCAAAAACGTAGTTGTAGCTCTTATTTTCAAACTATTGTGACAATTATCACATGGTCTGTGTCAATCATGGTCTAATAACATGTTCTATCACTAGTTGGAACCAAACAACTCTCGTTGCTGTAGTCTTCTGGGAAACATGGGTGGCTCAACTAACCCAGTGGCTCAACTAACACTGTCTTCCCCTACTATCGGTGATAACTATCGGTAGTTCAATTTACTATCAATAGTACACTATTGTCTCATCGACTATTGCAGTGTGTCAATAGTTTAATGTATTGTTACACCCCTATTGCAGTGTGTCAATCGTTTGATGTATTGTTACACCCCTATTGCAGTGTGTCAATAGTTTGATGTATTGTTACACCCCTATTGCAGTGTGTCAAGAGTTTGATGTATTGTTACACCCCTATTGCAGTGTGTCAAGAGTTTGATGTATTGTTACACCCCTATTGCAGTGTGTCAATAGTTTGATGTATTGTTACACTCCTATTGCAGTGTGTCAATAGTTTGATGTATTGTTACACCCCTATTGCAGTGTGTCAATAATTTGATGTATTGTTACACCCCTATTGCAGTGTGTCAATAGTTTGATGTATTGTTACACCCCTATTGCAGTGTGTCAATAATTTGATGTATTGTTACACCCCTATTGCAGTGTGTCAAGAGTTTGATGTATTGTTACACCCCTATTGCAGTGTGTCAAGAATTTGATGTATTGTTACACCCCTATTGCAGTGCGTCAATAGTTTGATGTATTGTTACACTCCTATTGCAGTGCGTCAATAGTTTGATGTATTGTTACACCCCTATTGCAGTGTGTCAATAGTTTGATGTATTGTTACACCCCTATTGCAGTGTGTCAATAGTTTGATGTATTGTTACACCCCTATTTATCACTCAACGATGTTAACCCTTTGTCTTGTTTCATTTATTTGTAGCAATGTGTTTTTCATGAGCATGTGGAACCCGTTCAAGTCTATGCAGTTGTGCGTGAGTACTTGTCCAGACAAGGACCTACTTACACCAGCGGATGTGAAGGATTTTGCAGAGCGCACTGGTTCCAGGCTCTGTCTCTACAACGTTTCTGTTGACAAGTACACCACCATAGGCACTGACAAGTACTCAAAGAAAGGACCGTGCCCTAAGCTGCCCATCTACAAAAGGTATGTTCGTCCAGGCCTGCGTGTAACATTGTGTTGGGCAGATATTTGTCATTTTATATGTTGCGTGGAAAATGGGTGCATGTTTAAATTGAATAAGTAACTGGTAGTGTTACAATTAAAACTTAAATTGTATAACGTATAGAATAAAGCAAAACTTGCCAATGTCATGTTATATCAGTTGTGCGATTTTGACAGAATCACTCGCCTAATAGTCTCATGTTTTCAAAATCCAGTTTATTTTCCTCGACAAATAATCCAATACTAATTTGATACATGCATATATGAACCCATAGATTGAAGAACAAGATACGATATGAGTCAGATTGACCTCATTTCTAGAAACGTTGCTTTTAAAAATGTGCTTAAATTTTACCAATAAATTAAAGACTACTGTGGAATCAAATGAGTACAACACTCAAATTTACATTTTTGCGATTTAATACCCACTGCTATGACTGGTCACATCTGTGATACATGTATTTGTTGCCTTTCAGTCTCTCTGTGGTCTTCCGATGTGTGCCAGACCCTCGTGGCCTCGCGAAACATTTTGACGAGAAGGCCAACATCACTAGCACCTTCATTAAGATCCTTAACGCAGACGGAATTTTCCGCAAAGTTCTCAGCGATGTCTACGTCAGCTGGAAGGAAATGTTGGCTCTGTGCGGCATTGCCTTAGGTAAGATGTTCACCGTGGAACTAGGTAAGATGTTCACCGTGGAACTGGGTAAGGTGTTCACCGTGGAACTGGGTAAGATGTTCACCGTGGAACTGGGTAAGATGTTCACCATGGAACTGGGTAAGATGTTCACCATGGAACTGGGTAAGATGTTCACCGTAGAACTGGGTAAGATGTTCACCATGGAACTGGGTAAGATGTTCACCGTGGAACTGGATAAGATGTTCACCGTGGAACTGTGTAGGCTCTAGAACTGAGGCAGGTGTATTTGAAACCAGCCTGATATGAAAACAGTGGATTTGTTAATTTTTTTCCTTGCTTACGGAAGAGTAAAGAGGGTTCAGTTGTAAAAGGTTGTATATAAACTGTAAAAGGTTGGATGTAAACTTTTTTAGTGGCTCATTTGTTTAGTTTTAATATTATTTTGCAAAAAACTTCCATGCCATATCCAGTTTTTTATCCACATGTGTTTTTTTTTATATGATTTTATTGTTTGAAATTTTCTGCAGTAATCCAACACAATATGTTATTTGAATAAGTTGACATAAATTAATTAAGCTTGGTAAACAATTAATTTTACAAACAAAATTGAATGACAGTTTGTCAGCAATTTGACATAATTTTGCATTATTTTATTTGTGTCATTGTTAAGTTTAAATACAACAACATTTAATGTATCAGTACTTTTTACCTGACACACTTTTAAATGTTGTTGCAGGCATCTCTTTCATTATGGTCATGTTGATTCGCTACATCGCGTCCGTCATTGTCTGGGTCATTGTTGCCTTGGCAGCCATTGGCAGTATTGGTGAGTTAAAATGTCATTCTTACTTAACAATTTTACTCTTTCAATTGGAAAAAATCACATGTACTCATCAAGTTAAAACTGTATGGGTGAGAGTCAAATCCGTGCTTCCTGATTGCGTTTAACGAAATCCTGAACATATTCTTCCACAAGATAGCCGTAGTCTAAGTTTCTAATACATATATGATCAGTGGTATAGCAAACAGATTGTTAGAAAAGTTGTTTTGATTGAAGTACTTATTGCCAATAAAACAATGAAAAAATGTTATGCGAAAAGAAAAAACAAGAGTTTACAAACCCGTATATTAAAAATCAATAAATGATATAAGACAAAATGACCTCATTTCACCAAATGTTGCTTTTTGAAAGTTTCCTTAAATTTTAATAATAACTCAAAAACTACTAAAAATATTTCAACAAATGAGGTATCATTTTAAAGCGTGTGATCTGTGGAATGCAAAAAGGTACAAAACTCCATTTAACAATTTTGAGACTTAATACCCGTTTTGCTGTGTAGCCAGTCACATATTTCTGTAACAAAAATGTAGGGATGACATATTTATCAGTCGTAACACTTGTTTTTAGACATAATAGGAAATCAGTTCACTTTCACATAAGAATACTTTGAATGTGAACCTGTTCTTTGTTAACATTGTTGCCCGTGTACTCGGTTTATGACAGAACAACACCAAAAACATTTGTTAAAATGAGCAATATTTTATTATAAAACTTGGCGAAATTGGACAGCCTGGCAGAATCTTTCTGGGGCAAGCTGTGACACTTAGAGGACTGACTGTGAGGCCTGGATGTTCGTGTACGATGTACGTGACCGAACATAGTCTTAGGCCAGCTACTGGATCATGTTACTTGATCATGTGACTGTGGCCACAAGACCAGGCTATCTGGGTCCTGTATCCCTCTGGGCGGACAAGAAGGCCCACTGCAGGGATTCACTTAGCATCATAGGAGAGAACATGGCTGCTGTAGTATTATTAATAACAGACTTCTATAGTGTCTATATCCTGAGGAATCTGAGCTCAGAGGCGTAACAGACAAGAATTATTAGACAAAATGCCCTGTGGCTTGTAAGGGAAAAGCAAGAGTCATCATTAGAGCAAGGGACAGTCGAAGGTTTAGGGTGGGAATGTGGTTTCAAACAAATAAATCTGGATTTTTTCTCCAAAATGTACAGGTAGCTATAGTTTCAGATGAGTTTGATAGAGAGTTGATTCCAGATGTTTGGTGCAGCCACAGAGAAACAAAAGATTGTTGTGAAACATGGTCTGAGGTACCTGGAATATCTGAAAGATGCAGGAAACTAACCAAATAGGATGGTTGTTAATACAAGTTTGAATGCTAAGTTATCCTGTCATAAACTATGCATGATGGATAACACTACATGTCATTTGATATAACATTATTTGTGTAAACTTCTAAATAATTAAACAACGCAGTTCTCTCTATTTGTCTGCTTGTTTGTGGACCCTTTTCTTCATTAATTTTGTATGACAGTCACAGCGCTAGCCACATTCAAACAACTTTTAAAAACCCACCTGTTCCATGTAGCATTCAATGTTTAGTTTAGTCTGTGATCTCGTACGTGTTTTTAAATAACTTATTTCATTTAACTAACTTATTTATACCTTATGATGCACATATTATGTCACGTTTTATTTAATGCAATATCCTTTTACCACCTAATCTTATTGCCTATGCATTATGCATCACGGTTTTAGCAATTTCTTTATTTATTTTTATTATCATTTATTTAACTAGCTTGTTTTAATATTCATGTATTATTCTATTTTAGCACCTCTGAATGGACTTTTGTCTAGAATTATGGCACTGTACAAGTTGACATTATTATTATTATTATTATTATGTGTGGGGATGACATTTGGTGTGCGACCTAGCAGGACCATAGGGGTGGTTCTAGATTTAGATTACTTTTTTGAAATTCAACCAGGGTGGTTGGGATCTTGGGAGTCACCTACATATGACAGCAAGGTAACTCGGCTAGTGAGTCTGTAAAATTGTATTTTTAGTGGGGACAGCATTCCTATGGTGGACATATGCCCAGGAGCGGGCAGATGTGGCCGCAAACAACAAGTTCCACTTCCCGATTCTTGATATTGACGTGAAGAACGAGACAGCCTTCCTTGGTTTCTCCATTACAGCCACAGTGCTCACGGTAGGTGGCAGGGGGCAGCACTAGTCCTGCTAACAGTTGCGATGAGTGAGTTCGAGTATTGGATGTTTTCATGGAATTCAGATGATTGTAACTCTGATGTTGTAGGATTGTTACATGGTTGCAAGATTAGGATGTGGAAGATGTAATTATTTTTTTACATATTTATTTAGTTGAAGTTAAAAGGTATGATCCAGTGTCATGTTTGTGTAGTGATACACCATGTTTAACCACAGGGGAAATTACTATTCAGAGTTTTCAAAATGCCAGTTTCAGAGAAGTTATGGCAGACAAGTTTCAGAGAAGTTATGGAGTATTTTCAAGTAATACCGTAATGACTATGTATTCGGGCACTCTACACAAATTATTATTTTATGTACTGTATGTTTGCAGACACCAGTTATTTATACATGTCTGAATACATACATCCACAATGACTATTTGTTTTTGGATTTTTAGTCCTTTGGGCCAAAAGGCCAACAGACTTATTAAATTAAACCGTTAGCTGCCATATCTCTAATTTAGGCATAGACATATCTTAGGGTACTGCCACTATGCACGAGAAATCTGTATTTGATTGAATCATTCTAAGGACCTCCCAGGGCCTCCCAAACTGGTAAATTTTCACATTTTGTCTATTTTTTCAAAAACTCTTCAGTAACTTTTTCTCTGATTTTGTACTATACACAAGCAATCTGTATTTGCTTCAATCATTCTAAGGACCCCCCAAATGCAAAATTTTCACATTTTTGCTTATTTTTCAAAAACTGCATTAACCTTTTATCTAATTTTGCATACACATTCCAAGTGGTAGTGCCACTGTACACAAGAAATCTATAATTGATTTAATCATTCGAACTAATGACCTAGATACTAGTCATACTACAGTGCTTCATGTTTGAAAAAACAGGTGAGCGATTTATCGCTAGCCATACCATAGCGGTATCCATTATGTAAGATTAAGTCGATCAGGTCAATTCGGGACATCAAGCATTGGCACAGATTGTAAAGTTGCATGCTGATAAAACATTTGAGACAGGAAGTACTAGCGATGATGACAGGAATGTAACAATGCTGATGATTAAGTTGCTTTGTTCATGGGATGGACGCTAGTTGTCAGCACATGGCTACCGCTGCAAACCCATGACCCGAGCAGAGACCGTGCCAACGCTAATTTACGTGACAAGAACAGACTTTCTTTCAAACAGATGGGTGTACATTGTGCCACTAGAGGGCACCACATGCTGCAGGTCTGGTGATGCGAGCGATAATGGCAATTAGCGTGAGCAATAAATCGCCCCTAGATGAGTGATTAGCGTGAGCGGTATGGAGCGAGAGCGGTAGGGAGCGAGAGCGGTAGGGAGCGAGAACGGTAGGGAGCGAGAGCGGTAGGGAGCGAGAACGGTAGGGAGCGAGAGCGGTAGGGAGCGAGAGCGGTAGGGAGCGAGAGCGGTAGGGAGAGAGAGCGGTAGGGCCGAGGGAGAGAGAGAGAGGCGGTAGGGGCCGAGGCGATGGGAAAGCGCAGGGAGAGAGAAGGCGGTAGAGTAGAGGAAGCGGTGGGGAAGGCCGGTAGGGAGGAGAGCGGTAGGGAGAGAGGCGGTAGGGAGAGGCGGTCGAGAAGGGTAGGGAGGAAGCGGTAGGGATGAATGCACGGTGATCGGTAGGGAGCGAGAGCGGTAGGGAGCGAGAGCGGTCGCTCGCCTCAAAAATAATGCACTGATACTATGGACTGTTATGTAGTAATAATAAAGTAGATTTGTATACCGCCAAAATCAGCAGACTGTTTAGTAGCCATAATATAATGTGTCCACTTGATGGTTATGTATCATAATGTTCATAGATCTATGTGCATGTATACATTTTTTATATATTGAACAAAATGTGTGAATCTGTTTAATTAAGACTGTTGATCATTGTATGTGCTCCGTGCCTCAAAAGAATCCTGAGCTATTTTCAACCAATAAACTCTTGAAAACACAGCCAGTGAGTGCGGGAAGTGCCATCTGGTTTTTAGTCCTTTGGGCCGACAATGCCAGGTTCATTGCCTGCTATTGTCCCAGTGTCAAACTGAATGCCTCCATGTGGGCTGTAACTACAACGTGTAATGGGAATCCAATATCAATACAGCATGCCTTTTTGTTTTTGAGTTTTTGATTTGCATTAGTACCTCATCTTGCGTGAATGGTCTGTTTACGTGTTCGTTTGACTTTCTTGGATCAAAAGATATCTCACTAGCTGCAGTTTAACTTTCAGGTTTTTTACCGAGTTTTTCAAAGTGCTTCATAAACTTATCCAGTGAAATATTTCCACATTTTTCACTGCTGTTACTTGCTTTATTAAGTATATCCCAGTATTCTGCAGGCTTGCTATGTTTTAGGTTGCGCAAGTTTTCATGTAACTGTTTATGGTAGCATTTTGATATTTGTTTTATAAAGCATTTATACCCACTAGCCAATTCTCTTAACTCTGTATTAGCTTCATCATTTTAAATTTTATTTAGTATACCTTTTACTCTCAAACAATGTGTCCTCTTAGTTTTACATATAAAGACATAATCTGGCATTACTTGATAAGTCTTTGTAGCAGCACATTTGTACTTCCAGTGTATCATTGCAACATAACATATATACTGTGTGCCACATTTGAATGTCATGCATGTAATATTTCCATGCAATCCATTTGCATTTATAATGTAAAACTTCAACAGTCGTTTTCTTCATTTTCACTTTTTGACTCTTACAATATTCAATGCTCCATAACTTCGCCAATTTTGGTAGCAGTCATAATTTTTGAAACCGTGTATAGCACCCTACCCAACCTTTATAAGAATGTAAGAAAACAATGTTACAATTTTTCCGACTTATCACACATTTGGTCAGCCGGGGTCACATATCGACGTATTAGTCCAAAGGACTTCAGGGCCTCTTGGCCCATTATTCTTAAACTAGCTTTAACTGTGCGAAATTGCAGCTCACCAACTCTCCTGCAAGGTTTCTACAACCACTGGAAATTGGCCTAAATAGCCGAGTATCTGGATAAAATTCAACAGTATTTTTAATAACACAATCTAATATATACAATCTTCACGAAACGGTCTACTTGAATATTTAATTTCCAGGTGTATCTTCACTGGCATGGATATAGTCTCCACTAAACATGTCAACATTTTATTTCCATCATAACCCTTAACGATCTGTAACTATGATTCACCAAAAAACATTTGATTAATAATTACAAACTCACAATATAGTCTAAAGGACTTCAGGGCCTCTTGGCCCATTTTGTGTGCTGTGTGTTTTCTGACAGCAGAGAATGTTTTTATTTTTAGGTGTCGAAAAATCTATTCAGTCGTTATGCTCAATCTTAATGTGACTTTTTCCTTACATATCAAAAAGTGCCAGCTGAAATATGTGGACAATTCAGTGTGAGTTTGTATCTTGAATTTTACCAAAAAAAATTATTATAATAACTAACACATTACCTATTCCAACGGCAAGGAATTAAGTTACAGAAGACCCTCAGTATCAAGGTGACCCTCGAGACTGGACAGAAGTGACCTGAATAGCGAGGTGACCATATTAGTGAGACTAATTTCCTATACTTTACTGTTACAAAAATAAGTTGGGACTGTCCCAGGGTGACCTTAATTGTGAGGTGACTGTATTACCATAAAGAGAGACTCGATTGTACATTTTATCGAAGACATTATAGACCGAGTTCTGCTGTTGCCCGCCAGGTGGTGCTGCTGCTGGTGATCATCGTGATGCGGTCGCGTCTTGCCCTTGTGGTGTCTCTGTTTCACGAGGCGGGGAAGTGCCTTGTCGATCTGCCGCTGCTGCTGGTGCAGCCATTGTGGACGTTCATCTTCCTCATGCTCTTCTTCGTTTACTGGATCATCATCTACGCCTACATGTCCACTGCAGGTCAGTACAGATACGTCATGTACGCCTACATGTCCACTGCAGGTCAGTACAGATACGTCATGTATGCCTACATGTCCACTGCAGGTCAGTACAGATACATCATGTACACCTACATGTCCACTGCAGGTCAGTACAGATACGTCATGTACGCCTACATGTCCACTGCAGGTCAGTACAGATACATCATGTACACCTACATGTCCACTGCAGGTCAGTACAGATACGTCATGTATGCCTACATGTCCACTGCAGGTCAGTACAAATACATCATGTACGCCTACATGTCCACTGCAGGTCAGTACAAATACATCATGTACGCCTACATATTCACTGCAGGTCAGTACAAATACATCATATACACCTACATGTCCACTGCAGGTCAGTACAAATACATCATGTACGCCTACATGTCCACTGCAGGTCAGTACAAATACATCATATACACCTACATGTCCACTGCAGGTCAGTACAAATACATCATATACACCTACATGTCCACTGCAGGTCAGTACAAATACATCATGTACGCCTACATGTCCACTGCAGGTCAGTACAAATACATCATGTACGCCTACATGTCCACTGCAGGTCAGTACAAATACATCATGTACGCCTACATGTCCACTGCAGGTCAGTACAAATACATCATGTACACCTACATGTCCACTGCAGGTCAGTACAAATACATCATATACACCTACATGTCCACTGCAGGTCAGTACAAATACATCATATACACCTACATGTCCACTGCAGGTCAGTACAAATACATCATATACACCTACATGTCCACTGCAGGTCAGTACAAATACATCATATACACCTACATGTCCACTGCAGGTCAGTACAAATACATCATATACACCTACATGTCCACTGCAGGTCAGTACATATACATCATATACACCTACATGTCCACTGCAGGTCAGTACATATACATCATATACACCTACATGTCCACTGCAGGTCAGTACATATACATCATATACACCTACATGTCCACTGCAGGTCAGTACAAATACATCATATACGCCTACATGTCCACTGCAGGTCAGTACAAATACATCATGTACGCCTACATGTCCACTGCAGGTCAGTACAAATACATCATATACGCCTACCCCTGCAGGTCAGTACAAATACATCATATACACCTACATGTCCACTGCAGGTCAGTACAAATACATCATATACACCTACATGTCCACTGCAGGTCAGTACATATACATCATATACACCTACATGTCCACTGCAGGTCAGTACATATACATCATATACACCTACATGTCCACTGCAGGTCAGTACATATACATCATATACACCTACATGTCCACTGCAGGTCAGGTACAAATACATCATATGCCTTACGTATCCGCAAGATTAGTACATATACATCATATGCTGCCCTGCATGTCACTGCGGGTCGAATTACAAATGCATCATATACACCTGCATGTCCACTCTGGGTCAATTACATATACATCATATACACCTACATGTCCACTGCAGGTCAGTACATATACATCATATACACCTACATGTCCACTGCAGGTCAGTACATATACATCATATACACCTACATGTCCACTGCAGGTCAGTACAAATACATCATATACACCTACATGTCCACTGCAGGTCAGTACAAATACATCATATACACCTACATGTCCACTGCAGGTCAGTACATATACATCATATACACCTACATGTCCACTGCAGGTCAGTACCGATACATCGTAATAATTCACATGTCCCACTGCAAGGTCCGGTACAAATGCATCATATACACCTACATGTCCACTGCAGGTCAGTACAAATACATCATATACACCTACATGTCCACTGCAGGTCAGTACAAATACATCATATACACCTACATGTCCACTGCAGGTCAGTACATATACATCATATACACCTACATGTCCACTGCAGGTCAGTACATATACATCATATACACCTACATGTCCACTGCAGGTCAGTACATATACATCATATACACCTACATGTCCACTGCAGGTCAGTACAAATACATCATATACACCTACATGTCCACTGCAGGTCAGTACAAATACATCATATACACCTACATGTCCACTGCAGGTCAGTACATATACATCATATACACCTACATGTCCACTGCAGGTCAGTACAAATACATCATATACACCTACATGTCCACTGCAGGTCAGTACATATACATCATATACACCTACATGTCCACTGCAGGTCAGTACATATACATCATATACACCTACATGTCCACTGCAGGTCAGTACATATACATCATATACACCTACATGTCCACTGCAGGTCAGTACAAATACATCATATACGCCTACATGTCCACTGCAGGTCAGTACAAATACATCATGTACACCTACATGTCCACTGCAGGTCAGTACAAATACATCATGTACACCTACATGTCCACTGCAGGTCAGTACAAATACATCATGTACGCCTACATGTCCACTGCAGGTCAGTACAAATACATCATGTATGCCTACATGTCCACTGCAGGTCAGTACAAATACATCATGTACGCCTACATGTCCACTGCAGGTCAGTACAAATACATCATGTACACCTACATGTCCACTGCAGGTCAGTACAAATACATCATATACACCTACATGTCCACTGCAGGTCAGTACAAATACATCATATACACCTACATGTCCACTGCAGGTCAGTACAAATACATCATATACACCTACATGTCCACTGCAGGTCAGTACAAATACATCATATACACCTACATGTCCACTGCAGGTCAGTACAAATACATCATGTACACCTGTGTAACGAAATCCCTTCGGTTCGTTATTAACAGAGCCGCAACACAACACTTGAGTGGGCCGTCCATTCCAGGGTGTGGCAACGACACATTATTATTCAATAATTAACGCACACTCTGGCTTTATGACCTCGTGTCATTCTGCAGTCACACACTACAACTGTCGCTGTCCACGCTGAGTTCCAAACTTTACGTAGCAGCCATCTGAGCTGCTACACCTCGGCCAGTGGCACTGCTAGCCGACCCCGTGGCTCCCCTGCAGGTCTCCAACTCCCTCCTGTCCTCACTGAGCTTCACCTCACAACTGCCACTGTCGACTCCCAACGCAGAGCTCCTGGCCACGCCCAGTCTATTCTTAGCTGCCACTCCTGGCTTATTACATGACAAGTTGCACTAGGCTGACCATCTGTGATCTGTCCACCGTAAAACTTATTAAGGTGGCTCTGGTGGCAAAGACATGGTGTTTTGAATTAATCATTTCTAATATACCATGAAAGAAAAATTTGCATATTTTAAGCACAAATAAATTATTGACATTCAAGCGGGTTTGCTTTGTGAACAAATGCATATTAAGCTTGCAATAGCTTCATATAAAAAGTTACAACAATGTTGAAAGATAATCAAAACTTGAAGTGTATTTTTAGCACAACCCCTTCACCGATCGTAAATCAGTCTTATGCAATTTGGTGCACATGTAAGGCCAGCTTGCATAACAAGTTAGAGCTTCGTAACATTTGCAGTTTAAAAAAAATTACATTAAATAATGATTCCTGGTTGTCAATGATAACAGACATGTCACAAGATAGGCGAGTTTTGCATAAAATGTGATGTTTTTCATTGGCAAGCAGTTTATTTTTAATGCAAATTGATGTAGAGATCTGTTTTTTAAGATAACCCCATGTTTTTACACCAACTAGGCCCTGCAATCTGTATTTGTAATGACTAAATGTCGAATGACTTCATGTTTATGACTGGTCTACGACCCCACGTGCTAGTCTGTGTTTTGGTGGCACCTGGGTTACTGACAAATGCGGCCGAGCGTGGAACTGCGTTCAGTCGCAAAACAAAAAGACTACCGTCAGCAATGATTATTTAACATCGCGATGCAATTATGTAATCTTCATACAACAAGATACTGGTATCAGAATAACCAGACTATATGATATGCGTTAACGGCGAGCGAATTTACATGGTTTCCAAGAATTTGAAGGGGAAAAGTAGTAGTTTTTTAAAGGACGGACAAGTGACATATGGCATTAATGCCATGTTTTATTTTGTAGTACATAAGTTCATACCAACACCTAATGTTCTATGAAGAAAAAAGTGAAGAAATCAACTGACACGATAACCTCAAATCTTAAAATTAAAACACTGTGTTTTGTAACATCTACATGCCCACTGCAGGTTAGGCTACCTGTGTGTGTGTGTGTTTTAGGTGACTCCATCTTGTGTGACTCAATCATGTGTGACTCCATATTGTGTGACTCAATCATGTGTGACTCCATATTGTGTGACTCAATCATGTGTGACTCCATTGTGTGTGACTCAATCATGTGTGACTCCATATTGTGTGACTCAATCATGTGTGACTCCATATTGTGTGACTCAATCATGTGTGACTCCATATTGTGTGACTCAATCATGTGTGACTCCATCTTGTGTGACTCAATCATGTGTGACTCCATATTGTGTGACTCAATCATGTGTGACTCCATATTGTGTGACTCAATCATGTGTGACTCCATATTGTGTGACTCAATCATGTGTGACTCCATCTTGTGTGACTCAATCATGTGTGATTCCATCTTGTGTGACTCAATCATGTGTGACTCTATTGTGTGTGACCCCATCATATGTGACTCCATAATTTGTGATCCTACATTACGTGACTCCATATTTGTGTAACTCATGATACATGACTCAATCTTGTGTGAATCCATCTTGTGTGGCTCAATCTTGTGTGACTCAATCTTGACCCCCAATTATGTGTGATCCCATAATTTGTCTTTTGTGACCCTATCTTTTGTGACCCTACCATGTGTGACGCCTCTTGTGTGACCCATCTTGTGTGGTTCCATCACATGTGACCCCATTATGTTTGACCCCATCATGTGTGACATCATCATGTGTGACTCCATCATGTGTAACTCCATCTTGTGTGACCCCGTCATATGCGGAGCTCAGTGGTGCAGTGGCTAGAGTTTAGAGCTCCCAATCAAGAGAACCCGGGTTCGAATCCTGTGCTGCGGTGTCGAACTTGGACAAGTTCGTTCACTGTACATTGCTCCAGTTCATTCGGCTGTATGAATGAGTACCTAGCTATAGACAGTGGTGGATATATGTGTACGAATAGTCGTCGCGCATTACTTGCAGCTGGATGCTCCCCAGAGAAGTCGAGATGGTGTTTGACTGAATGTATCTGCCATGGAGTAAAGTGTAAAGCACTTTGAGCAGGACTGGATAATGTGCTATATAAGAACTTACTTTTACTTTTCTTTGATGTGTGCAGGAGCTGCGGAGGCTGACTACTCAAGGGAGTTCAACAGCGTTGTCTACAGGAAGTCAGATCTGGTGCACTACATGTGGTGGTATCACCTCATCGCCCTCATCTGGATCAGCGAGTTCATCCTAGCCTGTCAACAGTTCGTCATTGCCAACACTGTCGCCTCCTGGTACTTTACACGGTGAGTTAGTTCATGCCTGGAACTTCACACAGTAAGTTAGTTCATGCCCAGTACTTCACACGATGAGTAAGTTCATGCCTGGTACTTCACACAGTGAGTTAGTTCATGCCCAGTACTTCACACAGTGAGTTAGTTCATGCCCAGTACTTCACACAGTGAGTTAGTTCATGCCCAGTACTTCACACAGTGAGTTAGTTCATGCCCAGTACTTCACATGATGAGTTAGTTCATGCCCAGTACTTCACACAGTGAGTTAGTTCATGCCCAGTTCTTCACAGGGTGAGTTAGTTCATGCCCAGTACTTCACACAGTGAGTTAGTTCATGCCTGGTACTTCACGCAGTAATTTAGTTCATGCCCAGTACTTAACATGGTGTGTTAGTTCATGCCCAGTACTTCACACAGTGAGTTAGTTCATGCCTGGTACTTCACACAGTAAGTTAGTTCATGCCTAGTACTTCACACAGTGAGTTAGTTCATGCCCTGTACTTCACATGGTGAGTTAGTTCATGCCCAGTACTTCACACAGTGAGTTAGTTCATGCCCAGTACTTCACATGGTGAGTTAGTTCATGCCCAGTACTTCACATGGTGAGTTAGTTCATGCCCGGTACTTCACATGGTTAGTTCATGCCCAGTACTTCATACGGTTAGTTCATGCCCTGTACTCCACATAATGAGTTAGTTAATTCCTGGTACTTCACACAGTGAATAGTCTATGCTTGGTACTTTTCTTATTTTGTAATTTTTTTGTAGAAATACATATATTATATATTAGAAGTTATGATATTTTGGCTCATTTTCCTGAACAAATAATCCTAAACTGATAAAATACTAAATGTATCATTGTAAAAGACATTGTCTTTCACATTGCCCAATTTTTAAACCTATTCTCTAAAAACGTCACTTTTTAAAGTTTGCTTCCCTTTTAGCGATAAATAAAAAACTACCGAAGTTATTTCAACAAATCAGAACTTATTAAAGCTTTTGATCTGTGGAATCAAAAAAGGTTAAAAACAGTATTTCACAATTTTGCATCTGGATACTCACTTTGCAATGGCAGGTCACATTTTGTGGTTGATTTGCCATAGTTGTGTTTGTGTTTACCATGTCGCCATCTGGTGTTGATAGGGACAAGTCTCAACTCGGCAACCCAATCAGCAAGTCCATCTGTCACCTGATCCTCCACCACATCGGCTCCGTCGCCCTCGGCTCATTCATCATCACCCTCGTGAAGATACCCCGCTACATCCTCATGTACATCAAGTCCAAGTAAGTATACCCCACTACATCCTCATGTACATCAAGTCCAAGTAAGTATACCCCACTACATCCTCATGTACATCAAGTCCAAGTAAGTATACCCCGCTACATCCTCATGTACATCAAGTCCAAGTAAGTATACCCCACTACATCCTCATGTACATCAAGTCCAAGTAAGTGTATCCCGCTACATCCTCATGTAGATCAAGTCCAAGTAAGTACACCCCACCACATCCTCATGTACATCAAGTCCATGTAAGTACACCCCGCTACATCCTCATGTACATCAAGTCCAAGTAAGTATACCCCGCTACATCCTCATGTACATCAAGTCCAAGTAATTGTATCCCGCTACATCCTCATGTACATCAAGTCCAAATAAATACACCGCGCTACATCCTCATGTACATCAAGTCCAAGTAAGTATACCCCACTACATCCTCATGTACATCAAGTCCAAGTAAGTATACCCCACTACATCCTCATGTACATCAAGTCCAAGTAAGTGTATCCCGCTACATCCTCATGTAGATCAAGTCCAAGTAAGTACACCCCACCACATCCTCATGTACATCAAGTCCATGTAAGTACACCCCGCTACATCCTCATGTACATCAAGTCCAAGTAAGTATACCCCGCTACATCCTCATGTACATCAAGTCCAAGTAATTGTATCCCGCTACATCCTCATGTACATCAAGTCCAAATAAATACACCGCGCTACATCCTCATGTACATCAAGTCCAAGTAAGTATACCCCACTACATCCTCATGTACATCAAGTCCAAGTAAGTATACCCCACTACATCCTCATGTACATCAAGTCCAAGTAAGTGTACCCCGCTACATCCTCATGTACATCAAGTCCAAGTAAGTATACCCCACTACATCCTCATGTACATCAAGTCCAAGTAAGTGTATCCCGCTACATCCTCATGTAGATCAAGTCCAAGTAAGTACACCCCGCTACATCCTCATGTACATCAAGTCCAAGTAAGTATACTCGCTACATCCTCATGTAGATCAAGTCCAAGTAAGTACACCCCGCTACATCCTCATGTACATCAAGTCCAAGTAAGTATACTCGCTACATCCTCATGTACATCAAGTCCAAGTAAGTATACCCCGCTACATCCTCATGTACATCAAGTCCAAGTAAGTATACCCCGCTACATCCTCATGTACATCAAGTCCAAGTAAGTATACCCCACTACATCCTCATGTACATCAAGTCCAAGTAAGTGTATCCCGCTACATCCTCATGTAGATCAAGTCCAAGTAAGTACACCCCGCTACATCCTCATGTACATCAAGTCCAAGTAAGTATACTCGCTACATCCTCATGTAGATCAAGTCCAAGTAAGTACACCCCGCTACATCCTCATGTACATCAAGTCCAAGTAAGTATACTCGCTACATCCTCATGTACATCAAGTCCAAGTAAGTATACCCCGCTACATCCTCATGTACATCAAGTCCAAGTAAGTATACCCTGCTACAACCTCATGTACATCAAGTCCAAGTAAGTACACCCTGCTACATCCTCATGTACATCAAGTCCAAGTAAGTGTATCCCACTACATCCTCATGTACATCAAGTCCAAGTAAGTACACCCTGCTACATCCTCATGTACATCAAGTCCAAGTAAGTATACCCCGCTACATCCTCATGTACATCAAGTCCAAGTAAGTATACCCCGCTACATCCTCATGTACATCAAGTCCAAGTAAGTGTATCCCGCTACATCCTCATGTAGATCAAGTCCAAGTAAGTACACCCCGCTACATCCTCATGTACATCAAGTCCAAGTAAGTGTATCCCGCTACATCCTCATGTAGATCAAGTCCAAGTAAGTATACCCCACCACATCCTCATGTACATCAAGTCCAAGTAAGTGTACCCCGCTACATCCTCATGTACATCAAGTCCAAGTAAGTGTACCCCGCTACATCCTCATGTACATCAAGTCCAAGTAAGTATACCCCGCTACATCCTCATGTACATCAAGTCCAAGTAAGTATACCCCGCTACATCCTCATGTACATCAAGTCCAAGTAAGTATACCCCGCTACATCCTCATATACATCAAGTCCAAGTAAGTGTATCCTGCTACATCCTCATGTACATCAAGTCCAAGTAAGTATACCCCACCACATCCTCATGTACATCAAGTCCAAGTAAGTATACCCCACTACATCCTCATGTACATCAAGTCCAAGTAAGTGTATCCCGCTACATCCTCATGTAGATCAAGTCCAAGTAAGTATACCCCACCACATCCTCATGTACATAAAGTCCAAGTAAGTATACCCCGCTACATCCTCATGTACATCAAGTCCAAGTTAGTGTACCCCGCTACATCCTCATGTACATCAAGTCCAAGTAAGTATACCCTGCTACATCCTCATGTACATCAAGTCCAAGTAATTGTACCCCGCTACATCCTCATGTACATCAAGTCCAAGTAAATATACCCCGTTACATCCTTATGTACATCAAGTCCAAGTAAGTATACCCCGCTACATCCTCATGTACATCAAGTCCAAATAAGTATACCCCGCTACATCCTCATGTACATCAAGTCCAAGTAAGTGTATCCTGCTACATCCTCATGTACATCAAGTCCAAGTAAGTGTACCCCGCTACATCCTCATGTACATCAAGTCCAAGTAAGTATACCCCGCTACATCCTCATGTACATCAAGTCCAAGTAAGTGTATCCTGCTACATCCTCATGTACATCAAGTCCAAGTAAGTATACCCCGCTACATCCTCATGTACATCAAGTCCAAGTAAGTGTATCCTGCTACATCCTCATGTACATCAAGTCCAAGTAAGTATACCCCGCTACATCCTCATATACATCAAGTCCAAGTAAGTGTATCCTGCTACATCCTCATGTAGATCAAGTCCAAGTAAGTATACCCCACCACATCCTCATGTACATCAAGTCCACGTAAGTGTACCCCGCTACATCCTCATGTACATCAAGTCCAAGTAAGTATACCCCGCTACATCCTTATGTACATCAAGTCCAAGTAAGTATACCCCGCTACATCCTCATGTACATCAAGTCCAAGTAAGTAGACTGGTCCAGTCAGTTTCTGCTGTGCGCCATCATAATATGCAGTTTTCACCAACAATTTTAGAACACATTCTCCAATGCATCAATATTATCAATCAGAATCACTCATTTAACCAATGGCATACAAACAGATCATCAAATAAGTTGTTTTTTGTGAAATACACTATTCGTAAGACAATATCACATCATGTGCCAAACGGAAGCACCCGATTTCTTCTGCATTGTGTTCAGAATCATCACTGTACGACTGTATAAACACCACAGGCTGTTCGATAATTTTCCTGTAGGATTATTATGAACGGTTACTTACAATTTTGTCTGAATACAGCAGAAACTGCGCAGGTGACTATACACACAGCTCACCGTGAGTGTGAGTGTATTAGCAGTGGACACAGCTTCTGGTCAGATGGCATATAACAGTCACAAATGTGCTTTCTCTGTTGCTGCATACAAAATCTGGAATCAACTAGATCACTTTATAATCATCTGAAACTATAGCCATGTTTCATAAAACAAGATAGTTATTTGAAATTGCTTTCCCACCCTAGACTTCGGTGGTCCCTTGCTCTAATGACTGATAGCTCTTGCTTGTTCCTGTTAATGATTTTGCCCAATGATTCTTGTATGTTGTGCCTCTGAGCTCAGATTCCTGGGGATATTGGTGCTATAGAAGTATATTATTACATTACCTACAAAGCTGTTTTCTGGTGACTAACTGCACTAATGTGTGCCTGTGTGCGTATGTCCAGTGATCTTATGTGTGTGTCAGGTTGAAGAACGCAGAAAATGACTGTGCCAAGTGCTGTCTCAAGTGTTGTATCTGCTGTCTCTGGTGCCTCGAGAAGTTCCTCAAGTACCTCAACCTGAATGCCTACACCATCATTGGTGAGTACATGAGACACTTGTAAGTACCTCAACCTGAATGCCTACACCATCATTGGTGAGTACATGAGACACTAGTAAGTACCTCAACCTGAATGTCTACACCATCATTGGTGAGTACATGAGACACTTGTAAGTACCTCAACCTGAATGTCTACACCATCATTGGTGAGTATATGAGACACTAGTAAGTACCTCAACCTGAATGTCTACACCATCATTGGTGAGTACATGAGACACTAGTAAGTACCTCAACCTGAATGCCTACACCATCATTGGTGAGTACATGAGACACTAGTAAGTACCTCAACCTGAATGCCTACACCATCATTGGTGAGTACATGAGACACTTGTAAGTACCTCAACCTGAATGCCTACACCATCATTGGTGAGTACATGAGACACTTGTAAGTACCTCAACCTGAATGCCTACACCATCATTGGTGAGTACATGAGACACTAGTAAGTACCTCAACCTGAATGTCTACACCATCATTGGTGAGTACATGAGACACTAGTAAGTACCTCAACCTGAATGTCTACACCATCATTGGTGAGTACATGAGACACTAGTAAGTACCTCAACCTGAATGCCTACACCATCATTGGTGAGTACATGAGACACTTGTAAGTACCTCAACCTGAATGCCTACACCATCATTGGTGAGTACATGAGACACTAGTAAGTACCTCAACCTGAATGTCTACACCATCATTGGTGAGTACATGAGACACTAGTAAGTACCTCAACCTGAATGCCTACACCATCATTGGTGAGTACATGAGACACTAGTAAGTACCTCAACCTGAATGCCTACACCATCATTGGTGAGTACATGAGACACTAGTAAGTACCTCAACCTGAATGCCTACACCATCATTGGTGAGTACACGAGACACTAGTAAGTACCTCAACCTGAATGCTTACACCATAATTGGTGAGTAACTGAGACACTAGTAAGTACCTCAACCTGAATGTCTACACCATCATTGGTGAGTACATGAGACACTAGTAAATACCTCAACCTGAATGCCTACACCATCATTGGTGAGTACATGAGACACTAGTAAGTACCTCAACCTGAATGCTTACACCATAATTGGTGAGTAACTGAGACACTAGTAAGTACCTAAACCTGAATGCTTACATCATAATTGGTGAGTAACTGAGACACTAGTAAGTACCTCAACCTGAATGCCTACACCATCATTGGTGAGTACATGTGACACTTGTAAATACCTCAACCTGAATGTCTACACCATCATTGGTGAGTACATGAGACACTTGTAAGTACCTCAGTCTGAATGCCTACACCATCATTGGTGAGTACATGAGACACTTGTACGTACCTCAGTCTGAATGCCTACACTGGTGAGCCAACATGCCACATGACAATACTACCTCAGGACTCACTCGCAACATAACTTTTCATAGTTGGCTTATTTCAATTCGGTGCTCCCCCAGATTTGTGTTTGAGAGACAGAGAGTAGAGGGAGAGTAGAGGGAGAGTAGAGGGAGGGTAGAGGGAGGGTAGAGGGAGGGTAGAGGGAGAGTAGAGGGAGAGTAGAGGGAGAGTAGAGGGAGAGTAGAGGGAGAGTAGAGGGAGGGTAGAGGGAGGGTAGAGGGAGAGTAGAGGGAGAGTAGAGGGAGAGTAGAGTGTAGAGGGAGAGTAGAGGGAGATGCATTTATTTTGACCAAAACATATGCACAATAAGACAGAATATAAATACACAATTAAAGTATTTTTACAGCGGGAGAATGTGTATAAATTTAACAACATACATTGGTCAGGAAGACCGCCTCTAAGACCAGACTGGTTGCTACCATGAGGTCACCCTTACAAAAATAGTATTTTTCATATTAATCTTAAATTTCTCTATTATGAAATTAAATACCCTGTGTTCATAAACACGCCTATGACATTTCTCATATACTACAATGTTAGTTGATGTTTTGTTTCAGCAATCGAAGGCAAGAGTTTCTGTCCAGCAGCCAAAAAGGTAACTTACATTTCCAGTAAGATTTGCATACATAATCTTGCCATGCTGTGTTTTTTTTAATAATAATTATATGTTTCCATGTGCCCAGTTCCTATATATGTACTATTGAGTGCTGTTTTGATTAATTCATTCCTTTTTATTTAGACAAATCAGTCAACAAAATCAAACCTAAAAGTAAAAAAAATTATTTCGCTACCACAAGATATTGTTTATTTTACCCCCCCCCATCAAGCCATATAACTACTTAAAATTTTAACATAGTGTACATCTAAGTATAAACTTAATTATGGTCACATAAATGTGCAAAGTCCAAAAAATAAACACTACATCCAGTCATAAAAAAACTACACATTAATGGGTTTGATCATTGCCACATTTCACCAAAACAGCAGTAACTAGTTGATTTACCCGGCGTTGCCCGGGGACAAAAGGCAGTCATATACATCCTCAAATCATTTGCACTGAAATCTTAAAAAAGTATAGATGACATAATTATTACGAACAACAGACCAATATTTGAGTTCCAGACACCCTAACCCCATCCCAAATGTTTCCAGCCTACCCACATTAATAAATTGTAACTGGTCAGTGGCCTAGTTGTTAAGACAACCTTTTGCCAGAAATTGCACGCGCTCACCCGTGTAACCAGCAACAGGCAGCTGGGTTATGCGTCCGTGATTTTACATTTGTCTGCTAGTGACACATTTGTACATGGAATAATTACCTGTCTAATGATATAAAAAAACATTAAATTCCGTGGCTGGAACTCCACGGAATTGTTGCAGTGTGTTGTTAGCCAGAAGTAGCACGCGCTCACGGGGCTGATGGGGCAAAATGTTTACGTGACCGGTGACAAATAGACCTGGTGCATGTTAAGTGCTGAGGATTTTCAAACGTCAATAACTTAAAAAACTATTCAAAATTTCTGCATACATCCAGCAACATATTTGTAGATGGCGTAATTATCTTTACGATGATATACAAAAATTAAATTCTGCGGCTGGAACTCCACGAACAGCCTTTTGAAATATTAAGCCCCCAAGTTCTCCACCCCATCTGATGAATTTCGAAAAATGTCTAAATCTACAAACCATCTCAATGAGCTCGGTAGATCACATGCAAAATTTCTGCCCCATACATGCAAAACTAACGGAGATGTGGGTGCACAAACAAACAGAGAACAAACTGTTTTATAATATAGATATGTTGTATTCCTAGTTATCCAGTATCAATTTTGACACTCACTTTTTATAATACACTAACTTGACGGGCGATAAATTCGACGTTAAATGACAAAAAGACACATAGCTCCATCTAGAGGAAAGATGTGAAATGCGATTGAGGGCACTACTCCAGAAGTAGCATGCGCTGACGTGGCGAAATGCTGGTGCCTGTGTGAAACGCTGAGGATTTGAAACGTCAATAATTAAAAAACTATTCAACATTTCTGCATACACCCAGCGGCATATTTGTAGATGGCATAATTATCTTTACGATGATATAGAAAAACATTAAATTCCGCGGCTGGAACTCCACGTACAGCCTTTTGAAATATTGAGCCCCCCAAGTTCTCCACCCCCCAGACGAATTTAGAAAATGTCTAAATATACGAACCATCTCAATGGGCCCGCTAGATCACATGCAAAATGTCAGCCCAATACATGCAAAACTGACGGATGTGTGGGGGCACAAACAAACGGAGAAGGAACTGTTTTATGATATATAGATTCCAGTTGCGCCATCTAATGGATGAAACTGGTATTAATGCACAATGAAGCTGTTGTAGATTTTAAAGAACCTGACAATGTAGATGATTGTGGCTTCCTAGTCCTATCATGTCAGACAAATTTGAACATTTTATTGTTATTATATAAAGCAGATTTTTATTAAGCACATACTACCCAGTATTAATTTTTGCACCTTGAGAAGTTATGAAAGAAGACCTCTTTATGGGCGGCCATGTTCCGGGTTTCAGGCATTTGAAATCATCACTAGCAACGTGCTGAGAGTGGCAGCCATCAACAGTGTGGGAGACTTTGTGCTGTTTCTCGGCAAGATCGCAATAATGGCCATCACTTGTGCCATCAGTGTCATCTGGTTCAAGGTCAGTGTTGTTTCTTTCAAGGACAAATATGGATAATGTTGCTAAAATAACGATTACTTTTGGGTTCTACCTGAAGAGCGGCCACATAATTCTGTTTCCTGAATACAATGTTGATTTATGGCTTTATCCAGTTTTTATATGGATTTGTTCAAAATTGAAAATAATTATGGTACATTACATATATCCAATTTGTGTGTGTGTGTGTGTGTTGTATGGGAACTTTATATATTACCTGAATCACAACTATATTTTATGCTGTGATCATGTGATCCACATCTCTGGTTGTGTGGTCCACAGCTGTGGTTGTGTGATCCACTACTGTGGTCGTGTGGTCCATGCTGTAGTCGTGTGATCCACAGCTGTGATAATTTTGTTAGAAATGGATCCACTGCTGTGGTTGTGCGGTCCTCCACTGCTGTGGCTGTGTGGTCTGCTGCTGTGTCTAGACCCTACAAGTCTTGCTGTGTTTCAGTGGCGTGCCAACTTGCACTATTACGCCGTGCCTGTGCTCATTGTGGGGGCCCTGGCCTTCCTAGTTGCCCACTGTATGTTCACTGTGTACGAGGTAGGTCGAGTAGCAGGCGACGCCACAGGCTGCTGCACACGTGTAGAGGACATACTCAGACACTGCGTGTCTCTTTCTAACCAAGAGATGTTTGTGTCATGTATTGTACACCTTGGTAGTTCTGTCAGGGGTCTCAAAGTGGCGAGTGGATGGGATGGCATTCTGCAATCAGTTGGAACCAGCTGTTGGGTATTGTTACCCAGCCTGTCTGTCTGTCTGTCTGTCTGTCTAACGGTTGGTCCGTCGGTCCTTCCATCCGTCCGTCCATCTGTCCATCCATCCATCTGTCTATCAATCTGTCCGGGTCAACATTCAACAATAATAAATGTCTTCCTGGTCACCATAATGTAACTGCCATATTCAAACGTTTGCAATATTCATAATAAACAAGAGCGAGAGTGATCAAGGTTGCTGTGGGATGGTGAGGGAGCCACTGTCTCTTGTTCTCTGTGTGCATTTCGCAGTTCTGCCATGCTATGTGAGTTTCACAGACAGACATTCAGGCTGGTATTTGCAACAAACTCATATTTTACATCATACATGTTTTGAGCTCGATTAGATGTATGATCTATACATAAAAATTGGACTGAAAACTTTGTAATATCTCAAGGCTGTACAATACATGCCTATCTATTTTTAAGTTTAAACATTTGTATGATATATGTATGTTTCTACACATATGTACAAATCATTTGTCATGATTTGTGTACACATATGTAAACATGCAATGTACTTACAAATGAGTATCAGTCTTATCTTTCAGGTACTGATCATGCACACCAACTAACGTGTGTACACATCAACTAACATGTGTACACGGTATGTGTACAATCGTTCTGTACAGTGTGTGCACCGTAGTACATGCCTTGTCATCTCTTTCAGAACATCCCGGCTTTGCACTACTATGCAGTTCCTGTCATTCTCGTGTGCATCTTCAGCTTCCTCATAGCACACTGTTTCCTCACTGTCTACGAGGTAAGAAATGCCTCTCAGTCAACACTCATGGCAATCTCATACGATACCATTTCCATCCAATTTGAAAGAATTGACTGCTGAAAAATTATTTATAGTCTGAGTATTGTGTAGAAATATTGCAGTTTTAAAAACTCTGAAATGGAAATACAAAGACATGATTTTTAAGATTAGTTTTGCAATGTCTGGTAATTTTCAAAATAAAGATAATATTCAATTAAACATTTTATTGGCATCAGCTATTTAGCTTAATATTGGAATGTCCATACATAATTTATATTTTTTATTATAGTTCTGTAAAAATAATTGTAAATTAACTTTTGTACTAATAGGGCAGTAGTCCGGTGAACAAAAAAGAGTCATGAAAAAATGTGTACTTGTATAATTGAAGAAAATTAAAGGCCTTAAAATACATGTAATATGATAAAAATCTAGATTTTCCTATTCAACCAGTTCTCACTTAAATTGAGCAAGTTCTGTATACGTATATTATTTATATATTGATTCAGTACTGATGTCGATAGCAGATACAAATAATAATTTTTATTATTATATATATAATATTGCAGAAAATTCACATTTGAATCTGGTAAGAACTATGAAGCAAAGATGTATAGTTAGTTTTTTGGATATTGCAATTCTCTTGTTCGCCTGTTCTTTTGTTGGCACTAACACGCTGAACTAACCCATGTTGACATTATTAGTTTTCATAATATATTTTTGATAAAACTGATAATTACTATTTCATTTCACTAGGTGAAATTGTGTTAGAAAAACAGTTTAAAAACTGTTGATATATTTAATTTTAGCAGTTGTAATTTCACTATTGATAATATAATTTAATACCTGCTTGTTACTTGTCAATTTCAGTTTATATAAAGTATGTAGAATCTGCAGTTTTCTTTAATCGTAGATTACTAGCAGTATAATTGCAATTTATTGATCAACAAAATTACTGTTTGGCGATCGATAATTAGTAGTATATTTGTAGACTCTATTTTGAGTTGTAGCTGCAGATGGTAAGTAACTGATTGACAGATGCTATTGGTTGGTTTTTGATTGGCGGTTGATGATTGACAGATGGTGATTGACACATTATTGCTGTGCTTCTGTGAAGATACTCAGATGAATGACGGCACTGACGGACGCTCTTACTACATGGGATCCTCCCTTATGGTTAGTATGCTCTATGAAATGTATATAGTACCGCAGCTTACTCTTACAAGGAGCTCTCTTCTACCCACAGGGCTCCCTTATTCAGCTCTTTTCTACAGGAGCTCTCTACTACTGAAGGAGCTCTCTTCTACCCACAGGGCTCCCTTATTCAGCTCTTTTCTACAGGAGCTCTCTACTACTGAAGGAGCTCTCTTCTACCCACAGGGCTCCCTTATTCAGCTCTTTTCTACAGGAGCTCTCTACTACTGAAGGAGCTCTCTTCTACCCACAGGGCTCCCTTATTCAGCTCTTTTCTACAGGAGCTCTCTACTACTGAAGGAGCTCTCTTCTACCCACAGGGCTCCCTTATTCAGCTCTTTTCTACAGGAGCTCTCTACTACTGAAGGAGCTCTCTTCTACCCACAGGGCTCCCTTATTCAGCTCTTTTCTACAGGAGCTCTCTACTACTGAAGGAGCTCTCTTCTACCCACAGGGCTCCCTTATTCAGCTCTTTTCTACAGGAGCTCTCTACTACTGAAGGAGCTCTCTTCTACCCACAGGGCTCCCTTATTCAGCTCTTTTCTACAGGAGCTCTCTACTACTGAAGGAGCTCTCTCATACCCTGCCAGTATTTTTCATAGCTCGGTGTAGGTTTTCTCAGATTCTGTGTACATCATAACCTATCGTTAATATACCATAGTTATTATGATGTAATTTGTGGATGTTTGTGCATAGGTATATAAGTTGTCAGTGAGCCAATATGTGTAGATATGTGTTTGTGGTGATATCAAATAATGAAGATGTCTTTCTTATTATTTCTCAGAAATTCTGTTATTTTGTGCATACATTAAAAAAGTCAAACTTAACATCCTATTAACAAAGCCAAAAACTAGCTAATAATATAACTGTAACGTGTGTGGGCTGTTTATTGTACATAAAGTCCTTTGCAAACATTTACTGAATATTAGCGATAGATTGGGGGCATTTGTGTATTTTAGGACACCATCATCACCGGCATTCTATACAAGTGCTAATTATCTGAGTAATTCTGGAATGTAAACTCAGGAAATATTTATTACCATAACGGATAACTGATAAAACAACACACATACAGACTGAATATTTAAACTATGAATCATTTAACCTACATTTGATACAACCTGACCCATGAATAAAAAGGATTGCATCAACCCAGTGAACCAACCAATGAAAACACGGCCAGTGTGATGCCGGGTGTACTGTGTAATTGTGTGCTGCGATGTGTCATGTTTCTCACTTCCTCCTTTAGGTCAATGTGCAGAGTTCGAGCGCGACGCTAGACCGTATAGCTCCAAAACGTGCGCATGTCGTTGCCACAACGGAAGAGTTGGAGCACGCGCTGTGAACACCTGTGTGAATGATGTAATTCTTGCATTTCCTTTGTCTTTATGCCGCTCTCATTAACCTGGGTGAAATACCTTTCTAGAAGAGTTTGATTTCTAATTGTGGGCATTATTTATTAACAAATTCTGTGGACTCGCCCTATAAGGGCATTTGATGTAAGGAACATTCATTTAAATTAAATAGAGCAACTTTTAAATCCTTGTTATGGCATGCACTAGACACCTATGGTCGCGTGCTATGAATATAATAGTTAAGATATACAAAACAATTTGACTAAGTCCCAGCGTGTTCCAATAACTTCTTTACAGTGAGAGCTACCTGGGTAGTTCGTCTAACCATTAATACCATGAGAGATTTTGAGTGTTTTTTGCATTTTTGAAAAAGCAAACTCAGTTTCATTCAGGGTAATCAACTTTTCACAAAATAGTCTCACCATTAACAGCTTGTTGCTTTATTAATTATTTATGATGCTGGCCTTTGAAACGATGCCCATATTGATTAAAACAGCCATACCTTGTACAGAAATATGCAAAATAAGGATGACTGTATTATTATTTTGGAAGGAATTATTATAAAAATTCTACACAGAAAGTAGAAATATTGGCAATGCCTGGAAATACAGTTCAGCAACATGCTCATTTTATAAACCTCTACCCTGAATGTTACATGATGTATGCTTTTGAGGCTTGCTGCCCACAAAGGAAAGTTTTGTGCAGTCCTTGTTGTGGGGAGGTTTCATTGTTGTGTGTGCGTATGTGTGCCATACTAACTACTGATTCTCTTAGGCATCAGTCACACATGATTACACTTCTTATGCATTTGCCGCACCCGATTATATGCACGTTTGTGATTGTTTTTTATATTCCAGCTTTTAAATATATCACACCATATATGGTCATTTCAGAATGGCACACTGACCTCATGTTGCGTTTGTGATTCGGAAGAAAACTGCATATTTTTCCGTTAATCTGCTGTTTCCTGTTTGTCATCAATCGAATTTCTTTAATTCTACGATCAGTTAAATTACGTTTTTATAATGTTAATATTTCTTCTATTAAATATTACCTCATGGGCATCTGAATATTAATTATACATTGCACTTTGTTGATTTGAATATAAAATGTCGACCCCAGTATTAAAGTTAAATACACAAAAGGTGAGTTTTTCTTGTGCAATATTGAACCATGACTACTAAATATAGGGTAATATTTAAATTATTAAATATTGCAAGACAGTGTGTTTTGATATGAGCATATTTGGTGGAGGTGTGGTGGCATAAAATTTATATCATATTTATTATGTTTGTTTGATACTGTCTGTTGTTTTGTCTTATATTAGTCTGATTCCTTGGAAATCAAAATATTGGCATTGAAAATAATCTAATTGAATATTAGTTGGATGGACATTTAAGGTCAAATTTAATGCTTTTATAAATATAAGGTACATGGGTCATCAGAAATATGAACCAAACAAATAAATGGATATAATCTTGGAAGTAAGAACAAAATACAACATATTGAACTACTTCATACATGTTTTATATATACACACAAAATCTTGTGAATGTTGCTTTTTGATAACTTGCCTGGGTGTGTCTGATTTCCGTGGAATCAGTTGAATGTTATATATGTTCATTTGTGTACAGAAATACTAATTAATGTAAATTAATCTATGGTGATCTTATTGGCTTCCGTTGCTTCTCATTGTACATTTGTTCGCGGCTGGTGGTTAGCTTGTGATTGGCAATGATCGTTTGCACATAAATGCACTTTTCCATTTTTTAAAATACCGTTCATCCTATGCACACATATCCACAAAATTATATAAATTTGTTTTGGATAAATACCATATTTTTGCAGTAATAAGAGTTTTTTTTATTTACAATACTTAATAAAGTCTTTCTCAACAAATAAAATATGCTCTCATTGGCTGTGGATAGGCCCCACAATTACTGTGATACTAAAGACAGAACTGTGCTAAAGACAGCTGGCATAAGACACCATCTAGTGAAGGACATTGTTTCTAGTTAATAAATATTATCAAAGCATTTACAACATTTGTTCTCAATAGTTCTAGATGTATAAATCCAAGCAGGATATGATTCATACTAATAAATATGTAACCACAAATGACACATTTATTAGGGCTTCTGCACAATAACTTGAAACAGCTTTTCATATATTGAATATATCTTAATATTGCACAAAACTAATAGCAATACATTTCATAATGATGACTTTTAAATTACTTATCTTAATGTAGGTTTTAGTAAATATATTTCATTCTTCTTTTGTAAGATGCCTTTTAATTTGACCCCCTTACAGGGTAAATTAGGGTGGGAATAAAAATATGCATTTTGCCCAGCATACTTATTTGACATCGTTTATTTTGTCAGCATTTTCAGTTGCCTTTCGGTGGATTTTATTTATTCATGCGAGTTATTTTGTATAATGTATACGTTAGGTTTTATCAGATGAGTCTGACTTGGCACACATTAAATGGAAATCATATTCCTGCTTAGTTGGTCTACTTGCTACTATGTGTTACAAACAGCTTGGCAATGAGTCCCTTACCATTTGAACGCTGATAAACTGTTGTCATTTCTTCAATAATTAGAAATATTCCTCATTGTTATACCAACTTTGAGCTATGAAATATACACAGTTGTTAAGGGCGGTGCCTTGTTGGTGACTGTCAAGCAGTTATAAAAAGATTGTATCAAAGTTATGAACTTATCATGCACGTAGTTAGACGTTCATTAATACTGTAACATTGCACAACTGGGAAATGGACTTTTGCAGCTGCCAAATGTGAAGTCTTAATTTGAGTACTTAAAATATGCAAGCATTCACCAACAGCATAGTTTTGACAAAGCCTAAAAGGTGTAGACGTCTACAACCCGTAACAACTGATACAATAGCCATCAATCATCAATACATGTCCCTAAACTGGAGGCTAAAGGGCACATATGCTCTCTCTAATTATTTATTAATGACTTCCATCGAACACTGTTTTAGGTAGATTTGTTCAGCAGATGTGGATATTTTGAGGAACTGAATCATGTTACGTTGTTTTGTTTCCTCGTAGGAGTACGTGGAGAAGACGAACCACGCCCTGGCACCACAAACTCCCCATGGCGACACCGAGATGCAGCCATATAAGGCAGTGAGAGGGAAACACTGAAACACACTTTATGCTGCATTCGTTGGACAAACCCTCCCATCCCAGTGACCACTGTCCAGTGTTCCAGGGATGTAGTGGACAATGGATACTAAGGGAGCAGTCATTATTTATCAGGGAGGTGGGCCAGAGTAATCAGAGATTTGAAATCTAACCCAGCCCAAAATAATGTGCAATGAAATCTGACCCCTGATTTGTACATTAGAAAAATAAATTAGTTGAAAAAATTCTGTGCACTGATAATTGACTTGTCTCCATCACAGAAATCCTACCCACCCCAAACCCCCCAGATTCATCCAGCCGGCACCCCGATAAATTATGACAGCTCCCTAAATAAGTCGGCCCTAGTTTGCCCATGATTTGCAGCTTCCTCTGTAAATATTATTATTGTAAACTATATATTTACCTATACTCACATATATATATTTATAATTAAGATACCCAATGTTGTATTTGCTCATAGTTGATCATCTTTTATATAGAAGATGTTTATAGAAGTGTTGGCAATGTTAGCACGGGTACAGCTCCTAGGCTTAAACATGTGCCATGATGCTAGCATGATGAGTAATTTATTATATCTGAAAAATCTCTTAAATTTCTTGCATTTCATATGCCAGATTACTATAATCTGTATGTTGTGAAATGACAAAGTGTAATAATATCAACTAGTTTTGAATCATGGCAGTTTGGTATAGGGAGTTCTTATTTGCTTGAGAAAAGCAATGGTATGGTGTGGCTTTGGATATGAATATATAAATAAATATAGGACTACATAATAATGGCGTATGTAGATAGCCAGTTCTGTATGTGAATGCTGATTTTTCTTACTGCTTATCTAGACTTTGCTAGTTATCTTGTCAGAAGAGATCGTGTTTCATATTATTTTATCACGTGATGTTATGCTGTTTTCAGTCAATTGTATTTTTATATATTTTCTGCCACAAAGCAGACACAAATGGCCCAGGCCGAGTAGCAAATGAGCATGAAATCTCAACGATATAATATGTTTTCCTGAGCCTTTTGGCAGTAGATCTATATGGTTGTGAATAGATAAAATAATATGCTTTGCAAGTGCCTTTTTCTAACTATACTAATGAGAAAATATACCCTTAGTTTTTTATCGATCGATGCACATGGTGAAGCTGTATGTTTAGTTCTATTGATATACACTTGATGATGCGGCATGTTTAGTTCTATTGATATACAAATGGTGATGCTGTATATTTGGTTTTGTCACCTGGTGAGTGCGCTGTATTTCAGGGGCTTTTCACTCCGGTGGTAAAGATTATACAAGAATCCCATGAGACAATTGTTTCTTTGCTAGAAAATACTCGGCGAGTACCACTGTACCACGTGCTAGAATTAGACTGTAGTAATTATGTTTGAGGAATAGTAAATTGTTTATACCAGCACTTGCACGTGTCACAGTTATAATGGTATTTGATTCTATAGCTACTAGCACTAAAGACCGGTTATAACTAAGAATGTATTAATGTGTCTTTCCTAGCATCGTTGTGGCTACACTTTTAAAATAGTCGATATTAAAACATCACTATTCTCAAGATAATTGTCCAAATCCGTATTTTAGATCCCAGAATTTTTTTAAGAAACATTAAATGTTTCAAGAATATCAACCTTGAAATATAAAGATCACCAACATCTTTAACGGGTCTTTTCCTAGGCAACATTTTAACTTTCATTCTAATAAAATAAGTACTTAAACAGAACATATGGCCAAAGGGGGCCTCATTTACAGTTGGGACTACTCGGAAATCGTCAGAGCTTTTATGAAATTATTATTACCATGATGCTCCACGAAAACAGACATTTCTGATGATATGCGCTCTGCTGAACTCCGTTGTCGTTGACTCGAATAATCGATGTCCAAACATATTTTACAATTAGGCATGCTTCATTTAGCAGAGGGGCATGCCACTAAATCAACATTTTGTTGATTTAATTCTCGAAAATCAATATTTTCTTGACCCGAGTCCTCCCTTAAAAGCATTTCCCCCATATAGATAAGTTGAAACACTAGATTAAGAGAGAACAAATTGTGAAGGTTTAACAGCGTATTTTACTATTTACGCTTACTGCTTAGCGTCATTTCAACACAGAGTTTATTAATCATTTCATTCATTCTGTTAAGCCAATTTTAAATCGGTTCAATCCAAACTACATGCTAAACTTGTAAACATCTTCATGGTAGCATAACTAAAACACATCCTAAGAAATGTATATTATGTTGTTTTAGAGAATTAGCCAGCTCAATTTACTTTGTGGTTTTGATAACAAATCGTAGAATGCTTCATGACTTTGGTGATAGGATTGTACCAATTTACAGCAAGTACGATTGTAGTATGCTGTATGTGCTATTTTTTCTGTAATAAAATTACGCAATTCACAGAACTTGAGATTGTTCACAATTTAGGCTATATCAAACACTGCACACATTATAGTTATGAGAGCACGTCTACAGGTAGTTTACTTGCCAGTAACAGCCTCTTTGACTGTTTTCATTAGACATTTACCTTCAGTCTGCTGACAATCACTGTGAAACAGACTAAATATTTTTGAGATGAATATCAAGTTTCTTGTGAGATAAACAATATCAAAATATAAGATTTGGCGGTTATAGAATGTTAGTTATATTACGGACACAAACAGGACATTTAATTGTGCGGTTCACTAAATGCCATGACTATTTTTTACAGATGATCCCAATGCACTGCCTGGACATATTACAATGCATGATACAAGGTGTCAATGCAAATATCCAGGCAGTGTCGCAAAACATTCTTGCATTGACCAAAACACGGCACAATTTTAAAATGAAGTGTTAGCTACCCTTTGGAACCCTCACGTTTCCTTCATTAGAGTAACTCCAACTGTGCTTCTAACCAAATCTATCGCAAATCATCAAGACTATAAGGTATCTAACGTTTCCTCCTAGAGTCCAGGAACCAGTTCACCAAGATAAAGAGCTCATAAGGAAAATCCACCGTTAAGGTAGATATGATTATTCTTTAATTTGTGCAAACAGTTCAATTTTGTTGTCTAATGCATGGAATGGGTCTTACTGAGTAAAATATATGTTGAACTTTTTTCAGCCAGACCCCCGTTTCCATGTAACAAACAAAATGGCCATCATTTTGAGCAAATATTGGCAAATTTGGAAACACTGCCATTTTTTAATGAACCCATATATAGTTATAATTCTTGCAAATCCATGTTCTCTAGATTCTATTTTGCAATGATCAGAGCATTTTTTTTTTAAATAATTTGTTGGTAAAATGTCTCTTTCAAACTATTCATGATTTTTAAAAAGTGTCTGGTCATTGCACACAGTAGAATATGTTGAATGCAACACTGAAAAATTATTTATATAGCATAATTATTCCCAGAGATTTCCTGCTTCCAAATGCAGAAATTTTTAGAATTTTTTTATTGAAAAATGGCTATGGCTATCAAAGATTGCATAATGGATTTCATTACATGATATCAACATGCTTGATCCATGACTAAAACTCACTTACAGGTACATAATTGCCATAGAATTTGAACTTTATTGATAGTATGCATACAAAGGTATAATAATCGGGCAGAAAACTATTTTCAGTATTTTTTGTTAAAAAACACCATTTCACCATTAATTAAGCAGTTATGTATTCATAGTGAAATTTAAGGCACTTTTTCAAAATGCCAAATATCACTGAGGATATTATTTCCATGACTCACCCATGAACGTGTCCCGGTGGTGCACCCTGCTGTTGAGTTTTCAGTATACAAGATCACAATTAAGTTTAGCAGCGAAATTGATTTTAAAGAACAAAATTGGGCTAATGAACTCAAATGTCAGTCAAATGGAGCATTGATATGACTTTACACATACGATAACATGATACAAACAGGAAGCACAGAATAAATATAAATGTTCAGATAGACATCACTTATTAAAAAATAATTTCTATTTACTTTCACGAAGCACTGTCAGTGACATTGACGCTTTGTGTCACTGCGTCACCAGTGTGTGTCACTGTGTCAAGTCCATCAGCGTACTGGAACTGTCCACTGCTCTCGTAATCACACATGTCCAGCGCCACCTCACAACTCTCACGAACCAATCGCTCGTTGTCTTGCACAAACTCTCCGAGCGCGTGCGTACACGCCTGCGTGGCTATGGCGCCCAGGGCCTCGGCACACTCGTGTCGCACCATTGCGCTCTCAGTCGTTTTCCGCAGACTCCGGTCAAGTTGATTCACAGCGGACGTGTGCTGGGTCTGGCCCAGGATGTAGGCCACCTCATGGCGAAACAGCGCACTACTCGCACGCTCGAGACCTGCAATGATAGGGTGTTTAAGTATGTGATGTGTCACTGGATTTGATGCAACAACCAACAGTGTTCACTATAATATTTCTGTCGACAGCTATCTCTTGTTAATAAAATTTATTATAAATGTTGGTCAGTCAATTCTAGTTATCAGTATTACATAACTAGCTGCAAACAATGTTCACATTGGCACATTCACTACATTTCCACAATGCTATAATTATACCAATAAGTTAACATATTCATATCCATTGAGTCTATTATGTCGCCATACTAAACTATGTATTAATTTTTTATTTACTAACTTGACTACATGTATGTACATACTTTTTAATTGTCAGCTTAGTTTTTATATCATCAGCTAATTTATTTATTAATTATTTATTTAACTACATGTATACTTTTTAAGTAATGTTCAGATGGTATTAATATTATGTTATGTTATTTTATGTCAATAGATGTACGACTGTCTTAAAATATGTTGGCAGTTGGCCTTGGTTTAAACTTATACTAGTTTTAGCATGGTTTCATGTTTCCGATTGTATATTTTGCGGCAGGGGAGACAAGTGTGTATGTATGTTGACGCCACAACGCCAAGAATTCCTCCTACATTTTAAATGCTATTTGGTAATAAACAGTCTGAATCTAATATAGAATGTCACCCAAAATAATCAAACACGCGAAGCCCTCTGAAATGAAAACTACTGATAGTCCTGACAAAAATACCCATAATGCCACATTTGAGGCCTATGAAATATTTCTACCCATACATCAAACAAAATCTGCTAGGTTTTGCCAGAAATTGTTGAGCTTGACATTCAATTTTATATTTGTATAATGAACACACAAGATTTTTCCATAAAAAATCTGTATAAAAAGGGATACGATTGTACACCTTCCAAAATCAGTAATCCATATGAGAAATATGTATGGTGTAGCAGAGGTGAATAGGCCACCAGTCTCATACACACCTTCAGCCAGGGTCAAAATGGCATCCTCACTGCCAATGTTACGAAGAGCAAACATGGCACGGTATCTCTCAAACAGTGGCAATGCTTCGTCGAGCAGGGTTGTCTTGAGCAACTTAATGTCCTGTTCGACAGCGGGAGGGGCGGGGTCAACTGAGCTGTAGGGGTTGAGGGAGAGGGTTTCACTTGTCGCCCTCTCACTGTGTAGCCATTTGATGCGATCCACTGCCAGTCTGCACGTCTCTGCCACCTAGTGGGCAGATGTGACATCAACATAATAAAATATCGACTTGATACATTACAATCAACAATTTCTTCTAAGCATAATATTAACTTCTATTTTGAAACTGGTCTTTCTGAACAATGTTGATTATACTCAATTAACTTGTTAAACATAAATGTGCTTTTAGATAATATACCACCATCCAACGCCTGACAAATCTCCTTACAGACCACAGAACTAATGTAAATATTTTCTTACCCAAGAACTTAATAAATATTTCTTATAAAGGATTTATTTAATAAAATTATTTTTGTCCAGTTAGTGGACTACTATTGGTGCTTTGCTAACTGTGTTTAAATAATATAATTTTAAATATTTCCATTTTTAAATGTAATTTATTTAATCAAACACATAAAATGTAAAAAGAGGACTGCCCAACTTACAGCTGTGCTGTCATCATGACAATATTCCTGCAACACGTTGAGTGACGTCATGCTGCCGATGGCACCAAGGGCCTCCCCTGCAACAAACGAAGGTCAGTTATCAAACGTTTCTTTCACATAGACGATCCAGTGCTGAAAGTCAGACAGGCTGAGCAGGACAAGCAGGCAGTAGGTGTATAGATAGTAGCTCTACCCGAGCCATTGGTCTACTACTCCATTTTATCACAAAAGAAATGCTATGTATTGTAGGCACTGTTATTTGTGAGCAACATGGTGACACACTACTGTTCCAATAAAATATATTATATAAGATTCTGTGCTACATCCTCAAACTGTTAATTAAAACATGTACATGATACTTGAATATCTTAAAAATCCTAAATCAAAGTGAGAGGTACCACGGCCGTAAATCTTAACATAGATTGCAAATAAGAAATTTTGCCCAATGTTTGTCTGGATGACGAGTGTGTGTTTATCTAACCTGCTTCATGTCTGACTATTGCCTCCTGTTGCTGGTCTTTCAAGACACCACTGAGAACACCTAGGGCACGTTCATCCTGCATCTGACCCAGGCAGTAGGCACACTCATGCTTCAACAGGGCTGACGAATCAGGAAAGCATGCTGCAATACAGTCTATCGCTGTGGGGCCTCCTAGGTTCCGCAGGGTGAATAAAGCTCGGAATCGTGCCTTCAATGGCCGAGTGACATCAATGAGAATTCTGCCAATGTCCCAAATAGAAGACTCTGTGACGACTGTTGTTGTCTTGTCTAACATATTGCCTGGTGTTGTCAAACTACCTGGAACAGAATCATGATTAAGATACTTGATATTTGTGCACGGTCTACTCATTTAGTTGACATGACACTGAAAGGTATTAATAATTCTGAACATGACACAAATGTCACTGCCTAGGATTGATCATGAGTGTATTCTATTTGTCTCTCCGGGTCTGGTCAGCAGAGCGATTTTTTTAATTCTAATTGACATGGAGTGTCATGTGATATGTTCACAACTAATAGAATAGACTGGAGATACCACCCAGACTGCTTAGTCTTTAGCATCTCCGTCTGCGATACGACCTGAACTGCTGAAGATGGATTGGTTCTGTCACATGATCACAAGTATGGCCAACTTTTGTCCATTACCATTTTTTTCACAAAACACAAACTGGTCCCTTCACTTACATTTATTACTATATAAATTGGGCACTTGTGTCGAATCCGGACCCATCTCAATTTTTGCCTAACTTTGATACCTCAGTGCATTAGTTCCATCATTCAACATTATCCCACGCATATTTACTTTAAGAATATTGCGTCTTAGCACAATTTTAAGGCATAAATAACACCCCGGTTTGCATCAATATATATATATACAGGTGTATAATAAGCATGTTCGCGTTTCAAACGATGTAAGATTCGCAAGCTGGGCAGGGACGTTTGCTGGCAAACGTAGCACGTGTTCGAAGAGTCGCCACTGGGCTTTTCAGACCAACCGGCTGATCGGCTAGCACTGGCATCAACGATATAAGGTTTCTGTTGTCATCTTGTGTGTTCTAGTTGTTTCCAGCACTCGGCAACGTTCTATTAACTGACTAGTCTGTATTATTGTGGTTACGATGTTATGAGGTCTCATTCAACTAGTCAGCCTTTTTCTGTGGGTAATGAACACTGATTATCTGACGCAAATGACGGCAATGATATGAATCCAGTCGTTTTAACTCCGTCCGAGTCAGATCCCAGGTGCCCATGTTGTAGGTCAGCACTGTCAGAACGAATGATGCATAGAGGCTGAACTGTTTATGTATGGCATGCGACATCCTCTGCGTCTCCCAGTAGTTAGTCTAGCTTCTTTGTCATCCGCCACTCCTCAGATATTCGTTTGGTGTGTCTCTGGACAGATGTTCTTTTGGTTTTAGCTTCAGGCTAGTGAAAACCTGGTCGCTATTTGGGCTTCAAAAGTGCACTAAGACACAATATTTTCGTTATATAAATATCCTGGGATAATGTTGAATGATGGAACTAATGCACTGAGGTATCAAAGTTACACTTACAGGTTAATGGGCTGATTTAGGCCATTGGCCTTTGTTGGTGCCCATATCCCTGGCTATTCCAGTGCTTGTTGAGTCTAGCCTTAAACTGTGTGACGGTCTTGGCATCTACCACATGTTGTGGGAGCCTGTTCCATTGATCCACGGCTCTAACTGAGAAGTAATTCTTTCTGGCCAGCAGTCTTGTTCTTTGCTTGAATAGCTTTCTCGTGTGTCCTCGTGTTGCTGTACTGACCTTTTCCTGGAAGAATTGACGAGCTTCAACTTTGTCGATTCCGTTAAGTATTTTGTATGTTTCAATAAGGTCGCCTCTCTGACGTCGGTAATACAACGAATGTAGTTTCAGTTGTTGTAATCGCTGTTCATATGTGAGCTTTGCTATGCTAGTAACCAGCTTTGTTGCTCTTCGCTGTACCTTTTCGAGGATGTCAATGTCCTTTGCCAGATATGGGCACCATGCTTGTACACAAAACTCGAGGTTTGGACGAACGTATGCCCGGTAGAGTGTCACAAATGATTTCTTGGTCATGTGCTTAAAAGTTCTCTTTACCATGCCAAGAGCTTGCATGGCTTTCTGGCATTGCACAGTTGGTTTTAGGTTGGTTGTCACCCACACCCCAACGTCCTTTTCCTCTTTTGTTGTCTCGATGTTCACTCTGGTTAGGCAAAACTCAAACTATAATGGCGAAATTGAGGTGGGTCCGGATTCGACGCAAGTGCCATGAATTGTATTAGAAATAAATGCAGCATGTTTGACAGTTTGTCAAAATTTTTAAAATGCCATTACGCACACCAAAAACGTAGACGGTGTGAGCGATAATAAAGGTATTTTCAATATATCTGAAGTGCATTCGATTCGTTTTGGACCGGATTCTCCGCGAACTCCAAACAGGACTCAGGAGACACCTCCATAAAATAACTTCCCTCGTCATGACTCGTCGTGTGCAACGTACGTTAAACCAGCCTTACCAGGTGCGTTGAAGTTTGGCTGTCACGACACAAATCAAATGACGAACTGAAACTTGTCGTCTTCACTTCAGTTTATGTTTAGAGTTTAATGACTACCTGTTAACTCTTTTTGCCTCTTTATTTATGTATTTAACGTCTAATACATAAAAAGTGAGGGTATAAAGCGATTGCTCTAACACATTTCCATTTGGTGATTGAGTGACTGACAATGACTGACACTGTGATAGGAATTTGACGGTAATTTGACAGTCAGAGACATACTCATGATACTGTCACACTCACACTGTCACAGTGTCGATCCAACAACGCTGCGCCTGGCTTTATAACGCAGATCTAGGTGGTAATTTTCATGGGTAGGTCAGAAAGTAAAAGATCACCATAACAATAACGGCATATGTAACATACAAATCAGTTGTATAAAATGAATTTATATAGTTTACTAACTGATTTCTCAAAGCTTTCCTTTATCACATATCTCGCTCCCCGCACACACGTGGATGAAATAATGATGTGGGCATGGCTTGCCTAAACCGTATATTTCGGAATGACTCCGGACCATACACCTTATCGACACTATCTACTGTAGTCCGTGAAAATATGTTATTCGTCGCTGCGTAAGAAAGGGTTCTGTCAACATCCTTATACAAAAAACTGTGTAGATACTTAGCAGTCCATATGCATTTTAATTTGTTGACGCATTTTCTAACAAGTCAACGACATAATATCAAATACAAAACGAAGAAGAACGTAATTAAATTACAAGAGATAACCCGTACTGACCGCCATGGTGCATAACACTATTTTAAATTACTGTTGATGTAAGAATAATTATTTATCTTTTTGTTTTGTTTCTCTACATGGATTTCTCCATTGGTTGTTGTCCCGTGCATTGCCATTTGTATGTGGTGGACGTTGACGTCGATCTGGCACCGAGGAAGGGTAGATGACAATCGACTAGCTTGAGCTTTGAATTTATATCTTTTCCACAGTGTTATTATAATCATTGCCATTAGCCCTGTTAGTCATTCCAGATGCGAGATGCGCTTAGTCCGCACATAATAAATTATTGTATAAACAAAAATAATGGTCTATACGTCACTACGGCTACCTGTCACTAGACACTACGTAATGATCATACCATTGCATGCAATAACGCCGTTATACCATTTAATTTATCCCAGGATAATCGTATTAACACTGTAATATAATACATTTTGGAATGACTACAATACTGAACAAAAGGGTAATGATATATATGAATCTGTTGTGTCTTATTAATTATATGCTGATCAATTACTGGGTGGTGGTTGCTAAGCCTAAGCCTAAAGATGTTTTTTAAAGGCGACGTTCGAAATAAGGTGGTGACATCTGGTGAATATAACGCGTTTCTAGTTGTAGACGTTAGAGGGTGCTGATTGGGAGAGCCTCATTTTGGTGTGCTCGGTGACTACGCTAAGAAGCAAAACACAGATAAACATGGAGACGATGAAAAAGGTAGGTCGAAAATAATAAAGATTCTAGTTCTTTTGTACGCTGGAACTTGTGTTCGAGTGTTTAGAGCGAGATACATACATGTCATCGTAATTAAATCACAAGTAAACAATGCGGCATGCGATATTGGTGTCGTGATATACCCGTGCATTCCAACAGAGTATGCTAGTTGTCACGGTTGCCAATGAATACTCTCATGTAGACTCGGCTTGGACTTGGCTTACCTGGCGTAAGGTAAGGACACCCAGTCTATCCATCGTACAACGCATTGTTATTTAAATTAGCGTTGTATTAACAGATCTCCATATGTCACCTTTAAGGGTTTATTTCAGACCATAAACTCAGGTAGGGGTCTGACTCTAATAATGATACTGATAGATCTATATAATTAGCATAATTTGCTATAAAATTAAATAATTCATAAACATAATTGTGTATCGCCAGTAAATGGCAGTATGCCTACACATATGTTGACATGTGCTGATGTGGATTCATGTCGTGACCATGGTGGTCATGACATGGTCTTCTTGTCGTGTTCATGCGAGATTCAAGCAGAATTGATGTCCACCATCCATCTGCTATCTAGTCGAAAGACCGCAAATTATGTCATGATTGAAACATTCAGTGATTGCCCAGCAAACCTTATCATGGGCTCTCCATGTCTGTGTCGACTTTGGTTTTGCCATATATCTTAATTGACACAAAAAGAAAATGTCACACATGGTTTTCTAGGGCATAACATTTATACGTCACTGTCCATTAAACACCTAAAAGAAGTCAGTGGAGCCATCAGGGTGACACAGAGACTAACACTGAGCTGCTCCCCTCACCACTATTGCTCTAGACACGAAGGATGTATACCAACCATGCTGTCAAATCTAAAACTCGACACGCTAACCCAAATTAACCTAACAGTTAGCTAGAAAACTCAGCTTTATGTGTAATGGTTATATAAGTGGCCTGTCATACCCGGTGAGCTATCTTTTCGGCCTCAAGGAGTAAATAAAATATGTATACAGCCAAACTTTTTTTAGAATATTTTACGTAAAATTTAGATCAGTGCCTATGAGCCAACAGGTGCTTTACATTACTTGCTGCAAATACTGGCCAAGTCAAATTTTTTTGTTATTTGTAATTAGACAGTACTAGACAGAAACCAACTACTCGAGCCATACATCCAGATTGAAACCAATGCTGATTTCAACCATTTATCATGTGGCCTGCTGTTTTTTTAGATTGATGCCATTTTATATTTGAAGAGATAATTTCATCATAATAATACCGGGTAGCATATTTAACAAACTCATGTGTATCATTATAAAAGAGGGTACAGTTTACAATTTGTTTACGTTATTATAAGCAAATGTTAGGTTTTTCCATGAATTCTGAATAGAAAACATGCATGATGTTCTGAACACTTGGCACATGTCTAGAAAGCTTAACACATGGGTAATTTCAAGAAAAAATGGATGCAGATGGAGCTTCCAACCAAGAGCATCCATTACCACCGATGTTGCAGTTTTTTTTATATCAGACTCCTTTACAGTGGTTCTTAACACCTCATGGGCAAAAATTTTCCGTTTTCAGTTCACCACATATTGAAGCTGTCATAGTACACTTTCACATATAAATAGTAAATTTGCTTTAATCAGTATGTCCAGGCATATTATGTTATTATCTACCTCCTAAGTATCGTTAGTATGAAATAAATTAACATAATATCTTTCAGACATTGTATAATTTTTCAATTTTCCAGGCTCATTCTGCCATATTTGCTTTCAATTTGAAATGGGGTGTCCTGTTTCTGCATCAGTTGACCAATGAGCTGATTTGGTGATTCCTTCATGTTCAGCAAGCAATTTTACTAAATGTTCTCATGCGGTTATCATTTATTTATGTTATGCCTTTTTATTTCATCATTATACTTTATAATTTATCGTAAGTTAACTAATTGAAGGCATGTTTCGCCCCAAAAATCCTGCAACCGGAATTTGGGTCACAGCCAAAACAAAAACGACTGATTGATGTATTGAAACTTTGTTGCTACTGTAAGTGAATCTCCACTCGGATGCCGCAGTCCACTTGCATCTTTCTGTGTTCAGTTGCATCCTTGGACCGTAGGTTTCAGATTAAGCAACTGGCAGTATACACTGTATTTTCACAATACACATATGTAGTTGTATATTTTTGACATGCTTGGCTTATCTGGAGGGCCTTTCTCCTGTGTGAGACTGTTGAGTGGTGATCAGATCTCCAGATGATGCCATTCTAAACAAGTTGTTTGTTGCTCGATGGGTGGTGTAAATCAGGTGTGGATGTACAAATGTGTAGTGAGTGAATAGTTGAAATAATATGATGTGCTGTCATTCGATAATGTAAATTTTTAATCCTCAGTAGAATTGCCTTTTATTACTAGATTGAAAACTAATGAGGGTGTGAATAGCCATGTGTCATAGTGTAAGATTCTCTGCTGTGTTTGCCCCCCGTTTTATAGAATATTGACTTATGACAATGCCCACCCAAAATAATAAATATTTTGTTTGGTAGTTTCATCAAAATTGAATAAAACATTTGTGAGCATGGCTAGTAAACAGGTTTGATCTGTCATTAAATAAAAGATCAAATTGAGTCAGCTTTTGGAATAGGGTACATATTTATATAAAAGGAAGCTACGGAGCCAGCGTGGGAAATGATATATTTGAGTAAATGCATGTCAGATACTATATCCTGCACTTCCTTCAGTTGCACTATCAGTCAGTGGGCACAATCACAATTGCAATTATTTTTTGGATATATTTGCAGATATTTATAGCAGTATAGAAAACTGCTACAAGTCATTTATCTAAGTGTTGGCACACTTCAGCATAAGAACAATTACATTGTTGTTGAACCCAGTTGTTACTCAGTGCAAGAATGAGCCTTCGTTTGAGCTGTGGATACATGTTAGTATAAATCCTGACTACAAGTGGACTTGACGGGTCACTGCGATATTAACATAGCGTGAATCAGTTAAATTGTTACCCAGTCTTAGCATTGAGTTTGTATTGACCCTTGTAGTGCATTAAGCCCAGCAGTAATTGTTGGCAGCGATGGCAACATTTTGGGACACGAGGCCTTTCACGCTCTACATGTGCTGCTATTTTCAGTCACGACAAGTTACAGCCCACTAAACCAATGCTCACATGAAGAAGCAGCTGGTTTAGCACACATTGGATTAGTCTCGATAGTTCTGTGGGCAGGATGATTGTAGTAAAGACTAAAATTAGTATACAGTGTATTTATAACTGTTTCACTGAAATGGTTGTGGTATGTTGGATGCATTCAAAAGTATGTATATATATATATATATAAATGTATACAAAACACTAGACACCATCTTAACCTCAATTTTAGATTCTGTTTTTCAAACTAAGGCAATATATACTCCAAAGTATTTATTACAACTGCCATGCATAACTTTCATATTATAAAGATGATATATATATATAATTCATATAATATTATACAAGAAGTTCAAGAAATTATGCTTTTTATGGTGTTCAGTGCATAATAATGTACCTACGTACGTGCATGTACATACGTGCATGTACATACGTGCATGTACATACGTGCATGTACATACGTGCATGTACATACCTGCATGTACATACGTGCATGTACATACGTGCATGTACATACGTGCATGTACATACGTGCATGTACATACGTGCATGTACATACGTGCATGTACATACCTGCATGTACATACCTGCATGTACATACGTGCATGTACATACGTGCATGTACATACCTGCATGTACATACGTGCATGTACATACGTGCATGTACATACGTGCATGTACATACGTGCATGTACATACGTGCATGTACATACGTGCATGTACATAAGTGCATGTACATACGTGCATGTACATACGTGCATGTACATACGTGCATGTACATACGTGCATATATATACATATATGCACGCTAGTCTAATACACGCACACACGCACACACACACAAAGTATGAATTTAACAGTAAAATGTCAAAATAAAATTCTAGTTACTTACAGTTCCACTGGTAACAGTCCAGCTTTTGTTGTTTCATATTGTCGTGTCTTCTGGAAGTGAGTTTTGATGATTCATTATTACCACAAGTCCAGTCCAAGCCCGTTGTATTTGCCCAGATTAATTAGTTAACTAGATAAATGAATCACGCACGTGACATGCCGCAAATTGTTTGGACATTTTAGAAATGCCACAAAAGGTTTCTGGATTATCGTGGTCCAGATTAACTATATATATCACATACAATGCTTTGTTGTAAGTACGCTGACCGCCGAGTCATGTTTCAGATGACCGGACCACACTGGACATAACATGGGAGAACTAATAGCCAACACCATTACGCGATACACTGGTACATCCACGATGCATCGACTGACGACATACTTAGCTGATTTGTACACCATGTAGACTGACCAGCTGTGGTCATTCTTCTGTGGTCAGCATCTCCACGACTCAACAGTGCCTCAAGTGGAGTTTACACCGATATCACACCTGTGGTTGATTGAGCGAGAGAGCGGTGGGTGGACGAGTGAAAGACAATCATGAATCGCTACCAGTTCATCAAGCAGCTCGGCGACGGCACATATGGCAGCGTTATGCTCGCCACAACAGTGGAGACCGGGGAGAAGGTCGCCATCAAAAAGTAGGTAGTCTAACTACTCTAAAAGGGAGGCTGTCCATTAATGTTTATTGTAAAATCATGTTTTACAGTAAAAACTACATGTAGTGTAACATACTTACCGCCTAAATAATTGCTTCAATGATGCAGAAACTACTTTGAATTCAGCCTTTGTGTTTACAAAAATCGCCAAGCTGTTAGCCTGTCACTCAAATCCCAGAATTCATATATAAAGCGAGTTTGAATAATTCAGAGAAAGGTCAACTCACAAGTAACTTGCACGTAACTCTGGCATTATGACATATTATTTGATTCAAATCAGTAATAATCTGACCTGGCTTCGAAAGTGACACACTGCCATGTAAAACACAGTTTCCTCCTAATTTCAGCAAACAATTATTGATTAAAACACATTGGGTGGTCAGTATGTTATAAGAGATATACGTTATACAGTGTAGTATGATCTTATGGTAAAAGTGAATAGACAACCCACATTTAATGAGCTTATTGACAATTTTTTTGGCCAGGACAGTTGTGCGTGTCAGTGCACTAACCCGGAAAATCGTCATCCTTTTAAAATTCTTCTAAGATGGTCACTATATTACTAAGATGGTTTCTAGCATGGCAGACAACAAGGTCCAGCGTGCTTACCAAAAATGGCTACTGCACAGTTGTTTATGCGACAGCAATATGTCGATCTTGCAGATGTATGTAAACATGGTTGCTAAGACAAAACTTGACAGAGCTCATGCTTGTGATTACAGCTTCAGACTCTGGTTCTGTCTATTATACGTGCCCATGTGATGTTAATTAAAATAAATTGTTCTTTTTCTTCTAATATTTGAATATCAGTCCAGTTCCATGTTCGATCATCAATGTTTGTCCACAACAATAGTTATGTTTCATTCAACCAAAACGAGACAATGGTAAGAACAATACTTAGGATAATGCAAACAGAGGGTTCTCTGAAGAAACTGTAACATTTACACAGAACTTTGACCTGTGGATAAGAAATATGTTGGCTTGGCAAGGATCAATTTTATATTGTTGTGTTGTCTGCCTCCTGGCAGATTCTATTCTGAACACAGCGGGCAGGTGTTCACTCTAGTCAGTTGTCACACCTGGAGAGCCTTAAATACAGTAGCACAATCAATACTTGATGTATCCTTTTTTTAATCATACTGTTACTTCTTCTTTTTGAAGGATAACACTTTCTATTCATAACATATTCGTCATACTTTTCAGTCTCGCTTCTCGGAACAGTGCAGTTCATCTTGTGTTCACAGATATTTCCTGAGGAATATTGCTAAACAAAAAACTTGTTTCCGCATGTTTAATGGTTCGTGTACATGCATATCTGGGCTTTATAATCTAGGCTGGAAGACGACAGTGTGTGGCAAGGTAGACCAGGTCTCAACCCACAAATATACTCTTGTCTGTCAGCCTATAGACATAGTTCCTAGAAACTAATTAATTTTAGTTTGGTTTTAAATGTTATAACAAAATGGTACTGACATCCTTTCGAATTGGTGTTCTAGTTCCAGTTCCACTGTAATTGGTGTTCTAGTTCCAGTTCCACTGTAATTGGTGTTCTAGTTCCAGTTCCACTGTAATTGGTGTTCTAGTTCCAGTTCCACTGTAATTGGTGTTCTAGTTCCAGTTCCACTGTAATTGGTGTTCTAGTTCCAGTTCCACTGTAATTGGTGTTCTAGTTCCAGTTCCACTGTAATTGGTGTTCTAGTTCCAGTTCCACTGTAATTGGTGTTCTAGTTCCAGTTCCACTGTAATTGACCTGATTGGCCAAGGGACTGATTACAAGTGCAACTAAAAGCACAATTATTACACACACACACACACACACACACACACACACACACACACACACACACACACACACACACACACACACACACACACACACACACACACACACACACACACACACACACAATGTGTATGCACAGAGTCGTGCACCTATCACAGATCATATGCCCTATGTACAATATTTGACATTAGTATTCTCCCTTATTGTTTGTTTTGAACAAATCCTCACTCTCTTATAGTATCCTAATGGTGTCCGTGCATAAACCAGTGATGTATTTGCATTTAGGCTCCCCCATTTACTGTGTGCTATACAGTATACACAGTTCACAGCTGTAAATTATATATATGTATATATATATATATGTATATGTATATATATATATATATACAAGTATAATCAACTTTACGGTTGCAAACTGAATAGACTTATGTTATTAAATTAAAACATTTAACTTTCATGCCTAAAGTAGCATCTAGTTACAAAAACAGCAAAGCAGACAACATGAATATTCGAAAACTCTGCCCATTGTGTGGCATTTTGGTAAGTCAAACTGTAGATACCTCGTTAGGTTTATTGTAGCTACTGGTAATTGTTTTGACCTGTGATTGTTGTCAATGTCATCATAATGATGTATATTTTGTGATTGTTGTCAATGTCATCATAATGATGTATATTTTGTGATTGTTGTCAATGTCATCATAATGATGTATATTTCGTATTGCAGAATGAAAAAAAAATACTACTCTTGGGATGAATGTCTCAACCTACGCGAAGTGAAGGTATGTTCAGTTTTGTTTTAGAAAGTGAGTTGTTTAGTATCGTACTGTAAGTAATATATATATATATATATATATATATAATATATATATATATATATATCACTTTACAGTTACTCTGGCAATGCAGCCACCTTACAATTATGGTCCCCCAAGCACAGTCCCATTTTGTTCCCATAATAGGAAAGCAAGGATAAGTATTCCTGTTAATGTGGTCACCTGCTAATCACCTCACTTTGGTCCAGTCCTTTGGCTGACCATAATGGTGATGTTCCATTCTATATTAAAGCGCTAACTTTAAGGCAGTTTGGCAGTATCTCCTCCCAAGTGCTGGGGTCCACTTGATTCTAACTTTAGGGCAGTTTGGCAGTATCTCCTCCCAAGTGCTGAGGTCTACTTGATTCTAACTTTAGGGCAGTTTGGCAGTATCTCCTCCCAAGTGCTGAGGTCTGCTTGATTCTAACTTTAGGGCAGTTTGGCAGTATCTCCTCCCAAGTGCTGAGGTCTACTTGATTCTAACTTTAGGGCAGTTTGGCAGTATCTCCTCCCAAGTGCTGAGGTCTACTTGATTCTAACTTTAGGGCAGTTTGGCAGTATCTCCTCCCAAGTGCTGAGGTCAGTTTGATTCTAACTTTAGGGCAGTTTGGCAGTATCTCCTCCCAAGTGCTGAGGTCCACTTGATTCTAACTTTAGGGCAGTTTGGCAGTATCTCCTCCCAAGTGCTGAGGTCCACTTGATTCTAACTTTAGGGCAGTTTGGCAGTATCTCCTCCCAAGTGCTGAGGTCAGTTTGATTCTAACTTTAGGGCAGTTTGGCAGTATCTCCTCCCAAGTGCTGAGGTCCACTTGATTCTAACTTTAGGGCAGTTTGGCAGTATCTCCTCCCAAGTGCTGAGGTCTACTTGATTCTAACTTTAGGGCAGTTTGGCAGTATCTCCTCCCAAGTGCTGAGGTCTACTTGATTCTAACTTTAGGGCAGTTTGGCAGTATCTCCTCCCAAGTGCTGAGGTCTACTTGATTCTAACTTTAGGGCAGTTTGGCAGTATCTCCTCCCAAGTGTTGAGGTCTACTTGATTCTAACTTTAGGGCAGTTTGGCAGTATCTCCTCCCAAGTGCTAAGGTCTACTTGATTCTAACTTTAGGGCAGTTTGGCAGTATCTCCTCCCAAGTGCTGAGGTCCACTTGATTCTAACTTTAGGGCAGTTTGGCAGTATATCATCCCAAGTGCTGAGGTCAATTTGATTCTAACTTTAGGGCAGTTTGGCACTATCTCCTCCCAAGTGCTGAGGTCCACTTGATTCTAACTTTAGGGCAGTTTGGCAGTATCTCCTCCCAAGTGCTGAGGTCAATTTGATTCTTTCTGTGTCTATTTGCATCCATGGACCATCAGCCTCTGACCTAGAAAAAAACACAAAGGTGTTATTTCGGGTTATTGATTTACTAAGTTTGCTGCTGCTGGATATGTACTGGTCTACTTGGTTTCTGCTGCTTACAATCATAATATGCTGTTTTCACCAACAATTTTTTTAATCACTGCAACGCGTCAATATTATTAATCAGAACCACTTATTTCATCAATGACGTGCAACCAAATCATCAAATAAGTTGTTTTTAGTGAAATATTTACAATATTCGTAAGATAATATCACTTCACGTGCCAATCGAAAGCACTCGATCTCTGCTGTATCAAAATCTTCACCGTATGACAAGACGTAATGCATAAACTGTATAAACATCCCAGGCTGTTCGATAATTTTCCTGTGGTGATTTGTGTGAACTGTTGTTTACATTTTCGTTCGATCAATTGAAATATTACGGATGTTTAGATCACTGTCAATGATATGTCACGTGGTCTGCATTTACTGTCAAAATATGCTTCTTTTGCCTTGTTTTAATTTGAGAAAAATAACTTTGTTACAAGTTTGTAGTCGTCCTTTGCTCCCAGTGACCGATATATCTGACTAAAACATATCTAATGTGAGATCCAGTGAAATATAAAAATACAGTAGAAACCTAAATGCAGCAGAAACAGTGCAGGTGACTATAAAATTATATATATATATATATATATATATATCTGTGTTTACGTTTGCAGTACATGTAAATATTTAGCACGCCATAATTGGAGATTGCAGTAACTAAATGGTTAGCTGAAACGAGTTAAAACGTAAATCAGTAATACTTTTAATATTGTTTTATGTTTTTAACTAAAAGTATAAATTTATTGTTGATAATTGCTGTGCTAGATTTGTTGCACCATGAAAGGATTTAAGCAAGTGTATATTATAATATATATATATGTATTGTATATGATTATATACCAGTATGTACACCTGTACTTATCAGTGCCATACTGCTTAATTAATTCACTGGCATCGTGTTAATGTATTTGCTCAGTTGCCATCGTGCCTTGGAAACAATGGATGTCATATTCTAAGGCCATTGCAATGTCGGATCAATACTGACCAGATGTCTGATTGGTCTGCGTTCCTGAGTTGGATACGCTCACCTCAATTATTGATGGTGCCCTGCAATATTTCCTCCTGGTTACTAACTGCTTTTGCGAAGTGTTAATGATTAATGCTTGTCATAATTAGTTGGTGTCACATGACAATTAGCTTGGTTTGGTCACGCCGATACTTAGCAATGACGTCGTTGATAGCATACATATAGCCACGAGGCTTTTGGTCTTGTCGGTTTTGTTTCGGCTAATTTGTTCAGTCTGATCCAGCATGTATCAAGAAGGACGCTGATAGTTAGGGCGTGACACGGGCACGTTTACAACGGTCTGTCGTCCTTTAGTAGCCCGACTAATGGCACGAGTCGCCTGTTGCTATGGACTCACTTCACGCTCAAATGGCAGCATGTTTCACATTTATTATGCTGCTATTATTTATAATTATATGTACAGTGGTTTCTCGCAGTGAGGATTCCTGGTGTAAGGAACGTCCTATTAAAATTGAAAAGGAACAGTGTTGTTCTGTGGCCGGCAATGTCCTAGGTAACCATGGAATACTTTGACCATGTCCTAACATGTTATGTTTTTAAAAGCAAGTGTCTGCTGTATTTATTACTATTAGTGGAAATGTTCATTAAGTTGGAAGAATAATCTAACACAAATTTGACACAACTATGAAATTTGAAACCCACTTCAATGTTTTGACTATCGTTGCAAGTCTTCATCAGGAACTGGTGTGTACTTCCTCTGCTTGTCAGATGGTGTGTCGGGCAGGCTGTCCTACATGGGACTGAGTTTGTATTACCCCACATCTCTCTTCAAGTTATATATATATATATATATTCTTCTGTGGATCCAGATGGTATCCTTTGCTTGCTGTCATTCTTTGGCACCCTCCAGTCTGCACCCTCCAGTCTGTCATGCAGTTGTTTCTGTCAGCATGATCTGTTAAAGCCGATTGATGCTCAATGGTTGTTGATCTTTTTCTCTCCAGATGGTGCCAACTTCTGTGTTGCGTTCTTCCCGTCATGTACCAAATATCCTCCCTGTTTCACCGATGTATGTGTTGATCTTGTTGCAGCTCTTACAATGGATTTGGTGCATACCATCTGCCTTTTTATGGTCTACCACTTCTGTCCTTTGGATATACTAATATTGTTTTCAGATTAAAAATAAGATTTAATTGTTGTGTCAAGAAATTTTGTAATGTATTTATATTAATATAATAAATTACTCACTAATACTCTTATTTCAAATAGATCAGGTTAGAAACATTCTAAATCTACAGCTGTAAGTGTTAAGTGTTATTCCATGGACTATGTGCATGATACCAAAGAGCTTGATAAGCTTACTTTTATTGAAGTTATAAGGTAAACAGTGAAACAGAAGGATGCATATGGTCTGAGTCGGAAAAAGAATGCCAGGTATAAGGTAAAAATAATGCAGGTATTGGTTGGAAAAAGACTGCAGATGTGGGTTGAACAAGAAATGCAAGGGTGGGTTGAAATAGGTGATTGTGAATTGACAGTAAGTATGTTCTCCAGTATACGTGCAGCTCAGCATCATTCACTTTGTTAATAAATAATATACTTTGGTTAACCATTTCTCCCCCCTACACCCCTCTCTCCCCCCCTACACCCCTCTCTAGGGTATCCCATTGTTGAAATTGTGCTGCAGTTATCTTTCTACCAGTGCACACAGGTAATTGAACACCGCGACAACAAACACTACGCCATGGAACCTTTCATGATGCTGGCATGTTTACTGATGTTATTTATTGTGGATACATCGGTTGTTATGCCTCGGGTTTGTTTGGATTTTTAAAGTCTGATAAATCATGGATTACAGTTGGTTCATCTCATTCTCATTTGGTCAATTAGTGCGGAATGTTAGTTATGTCATAAGCCATACCTGTTTTTTTACCTACTTTAGTTTTTGATAACCAGTTTGCTAATATGTTGATGGCAATAATACAGTAATGTATTCTTAACATATGTACTTGAATCTGAGCCAGAATTTATTTCTAGACTCTGTGAATAGGATGTGTGCTGAAGGCCTAGACTAACAGACGTGGAATTGTAAACATGTGTCTTTTTATTTTAATAAGATATTAGTTATTATTATTAGTAGTAGTTTCTAACAAAATGCAGCCGGATGACAGTCAGATGCACTGTTTCCAGTTACAGTCATTATAGCATAATCGCTAGTACAATTAATTACAACTTTGTTTATACTACATAAATACACCACAAAGCTATTTCACTTCATCTGTGTAATGTTGTTCAGTGTCGACTCCTGTGATGTGTACAGCACTATCGCAGTGACAACATTGAAAGTGAACTGATATGTTTCTTGTACTGTTGCAGTCATTACGGAAACTGAACCACCCAAACATCGTCAAACTGAAGGAAGTTATACGAGAGAATGACATGTTGTACTTTGTGTTTGAGTACATGAAAGAGAACCTCTATCAGATGACCAAGGATAGGTGAGTCTGTACTTTGTGTTTGAGTACATGAAAGAGAACCTCTATCAGATGACCAAGGATAGGTGAATCTGTACTTTGTGTTTGAGAATATGAAAGAGAAACTCTCATATGACCAAGGATAAGTGAGTCATACAAGCAAAATAGCAAATAAAATATCTAAAACAATAGGCATATTAAATAAACTTAAACACTTTTTATCACTTACCACATTATATATTATGTACAATGCTCTTATTCTCCCTCTTAGTAATTATGGCTTACTTTTATGGGGTCATCAGGCACATCAAATTTTCAAATTACAGCAAAAAGCAATACAAATAATGTCCTATTTTTAAAAGACGAATTTTAGAAAATCCAACAATTAAAATTTTACTATAAATTAATTAGCAATCTTTTATCCTACTACTTCAATGTTTTTCCTAAAACACACATCTATGATATTCATCAGCACTGCACATGTGAAAGAAATAATCTGTATATGTCCAGATTCAAACATGAATTTGCCAAAAATGCATTAGACATAACATAGTAGAGACAGTTAACAATACACCAAGTATTATCATTAATACAATTTACATCTACAGTCTATACGGTTTTTAACATACACAAAAAACTGTTTTATTTTAAATTATGAACCCAGTTGTCGTATTCATAATTGCTTTATTTGTAATTCGCATTACGTATTGAAATGTATACCTAAGTATCCATATGTATATCAATGTGAGATGGCGAGGGACTGGCTGGGAACATGGGAAGACGTGGGAGAATGCAGAAATAAGCATTTAGGACTTTGACTGTGATAACAGGAAACAGTTTTGTAAATGTTTGAAAACACAATATTGTTCAATATCATAACATCTTGATGGTGCCTCTCTTTCTTTCCTGACTATGACCTTTGTATGTAGTTACCTTTTCTATGCCGATTATCAGTTTATCTAGTTGTATGCGAGCACGTATAATCAGTCCTTGTATTAATTATGCATGTTGATACACTGAGTAATTATCAACTATAAAAACAAGTCATATGCTATTCTGATTTGTGTCATGTAAATGTTTTTGTAGTTTTTATATTTATGGGGTGGCTCCTGTACCAGCGATATTATATATCTTAATGGGAGTCTCCCGACCTTATCTATTACTTACGTTATTCATTGTATATGTATCGTATTTATAGGTCATATAAATTTATTCTGAGTTCTATCAGATGTCTGTATGAGTTTTGAGTACATGAAAGAGAACCTCATTCAAATGACCAAGGATATGTGAGTCTGTTTGTGTGTTTGTTGAGTACACAAAAGACAACCTCTATCAGGTGACCATGGATGGGTGTGATTCTGTAGTTTGTGTTTGAGTACACAAAATACAACCTCTATCAGGTGACCATGGATAGGTGTGATTCTGTAGTTTGTGTTTGAGTACACAGAATACAACCTCTATCAGGTGACCATGGATGGGTGTGATTCTGTAGTTTGTGTTTGAGTACACAAAAGACAACCTCTATCAGGTGACCATGGATGGGTGTGAGTCTGTACTTTGTGTTTGAGTACACAAAAGACAACCTCTATCAGGTGACCATGGATGGGTGTTATTCTACTCTTCGTGTCTGAGTACACAAAATACAACCTCCGTTAAATGACCATGAAAATATGACTCTACTTTGTGAATTTGAAGAGAACTTCTATCAGATTAGAGTAATAGTTTCTGTGAGCCCATTCTACTGTACTTCACATCCTCTTGCCACATCTCCACAACAGGGTTGTCATGGCCTGTTTTCTGTGAGTAGTTATTCTTACTTGCTACACTGGCCGACGTACTGAAGCTAAGAGATACTGAAATAAATGCACATAAATTGACTGTGTTGAGCTGTTGTGTGCCAAGAAGCACTATGACCTGTGATCTTGGCACTGTTAGTGCTTCACAAGTGGTTCTGCTGCATTTCCACTGGTAAAAAGCAGCCATAAGCCATCAGGCTTTGATTGCTGATTGCTAAGCGTAGTTCTGGCTGCATTGCATTGATTAGCGTTAAGTCCTTTGCATGTTTTTGAATATGTTTAGTGAGATTTGTGAAGTGTATGACTCGTTGACACATACATAAGTTAGTCAGAGTTGGGTAAGAACAAATTACAGTTGCGTATGCCTAGTTTCACTGGGTAATATGTTTAATGTGTTAATATGTTTACGATTTTTATCTGCAACTGATTGCAGACCAGAAAGAGACTGAACTTTGTATATTAGTTTATAGTCTAAGAGGATGTTATAATAGTTAATTATCTGCTATCAGGTGTTCACATTGAACAAGTGTTAATTAATAATAACTAAATGTTGATCTTAAAACACGCCAGTTGGGTGTATATAAAATGAAAGTTATGAAAACATCTACGGCATAACAAACATCTACGGCATAACAAACATAACAAACATAACAAACATAACAAACATAAGTAAGCAACTTTGCACAATACTGTTGATTTATTAACAGCTCAAATAATTATTCCAGTTAATTAGTTGTTGTTGTTTCCAGCCTATTTAAGAACATAATCGCCAAACCAACCTTTATATGCTGGCAATGAGGGTGGTCACTGCCAGGGTGCTTGTCATCGTCAGACATTCTTTCACATCCCAAATTGAAACGGGACTGATCATTAACATGATCTCCGAGTCACAAGAGATACACAGTCCCCAGTGTTGAGAGCCAGGTTTTTACACCAAATATACATGCCTGCCCGGTCCGAGTTTCGAACTCCGGCATGCCAGGTGGACGTGCTAGCCACTACACTATCGCACGCTCTCTGCTTGAATTATATATCATGTGTAAAGACACGTATCACTACCATACTAATATTTATACATTAACATTCCAGTCTGGATTTCTCCAAACGTAATCATTGTGACATCAGCGTTCAGTCTCGCTGTCATCACAATCAAATACCACAAATTTGACCCGGGGCAAATTTTATTACTTGATCTCATGTTGGAAACTAAGTAACTAAGTAAGTACTATAATAATATAGATAATGTCACAGTGGTTTCACTATGAGGCCACCTGTCTTTTTGAAACAATTATGGAACATGACAATTAAGATACTTCTTGAATCTTTAATGTTCTCATTTTTGGGCAAGTCTTGGCCAACAAAATGTGTGTTGGGTGAGCATTTTCTTCTAGTTGTTGAACGTCTCATCCAGGTCAAATCAATTGCACTATTAATCCATACGAATCACCAATGTTTTCTTTCAGTTTTTTCAATTTGTTCGTTGATGTTAATTAAACATACTAATAAAAACATTTAAAATATGCCAACTTGTGCAACTGTGTAATTTAAAAAAGTATATAATAATTAGTCCAAATTTAATTACTTGGTTGAGGCAATGATTTGTAATGAGTTCTCATAAAAAAGTAATGCGCTGGCTGTCAGACGGGATTGACAGATGTCATTCATAATATCAGGGTTTACTACTAAAATTCCATGTAATCACCAATCTGGTTCAGTGCGGTTAATTATTATCATACTGATTTATTTTGTAAGTTGTTTGTATTTTATTTGCAGAGACAAACTGTTTCCGGAGTCAGCCGTCAGAAATATTGTCTACCAAGTGTTGCAGGGACTTGTATTTATGCACAAACATGGTGAGTGGGCTTGTGTTTATCCTCTGTAATGTGTAAATAAAAACATGAATCCCTGCATATACAAGTGTGCATGTGTGGAAACTATATTTATGTTTTTTTGTGCAGTATTAAACATTATAGTGGAACCCCCCCACTAATAAGGTCACCCTTGGGACTGTGGCTGTGTGGTGTAACTTTGCTGTGCAGAAGTCAGAAGAGGAGGATGCTCTTCATCATATCCATGTCTCAGTTTGTCCAAATTCGATGTTGTTTACGTCTAGGCATGTCTATAAAATGATGTTCCAATTTTATGACACATAGGGACATGTGAAATTTATAAATAATAAACATGCAACATAAAATAAACCATGTTGGTGACAATGGGTGAGAGTTACCAGTGAAAAAGGTTCACTGGTGGCTGTTCACCGGTGTCATGATGTCTAAGACACATGTTACGATGGTGTTCCAGGATATTTCCACCGAGATCTGAAGCCGGAGAACCTATTATGTTCGGGGCCGGACTGTGTGAAGGTCGCTGACTTCGGCCTCGCCCGGGAAATCAGGTCACGACCTCCGTACACGGACTACGTCTCGACGAGATGGTGAGGAACATGGGAAGATATGGGAGAATGCAGAAATAAGCGTTTAGGAACTTTGACTCTGATAACCAGAAACGGTTTTGTAAATGTTTGAAAACACAACATTGTTCAATATCATAACATCTTGACGCAGCCTCTCTTTCTTTCCTGACTATAACCTTTGTATGTAGTTACCTTTTCTATGCTGATTATCAGTTTATCTAGTTGTACCCTTTTTATTCTGATTATAACTTTAGATAGTTAACTTTTACGTTGTGGTTATGACTTTTTAGTTGATTGTACCCTTTTTAGCCTGACAGTGACTAGACATAGTTGCCTGTTCCAGATACAACTCTTTTATATCATTAGCATACCCCCCCTGGTAGTTGTATTACACTACCACGAATATGTTTACATACATGTGTGACAGAAAGTTCCATATATCATTCATGCATGGATATTTAAGACATTGCAGGCTAGAACCCGAATTTCGACGTAATTTCTTTTAAAGGGCAATTGTCCGTTTATTTGTTTTTATTGTAAAATTGTGTTTTACAGTATAAGTTCTAAGGATATTAACACTTAGATATGTTTTAATGGAGCAGAAACAACTTTTGAAAACAACAGTTGAGTGTTTACAAAAGTCACTAAGCTGTCACCCAAGTCACCAAACAGCAAACTCGGTTATTTCTGAGAAAGGTGATGGCCTGACGAGGAAAGATGCCATCTCACGTGATGTACATGTCCACCTCATTACTAGTCATTTGTAATTGGACCTGAGGCGACATATTTGAAAGTAGCATACAGCCATCTAAACAAACTATTTCCACCTGAAAGATTTTAATTTTGACAAAAAAAGGTTCATTAAAGCACATTTGGGCACCCAGTCTGTTATAATAGATATCGTTTATACTATAAAACAGGATTTTACAATAGACACTAAAGGACTACCTCTCATCAAGCAGATATTCATTACATCCAGAGTATTTTGAATGTCATTTATTTGGTCACACATAACATAACATACAACACATACGAGACTTTCAGAAGGCAACTAAGGAGATCCTCTGGAAACCCCTAGGAGCTTTTGTTGAGGACCACCAGGAGTACACTTAAACAGTGTAGCAACATGAAAAAACAATGGTTAAAATATAAGTACAAAATAAAATAGTATGTTACTGTGCAAAGTACTGTGAATGCACAACATATGTAACATATATTGCAAATATAAAATTCACTGCCAATTACTGATATGCAAAATGTTTACGCAACTATATAGCAACTTATAGCGAGCGTCCACTGTACCCTGTGTGTGTGACTGTGTGTGTAGGTACCGGGCGCCTGAGGTTCTGTTACGGTCAACCAACTATAGCTCTCCCATAGACATGTGGGCTCTCGGCTGTATCATGGCTGAACTGTACACGTTACGACCGCTCTTCCCTGGCAGTAGTGAGATCGACCAGCTCTTTAAAGTTTCATCAGTTCTAGGAACACCTTCAAAGGTTTGTCACAGTTCTTGGACTATCAGCATGTTGATCTGAGTTTTAGAAATGTTGCTGAACGTTTCTCTCGGTTACAGAAGACAAACCATCAGTGTGCTTTCTCAGTTCAGACAGTGTAATTGAACAGTTATGTCAGTTTTGTGAGTGGCATTGATCCAATCCAGTTATAATATAACAAATCATTCCAGGAAAATCATCCCGGACTTGTCAACCATCACTGGTGTAATACAATTCTGGGGTTGTTTTCTCACATATATTCCAAAGAAACTGTGCCACAGTCTTGCATAGTTTCGCTGATAATTGAACACAACTAAATTTTGATGCACAATTAAGACAAATATTCCAAAGAAACTCTGACAATGGCTTGCATAGTTTCATTGACATTTGAGCAGAAGTGAGTTTCATAAGTCATTTTTATCAAAATTATGCACCAAATGTTTTTTGTTGTTTTTAATTTTTGATGATTAAGACACACATTCACCTGAATGTATTTAACATTTCAACATACGTTGTAAATTCAAAGAACTATATATATATATATATTTACAGTTGTGACTTTTTCCGTGACATTTTCCCTGTGACTTAATTCCTACATTGTGTTGAACAGAGTGAGTGGTCCGAGGGCCACAGACTGGCCGCGGCCATGAACTTCCGGTGGCCCCAGATGGTGCCGACCCCCCTCAAACAGGTGATCCCGAGTGCGGGGGCAGAGGGACTCCAGCTGATGCGAGACATGATGTTGTGGGACCCAGAGAAGAGACCCAGTGCACAGCAGGTGGGTCCTTCAATGGTCCTTGTGGCAGATGAATGGTCCATGGGCCAGTGGCTAATGTTGGCAGTCGGATTGATTTTCATAATCAGTCATCGGTTTGATGATCAGTTGAAAAATCGGTTTATGTGCAGCCATTCTAGGAAATTTTGATCACTAGGTGGCAGCACTAGTGCAACCAGTCGTTGGCAGTTGACATAAACATGACATATTTGACGAAAATATATGCACCTGTTCATAATATTCACAACAGGAGATTTATTGAACAGCCTGTGATGTTTATACATTAATGCATAGTGTCTTCCTGTAATGTGGGGTTCCTGAAAATGCTGTGCTTAGCAGTCATAAAAGATTGTAATTGATTAATTGATCAGAAGCATTAATCAGCCAATCATCGATAAAACTGATTAATTGAACAACACTCTTCAGTCAGGTTATCCTTGCAATATCTGAGTGCCAGAGTATATCTAAGAAAAACAGAACTATCCTATTTAGGCGTATAGGCCTATCACACAATACACATAGAAAGACCATCTTTGACACACATTTCTAACACTGTTCTACACAAGTGTAAGTAGGTCATGGTGTGTCTATGTAATGATGTCCATTGTTATATCTGCAGTGTCTACGAACGAATTACTTCCGAGTTGGTCAGAATCTCGGCATGAGGCCACAGCCGCCTAGTGTCAATTCAATGCGTCGACCGACGAACCCAGCACCCGTGCCCCTGGCCGCAGGAGGGGGTGATAAATCATCTGTACAAAACATTCAACATCGCCCCTCTATCACACCCCATGAGCCGCCCATCAAGGTGGAGCCCAAGCCCAAGCCAGCCTCACCCCCTCCAGCCAGCAAACCACTCGAGAAGAAGGTGTGTGGAGATTATTATTTATGTATTAATACGGTAACTTTGGAGAAGAGTTAGTGTATTTGTGTGTCATATTTGTTGTGTGTGTATTAATATGCTAACTTTGTAGGACTGTAGGTGTATTTTCTCCCAAGCGCCGGGGTCCAGTCGTCTCTTTTTATGTACATTCGCGCCCGTGAAGCTAACCATTGGATTCCCAATGATTTTAGCAACAGAAGTATCTTTATTGTATTGTAATTTATAACTAATATGAAGAAAGAAATGTTTATGTACTGCAGATTTAGAACTTTTGTCTGTATTTTATCTACATTCGATTGCCTCCATTGTAGGATTCACAGTTCTCAATAGGTGGCGCCAAGAAGAGTGGTCGGCGGCGTTGGGGGCCTGGCATCACAGGTCTCGGCGAAAGTACCGACGACTGGGATGACCTTGACTTCAGCCTCAACTTTACCGAGAAACCCCGGCCTGCACTAGGTGGTGCCGCTGTGAACAAGCATAGAGACAGCGAAGAAAGCATATTTAAGTAAATATCTTCACCATATGTTATACTGTTTAGTGATTTCCCTTTTGAGTTTTTAACGGCAACATTTTGAAGTGTTTGTTTCTTTTACATACTTTGTTAACTGTAACCAGAATTCAGCAAGATGATGTGTCACTATTTCATGCATTTTGGCTGGTATCTGCATGATTTCATCCTTGGAAATAAAATTTTGGAGCTTCTTTTACCCATGGCGTATGATGGTCAGTGAAGATTGAAAAGTTGTTGTTCAGTAAAGAAATTGTGAAACAGGAGGAAGACCAAACCACTGCATCAGGCCGTAAATATAAGATAGTGCATGGCTATAATACTGTACTGTTCTAAACCTTCTTAATGATATTATAAATTATTGATGATACATGTGCATAATAAAAGGTTTTTATACAAATAACCTCTTTATTTTTAGCCTGTTGTGTGTGCAAATAAATATCTATATTACAATACATTTATTTCAGGTAAAACCCTTTGATTGCTACATACAAATAGATAAAAAAAGTTATAAAAAAAATATATATATATATATAAATAGGTAAAAATAAGTGTAAAAGTTAAGAAATAAATAATATTGAAACATCACATGTGTCACTGTACATTTGGATGTTTGTGTTGTCCCCGTCTTGTGCCGTTAATTGATATGTCATCTCGTGTCACTAGGTCAAACATCCGAGGCAAGAAGCAGCCACTGAAGGCGATACAGACCAACAACATGACCGTGAAGAAGAAGAAAGAGGATGAACTAGATGAGGATGACGACTTCTTCTCGTACGTGTTGTCACAAAACCAGGCATCAGCGAAACTTTACATACAAACATAAAACTTAGTGTTTTTTGACAATTTCATTTGAAATTATGATTGTTATTAGTTGTTATTTGACCATTTTATTCAAAGTTGTTATTTGACATTTTTATTCAGAGTTGTTATTTGAAACTTTTATTTAAAATTGGTAGGAATTATTGTGTTTCCCATAAAATAATAAGAGTCAATGTGCTTGCTAAAAAGTCTGCAGAAATATGCCACTTACAAATAGGGAGCAGTCTGTATTTTGTTATGTTCTAATCAAGGGTGGGGTTAATATTACATATAACTTTTTCAGCATAACAAAGTGACCATCAATACGCTATATAAAATCACACTGAATATCAATACACTGTACACATCTCTCACATTTTGACAGTGAATATTCATGTAATGACATTGTATTATAATGACTGAACTTCAATGGATGTATGTTGATGAATGATCATTGCGACACCGTGTGTTGTAGGAGTCACTTTGGTACGAAGGCTCTAGGGCGGCACGGGTCCATCACCCGGGTCAACTCAGGTCGAGCCTCCGCTTCCTCCGCCAAACAACTTTATCTAAGTAAATCACGCTACATACCAGGTGAGTAGACACCATGTGTAGAGCCTACATGTGTGCTTGTGTACCAGGTGAGTAGACACCGTGTGTGTAGAGCCTACATGTGTGCTTGTGTACCAGGTGAGTAGACACCGTGTGTGTAGAGCCTACATGTGTGCTTGTGTACCAGGTGAGTAGACACCGTGTGTGTAGAGCCTACATGTGTGCCTGTGTACCAGGTGAGTAGACACCATGTGTAGAGCCTACATGTATGCTTGTGTACCAGGTGAGTAGACACCATGTGTAGAGCCTACATGTGTGCCTGTGTACCAGGTGAGTAGACACCGTGTGTGTAGAGCCTACATGTGTGCTTGTGTACCAGGTGAGTAGACACCGTGTGTGTAGAGCCTACATGTGTGCTTGTGTACCAGGTGAGTAGACACCGTGTGTAGAGCCTACATGTGTGCTTGTGTACCAGGTGAGTAGACACCGTGTGTGTAGAGCCTACATGTGTGCTTGTGTACCAGGTGAGTAGACACCGTGTGTGTAGAGCCTACATGTGTGCTTGTGTACCAGGTGAGTAGACACCGTGTGTGTAGAGCCTACATGTGTGCTTGTGTACCAGGTGAGTAGACACCATGTGTGTAGAGCGTACATGTGTGCTTGTGTACCAGGTGAGTAGACACCGTGTGTAGAGCGTACATGTGTGCCTGTGTACCAGGTGAATAGACACCGTGTGTGTAGAGCCTACATGTGTGCCTGTGTACCAGGTGAGTAGACACCGTGTGTAGAGCCTACATGTGTGCCTGTGTACCAGGTGAGTAGACACCGTGTGTGTAGAGCCTACATGTGTGCCTGTGTACCAGGTGAGTAGACACCGTGTGTAGAGCCTACATGTGTGCCTGTGTACCAGGTGAGTAGACACTGTGTGTGTAGACCAGCACCGTACATGTGTGCCTGTGTACCAGGTGTGTAGTGACCAGGTGAGTAGACACCGTGTGTGTAGAGCCTACATGTGTGCTTGTGTACCAGGTGAGTAGACACCGTGTGTGTAGAGCCTACATGTGTGCTTGTGTACCAGGTGAGTAGACACCATGTGTGTAGAGCCTACATGTGTGCTTGTGTACCAGGTGAGTAGACACCGTGTGTGTAGAGCCTACATGTGTGCTTGTGTACCAGGTGAGTAGACACCGTGTGTGTAGAGCGTACATGTGTGCTTGTGTACCAGGTGAGTAGACACCGTGTGTAGAGCCTACATGTGTGCTTGTGTACCAGGTGAGTAGACACTGTGTGTGTAGAGCCTACATGTGTGCGTGTGTACCAGGTGAGTAGACACCGTGTGTGTAGAGCGTACATGTGTGCTTGTGTACCAGGTGAGTAGAGACCGTGTGTGTAAAGCGTACATGTGTGCTTGCGTACCAGGTGAGTAGACACCGTGTGTAGAGCCTACATGTGTGCTTGTGTACCAGGTGAGTAGACACCATGTGTGTAGAGCCTACATGTGTGCTTGTGTACCAGGTGAGTAGACACCGTGTGTGTAGAGCCTACATGTGTGCTTGTGTACCAGGTGAGTAGACACCGTGTGTGTAGAGCGTACATGTGTGCTTGTGTACCAGGTGAGTAGACACCGTGTATGTAGAGCGTACATGTGTGCTTGTGTACCAGGTGAGTAGACACCGTGTGTGTAGAGCCTACATGTGTGCTTGTGTACCAGGTGAGTAGACACCGTGTGTGTAGAGCCTACATGTGTGCTTGTGTACCAGGTGAGTAGACACCGTGTGTGTAGAGCCTACATGTGTGCTTGTGTACCAGGTGAGTAGACACCGTGTGTGTAGAGCCTACATGTGTGCTTGTGTACCAGGTGAGTAGACACCGTGTGTGTAGAGCCTACATGTGTGCTTGTGTACCAGGTGAGTAGACACCGTGTGTGTAGAGCGTACATGTGTGCGTGTGTACCAGGTGAGTAGACACGGTGTATGTAGAGCGTACATGTGTGCGTGTGTACCAGGTGAGTAGACACTGTGCGTGTGTACCAGGTGAGTAGACACCGTGTGTAGAGCGTACATACATATGTACCACTGATCTGTTTACATGGATACGAAGTGCAGCTGATTACGTGAAGCCATTGTCGGCAGTCTTGCTTTCCCTAAACTGTCGATAATGGAAGTCATAGGATGATTTTCGTGCAGTGATTATGCATCACAATTGGTGGGTGACTCCTGTCACACCTGGCACAGGAGCTTAGCCAGAGACCCGTCTGCCCGTCTTCAGGACTGGCAGATGACTGGCCAAGACGAGTAATTACAAATGATAAGACTGGTGGAATTGAGGAGGGGTCTGCTGTCCACTAGGTTAACTAATAGTTCCAAGTCAAGGGGCCTGCATTAATCATTATTATTGGCACAGATGGTAGTGAAATAAATAAAATGTATCGGTATTAATTAAATATATGGCTCAAATGACATTTTTGACTCATTGTCAGAATAATATATAGAAATCCTTTGATTTTGACAATCACCAAGTCTGTACTACCTCTGGAATTAACTCTATATCAATTCCATAATTCCAATCATGAATACTAATTTGTTGACACACCTGTACATATTTAAATTTCCAGTTATTTATTCTAAGAGTTACTTATTCTAAGACACCTGTCTCATAATATTCCTAAGCGAGTACCATTGTAATGAACTATTTCTATAGTAAACTTCCCCCAGATAATTTATGTATGTTACATATTTAAATGTTGCGTCTTCATATTAACTTGCAGTCCTGATGCATTCTCGTGTGTCTACATTTCAGTATAACACATTATACCCTGATAGTCTTGTTTTATTTACTACCATTATTATTATTATTCTGTTTGAACATTGCACAAGCCACAGGGGAATGAAACTGTTCCTCTCTACATTACAACTACTTTGAACATTGCACAAGCCACAGGGGAATGAAACTGTTCCTCTCTACATTACAACTACTTTTAACATTGCACAAGCCACAGGGGAATGAAACTGTTCCTCTCTACATTACAACTACTTTGAACATTGCACAAGGCACAGGGGAATGAAACTGTTCCTCTCTACATTACAACTACTTTGAACATTGCACAAGCCACAGGGGAATGAAACTGTTCCTCTCTACATTACAACTACTTTGAACATTGCACAAGGCACAGGGGAATGAAACTGTTCCTCTCTACATTACAACTACTTTGAACATTGCACAAGCCACAGGGGAATGAAACTGTTCCTCTGTACATTACAACTACTTTGAACATTGCACAAGCCACAGGGGAATGAAACTGTTCCTCTCTACATTACAACTACTTTGAACATTGCACAAGCCACAGGGAAATGAAACTGTTCCTCTCTACATTACAACTACTTTGAACATTGCACAAGCCACAGGGGAATGAAACTGTTCCTCTCTCCATTACAACTACTTTGAACATTGCACAAGCCACAGGGAATGAAACTGTTCCTCTCTACATTACAACTACTTTGAACATTGCACAAGCCACAGGGTGATGAAACTGTTCCTCTCTACATTACAACTACTTTGAACATTGCACAAGCCACAGGGGAATGAAACTGTTCCTCTCTACATTACAACTACTTTGCAGGCAAGAATCCAATCGGCAGCGCACAGAAGGAAAACAATGCTACACCCAACTGGAATTTTGGCAAGCCAGCTACGTTGCCCGATATCACTACACGCAAGCCACGAGGTGGGTGGGAGCCTCATTTTGGGGTCCACACTGGTCAAATATAGCTACCTATAGGATACAGCGTATATAACATTTTACTTCACCTAAAAATGTATTATTATAACCTTGCTTACCCTCCTTAAAAGTACCTCCGCAGTGTATGCATCCGTCAGTAGTCAACTTTAAAACTGTACAGTAAAAACCTATCTATGGTGAACAACATCGGAACTGAAATATGTCCATTATGGCCAGGTTACTGCTGTGGACAGATAGTGGACAATGCAAACTATCTTGGGTTGACATTCGGGACTTTCAATGATGTCCCTTGTAGACAGGTTTATGTTATGGACAGGTGTCTGCTAAGGCAGAGTTCACTGTATACCAGATTACCAATGTCGGATATCATAACGCAGCCTTGTTTTCACACACTTCTGAGCTATGGATCTTGGTGCAGTAGAAGTCAGTGTATCGTATTGTATAAATGCCATGTTAGGTTTGGCGTCTTGCAAACGTTTTGGCTTGTGATTCCCAATCCTTGAGGTTTACTTTGGGAGAATAAATAAGATCTACTGTTAGTTGAATGCATTTAGACTCACAGCTGTCATCTTGTTCCTTTAATGCAGTCGCTGCAAAAGGTAAAATCACAGATAAAAACAGCAATGTATGACAACCGAATTAAGTAACATGTGACGGTTGAATGAATTGATGCATGGATGTTGACTTGTGGGTTCAGTGATGCACGTCACGCATGACAATTGCACTCACTTTTTTGCAATTTGATTTGTTTGATGAAGCTGCCTATTTTGTTGTGCCTTTCCTTGTAAGATAGTCTAAGAGGTGGACAAGAGATTCTGCCCTCCCTGGGTTGGGAAAGACATTCCCTCCTCCCAAGGGGAGGGGGGGGGGGAGATTCCATCATCCTAAGACTACTAAATTACCAAGAGATGGGGAAGAGATTCCACTATCCTAAGCAGTGGGAAAGAGATTTTATCTTCCCAAGACATGGGGAAGAGATTCAATCCTCCCAATGGATGGGAAGAATCATGGTCCCTCTGGAACTCAAACGTGGATATGGTTAAAAGCTTGTTTACAGAATTAATATTCATAAAATGTGAAACCGTACTACCACAGCTAGTTTCCATTAGGCTAGGCAGAGTGATGTTAACGTGTGTAGCCGCTAACTGTTGCCGCAGTGATGTAAGACTGTTCCAGTATGTACTTGGTATCTTAGCAAGTACCGTTGACCAAATCAATTCTTGTCATTTCAAAAGCACAAGTACAGATACTGAAAAAATATACTTAGGTACAAGTCTAAGACAAGTACTTGACCCCCCCAACCCTGGCCTGAAGCCATCCAAGAAGTTACCACTACCACGTGACTGCCTGCACAAGGGCTGGGCCAACATGTGTGCCTGCACTGAATGCATTCCTACAAGTGAATGTATAATGGTGAATTGCCACGGGTGGGACTTCCATGTTACCATGCTGAAGCCGGGGTAGAAGAAAGAGTTGGTTCTTTCACTGTTATTCTTGCTCCTCCAGGGAGTATAGGTCCAACGTCTACCTTTAACCCAAACAATGATGGAGGCAAGTACTTGCCGCCCTTCGCAGAACAGACGTCCCCCGTCATCAAACCAAGTGAGTTCTAGTCTGTCAGTACCCAGTGTCCCCTCCAATAATGTCCCCAACGTAAGTGTTCTTGAAATGGTCTTTAATAAAACTATATTATAATATGAATATTATAATAATATGAATATATATATATATATATTATATATATATGTATATATATATATATAGTTAATAATAATAAACTTTATATGAATATGTCCAGAAAACATAAGGACACAGACATTTAATTGGTTTATTGGTCCAGAATGGAATAATGAATGGAATCAGTTTCCATTATTTCCAACTTTATTAGGTTAATACAGGTATTATTGATCTGAAGTATTGTATGTATTGTCATTGGGATGATATAGAATTAATGAAATACTCCCCACAATTCAACATTCCCAGCTTGTCTTGGAGGTAAAGCATGAAGTGGATATTTACTCCGTTGCACTGTACTATCACTTGTGTGTCAAGTGAGCACATCATATATTTCATTGCACGTGTTATTCAATTACACCCTTTTCAATCTGCATGACCACATTGTATCTGCAGTATTATTTTGATAACAATTACATTGTTTGATAGCTGTCGGTGCTGCATGGAGGCTTTTTACATCAATTTCATGATATTGTGGTGGAAACATTTCACTTCAGTGATCATTGGGGCAGGGATATCTTACTCCATTGATCTGTGGGTTAGTTTACTTCAGTGAACTTTGGGGCAGGAACGTTTTACTCCTGTGATCTTTGGGGCAGGGACATTTAATTCCAGTGATCTTTGAGGCAGGGATATTTTATTCCTGTGATCTTTGGGGGTGGGACCATTTTATTCCAGTGATCTTTGGGGCAGGGGCATTTTACTCCTGTGATCTTTGGGGCAGGGCCATTTTACTCCTGTGATCTTTGTCATTGGCTTGATTTTTATTACGTAATTTTAGTGTGCCAACTGTAGTAATTCTAGGGTCATGAGAACTTATCCCGTGTACATGTTCATTGTGTTTTTCTGCTGACTCCAATCCCACACATTTCATATGATCGTCCATCTCGATTTCAGGCACGATACCATACAGCACAAACACTCCAGCAGGGGGCGCCAGCTATGTACCCTCATTTGCTCGCGCTGTAGGAAATCCAAGTAAGTGCTGCCCTCTCACTGACTGTCTGGTAGTGATTACACGACGAGCAGTGACGACCATCAGAACTGTGTAGTACATGACCTGTTTACATCATTATTTAACAAGATTTAACAACAAGATTTAACAAGATTGCCATCCAGAGAATTAACTCTAGATGGCAGGTGGACAAGGAAGCCCTTTGGCTTATCGAGAGTCCAACCCTTTTATCTACATATATCCAGCCCTTCTGAGGTATGTGTCGATTTTATTTTTAAACATATTCACACTACTAGCACCCACACAATCATCAGATAATCTGTTCCATTCATTCACAGTCCTTTGTAAAAATGAGAACTTTCTTATGTCTAATCTACACTGTTCCTTTACTAATGTAACTTCATGTCCTCTAGTCTTTCTATCTTTCTTAACTGAAAAAAACATATTTCTATGAATATTTTCATTACCATTCAATAATTTAAACACTTCTATCTGATCTCCTCTCAATCTCCTGGTCTCTAGTGTTGTTAAACCACATTCTTTTAGGCGTTTTTCATAACTAAGATCCCTAAGTTTTTGTATCATTTTAGTTGCTCTCCTCTGTACTCTTTCTAGCATATTTATGTCCTTCTTGCGGTATGGCCTCCACGCTTGTATACAATATTCTAAATGAGGCCTAACTATTGTTTTTACAGCGGTATTATTAGCTCTTTTTCTTTATATACTATATTTCGCCTAATCAATCCAAGGATTTGATTTCCTTTTGAAGCTTCAATTCCACACTGCTCTGAAACCTTCATGTCAGCACTAATTGTCAGCCCTAAGTCTTTTTCTTTTACAGTAGTGTTTAGTACAGTTCCCCCCATTGTATATTCCACATATCCGTTCCCATGTCCTGTGTGAAGGCATTTACGTTTCCCAAAATTGAACAACATTTGCCACTTTTCAGACCATTTGATCAACCTGTCAAGATCATCTTGTAAATGCTGTCTATCTCCATCACTTTTAATTCTTCTAAACACTTTTGTACCATCTGCAAATTTCAACACCTTGCTAGCTATGTCAATGTCCAAATCGTTTATATATATATTAAGAATAATATAGGTCCCAGTACTGATCCCTGTGGAACCCCACTCAAAACTGATTTCCAGTTTGAAGCCTCCCCATCAACAACTACCCGTTGTCTTCTGTCAATCAGCCATTTTTCTATCCAGTTAATTATACCATTTCCTATGCCATGGGCTTTTAGTTTAAGCAGTAATCTCTGATGTGGCACTTTGTCGAAAGCTTTTTGAAAATCTAAGTAGTGATATCTTCCAAAAAACATAACATATTTGTTAAGCATGACCTCGCTTTTAGAAACCCATGTTGAGATGGGTTTATCAAGTTATGTTTAACAAGAAAATCCACCATGTGATCTTTAATTAGTCTTTCTAATAATTTACAAATCACCGATGTTAAACTAACTGGTCTATAATTATTTGACTTGTTTCTCGAACCTTTTATAAATAACGGTATAATGTTTGCTTCTTTCCATTCTAAAGGAACCACTCCCTCTTCTAATGACAAGTGGAAAACTGTTGCAAGCGGTATGCTAATTTATTCTACAATTTCCAATAGTAGTTTGGGTGGAATACCATCCACTCCAGGTGATTTATTATCCTTCATAGCCCTAATTTTCTTAGCTACCATTTCTGGGGTTACAATTAACTGTCTTAAATAGTCTGATTCTGCCCCCTTGAACTTAGCCTCTGGTACTGGCAGTGAACTAATGTCTTCTCTGGTAAACATTGAACTAAAATACTCATTCAGGTCTTCTGCCATTAAGAATCCTTTTGATATTATATTTCCAGCATTATCTTCTAGAGGACCGACCTTATCCTGAACTTTCTGTTTCCTTCGAACATACGCATAAAAACTCTTGCTGTCATGTTTTATATTACAAGCTAATTTATGTTCATAGCTTCTCTTTGAATTTCTAATTTCAGCTGTAGCTTGGTTTAGTGCTTCTTTATTAATGTTGTAGTCTTCGTCATTTCCAGTACATCTATATGACTTCCACATCATTTGTTTATACTTAATTTTTTTAATGGCTTCTTTCGATAAGTGTTTCTTTTTGGACCGTTTCCCGTGTTTTTTTAAGGGAACAAATTTGACGATGATGCATTCAATTTCACTCTAAGATATTCCAGCATTCTGTTGCTGTCTCAGTCTTCAGTGTGTTATTCCAGTCTATCTTTGCTAAATATTTCTTTATGTCCTTATATTTTCCTTTGTGGAAATTTCTCCTGTACTGCTTTTTACTATTCCTTTCTGATTTTACTTTGATGGTAAAATGTATCTGGTTGTGATCACTATTCCCCAGTGGCTCACATATCCTGACATTGTCAACTAATTCATTCTGTGAGGACAAAACTATGTCTAACACATTCTCTCCCCTGGTTGGTTCTAGCACGTGTTGAGAAAGGAAACTATCTTGTACTAAAAACTTGTGGTCCTCACTACCCATACTCTGTAGAGATTTCCATTTTATATGCCCGTGGTTGAAATCCCCCATAATAACACAGTCCCGTTTGCTCACTTCCCTTATAGCGTTTTGTATTTTTTCATTCTCTTCTATGCTTATGTTTGGACTTCGATAAACTAATCCAACCGTTAACGTTGAGTTTCCTGTAACTATGTTACACCAAACAGCTTCTTCGCAATCTGCTTCTCTGTCTAATTTTATTTCATAAGCCTGGATAGATTCTTTAATATATAAAATAACTCCATCTCCCCTTCTTCCTATTCTATCTTTCCTAAACATTACATATCCTGTCAGTCCTAATTCGGCATCTGATACTTCGGTGGTTGCCCATGATTCGGTTATACCTATTATGTGAGGGTCAATATCTTCTACCATAATGTTTAGTTCATTTCTTTTGTTTACTATACTCCTTGCATTTAAACAAACACATTTATATCCAGCTTCAGAACGGTTTTCCAGACTGTTCTTGGCTGAATTATTTTTGCTGTCTTTATCTATGCCTCCAGTTTCAGGCTTCTCTGCGAGTCGCCCCTGCGAATTTAGTTTAAATAGATGTAACCTGTCCCACTGTCAACAGATCTCAGCAGATTCTCTGAGAATACTGCTGCCCCCTTTCCACTTAGATGGAGGCCATCTCTCATCATCTGCTGTCAGGTTTAGGTTTACTAAGGCCAACAAAACAAAACCATTTTAGTAACAACAGTTACATGTTGCAATGTAATTTAACAAACACTGGAAACAATTGAAAACTTAAAATATGTAAATTAAAGTGGCAACGAAACATGAAGAAGTCAGTTATCAGTGCTTCTTAAAGTGGACATGGCAAGTTGTGTGTGAAACTTAAGAGCAACGTTGAAATTCTGTCCTCATAGCTGCGTACCGAGCCGGGGGGTGGAAAAGGGCTGAGCCAGCTCCTCTGTCAATCACCAAGCCGTCAGCCAATCAGCAGCCAGTAGGTTCGACTGGTCGAACGGACTGGGCCTCAAAGTAAGTAACAGATCCCTGTGAGGGTTGATATAATCATCTGGGGGGTTTCGATGGTGTAAGGAGTTCTCTAATCTGAACCAACATGTTCACTTTGGAAATGGCATGTTTCTGAGGTTAATGGTTTCAGGAGGTAATTGTTAGTAGAAAGAGCTTTTCTGATGATTGTGAAATAGTAAGTAAGCAGTTATAGTGCATCAGTTCTTAATTAATCTAAGTTATTTTTAAAGTTAAACTATTTAAACAGTGTGTTTGTAAGTTTTCAACAAATGGTTTAACCTGAATCATATTTGTGCTCAACAAAAGATTTCAAAGGAATACACTTCCCCTTGTTTCTGTTTAGTTTATGATTAATAATGTCCATTCCCCTCGAAACAACGTAACCGTCTTGTTTGTTTCACTCTCACAGACTCTATTTGTACTATTTTATAGGTGTATTTGTGAATTGTTTACCCACACATACTTAGTTTAACAACTGTTGCAACTATTTTCATCCTTGTTTTTCCGATCAGGTTCCTTATTCTGTATTTTTAGATACCTGAAGTGAGCCACACTTCTCGGTTACAAATCATCTGATCATCGATGCTGCTTCTCGATGGAAGTCTCCAGGTGGCAGCACAAAACTACATCTACTAGTGGCGCCATCTGCAAACTAAAGCCAGCACAATTGTGATAAGTTTTGTGTCATGTGAGAATTGTATGTCTCTGACATCGGTGGGTGTTCTCTAGTTTGAAGCAACGCTGTCACCTCAGTGTAGCTGGACCAGAAGAGACATCCAGCTACATCTAGCTACATCTAGCTACATCTAGACAACACTGCACACACCACTACACAGTGTCACTAGTTTGATATTTGGTGCCGTTATTTGGCAATAAACTGACCTATATTTGACACTTGGAAAACTTGGCACAAAGCACTTATATAAGACAAAGAACATATTTGATGTATCGTGATGGAGCACGGCAAAGATCAAGGCACATAGCATGTGCACAAATGACTGCGTGTAGCAGTCTGCGTAGAGGGAGCCCTTCTCCTTCCGACGCCACTGTCTACATGCTATCTCTCCTGTCACCCCCGCTATGTAAAATACACAACAAACTGTGATGTTGGAAGACGTTTGGTCACACGAAGGCCAGTGACGGGTGATCAGATATGTGAATGTACAGGGTGAATCATTAGAACAGTTAGAGATCTCTGTTGTAGCTGGAGTGATGTTGACAACACAATGGGTGGTCTGTCACTTATGGGGTTGACAACACAGTGGGTGGTCTGTCACAGCTGTGGTTGACAACACAGTGGGTGGTCTGTCGCAGCTGTGGTTGACAACACAACGGGTGGACTGTCACTCCTGTGGTTGACACACAATGGGTCATCTGTCACGGCTGTGGTTGACAACACAGTAGGTGGTCTGTCATAGCTGTGGTTGACAGCACAATGGGTGGACATTTGTGGTTGACAACACACAGTGGGTGGTCTGTCACAGCCATGGTTGACAACACGGGGTGGTCTGTCACAGTGGGTGGTCTATCACAACCATTGACAACAACAATAGGTGTTGTTGTAATCGCCATGACAACGTAACATTCTGTTGTCTGCACTTGTATAAACTGTAGCAAAATGTTTGTTTTTCGAACATCTTCAAAGTGTCCTTATGTCCCACTGGTGTCTATTGGTTGTCTCATAATCTTCTGTCTTTCTGTGTCTCTTAAGGTTGTACGTCTGTGTCAGTTCATAGTGCAATTAGGAAAACCATGTCAACCAATTGCTGGTTATCAATCATGCGTGGTCTTGCTGGCTGATCAAGTACTCGTTCCATCCCATAATATCACCTGAAGCCACAGCCTGCAAACAAACATGTTTTAGTAATTCCACTATCAACATTATGAAATTGAGTGTAGAGTACAAATATTCAAGTATTTTCTTACCTATCTTTGATGATGACTGTTGCTGTGCACATGTCAACATCTCCACAAACAGATATAATATGAATACCAGGTAAGTGCTTTTGGTAACATCAATAAAGAATCCTTGGGTGGTAAAATGATGCATATATTGGTAGAATCTGTTTGGGTTGGCTGTTCAAATTTAACATTGCCATGACGATGTGTTACGTTGTGCCTCGGTCATTTTAACGTCTAAGATTTGTAAAATAGTTGTTTGACAACGGCTGAAACAGTCGGTTGTTATTCTGTTGTATATTTTACCTGTTGGTGTTTGTTAGTGTTCATTGTATGTAAAATACTCAAGCAAGCATTGCTGTATGAGACCTGCGTGTATAAAATGGTTTACAAGTAAGGGTACCTGTTTATAGCTTCTTTAATTGTAGTCATAGGTAAGGTCAGACATTGTACACAAACTGCGTTTTCGGATGTACTTGAAACTATGATTTGTTATGTTCCAATACAGTTGTTTATATAAGTAAAGGAACACTTCGCCATGACATGCTTCTAAATTATTTTGTGAAAAATAAATGAAACATCTGTACGTAATAATACCCGAGTCCAAGTATTGCAGGCAGTTTACTCAGAAACCGCATTTTCTTACATTAATTTGAAAAATAAGCTCAGCACAAAATCATAAACCGAACCAGGCCAAATGTGTACCAGGGTATGTGTTACTTGTAACTGTAGGTCTACTGATTTATTTCTCTATATAAAATAATAAAACTATGTTGGGATATTATCTGTATTCACACTAGGTCTTTGAAAAAAACTAAAAAGTATCGCATTACAGTATTTCACTGTTTGTACTTTATTTTAAGTTATAAATTGATATCAGTGTGGGTATTTACATTTGGTTGATGTAGTATAATTGCATCAAGAGTAGGCCCTATCTTGTACACATTTATATCATATTGACTGAAAGTTGACGTTTTAGTTCAGTCAACAATCGAACGACAGAACAAGGGTAGAATTTTTAATATATTAATACAGTGAACGTTCGCTATAATGAACATGTCAGGATTCATCAAATTGTTCCTTCTATCCAATGTTTCTTCTATCTGTGAGTAAATAATACTTTGAAGGCCAGAACTGGGATTTTTAGTCGGACTATTGCCATCACTATGCGTCCGCCGTTAGCTGCCGTATCTCAGAAACCGTTCAGCAACTTTTTCTCTAATTTTGCATATACATATCTTAGGGCACTGCCACTGTGCACGAAAAATCTGTATTTGATTGAATCATTCTAAGGGCTCCCTAGGGCCTCCAAGAACCCCAAAACTGGTAAAAATGTAACCTTTTGCCTATTTTTTCAAAAACTGTTCAACTTTTTCTCTAATTTTGCATATACATTTCATGTGCTAGTGTCACTGTACAAAAGAAATCTGTATTTGTTTGAATCATTCTAAGGGCACCAAAGGTCCCCTAAAATGCTAAATTTGCTAACTAAACGGTCTACCACAGCGGCAGATCTATCATGCTTCCAGTCCTTTTGTTCAACTAATCCCTTTTCCCACAACATCTGTCACACCTCACTGTGGCTGGCTGGTGGGAAGTGTGACTAATCTGTAAATGGTCACTGGCAGAAGCTTGAGTTAATAGACTGTGCCCACTATACCCCTGGACAGTTGTGCCTACATTCTAAGGGGTCATCCTGAAACAACCAAATGTCAACCATTAGAAGAGTTGACATAGTTCCGCTATACACAAGAAATCTGTATTTGATTGAATTATTCTAGTATCATCAGCATATAGTAGAACATACATTTGCAAGAAAATGTCTACATCATCATCACTAAGGTTGTTGTAAATTTCACCAGCTGCCATGTCGAGTCCCTTATAATTATGACTAATGGTGTTCAAAATCATTCAGGTAAATAGCAAATAACAAAGGAGACAAGTTTTCTCCTTGTGGTAACTCTATATCACATGAGAAGAAGGCTGACACAGCACCCAAAAATGCAAAATGTTTACACTATCTAGTGATGTGGTTTTGAGAAGGGCCCTTGAGACTATCCCCTAACAGTAGATTTTGTGTATTGTACCAGAAACAGAACACTATTCCCCTTCCCAAAACATCTGTCACATGCGGAGTCAGTGTCTTGTATGGATATATATTTTTATGCAGTTGTTTTATATAAGCAGAAAGTTAATTGACATTAGTTATTCTTAGGCCACAGAAAAGTAATTCCCGGTTTCTCATCGATGCATGTATTTAAAAATATGTGCCACAACATTTTATTTTCTATTATAATTACGTGGTGCAATAAGTGAACAGTAAACATGTAAACATTTTACTTCCATCATAACCCTTAATGATCTGTAACTATGATTCACCAAAAAACATTTGATTAATAATTACCTACAGGGTTGTTTGATTTCTGCCCGGCAGAAACGGCAACAATAGGAAATACATGCCATTGATGCAAACGTCAGTTTCTTTCTGTACCTGTCTACGTATGATAACCATTTGTCCGCCCTGCTCACAATAAACATCACATGAATGATAAAAAGAAGATCACTGCCACTTAACTTGTGGATTATTATTATTATAAAACTGCTCTGCTACTGCTTGGTGGACAGTTAATGAGTGGCTTAAGTTCAAATACATCAGCACGTTTTTCACACCTGCATGGTAGTTTAGGCTCAGTAGTGTGCTGGCAGCCACTAAACCTATAGGCTTGTGTGAAAAGGATAGTTGGCAGAAGAACTAACTTCAAAGCACCATAGCATCCATTTAGCCAGGCAGCAGTCGCACTATCAGAGTGTCTGCTGCTATGTTGATTTGTTCCCTTAAAAAAACACGGGAAACGGTCCAAAAAGAAACACTTATCGAAAGAAGCCATTAGAAAAATTAAGTATAAACAAATGATGTGGAAGTCATATAGACATACTGGAAATGACGAAGACTACAACATTTATAAAGAAGCACTAAACCAAGCTACAGCTGAAATTATTAATTCAAAGAGAAGCTATTAACATAAATTAGCTTGTAATATAAAACATGACAGCAAGAGTTTTTATGTGTATGTTCGAAGCAAACAGAAAGTTCAGGATAAGGTCGGTCCTCTACAAGATAGTGCTGGAAATATAATATCAGAAGGATTCTTAATGGCAGAAGACCTGAATGAGTATTTTAGTTCAATGTTAGGGATCAGTACTGGGACCTATATTATTTTTAATATATATAAACGATTTGGACAATGACATAGCTAGCAAGGTGTTGAAATTTGCAGATGGTACAAAAGTGTTTAGAAAACTTAAAAGTGATGGAGATAGACAGCATTTACAAGATGATCTTGACAGGTTGATCAAATGGTCTGAAAAGTGGCAAATGTTGTTCAATTTTGGGAAATGTAAATGCCTTCACACAGGACATGGGAACGGATATGTGGAATATACAATGGGGGGAACTGTACTAAACATTACTGTAAATGAAAAAGACTTAGGGCTGACAATTAGTGCTGACATGAAGGTTTCAGAGCAGTGTGGAATTGCAGCTTCAAAAGGAAATCAAATCCTTGGATTGATTAAGCGAAATATAGCATATAAAGAAAAAGAACTAATAATACCACTGTACAAAACAATAGTTAGGCCTCATTTAGAATATTGTATAGAAGCGTGAAGGCCATACCGCAAGAAGGACATAGATATGCTAGAAAGAGTACAGAGGAGAGCTACTAAAATGATACAAAAACTGAGGGATCTTAGTTATGAAAAACGTCTAAAAGAATATGGTTTAACAACACTAAAGACCAGGAGATTGAGAGGAGATCAGATAGAAGTGTTTAAAATATTGAATGGTTATGAAAATATTGATAGAAATATGCTTTTTTCAGTTAAGAAAGATAGAAAGACTAGAGGACATGAAGTCACATTAGTAAAGGAACAGTGTAGATTAGACGTAAGAAAGTTCTCATTTTCACAAAGGACTGTTAATGAATGGAACAGATTATCTGATGATTGTGTGGGTGCTAGTAGTGTGAATACGTTTAAAAATAAAATTGACACATACCTCAGAAGGGCTGGATATATGTAGATAAAAGGGTTGGACTCTCGATAAGCCAAAGGGCTTCCTTGTCCACCTGCCATCTAGAGTTAATTCTCTGGATGGCAATCTTGTTAAATCTTGTTAAATGTTTGTATATATATAGGCTTAATGATCCCAATACACCAATCTGTTGGCACAATGTCACATAATTGAACTAGGTTAAACATCTTAACAATAACTATAATTAGTTTTGTGTGGCTGTCTTTTAAGTATTCATTTATAACATTATCAATACCACATGCCTTTTTGTTTTTGAGTTTTTTGATTTGTATTAGTATGTCATCTTGTGTGAATGGTCTGTTTATGTATAATGCCCCCAAAAAGGATCCCAAAACTGGAAAATTTTCACATTTTGCCTTTTATTCAAAAATCGTTCAGTAACTTTTTCTCTAATTTTTCATAGACTTTTCATGTGGTAGTGCCACTACAGTGTATACACAATACCTCTGTATTTGATTGAATCATTCTAAGGGCACCAAAGGTCCCCTAAAATGCTAAATTTGCTAACTAAAATTAATTGTCTACCTCGGAATAGCTATATTTATAACTTGTTGTGTATTACACCCAGCTGTGGAGCTAAGATTCTCTGCCTGCTATTGTTTGATGGAAACTGTGACTAATCTGTAATTGGTCACTGGCAGTAGTTTGTGTCAACAGACAGCATTAAGCCACTAGACCCCTGTTAAACTGGACAGTTGACTCTAGGTTTTAAACTGTGTCAAACAGTGAGTCTACCTTTTGTTCTCAAATAATCTGTCCTCTTAGTTTTACACATGAAGACATAATCTGGCATAACTTGATAAGTCTTTGTAGCAGCACATTTGTACTTCCAGTGTATCATTGCAACATAACATACGTATTACATACTGTGTGCCACATTTGAATGTTGTGCATGTAATATTTCCATGCAATCCATTTGCATATATAATGTAAAACTTCAACAGCCGTTTTCTTCATTTTCACTTTTTGATCAATGTTCAATGCTCCATAACTTTGCCAATTTTTGTAGCAGTCATATTTTTTGAAACCGTGTAAAGCACCCTACCAAACCTTTACAAGGATGTAAGAAAACAATGTTAAAATTGTTTTGACTTATCACTCATTTGGTCAGCCGGGGTCACATATAGACGTAATAGTCCAAAGGACTTCAGGGCCACTTGGCCCATTTTTTAAATGTACGTTCCTGATGGTTTTTGCTTCTACTTTTTAACAACAGAGTAGTTTGGCAGATAACACATTTACCAACCATAGCAACCTGCTGAAGACAGATATGCGTAATAAAAAGCAAAATGTTCTTTAAAAAAAAAGTAAATTAATAATATTGTGTAAATTATACAAATTAGAAGTGTAGTGGCTCATGTGAAAAACTGCCCGTCCATTTGTCAAGCGTGCACGAACATAGTTTACACACACACACGCACACTCGCACACACACAACACACACAACACACACACACACACACTGGTGGGAGACTATTCTGTAAGTAATAGTGTACCCTGATTGCGGTAGATGGTGCCACCATGAGAGCGGTAAGTGGTGCCGTCAGTGATGAAAGTGTAACATTTCCGAAAGCTTTGCACAAAATTGTGTCTTCGTATGTCTCTCTACGTAGGCGTGCCTGGGGGCACGTGCCCCCCAGACCTTTGGAATTTGGCGTGCCCCCAGACCTTTTTGAATGTGCGCACGTGACCGCCCCCCTAGACTCTTACAGTAAGATGAAGTTACGCCTACGCGGCGGCGAAACATTTTCAACTGCACTCCAATTTCATCAGTCTAGCCGAGACAGGAGACAGTAGAAGACAGTGGGAAGAAGGTGAAGTTATGGCCGCACAGCGATGACAAATTGTCAACAGCACCCCACCCTCCCCCGTCTTCCGATGTCACCAGTCGAGCCGCCCCCCACCCTCCCCCGTCTTCCGATGTCACCGGTCGAGCTGCACCCCACACTCCCCCGTCTTCCGATGTAACCAGTCGAGCCGCCCCCCACCCTCCCCCGTCTTCCGATGTCACCAGTCGAGCCGCACCCCACCATCCCCCGTCTTCCGATGTAACCAGCCGAGCCGCACCCCACCCTCCCCCGTCTTCCGATGTAACCAGTCGAGCCACCCCCTACCCTCCACCATCTTCCGATGTCACCAGTCGAGCTGCACCCGCTCCCCCGTCTTCCGATGTCACCAATCGAGCCGCACCCCACCCTCCCCGGTCTTCTGATGTCACCAGTCGATCCGCACCCCACCCTCCCCCGTCTTCCGATGTCACCAGTCGAGCCGCACCCCTCTCTCCCCGGTCTTCCAATGTCACCAGTCGAGCCGCACCCCACTCTCCCCGGTCTTCCGATGTCACCAATCGAGCCGCACCCCACCCTCCCCTGTCTTCCGATGTCACCAGTCGAGCCGCACCCCACTCTCCCCGGTCTTCCGATGTCACCAATCAAGCCGCACTCCACCCTCCCCCGTCTTCCGATGTCACCAGTCGAGCCGCACCCCACTCTCCCCCGTCTTCCGTGTCACCAGTCGAGCCGCACCCCGCTCTCCCCGGTCTAATGATGTCACCAGTCGAGCCGCACCCCACCCTCCCCCGTCTTCCGATGTCACCAGTCGAACCGAGAAGCTACACTTAGCGAAAGTGAAACATTTTGTACACCGTTTTGTTCGGCCGTCAGTGGAGGTTCTGTGCCTTCCCCCTTTAGACTATCTTCTCCGAGTCTCTCTGGACACGCCCCTGGTACACAGTGTCTTCGTGCGTGTTTCTGTCTGTGTTTGCGCGCCCGCGCGTTTGCATTCGTCTGTGTACGTAAGTAGTAGTATAGAGTTTTTGGAGGGGTATCCTGCGGCGAAATCCTCCCCCATGGTCTACATCTAAGATGGCGACACACACGTGACCTATCTCCCTCTAGCGGAAAGAATTGTAATGAGTGGCGCCACCTGGCGACTGCTGTGTTGTAGATATGTGTGAATGAGCGTGTTACGAGCTGTGGGGGTAATGGAGGTAGTGCCTCCTGCGGGGGGTTAGAGGTATGTGTGTGTGTGTGTGTGTGTGTGTGTGTGTGTGTGTGTGTGTGTGTGTGTGTGTGTGTGTGTGTGTGTGTGTGTGTGTGTGTGTGTGTGAATGTGTGTGTGTGTGTGAATGTGCGTGTATGAAAGAACAAACAAAACACAAGAGTATACGAGTGCACACGAATTTTATTGACAAAAGATACATGAAACCGTGGTTTATTAACCGAAGACAAGCGGACGACGCTGTGACATGACTTGCGGGTGAGCGAACACCGGGACAGAGGTCGTGAGCTTACGGGTGTGTGACCACCGCGCCATAGGCTCGAATCATATAATGACGATGATACCTGTCCGTTAATGAAACACGGTTAGTGCAGTTGTTTAAGCCAATCGAATACACGGCAGTCGTTTGTGACCAGATCAGTGCCGAAACTGTTAACGAATTCCTTCATGGGAAGTCCGCGACAACGAAACATGAGATAAGCAACACAGTATTGTCCACAAACGTTAGACACGGGACTCTGCAGTCTCTTCGAATTATGAGTCCACGTTACACAATGTTTATCCAAGAATCGGCTGAACTCGACGTGCCGTGGCGCCAAGCCGTAAGAGCAGAAGTATTCACCGCGACCATTGTCGTCGACGTAGAGCACTATCCAATGTTCGCCGGGTTTACCCGCGTCGTGCGTATTGCACACGAAGGCGACGGGGTAAGCGTCAATCTGGAGAGCGAGTAGTACGTTTTTGGGTACGATCCCACGGATGATGGCACGGGCGTGCGAATCACGGGTGAGTAGGCGGACGAGCTGCAGGGTTTCCATCTGTAGTCGTAGATGACGTTGCGACTCTTGTCTATCTCCAGCACGGTCTCGAACTCGGCGTAGGCGATGACGTTCACAGTGGTCGTCAGTGCGTCGCGGAAATGAATCTCGATGCGCAGGTTGCCCTTTTGTACCAGATGGAAGCAGCAGTCGTCGCACGCATCGGGGGTGAGGTCCAAGCCGAAGAAGGTGTAGCCGTGTCAGAAGTCTGCGCGAGACAATCCGTTGCCTTCGTCCTGCCACACCTTACCCGTGGAGGTGAACAGGTTGTGGTAGCACCTGGCAAAGAGATTGTCGTCGAAATTGGGCTGAAAAAGTTTGGAGGGTATCTGTCGTCCGTACACGATGAGGAAGTTGATGTGGTTGTTTTTAGCGTGAAAGAGATTTCTGGCGTAGCTTCCATTGTAGGCGTCGTTATCGATGCAGCACAGCACGAGACGTTTCGGAAGAGTGCCGAGAAAGAGATTCTCGTGCGTGTGCGAGCGGGTACCTGTGGGAATGGAGTAGACCTTGCAGTCGACGGGTCGCATCGGATACTTGGCGGTGTTTTTTTCGAGGGCTTTGATGTGAGCCATCTGCACGCCCGGATTCAGGGTGGCCTTCTTGACGAACAGTGTAGCGTTGACGATCTTTATCTTGTAGTCGGGGTTGGCGCCGCCGGCCATGAGCGCGAACGAATCTTTGCTGCATACCAGACGTATCTTGACCTCGACGCCGTTGATGAGAAATTTATCCTGTAGGAACAGGTCCACGTGGAGACGACCGATCATGTCGACCACGCGATTCTGGGCGATCACGTTGCGTCTGGTGACGAACCCCGCGTTGGCTGCATCGCCGGCATCTATTTCGACGGCCTCCATACGATTGCCCGTGTCCTTGTGCCACATCTGACTCGTCAGTTGCGTCTCCTTGGCATCGTCGCCGTAACTGAGCAGCGTCTCTATGTAGGCGCAGTACGGGTACGTGTTGGTCGAAGGAGTCACGAGCGTTCCGTTCAGGTAGACGTCGACCTGACTGAAGAGCGAATGGAGCCAGTTATTCACGGGCCCGACGGGATCGGCGGCGGCGAGGTCGGTTCCGTCGACACGCGTCACCTTCGCCTGAACGTGTAGCATCGTGCTGGCGAGATCCAAGCCAACACCGTGGTCAACATGGAACGAGGACTCGAATGGCTCTACGTCTATACGGATGTCGTGGAACCGCGAGTTGTCGGTGACAGCCTCGTACCACTGCTGCGCATCGTCCCGACAAGACTCACTACGTACCCGTGCTCTACAAAGAGTTTGGCACGATCGAGATATATATAAGAGACGACACCAGACGACGCGTGTCATTCGAGGTCGGTAAGTTGACGGTGACTCTTCATTTCCAACGGCGACGGACGGCACTGTTCTAGAGAGATGAATTACAACGACTACTACGCTCGTCAAGCGGGAAGGAGAGCGGTGTCGACCGGCGCACGCATAACCGACGACGTCCTGTCGGGACAGAACATCAAAACGGCCGCCAAACGTCGCGTCACCGCTGCCAGTAGAGATATGATGAGCGACCTCTTAACCCCTGGCGTTCGACCGCGTAAACGTATAAGACACGCACCCGCTGCGAAACGAGTCAGTACAGCCGGGAGACGCAAGAGGAAGCAGCCGACACGTCGTGAGTCCGATATATTCGACGATGGCGTTCGTGCATAAAATGTCGTGTGCGGGACTCAAGAGCGAGCTCGATCTCTTCACCGTGCCTCCGACTCAGACCAGCATCATCGATAGTCACACGGTACAACACCAACCGATGTCCTCGCTCGACTCGGGCGGACCGATCGAATTCATCATACCCGGTTCGGGAGATGATTACCTGGATCTCGCCAGCACGATGCTACACGTTCAGGCGAAGGTGACGCGTGTCGACGGAACCGACCTCGCCGCCGCCGATCCCGTCGGGCCCGTGAAAAACTGGCTCCATTCGCTCTTCAGTCAGGTCGACGCCTACCTGAACGGAACGCTCGTGGCTCCTTCGACCAACACGTACCCGTACTGCGCCTACATAGAGACGCTGCTCAGTTACGGCGACGATGCCAAGGAGACGCAACTGACGAGTCAGATGTGGCACAAGGACACGGGCAATCGTATGGAGGCCGTCGAAATAGATGCCGGCGATGCAGCCAACGCGGGGTTCGTCACCAGACGCAACATGATCGGCCAGAGTCGCGTGGTCGACATGATCGGTCGTCTCCACGTGGACCTGTTCCTACAGGATAAATTCCTCATCAACGGCGTCGAGGTCAAGATACGTCTGGTACGCAGCAAGGATTCGTTCACGCTCATGGCCGGCGGCGCCAACCCCGACTACAAGATACAGATCGTCAACGCTACACTGTTCGTCAAGAAGGCCACCCTGAATCCGGGCGTGCAGATGGCTCACATCAAAGCCCTCGAAAAAAACACCGCCAAGTATCCGATGCGACCCGTCGACTGCAAGGTCTACTCCATTCCCACAGGTACCCGCTCGCACACGCATGAGAATCTCTTTATCGGCACTCTTCAGAAACGTCTCGTGCTGTGCTGCATCGATAACGACGCCTACAATGGAAGCTACGCCAGAAATCTCTTTCACGCTAAAAACAACCTCATCAACTTCCTCGCCGTGTACGTCGACGGACGACAGATACCCTCCAAACCTTTTCAGCCCAATTTCGACGACAATCTCTTTGCCAGGTGCTACCACAACCTGTTCACCTCCACGGGTAAGGTGTGGCAGGACGAAGGCAACGGCTTGTCTCGCTCAGACTTCCGACACAGCTACACTTTCTTCGGCTTGGACCTCACCCTCGATGTGTGCGACGACTGCTGCTTCCATCTGGTACAAAAGGGCAACCTGCGCATCGAGATTCATTTCCGCGACGCACTGACGACCACTGTGAACGTCATCGCCTACGCCGAGTTCGAGACTGTGCTGGAGATAGACAAGAGTCGCAACGTCATCTACGACTACTGATGGAAACCCTGCAGCTCGTCCGCCTACTCACCCGTGAATCGCACGCCCGTGCCACCATCCGTGGGATCGTACCCAAAAACGTACTACTCACTCTCCAGATTGACGCTTACCCCGTCGCCTTCGTGTGCAATACGCACGACGCGGGTAAACCCGGCGAACATTGGATAGCGCTCTACGTCGACGACAATGGTCGCGTTGAATACTTCTGCTCTTACGGCTTGGCGCCACGGCACGTCGAGTTCAGCCGATTCTTGGATAAACATTGTGTAACGTGGACTCATAATTCAAAGAGACTGCAGAGTTCCGTGTCTAACGTTTGTGGACAATACTGTGTTGCTTATCTCATGTTTCGTTGTCGCGGACTTCCCATGAAGGAATTCGTTAACGGTTTCGGCACTGATCTGGTCACAAACGACTGCAGGGTATTCGATTGGCTTAAACAACTGCACTAACCGTGTTTCATTAACGGACAGGTATCATCGTCATTATATGATTTGAGCCTATGGCGCGGTGGTCACACACCCGTAAGCTCACGACCTCTGCCGCGGTGTTCGCTCATCCGTAAGTCGTACTACCATCCTACGAGCCACTGGCGTGGTCGTCATGACCCCTAAGCTCACGACCTCTGTCGCGGTGTTCGCTCACCCGCAAGTCATGTCACAGCGTCGTCCGCTTGTCTTCGGTTAATAAACCACGGTTTCTTTCATACACGCGCATTCACACACACACACACACACACACACACACACACACACACACACACTCTAACCCCCCGCAGGAGGCACTACCTCCATTACCCCACAGCTCGTAACACGCTCATTCACACATATCTACAACAAAGCAGTCGCCAGGTGGCGCCACTCATTACAATTATTTCCGCTAGAGGGAGATAGGTCACGTGTGCGCCGCCATCTTAGATTTAGACCATGGAGGAGGATTTCTCCGCAGGATACCCCTCCAAAAACTCTATACTACTAATTACGTGTGTTTGCGGGTGCATAGATTTATTCATGCGACCAAATTCTTGAAGGCGCATCATTTAAGCAATATGGACAAATTCTGTAATTATTTCGATACGATGTCCCAGCTCCGTACAAGGTGGAATGGGTTGATGAGGCGTTCTCTTTGAAGTATATCATGCATTTTCACAATATTGTGCTTTCTATAGTTTAACATGAAGATAATACGAATTTACGTATCTCCATTGTGGTCTGAATCAAGCAAGTCCAAAAGTCAATTAATTACTATTAAAAACAGTGCTATGGTTATAATTTCATTATGAAAACCTACCTTTCCTCATCCTGTATTTTCTCTGAGTTGAGCGGCTGAACCAAGTGCTTTCTGCCCTACAAAGTAAACCGCAAGTGTTTTTTTCTTTTTATTTATTGATGACGTCAAAACGCAATACCGAATAGCAACCCGTTAACCGAAGCAGATTAACATATGTTGGCTAGCTGAAATCAAATCGACCAGCTTGTAGGTCAGTGTTGATTTATGTCGTGAACGAGGAATCGTGACATCAGCACGATTTATGTGTCGATTTACTAATTAGACAATAAATGTCGGCAGTTAGTGTGTTTATATATATGGTCGATTCTCACGAAAGGTCGGCACATGGTTGAATAAGTGACTTCAATGTATCTCTTCCAACGTTTGTCTCAAGAAAATAGACATATCGAACATTAGAAAAACCGAAATGGGACACCTTAATAGCTATGCTATGATTTGGATGACATAATGAAATGTATCCATACAAATGCACGCAGGTTTGCATGATATAACACCGACGTGTCGTGTAACTTATTCTATATCGTACATTGTTTTGGTTGGTAAGTATGCCCGATATGTTAAAGCACGAGAGGCATTCAAGGTGTTTGGCCTAACTTGCTGTGTTTGTTGTATTTGTCACCATTACAAAGTTGTTACATTTTCTTTTTTCACGTTTTATTTATACACGATAACACATCAATAAGTGCAGTTTAAAAGAAGCCGTCATTAACTAAATATTCAGCTCATGTTTTAAAGGAGATGTTGTATATCCCAGTGGCACACTGCTACAATTTACTAATGGCTGACTGTGTGTGTTATCTCACTAGATAGACGTATGTTGTATGGATACTCAACATCTGCTTTGGTTCAAAAATGTCATAGTTAAGAACAGGGCCTGATTAACTAACAAAACTTTCTAGGAACATTTGGTATGTATAATATATTGTTAATTACTCATTTCTGCATAATAAAAATCATATATCGTTTTAAAACAACTATTTATTTTGTTTGTCTGTTGACAGTTGCAAAGAAAGTACATGCTACTGTCCGATGTTACGTCATTGTTAAAGCAAACACGTTTAATGTAAGCCATACACAAATCTATTACTTGGCATACCAAATATCATCATATGTACCGAAACAAAAAATGTAAACAAGTTGCGAAAATGCCTAAATACTTCTGAGAACAGTGAATGTTGTATATATACTATGGTTTTGTATGGATACCGTAAACCCGCACATTGGATACTCGACGTCCTGTTACATCAATATTCGTATAACTAGCTTAACCCATAACGAAATCAACGTAAACATATCATAGTGAGCATACAAATCAGTATTATTCTTTACGCGTATGCCAAACTTGAATTATTCAAGGTCACACAAATCTCACAGCAGCGACTCCTTATCAAACATATATGTGTGCGTAATAAACAAATAGCACCACAACTTTAACGTAATGTAATTGAAAACATTGTGCAAGCGGCTGTATTAATGGACTAATCCAATAAGAGGCGTTTGTTGTATGGATACACAATGTTGTATGGATACCATGTCACCCTACTGAAGCTAATGTATGGGCTATTCTCACCAGCAAACTTGCCTAGAGCACATAGAACATGATCAACATATCACTAGGCATATCAGTACATGTAACTAGAGTTAAAACCAACAATTACACAGTAATTAATAAGTAACACAAACTAGTAAGTAATGGAAGATTACACTTTGGAATTAGCAATTGCTGTTGTACAGTTCATCAATTATATCATGTCACCAAAACATGAATACATAAGAAACAATCAACATCATCGGTGAAGCACTAGACTGCACAAATACACGTTAAACGTTTGCCCGATCAGATGGGTAAATGTCCATGAATGTTTTGTTGACACACACTTGTTCAGACACTTTACAGAGGATGTCCTCCTTGCCAATGTACATCTCATCGGTCTTCCCTCAGCGCCACTTGCCACGTATTGGAGTCAGACTGGTGATGAAGAATTCGTCATCCTCTTTCTTAATGACCTTGAACACGTACCATTTCTTGCGGTAGATAATGGCTATGTAGTCCCCGGGTGATGGCATAATAAGGGGGACTTCGTCATTATCATTCTCGCGGTCATCACAGGGTAGTGTCTCAGAGGGTGTGTCGTCATTGTTTGCTGTTGTCGATTGATGACCAGTTGCAGTGACGGACACCTTTGTCTGTACCCATCCTGGACACGTAGCGGAGAACTGGTCATATTTAAAACAGCAATCCTTGAAGCAGGATGTCTCCTTCATCCATAACTGACGACCAATAACGACCATCGCATGTGCCGACATGAGCCCATCTACTGGTGTTATTTTCCATGAGCCGATGATGTCACGACACTCTGTGACATGCGCTGACGTCACACGGATGAATTCAATTTTGCATTCAGCCATCCGAAAGTAACCACAGAAGGAATCTGCTTCCGATATTACGCCTCCAGCAACTGATCTCGCTTCTCTTGGCTCTGTTTAAGCTTACGTTTGAGGCTGCGCACACTATTTGGCATAGCAACGACCAGTCGTTGTCTTGGATTGACGTATTGTCTTCGACGCCTGGGACTGAGGGCAATGTTTGGTGCAGGGATGTTGGCCAGGCCGTGTGACGCTCTCTGTTTTTGTTGTATATTTGACTCCAGCTTCTCCTGTCTAAACCTGCCTCGACATTTCTGGGCCGTTATTACCTTACGAAGTCGTTGGTGCGCGATTACCTCCTTCGACATCTCTGAGAGTCTCTTTCTATATTTCTCTGAAAAAAGGAAAACAAACCTAAATTAGTCAGTAGATAGCTAACCATAGGAGTACATTACAGATTTATAATTACACTGAAATGGCTGAAATAAATACAAAACATGCACTAATTAAAAAGCATCTGTAGAATATACACATGGATAATTATCATAATTAATGTGATGTTGATTTTTTCACCACTTCTGATTACATATTTATAAAACAAAATTACACGCACAGCTGTTCGCTCCGTCTCCTTCTTTCCACATTCCGGGTACACCTGATGCTTCTTTTCCCGTCACCGTTTTGATGCAGCCCGCACCCTTCTTCCTCTGCTCAGTAGTGGGCACTCGTTTCGGGGGCATTCTTTACGTGTATGGTGAAACTAAGCAATATGTATCAGAAAGACAGTACCCTTACAATATACTACACACAAATAGCTAGCGTATACTCAAAGCATAGGCACTAGGAAATATGTATTTTTTATTCACCTAAACGCAGTTTCTTATTTATTTTGCACCAATACAGAAACAATTGTGGGTAATGCTTAACAATATGAACTATACCAGCGGAGCAACTAAGTTGACCAACCTTACTTCAATCCGATCAGAAATACAGGCACAAAGACAATCCATACAAGATGTGATATCGAGTATCCATACAAAAAGAGTCAATAATGTAAACTATTTCACACACAAATTAATAACTATAGCCATACGTATTATGTATGACTATGATAAAGTAGAATGTATGCAATAATACATGCAAACAACTGCCATAGACAAGACATGTTTGAGTAACTAAAAATAACACGCAACTCTTGCGTTGTTTACGCAAAATTCCCAAATTCAAATAAATTATAACTGAACTTATCCCACTAACTATAATTACCATACGTAATTATCATTAATATAATACCTTTACATATTGCACAAAGTCATTATGAGGCACACAGTTGCAACTTTTTTGCCCAACCGAGTATGCATACAACAGTCTACAAACATATCGCTCCGTATCCATACAACAATAATCTTTAGATCGGCATTAACGCAGGTATCGGTGAAGTTAGATTGGCTGTATTTACCGCTCACGCGAAGCATATTTGTTTCAAAACGAGATTGCATGCGATTAACGCCTAAACGGTTAGTATTTTATAAACCCGCATTACCTATAAGTAATACCTGTCAAAATTACAAATTCATCTAAGCACAAAAGTTGTCAGAAAATTATAAAAAAAACTTACTTCTTACTGGTCGATATCGTTCGATTCGCAGAGCGTCTCTAACCACTCTACCAGTGTAGTACAAGTCAACAACACCAGATGGAACCACTATTCCTCATTCCCATTTTAACACCGTGCATGTTGTATGGATACTATTCGTATGGTTATGGCAACACTTTCGAGTACATCGACCGAACCACACAATACAAAGAAAAACAATACATATCCATCTACCTTATTCTATATGTGTACTGAATATGTTTCTCTAATCTACGTAACTGTTGACAGTGTTGACATTTTAAGAGTAGTCGTATGGATACGCATTTTTTACCACTTTATAAAAATTTGATATGTTACCCATTCGCGGAGTTATCGTCCCAACAATAATTATATATGTGTGTGTGTGTGTGTGTGTGTGTGTGTGTGTGTGTGTGCGTGTGTGTGTGTGTGTGTATTGTATGAAATCCTAGCTTACAAATTGCATGCTGTATGGATATTGTTTAATTTTACATTACAAAAAGCAAATATGTACACACTGCTTCTGGGTCTGTTTAGCTACAACGTTTACGGTCGTTGTAGCTAAACATATCATACTTCATAATCAGTTTTCAGAAGGTTTGCTTGTCTATTATTAAACATACTACACACACACACACACACGCACACGCACACGCACACGCACACGCACACGCACACGCACACGCACACGCACACGCACACACACACACACACACCAACTGCCAATATATATATATAATGGATATATATGTAGCACACACACACACACGCACGAACGCACACGCACGAACGCACACACACGCACGCGCGCACACACACACACACACACACACACACACACACACACACACACACACACGTTACACTCCGTTGTGTTGCAGGCCCTACCACTACGTTTTGCATTTCACAAATGTTATTTATTAACACAGTAACAATAATATCACCGTCATCACGCCTCCTTGCATATTTCTGACGAGCGATATCATCACGGTTTAATAAGGGTCTACCGGCGCGCGATCACGTTTTAACCAACATATACATTTGATTGACTACGCCAAATTAATGCCAGACCTCTACTGACCCGCCATCTAGCCTTTTTCTGCTTGACCTGAGCTGGTTTTCGCTTACTGCTTCTTACGGTGGCCGTCTCCTTAATGCAATCTATTGACCTGCGTAATGATCTACTCGACTAATCTGGAGTTTCTTTCATAGGAACTCGACAACCCGGATAGAGGCACACTGACATTCCAAAGTAAGAATCGAAGTAATTATTCCTCTGCGGCAAGACAATAAACGAATATTCACAGCTGGCAAATAGCGTGTGTATTGATTGCTGTTAATTATTTTTCGTGTGTCGGAATAGCGTTGCTCCGCCCACTGTCACCATAATCAACAGGTGCGCGGGTCCAGACGTAATGAGCAGCGAGTCACAGCCGTATTTTACGTGGTCGTTACTGCAACCATCGTAATGGTTTCCTGCCTGTATCGAATATCGCATGCATAGTACGCGTGTGAGTAAATTAATTCAGATGTCTTTGTGATCATATTAGCAACACCTTACTTTATAGCATTTAATGGCATGGCTTATGACTGTAATAGACAGGTTTCATCATTAAATTCTTCTTAGGCCTATTTATATTGTCAGCTCATCAAGAATCGCCAACATGTTATATCAGCGCTATACATGTTCATACACATCTTATAATAAATCAAAGCAAAGAAGATTAACCAACCACAATAAAACAATAATTTAGAATCAACATTTAATACATGCACTAGCTTTTAATATTCAATCCTCTCAACTATGGAAACGAATGCCCCGCTTCGGCTCTTGTTATTTAATTTATTTCCGTTCATAGGCATCTAGGCCAACATTGGCACACAAATAATTCCATTTGATGTCGCGCAGATCAAGTTGTTTTTAACAAATATCCGATGGGAACCGTATCAGCAAAGAGCCTTTTAATTATCAAAAAGGGCAATATTTTAGAGGCAGAAATTCGTGTAGCTAAATTTGCACGAAAAGCTTTTCTGGTAGGCCCCTACAATTAGACCTATTGATACGAATCCATCACCTAACATATATAAATTGTCTAAAATATTCTCTAGGAGTGCACTTTCATGAGCAAGATGGCCGCGTAACTTTTTAATCCAGGGCCGTGCCCATTTATCTCTGATCCACATTGTATCTATAGAAAACTGTACCTGTACGACCACTGGGGCGACTCCCCTGGGACCTTTCACCAAGTAACTGTTTCATTAATAGAAAATGAGCCCTCTTATTAATAAAACATGGCCATCTAGACACTCAAAGTAAATTGCCCCTTTGTTAGGAAATTGCGACCCTTTGACCACGGAAACCGCCCTTTCTGATCCGTTACTAAGTTGTAGTTTCATAGAAAACCATCTATTTTTTGTAGACCTTACGTCCTTCGTAAATCCACAACTAATCACCTGACTAGTGTCATGAAGCAAATCTGTCGTTGGGTGTTGACGAATGAACGATTGTTATGGCAGGCACCTGGATGCCCTGCCCATACAGTTACGATCTCGTGAGTTGGCGTCAAACGCAGGAAATTTATGTAAAGACAGCTTTCACGCGGGAACATTGAATTTACGCCAACAAGAACAACTGAAAAGCCACATGTTCAGACAGTTAAAAGGAACTGGCAGTATATCGTGTAACAATCTGTTCACGATAATCCCCATCATAAGATTATATAGTACTACCGTATTTATGTAACTTAAATACACAATATTGTATCACTCGTGTCGACAAAGAAGTCATAATTGTTGTAATACTGCCGGGACTTCTTTTAACATAACAATTGATTTAGTTTAACAGGTAAAACAACTTACTTAATCTACTGATGTTTACATATCATCGTCATCATTGTGCAGCCGTAGTGTCCCGTGGTTGGGCAAAGGCCTCAGCATGTCGTTTCCAAATCTGCCTGTCTTGCGCTATCCTCTGCCAGATGGTACCCTTCCAGTGCTAGTCTAGTTCGTTTCCCCACCGTCTCGCCGTTCTTCCTCTAGATCGTTTCCCTTCGTTAGGTATCCAGGTTGTGATGCGCGATATCCATCGGCTAATTATCTCGTAGTCTGCTGATGTGCCCTGCCCAGGTCCACTTCTGTCTTCTGATTTGTTTTGTCACGTCTATGACCTTTGTCTTCTCTCTTACCGAGATGTTTGTTTTTCCTTCCATATGTGATGTTTAACATACTTCTTTCCATCTTTGTTTGTGCGGCTGCTATAGCTTGTTCTTTGCTTGCATGGTGAGTGCCCATGTTTCCGCGCCGTATGTCATCGCTGGAAGTACACACGAGTTGTAGACTTGTCTCTTCAAGCAAGTTCCAAAGTTACCATTGAATATGTCGCTGTGTTTGGCGAATGTTGTCCAGCCGGCGGTGATTCTCTTTTGAATCTCCTTGTTTTGGTTTTTGTCTCTGATACTGTATCGCTGTCCCAGATAGGCGTATAGCTTTCAACGTTCTCTATCTGCGTTATGTTGATATATATATTGGTGTGTCATTTTCTATCATCACTTTTGTCTTCGAAATGTTCATCTTCAGACCTTGTGTTTCACTTTCATCAGCTAGCTCCTGTAGCATTTGTTGTAGTTTTTGCGGTGTAGCAGCGCATATGAGTATGTCGTCGACGCAGCGAAGATGACTGAGATATTCTCCGTCTATCCCCAAGCCTCTGGTTTCCCAGGTCAATCTTCGGAATATGCTTTCGAGTGTTGCCGTAAACATCTTGGGCAATATGGTGTCACCATGTCGTACTCCTCTCTAGATGTTGATATTGTTGCTCTTTATTGAGTACGTGGACTGTCACCGAGCTGTTGGTGTAGATGTCTATATGTCGATGTACACGTCTTCTATCCCCTGTTCTTGAAGGGAGGTCAGTATTGCTTGATGTTGCACCGAATCGAAAGCCTTCTCGTAGTCGACGAAAGCGATGCAGAGCGGGATATTATATTCTCGGCACTTCTCTTTCAGTTGGTTTACGACGTGTATGTGGTCTGTCGTTGAGTACCTGCTTGTTCTCGTGGTTGGTTTTCGTCTAGTGTATTCTGTAGCCTATTCGTTAGTATCTTTGTGAGTAATTTGTACATGCTTGATAATAGGCATATCGGTATGTTGTTCCTTAAGAGACCAGGGGATTGAGTGGAGATCAGATAGAAGTGTTTAAAATAATGAATGGTTATGAAAATATTGATAGAAATATTTTTTCTCAGTTAAGAAAGATAGAAGGACTAGAGGACATGAAGTTACATTAACAAAGGAGCAGTATAAATTATATTATAAGAAAGTTCTCATTTCCACAAAGGACTCTAAATGAATTAAACATATTATCTGCTGATTGTGTGGGTGCTAGTAGCGTGATTATGTTTAAAAATTAAATCGACACATACCTCAGAAGGGCGGGATACACATAAATAAAAGGGTTGGACTCTCGATAAGCCAAAGGGCTTTCTTGTCGACCTGCCACCTAGAGTTAATTCTCTGGGTGGCAATCTTGTTAAATCTTAAGTCTTTCTTATTTCCCTTTTTGAAGATTATTACCATCTTGTCGGTGTGTATTCGTCTTTCTGATAAGCATTTAGTATACAGCTTAGCCAGTATCTTTGAGATGGTATCTTCTCCTGCTTTTAATGTTTTAATGTTTACATGGTCGTTGCCTGATGTATTTCCATTCTTCATATCTCTTAGCGCTGCTTCCACCTCCCATGGTGTTATATCTGGTACCTCTTTCGGGTCGGTGTGAATTATGGTACTCTGTTCACTGTCGTATAGCTCAGCAGTAAAGCAGCAGTAATACATTTATTTATTTATTTCTTATATTTCAATTTGTTTTAATTCTACTATTTATGTATTAGTCTTATGTAAATGGTTATGAACATTATGGATGTGGCGCTATGTAATATTAACATTATTATTATTATAACTGAGATGCAGTTACACTTTCGTAAACCACTCTATGCTTTAGGATAATTTGCACATCTTTACATGGTTGCAGCATTCCATGATCAGATGGTCGTCGTAAGCGTATCAAAGCGCCAACTGGCAAACCACATGCGCTCGCGTCGTTCTGTCTGTTTACGTTCTATATATGATATATATATATATAATATATTATTTATGTATCATATATAGAACGTAAACAGACAGAACGACGCAAGCGCACGTGTGGCAAACAGTATACATAGTCATAGACATAGGGAAAAGCCAAGTCTTCTAGCAAGTGAAGCGTTAAGCGCTTTGTGCGGTACGGTGATATCGCGCTATATACACTTACCTTTTTCCCTCTAGAAAAGTAGGTCGAACACACCTACCAGGACCGGAACTCATCTTTATTTTTTAGTCAAATCTCTATTCTGCAATTTCTACAAGTGTTTACAATATGTGATGATGGCGTGACTTGATGACGTGAATCTTGCATAGACAATCGAATCCACGTGTATAATTGCGTAAGACGCGTGATCACGGCGTTTCAACCGCTCGCGTGCGTCTCCCTCCCCCTCCCCTTTCATCTCTCACACACACACACACACACTCACACACCTCCTTCTCTCTGTCTTTCAGTCTCTCTCTCCTTTCCTCTCTCCCTCCCTTCTTCCATCCACCCCTCCACCGCTACCTCCATCCTTTCTATACTATCCACTGTATGGTGACGATTTAGTGGCGGATCATGGCACACTGATTACAAGCACACCATTCTTCAGCACGTCTTAAACATGTCCACGACCGTTCGATACCTGAACCGCTTGAATTCCCAATGTGTAGACGACCTGCAAGCTCTGTCATTACTTCTGCAATACAATCAAACAAGTAATCGCTGAAGAAAACAAGAACTATTGCCTTAATCAGAGTAATACTTGTAAGCATTTCACTGTCTACTTTTTTCTAAATAACTAAAATACCTTGCGACAGGACATGTAAATAATCGGAAACACTATCTGGACGCCACCTTGCCGGTGGCGCTGGCGACTAGAAAATCGATGTCCTCGTCAAAGATCCGGCATATTACATTAACCATTGGAGGGAGATAAATCGCCGCCACTCCAGCTAGTAGTGTCGCGTGTTCGTCACGTCCGTCCAGCTGCGACCGCACACATTAAACACGACCGTAGTGGCTGGCCTACTGTCGTCGACTTGACAGCACACGGGGGAAACAGGCTACACAGGTCACTTGCAGTTGTCGTTGACGTCGTCAGTGCGAGTATGGGGAAGATCCGAGACGTGGAGAGCCCGGTAGGTACACATCGCTCATTACCGAGTCTCCTGCACACACGGAGGTCACACTCGTCTCACCAAGACACGGTCATGTCACCAATATTGCATTCTGCACAAGATGCTGTTGCATCGGAAGTAGACAAGAGCAATGTCCGGCACATGCACGTGTACGCACCATCGCACGCACGCATACACACACGGGTGCATGCACACGCACACACACACAGGTTTGGATGCCCGACTGTCAATCGAGAGGACTTTGATTCCAGTTTATCTGTTATTGTTTCGAAGCTTCTAAGACAACGTTGTTCATCCTATATTGTCTTGTCTTTTGGGAGAGACACATATATCGTATAAGATCGTAGTCGACCGGCCGAACGTAGCCTGGCTAAATAGTTTTGTGTGAATACGATATAACCCGCTGTTCCTTGATCTCTCGGTGGCGGTGGGTGGCGGTGCTTCAGCTATATATAGCACGAGATGCCAAGCAAGCAATGCCGTACGTAGCTCACTCCCTATGGTGGTTTCTAGTATTAGTTCGACGAATCGGAGTGACTCGATTTGCACCCCACCCCCGAGGCTGACCAAAAATCTAAATTTACACCCCAAAATCCACCCACTTTTCCTAAGTATTGGGGGATAATCCTATTTCCAGCCCCACCTACAGTTTTAATGAGCACCCAGCACCCCCGGTTGCGACGTCTATGTTATACATATCCAGTAAGCATTCTTTTATCTATGCAACAAGGGCGTGTTACTGTCCATTTGGAAATTCAACAAGTTAACCAAACATATATCCTTGTGCGAATTAATTCCAACACCAATTACATTGCATTAGTTATCCAGAATTTGCACCATTTGAAAAATTTTTGAGCCCGAAGAAGCAGGTGTGAGGACGAGTATTATCTGACACATCACTAGACGCAGATATTTCCATTCATGTCCGAGTTTCTCTAATCCGCTAACATCTGCAGCACACGCATCAGACAGTCGTCGAGGACTAATCTGCTGTATCGAAAGGCTGATTAGTTCAAAGGAGCCTTCGTTTTGAAGGTGGACGATTCCGCGCGAAGACACATGATTACATTGAAGAACTGAAACGGATAGTGCATAATAAACCAGTGAACACCTGATTGCATCACGGTGTGCAGCTGCGAGTGCCGTTGAATCGAACGCGACACTACAACGACGAAGACCAAGTCTTTTTTGTTGAACATGTTCCGTGATAAGCAGGCGAGAAAGCAGATTAGTGCACGCAGATAACGGTGCAAATTTAGGAGGTGGGCTGTCGTTTGGAATACTGCATTATTTTAAGCTTGGAGGTCATACGTCGTCAGAGAAGTTAGAAAGGATACGAACGAGGGACACTTAAGCTGATTTTTAACGGATAGGGCTTCGTTGGGATGAACGCCAGAAAGAACACGGCGTGACAGCCATTAAGGCTACGAGATTAGGAGAAAATCAAGTTAGAAAATAGGAGTAGAGAAGCACAACACAGCTGATTCAATAACTGAGATAACCTAGTCATGATAAACGCATTCAGGTAGATGGTCTACAACAGAGAGGAGATCGAGAGAAGACACGTAGAAGTAATAAAATATATTGCCTGGTTATGTAGTTATATCGTAGAAGTATCGTCGACACTTTTAGAAGATAAATACCTAACGTAGGCCTAAGCGAAATAGCGTTAGTAAAGGAAAAGAATAGATTGGATATCAGAAACTATTTTCACAGATGACCATAAACGTATGAAATACAATATCTACCAATATGTAAATACAAGCAACGTAAAAGTGAATAATACATAACTTGCCAAATATTTCACAAGAGCTGGTTATACATAGATGAGATGATGCTACTCAAAACCGTTGTTACGGGCTTACTAAACATAATATGGCGCACAGTATATCTTCAACAAAGTTAATATAGTCTTAAGAACACTGACAAACTTAGAACAGACTACGTCCTTTAAAAGTAATGTTCTTTTGGAAAATACAAGAGCCACATAGATAGATTTCACAGAAATACGTACAAAATTGCAAAAAAAACCGATACGTACATGCTCATATAAGACTAACCAAAAAGGTTGCACACAAAAAGGTAAATGTTTCCTAAGGGATTTCTTGTACATACAACGTAATCATAACTTCAACAGAATAATCATCTACGTTAGATAAAGAGGACTAGCACACGCTGGTTCACGTGAAGAACGGACGTCAATTAGTAAAAGAAGGAAATGCCGGCAGTCCGCTCATGAACATACGTGGAAAGGCACTTTGGCAAACACGGTATAATCAGCAGTATGATAAAGATAGGTAGACCATTAAAATACCGGATGGAAGGATAGAGAGTGTTTTTGATACTGTAAGTACGAGTGGTTTTAGTTTGATTAAATCCAGATACCATACAAGGGAATGGTTGACAAAAAAGTGCCAAAGAAATGCGCTCGAATGACGTAATCTTGGTATGTGGACGTTCAGACAGTTTTCAGAACTAGTCGATGGAAAACAAGTGAGTTTCATGTAGAAACGGAAAGGGATTACTTTTAACTCCGCCTCTCTCTACATCGATGTGATGGAAATATTGTACATATACGGTTCTGTTACCTCGGCTAAGAGTAAAGAAGACAGATTCGGTACAGAGGCTAAAACAGTGACAGAACTATTGTAGGCATGGTTCAAGATTAAACGTACAAAATACTGAAGTGGTAACGAGTGGTCGGGAGGGCAAAAAACTAAAAGTTACAGGACAAATTTAGTCAATTTGGAAACTTTTGTAACCTGTGTTCTGTGATCAGGAGGATGCGATGACGATGTTTGGAACGGAGAGAGATCAGTTTGGGTGAATTAGCGCGACGTGTCTGGAAAGACTGTTTTATAAGGCCTCCTTAACGCATGGTGCTGAGACACGGGTCATATGCAGGGAAGAAGAAAAAGGTGGATTGCGGGGAATGAGATGGGTGTGTTCTGTATAACAGAGATAAGACTGATCAGACTGCGATGTGTGTATACTTTACGGAACGTTAGTGCGATCAAGAAAGCGCGAAGGCTGCCGTTAGATGGCAAGCGCAGCAGAGGATAGAAAAGGGTTCGAATGGTGGAAGTGATGAGGAGAGACATGGAGGTGACAGCGATGGTGGAGGAGGACGCAACAGACACGGCATCGTGGTGATGAGAGACAAGGAGGTGACAGAGGTTGTGGAGGAGGACGCATTGAACAGGGCGTCGTGACAGATGATGATCCGAGCGGCCAGCGCTAGCAGTAATGGCTGTAGTAAGATGAGGATAACATTAATGAACAGTTTTCACCCTCAAAATGTGTTTCATTGTTAACGAACCCAGCGTATTTATTCTGAGATCATCTACGATAGGTAACTGGTAGTAACCGTATAAAATCATTATCAAAATTACATTTTACTGCTGAATGGCTCATACCGGAACTAGTGTTTCTTGAGCACATTCTGCCTTACACATTCGAAAATAATATGTGTTTAGGATAAAGAGGTTTTCTTTGTGGAGCACATGAAATAGTGCGTCGTTTGCCCATTCACATATCTGAAATATAACATTATTGTTTCTATATCTTCGCTCCATTTAAAATAAAAAGTACACACAAAGAAATAACAGTTTGTCTAGGCTCCTCTTGATGCACGAATCGTACACAGCCTGATTCCACAGACCAGACATTTATACATAAGACGGTAAAACAACACTTCTATCAATTCCACCCATTTCATCACACACTAACAAACAGGTATGTTTCGCTATTCACTACGTAATATCACATTACACCCTACCTAAGAATACATCGATCTCTAATATAATAGGGTTTCAATTATTGGGTTAATTTAGTCTTAATTATTATAATATACATGCTGTTTACATTGGGTACACACGTTCTCCGGGTTATATGCATAACTCTTCCAGCTAAACGTACAGTAGACAAAATCGTAAAATAAGATTTTGATTGTCTACATTCACGCCGACATTGTTATGATATATCAAGAATATGACGTTTTCATTGCTGAAGTACGTACTTCCCAGATATGTATAATTAATCATACAGACAAGTTTTGTGAACTGCTGTGAGCAGTTTCCGGTTCCGGTCGTGTTCCTATGCCAACGAGTTTGTGACAAAATCTGCTTCTGTTTCTGTAGGACGAGTTTCAAGACGTGATCGACTCTGCCGGGGACCAGCTCGTTGTGGCCGACTTCTGGGCGAGCTGGTGTGGTCCTTGCCGGCTGATGGGACCTCACTTCCATGTAAGTAACTCGCCTGTCGCTACAGAGATACACTGCAGAGGTTCACAGGCAGCACTGACCCGTCAACGAGAAGCCAGACTATTTAGAATGTATTACTAAACCATGGGATCTCATAGCAATATTTCATGATAACTTCAATGATATGTCGCACCATGCGGTGCATTGTAGAAATATGTGCATGGCGGTGGAATTATATAAACTAGTATAAACAAACCACTTTCGCGCATTGGTTGTAGCGTGGTTGACTGCTTCAAAAAAAGTCCGTCATTTATCATGTTTCACTGCTGTCTCCACTGCCCTTCTTCAGTCCCCTTTATATATTGTTCTCGTTCTCCCCACCCCTCTCAGGTCTACCAAATCCCCTTTTACGCAATCGTTCCATCTATCTCAGTCGCGTCCCTTTCACACCTTGATTTCGTCACCATATTATATATATATATATACCCATGGGCATATATTATATATATAATATATAAAAGTAATATCAGCTAACTCCACTGTCTGCTCTACATATGATGATAATTCCAAATTACTGTTGTTTCCTCCCTGGTTCAGTAACTCCGTGAAGTAGCTTTCCCGGACCTTCAGCACTGCCTCTTGTTCTGTCACTAACTTTTCATTTCTATTCTTGATCATCGTCCCACCCTTCAGATCCGTACTATTCTCGTCCCTGTCTCTGACCATTTTGCATATCATCTTCTTCCCATCATCCTCATCTACCTCGCTACACGTAATGTCTACTTCCATATTATCTCCTTGCCTTAGCAAACGCTGTCTGTGTGTATCATTCTCGCATCCGGTTGTTTTCTTCTCTTCTTCGTCTTCTCTATTTCTTTCCACGTTTCCTTCTTTTTTGCATACTGCCTCTGCAACTGCAAATAAAACATGTATTTTTATTACGAACGATCCAAAATGTATTTTCTATATTTTATTTATTTGGTATTTGTAGAAAATAGCTGAAGAAGCCGAATTCGATGACGTGATATTCATTAAAATTGACGTTGATGAACTTGGGGTAAGTCAGACCAATGAACACTTGAACTGGTAGCTAGGTATGATATATATATATACATGCGAATTCTTCACACATTAATGTACAGCTATTGGTATTCTATCACATGGAGTGTGTGTGTGCCTAAGTGTGTGCGCGTGTGCGCGTGTGCACGAGGGTGAAGAGGAAATGGAAGAGGAGCTATATGTGATAATGGAAAGAAAATTATTTATCGGATGACACGAGAGAGGGATGCGGACAGCAAGGATATAAAAGCTAGATCAGCATTCAAAGAAAATAACTAATAGCTGGTAACATACAGGAATGATGTACAACAGGTACGAGAGGGAGGGAGGGAGGGAGGGAGGGAGAGAATTATTGCGAGAGAGAGAGAGAAGGGGGGACGGGGAACACACCTACTGATGCATCACGTTGCTGAGTCGTGTATTGAAGGTGTGAGTTTTGGATGGAATTATAAGGAGGTTACTGGAGTGTGCAATTGGAAGACAGTGCACGGACAGGGGGATATAGATGCGGATTCATTGATCTGGAGAAAGCTTGCGACAAGTCTGAAAAAGACCGCGATGCTATGGGTCGGAGCAGCAGAACCAAGAGCCAAATATAGAACTGGAAAGAGAGACTAAGACAATGGGACAGCTTTGTATATATATCAGGGTGGAGCGACATGCGAATGCGGTGGCGTGGAGATTGAAATTCACAGGAGAATACAAGCTGAGGCGAATGCATGGACGGAAGTGGAAGAAACGATGGAGAATTGACACGTCTCGGAAACATAAGGGAAAGGTGTTAGACACCCTGGCGATGACAGAAAAGGAGTTTGCAAAAACAACTCTTAAGAATTGCGGTAATGAAGAGAACAGACGAGCAAAGAATGGAGGAGACTTGGCGAAAGAAAGTTTCAAGAAGAACCTGGTGAGGAGACGACTAAGATGAGCTGAAACAAATGGAAAGGCTAACAAATACGGATGCTTTCAGAGTGGTGGAAAGACAATGAGAAAAGGAAGTCCGCGACTGTGAATGGAGGACTGTGCGACGGTATATTTGGCGTACTTAGGAGGGGAGAACGAGAGATAGAGGGATAGAGGATGTAGACGGCACTGCGGCATTAATAATGGAAGGAGACGCGGAGGGGGAACAAGTATCGAGAACTGCCTCAGTACCCAAGCCTACCCTCGTCTAATCCTTACAGGGACAAGGAGAAGAACAACCAGTAATCTATACAGTCTACCAGTAACAACTATGGTGGTAGACACACACAGGGCATAGACCTAGAGAATAGCCTGATCGATCACGATCTTTGGAATTAGGTTTGTTTATCGCTTACCTCGATCACCCCAAACATTCTCCTCCATGCAACCTTGTTGGAATCATCGACCTCATATTATTATTGTGAGACTCATTGAGTTTGTCTACCTCCATACATGTTAAGTCTCCTGCATTCGCCGGGGGACTCCTGGAAATCCATCAAATCCCCCGATCTCCTGGAAAGGAGAACCAATCTCCTGGATTTTCAGTGAAACCGAAACTATTTTTTATATCTTATTTTCCGAACTCGGCAACTGGCCTAATTGGGTTTTATATCCGGCTGACTCGAGTATGTTTTTTCTGGGTCAACAGAATGTAGTCAATACCTGTCAATACAGTCAGTGTCAGTGCGTTAACTTAATTGCAATCGGTCAGAGATTCAGACACCGTGGTCCATGCTAAATTAATCTCATGAATAGGGACGTTGGACCAAGGCCGCTCGGACAACAAAGCGAAAAGGGGTTGTTTAAATCATGTGTTGACTAGACAACAACAACTGTTTAATTATAATCTTCTTGGGTCTTGCCTGTGGTTGATTTTGCATATAAGCTTTAGATGAGCACAGTGAACCGTGCTTGCGGCCGCGGGTTTCATATTATCGCCCACCGTCAGCTTGCTAATCTTGTAGAACGAAATGTAATCCATTTCAATCTATATTAAAATAATGTCAGTCGATCCATCTACACTATGTGCACGTTTTATTTAATCCATGTATATCTGTAAATGTTAGAACTGGAACACATTATAAATGAAAATATGTATTTTATAACATCAAATGCTCCACCAGCAAGGCCAAATGTCACTAATTGTAAATACGCATGCCTCCGTCACCCAGGCCATGGTAACAAACTTTGAAGCAAATACAATGCTAAGTTCTGGTTCTCATACTTGTGAATATAGTATATGTTTGTAATAAGGTAATAAAATATGTGTAATAAAAGAAGATGTATTTACTGCCTATATGCAAGGTTCTTTGCACCATAAAAATATATATTTAATGTATGAACACATTATGCCTAGAACATCAAATTAATAAACTGTTTTTCTTTCTACTATACCACTAAAGCCACGTACATTTTAATTTACATATAATTTAATTATTTTATGTCCACATATAATTTATTTAATGTAACACATTAAATACATATTAACATGCTGTTATGTGCCACTGATTTAAGGGCACATGTGCAATGCATTTGGAAATAAAGCTGATCTGTGACCATTGTCATAACATGAAATACTCACATTTATACACAATTCCATAATACCCTCCAATTTACACAAAATTTCCCTCCAATTTACACAAAAGTCCTGATATTACAAGACCCTTCAATTTACGCATAAATGTCATGCATTGGCATTTCTGAAACTTAACGTTTTATTATAACATGATTATTAATGTCTATGGAAAGTATCTTTTTTTGTCATATTTTAATCCGATTTATGTATAAATACCTGATTTTCCAAGATCCTCCGATTTACGTATCAATGCCCAATTTTCTGAGACCCTCCGATTTACGTATAAATGCCCGATTTTTCGAGACCCTCTGATTTACGTATGAATCTCCTGGATTGGCGATTCTGAAACTTAACATGTATGTACCTCTCCAACTCTTCTTCCTTTTCGTAGGACGATCATAATAACCGTGCTATTAACGCCAATATATAGTTCTAACCGCTCATTCGTCATATAAGACAATTTGTAAATGTTATAGATTACTCGCCAAAACAAGATAACAAATAACGGACGAAAAACCACCAAAAGTCGACGACCAGTCTCACCCGTGACCAGGACTTCACGAACAACACCTGAATGTGTCCATGTATCCGAGCCTGTATCCGTCGTGAGGTCACACCAAGTAGTTTCAAAATGAGCTGCAGTCAATTAAAGAAACCTCTTTGAATGATTGATCCTTTTCCGCGCCGTCAGTTGTTTAACCTTACTAATGCAATCTTCGCTTGCAGCACGGTGAAGTAAATGTTATAAGGATTGCTCATTGTTTTTGTATCTATCCGATTAACTAACATCTACACAACACTTCCAAGATTTTATAATGACGCTTCGAAAAAAATCATGATGCTGCGGATGATGTATCACAATAGGAACATCAAATTAACTATGGCCTAGGTAGGAGAAAGCGTTTCGTGAGGCGGTACAAAACAACGCCAAACACACACACACGCACGCACGCACGCACGCACGCACATACACACACACATCACGAGGCAGTAAACCAACCCACAGCAGACCCGTAGATTTGGGGTTGCGATGGGTTTATACGCACCCCTCTCGCTAAGACTAGAGTTCCGCTTGAGGTGAAGTAGTTACGTTTGGAGGGAACTAGTGTTTCATTCGAAATCGTGTCGTAACCAAAACATTTTGATGATATCCCTAACACTAGTCTATCCATCGACACAATCTCCAACATCATCCCCACCCGAGGCCGAAATGTGATGACTGTGTGTAGGAAATATCCAATTCCAGACCAAAAAACATGCCCCCCTTTAAAACAATCAACAACGCTACGGACCTGCACAGAGGCGGTAAACGGATAACCTGTCGTGGACTAGCGCACATATATAGTTTGTATATCATTGTAAAACTGATATTGTTCACAATATCCTGATGCTGAAATCTGCTTTAGCAGACACCTGTCCATTCATATAACGAAAGTGTGTCTATAACGGTGTCGCGCTTACATTTATTCGGGCGTTAAATCCGGGTGATGTTTATGTGCATATGTAAGACATAATATTTTGCACCAGTAGTTAAACGTTTGTTGTCGTAATACGAGCGTTATAGTTAGAGTACATAATTATAATTTGCTCTTTCAGATTTGTGACCAAGTATAAGAGTAAGTCACGTGATGTGTGCGTGGAGAGGACACCGTTTTACGACAGAAATTAGTTGTCTGTGGGAAGCAAACGTTTTATAATTTATGTATATATATACACATATATGTAATTATATATATATATACATATAAACATACATAACGCCAGGATAAATGAAAACGCGACAGTCGTAGCTGGTGCTAAATGCATTCCCCTAGATACGCGCATGCGCAGTAACGTCACCCGGATATTATTTAATGCCCGGATAAATGTAAGCGCGACAACGCCGCAGACCTGCCTACCATTCCGGATTGTACTGGATTCTTTTGTTGTCACAATGAGCGTCAATCACTTTCGTACTCCTCAAATTTAGCTTCACTTTATTCAACAGGTGGCAGCATATATACGCCGCTTGTTGTGAGATGGTTTTTCAGTCGCTGCTTCTGGTCGTAATCTGATCAATAGGAAACAGCATTACGACAAATTCGCATTTCCGCGCTCATGGAGCTCAAACAAAGGGGTCAGGACACTGTTGGACTTCCTGCAAGGTCACATGCGAAAAAGTGCAATTTATTTTTGAGAATTTTTTTTTTTTTTTAAATTCACCTGCTCTGACATAAGTGCATTTGAGTAGTCAGATTTCCCGGTGTGATTGTAGAAGCTGTTGAGAGTAAAATGGTGCATTGGAGCTGATTTTACTAAGCGGAAGGGTATTTGGCAGCAATTTGGCTAGTTGACCGTTTAGTCGGATTACTGCCTGCATCCATTTGTAAATATTGACGGGTGTCACACATACAGGCATTTTACGAGAGCTAGAAATATTAGATATTGACTAAACTCGACCAGTATGTCAATGAGATGATAATAATAGCAGGTGAGAAGTTTAATAAACTTTATAGGTCATGTTTTCTTATAATCACACAACACGATAACATGGTCGCCAATGAGAAAACTAACAGTGTGCTGAACCTGGCAACTATAGTCATTGCACAATCATGGAGGACGCGTTTTACTTCAAATATCTTGAAAAAATTACTGAAAATACGTGTATGGCAAAACTACAGTTGAATGGGACAAACCGTTTTTTGATATTATAGACTTCTCATCAGTCTGCAAGTCGAAATCACAGTGACGGAACATATGTCTTATAACGGGGGATGAGGTTCGTATGCCAGTAGTTAGGCCTCAATTTGAAAATCTGAATGAAATTGAACCAATAACATTGCAGCAGGGTGATTCATCAATCGTTTTTTGTTTATTTCAACTAATTAAACACACGTGAATATGTTGTCATTGACCCTAATGAAGTCTGAGGACAGTGATTAGCTGGAGTCGGCCATAGCCCGAGCCTGTTATCAGATCTGTCTACTGACTGGACCTTGTCGTAATCTGACCAATAAGAAACAGGGGTCATGTTCTAGTTAGACGAAGAAAAATGCAGTGTATTTTTGAGAAATGATTTTTTTGCAAAATTCACATGCTGTGACATAAGTGCATTTCAGTAGGGAGATTTTTATGTGTGATTGTAGAAGGTGTTGACTGTAAAATGGTGGATTTCTAGATGATTTGAATAAGCGGAAGGATATTTGGCAACAATTTGCCTGTGTGACCTGTTTGCGGAGTAATTCTTGCCGGCATTTGTAAATATTGACGGGTGTCACACATACAGGCATTTTACGAGAGCTGGAAGTATGCAATTTTTGTTAAAATCTATCGGCATGTCAATGAGATGATGAAAACAGCAGGTGAGAAATTTAAGACATTTTATAGGTCACGTTTTCTTATAATCAGACAAAACGTTAACATGGTCGCCTATGGGAAAACCAACAGTGGGCAGACCCCAATAAAGACCCTGGCAACGGAAGCATGCTATTGTCATTGCACAATCATAGAGGACGCATTTTATTTTAAATATCTTGAAACAATCACTGATAATATATGTGTGGCAAAACAACAGTTGAACGGGACAAACCGTTTTTGGATATTGCAGACTTCTCATCAGTTTGCAAGTCCAAATCACAGTGTCGGAACACATGTCTTATAAGGGTGGTGGTGTGTGTATGGTACTAGTTAAGCCTCAATTTGCAAATCTGTATGATAATGAACCAATGACATTGCAGCATGGTGATCCATCAATCTTTTTTGTTTATTTCTGCTAGTTAAACACACTTGAAGATCGTGTCATTGACCCTAATGAAGCCTGACGACAGTGACTAGCTGGAGTCGGCTGTAGCCCGAGACTGTTATCAGATACTGTCTACTGGCAGGACCTTCTGGCCAATCAAGCAAGTGGCATTGTTTTCTGAATGTCTGCTAATTAGGCTGTGTAATATTATGTAATTGAACTGCATAAGACGTCTGGTCTTTTGAGATTTCACACCCTAAGGTGACTTTTTGTTGATATTTACCTTTATAAATAGGGCGCAAGGTCATAAAATCAATATAAATTTGAATGTAACATATAACAACTCGCTGTATTGGATATTCTTATAATATAAAACACATATTGGACTTTCTGGAAAACTGTTATAGGAGTTCATACGTGCCACCTGAGAATGTTGTGCTAGATTAGAAATTGTCCGACAGTGAAATGCTTATTCACACGGTGCCTGTCAAGTAGGGTGGCTCTTTTGAAATGTGTATAAAAAACAAACACGTGGATGAATTACAAAAAAATACTACACAGTGTATGAGATAGGAGAGCCTATAAAATGTGTTAGTTTCAACATTTTTCTCCAAACTTGCCTTGCCTACTTAACAGCGTTACGACAAATTCGCATTTTCGTGCTCATGGCGCTCAAACAAAACGATGTCACGACTCACGCGGCACGAAATGATGCCGGGGATCGAAACGGCACCACTACCAGCCACAAATAAACGTGTACTGCAAACGTTTATAACAGCATGCACGCAGACATGGCCCATATTGTCAAGTTTAAAGAAGGGGTCGGCTTTACATACTGCCAGATACGCGAAATTTATTTTCCTATTTCACATGGTCACGGGTGGCCGGGATAATTGCAGGTACTGACTACGTCGTTAGACTAGTACTAGTGACAGAGTAGTGGGTGTTGTACTTGTAATCTTAGGCCAACTGACTGTACTAAAACTAAGTTAGTGTATTTATTGAGTTTAGTCTATCATTTACAGCCTATAATACAGGGAGAAGCTTATATACTAGAGTTGAGTAGACTAGAGTCTAGACGATGTTGATGACGATGACTAGTGTAACGTAATGGGTTTGCCGTCCCCCGGCATGACTTTGTCTTTGATCTAGTCAAGTTTAACAAGATTTAACAAGATTGCCACCCAGAGAATTAACTCTACGTGGCAGATGGACACGGAAGCCCTTTGGCTTATCGAGAGTCCGACCCTTTTATTTATGTGTATCCCGCCCTTTTGAGGTATGTGTCGATTTTATTTTTAAACATATTCACGCTACTAGCACCCACACAATCAGCAAATATTCTGTTCCATTCATTTACAGTCCTTTGTGAAAATGAGAACTTTCTTATATCTAATCTACACTGCTCCTTTGCTAATGTAACTTCATGTCCTCTAGTCCTTCTATCTTTCTTAATTGAAAAAAATATTCTATCAATATTTTCATAACCATTCATTATTGTAAACACTTCAATCTGATCTCCTCTTAATCTCCTGGTCTCTAGTGTTGTTAAGCCGCATTTTTAGGCGTATTTCATAACTAAGATCCGTCAGTTTTGGTATCATTTTAGTTGCTCTCCTCTGTACTCTTTCTAGCATATCTGTGTCCTTCCTGCGATATGGCCTCCACGCTTGAATACAATATTCTAAATGAGGCCTAACTATTGTTTTGTACAGCGGTATTATTAGCTCTTTTTCCTTATACGTTATGTTTCGCCTAATTAATCCAAGGATTTGATTTCCCTTTGAAGCTGCAATTCCGCTCTGAAACCTTCATATCAGCAATAAATGTTAACCCTAAGTCCTTTTCTTTTACAGTAGTACTTAGTACAGTACCCCCCATTGTATATTCTACCTCTTCGTTCCCATGTCCTGCGTGGAGGCATTTACATTTCCCAAAATTGAATAGCATTTGCCATTTTTCTAGACCATTTGGTCAACTTGTCAAGATCATCTTGTAAATGTTGTCTATCTCCATCACTTTTAATCCTTCTAAACACTTTTGTATCATCCGCAAATTTCAACACCTTGCTTGTTATTTTTATCATCCAAATCGTTGATATATATTAAGAATAATATAGGTCCTAGTACTGATCCCTGTGGTACCCCACTCAATACCGATTTCCAGTTTGAAGCCTCCCCATCAACTATTACACGTTGTGTCAATCAGCCATTTTTCTATCCAGTTTATTATACCATTTCCTATGCCATGGGCCTTTAGCTTAAGCAGTAATCTTTGATGTGGTACTTTGTCGAAAGCTTTTTGAAAATCTAAGTAGACGATATCTACTGGTGATCCCTCATCTACCCACTTAGTGATGTCTTCCAAAAAACATAACATTTGTTAAGCATGACCTCGCTTTAAAAAACCCATGTTGAGATGTGTTTATCAAGTTATGTTTAACAAGAAAATCCACCAAGTGATCTGTAATTAGTCTTTCTAATAATTTGCAAATCACTGATGTTAAACTCACTGGTCTATAGTTCTCTGACTTGTTTCTCGAAACTTTTTTAAATAACGGTATAATGTTTGCCTCTTTCCATTCTAAAGGAACCATTCCCTCTTCTAATGACAAATTGAAAACTGTTGCAAGCGATACGCTAATTAGTTCTACAATTTCCAATAGTAGTTTGGGCGGAATCCCATCCACTCCAGGTGATTTATTATCCTTCATAGCCCTTATTTTCTTAGCTACCATTTCCGGTGTTACAATTAATTGTCCTAAATAGTCTGAATCTGCCCCCTTGAATTTAGCCTCTGGTACTGGCAGTGAACTAATATCTTCCCTGGTAAACACTGAACTGAAGTACTCATTCAGGTCTTCTGCCATAAAGAATCCCTCTGATATTATATTTCCAGCACTATCTTCTAGAGGACCGACCTTATCTTGAACTTTCTGTTTGCTTCGAACATACGCATACAAACTCTTGCTGTCATGTTTATATTACTAGCTAATTGTTGTTCATAGCTTCTCTTTGAATTTCTAATTTCAGCTGTAGCTTGGTTAAGTGCTTCTTTATAACTGTTGTAGTCTTCATCATATCTAGTATATCTATATGACTTCCACATCATTTATTTATACTTAATTTTTCTAATGGCTTCTTTCAATAAGTGTTTCTTTTTGGACCGTTTCCCTTGGTTTTTGAAGGGTACAAATTTACCAACTATGCACTTAATTTCACTCTTTAATATATTCCAGCATTCTGTTTCTGTCTTCTTTTTCAGTGTGTTATTCCAGTCTATCTTTGCTAAATATTTCCTCATGTCCTTATACCTTCGTTTTGTGGAAATTTCTCCTATACTGCTTTTTACTATTCCTTTCTGATTTTACTTTGGTAGTAAAATGTATCTGGTTGTGATCACTACTCCCCAGTGGCTCACATATATTGACATTGTCAACTAATTCATTCTGTGAGGACAAAACTATGTCTAACACATTCTCACCCCTGGTTGGTTCTAGCACATGTTGAGAAAGGAAAGTATCTTGAACTAAAACTAAAAACTTGTGGTCCTCACTCCCCATACTCTGTAGAGATTTCCATTGTATATGCAAATAGGGTTAAAATCCCCCATACTAATACAGTCCCGTTTGCTTACTTCCCTTATAGCGTTTTGTATTTTTTCTTTCTCTTCTATGCTTATGTTTGGACTTCGATAAACTAACCCAACTGTTAACGTTGAGTTTCCTGTAACTATGTTACACCAAACAGCTTCTTCGCAATCTGCTTCTCTTTCTAATTTTATTTCATATCCCTGGATAGATTCTTTAATATATAAAATAACTACACCTCCCTTTCTTCCTATTCTATCTTTCCTAAACATTATATATCCTGTCAGTTCCAATTCGGCATCTGATATATCGGTAGTGATCCAGGATTCGGTTATACCTATTATGCGAGGGTCAATATCTTCTACTATAATGTTTAGTTCATTTCTTTTGTTTACTATACTCCTTGCGTTTAAACAAACACATTTATATCCAGCTTCAGAAAAGTTTTCCAGACTGTTCTTTGCTGATTTATTTGTGCTGTCTTTATCTATGCCTCCAGTTTCGGGCTTTTCTGTGAGTCCCCCCCCAAGTTACTATACTGTATTGTCTATAGCTACGCCCTAGGTATACCGGCTAGTAATATTAATCACAATGACACCACAAATAGACAATGACGTGATGCATTGTTATAATTTGTCAAGTTTTTGTAGTCAGCATGCTGTTTTTGAAATTTACATAAAATCAGAATTTCAATGTGTATAGACTCATTTACATTACAGTTACGCTTCTTCACGTTTGATTTCCATCAATGCTTGTTATTAACATCTAATTATCTTGTTAACTGAACGCTTCAATACACCTCATAGTCTGTTAGAGACAATTATGTTTTGGGTGCAACTATCGTCATAGTCACAGTATTAAAGTATTACTGACAGTGGTGTTCTTTTCGTGACAATATCTGACACGGTTCTGAACTATTACTGACAGCAAGCCTATATTCCTGAAAATCAGTGTAAATGGGAAAATGGATTACTGACAGGAAGTTTTTGGGGTAGGCAGGTCTGCAACGGACACGTTTGAACGTCCCGAATGACTACCGTAATGTCCGTGTGTAATAGGACACAAATTATTCGTACTTCTGACGAGCGAGTACCAATTTTTCCCTGATGCCGACGCGTAAATGTAAAAACAGTGTATCAATAAAACAAAAAAATAGATCAAATGTACAACTCTAAACACGTCCAAAATCATCAAATTTCACGATTGGTGAAATCGGACGGATCGGACGAGCACCCCGGTGGCTCGTCCGATCTCGATGATCTTTGTATTAGTTGAAAGCATGCACTTTCTATTACTTTAGCATTCATCTAGATTCCATGGTAACTATTCATAAAACACCTATAAATGAACTTACAATCATGTCGTTTTCGGTGTTCTAATCGAATGGTTCCGAACGATGTTGACAGCGGGTACTCAGTACACTAACCTTCTGATGGCGGCGTTGCTTCTCATTTGCATAGGATTTAGACATGCGGATTTCATCAGTTCTTGATTTCATGTTATAAGCTCCACTCACTTTTAAATGGCGGCGAAACTGACGTGCTTGGACGGCATTAAAACTGATGTCGGCGTGACGTCACAATAATGTTAAATCTGAAAATTGTTTTTGTGTACCGTATGTTAATTTTGGGACTGCTGAAAATTTAAGTATTTTTAAATGTCCCAATACATACGGTCATTACGGTAGTTTACACAGTCAACTAGTCCATGGCGGCAACTTGGCAATAACGCGGACATATTGCGCAGTCACAACGATGCCGATTAGTGTTCTTCCTCCTTGTTCCCATCCTCACTCGCTCGTCTCATGTCCCTCCTCATACAGTCCTCCGATCTCAGGTATGGCCTTCCTCTTCTCGTGCGTCCTTAGTGCTGTTCCGCCTCTCCTCTCGTTGCAAGTTTGCCGAAAAGCCTGTCACTAGGAACGTTTTATTGTAGAACCACTGAATTGAACCTGACAATTATCAGTGCCGACTGCAGCCTGTGTGGTACTGCGGTGTGACCGCGACTGTAATGTTGTTTCTTCCCGTCTGACAGGAGCTGGCGGAGGAGTGGGAGATCCAGTGTATGCCGACGTTCATGTTCATCAAGAACGGAGAGAAGGTAAGTAGGTGAATCATCCCCTGGTGGGGCCTAGACACTGCACTAACGGCTGGTTTGGGTTCGTCAACTGGGTGTACGCATGGCCGATGCGCCAAGTAATCTGATAATTTCGTCAAATCGTGTGTGTATGTGTGTGCGTTTGTGCGTGCGTGTGTGTGTGTGTATGTGTATGTAAGGTAAGGTGTTATATTTCGGAATTGTGTAATACAGAAGATAAATAGAAGACAAAGCTAATACAATCCCTGGTTAGCAGCAGAGCCAAGGCTGTTACCAGTATAGATATGGGTATACAATGTTATAACAGAAACAATATAACTTGAATCACTGGTCGCTGCCAACGTAAACTGAATTGCTGTAGATACAACGTGCAATTAATAACTACAAACAGACAGTTAATACACTACCACAAATAATAAGTAGCAGAAGTGACGTGGTTGGTACTCCCAGAAATGAACAACTTTTTTTTCTTTTCACATATATAAAAAAACAATGCTAGATTGCAGAAGAACAATCCAGTAATAAGAATGTAAAATGTAGTAGTGTTTTCATAAACCGTTTAAAACTAATCAAATAATCAAAAACATAATTAATATAAATTATTATAAAGCATTTATAGAGCGCCGTGTGTCCGGATAAAAAATCTGCTCAAAGGCGCTGACAAGTAGAGTATAAGTAAAATACATTAAATGACCTAAAACATATTAAATAGAAAGGTAAACGAATATTATTTAAAAGTAGCATATAAAAATTACATAAAATGTCAGTTAGATAAACCTGAATAAAAATAAATATATATATTTACAGGTGTATATATTATACATAAATTAAATGAATTAGCCGTTTAAATACCTAAAATAAATAATGTGCTTAACTTAAATAAATACATATAATATGCTAATTAAAATAATAATAATAAATAAATAACTGCAACCTAAGTACATAACCGAATGTCATTGCACAAATGTCACAGATGCGGACTGCAAAGTTCTTTGAAGGCCCGTCGAAATAATCATGTCTTTAAGAGTGATTTGAAAGTGGTAACGCAGTTGCATGCCTGACTGCATGAGGCAGGGCATTCCACAGGATCGGGCCAGTCACCGAGAAGGAACGACGGCCATAATGTTCAAGGTGATATCTCGGAACAGTCAGCGGACCTTGTTCGGCCGATCCAAGTGTTCTGGTCGGCGTGTAGGATGTCACGAGCGATGAAATGTACGCAGGGCCGATTTTTAACAAGATTGCCATCCAGAGAATTAACTCTAGATGGCAGGTGGACAAGGAAGCCCTTTGGCTTATCGAAAGTCCAACACTTTTATTTACATATATCCAGCCCTTCTGAGGTATGTGTCGATTTTATTTTTAAACATATTCACACTACTAGCACCCACACAATCATCAAATAATCTGTTCCATTCATTCACAGTCCTTTGTGAAAATGAGAACTTTCTTACGTCTAATCTACACTGCTCCTTTACTAATGTAACTTCATGTCCTCTAGTCCTTCTATCTTTCTTAATTGAAAAAAAAAGTTCTAACATTATTTTCGTAACCATTCAATATTTTAAACACTTCTATCTGATCTCCTCTCAGTCTCCTGGTCTCTAGTGTTGTTAAACCACATTCTTTTAGGCGTTTTTCATAACTAAGATCCTCAGTTTGGGTATCATTTTAGTCGCTCTCCTCTGTACTCTTTCTAGCATATCTATGTCCTTCTTGCGGTATGGCCTCCACGCTTGTATACAATATTCTAAATGAGGCCTAACTATTGTTTTGTACAACAGTATTATTAGTTCTTTTTCTTTATATGCTATATTTCGCCTAATCAATCCAAGGATTTGATTTCCTTTTGAAGCTGCAATTCCACACTGCTCTGAAACCTTCATGTCAGCTCTAATTGTCAGCTTTAAGTCTTTTTCTTTTACAGTAGTACTTAGTACAGTTCCCCCCATTGTATATTCTACATATTTGTTCCCATGTCCTGTGTGAAGGCATTTACATTTCCCAAAATTGAACAACATTTGCCACTTTTCAGACCATTTGATCAACCTGTCAAGATCATCTTGTAAATGCTGTCTATCTCCATCACTTTTAATCCTTCCAAACACTTTTGATTCATCTGCAAATTTCAACACCTTGCTAGCTATATCATCGTCCAAATCGTTTATATATATTAAGAATAATATAGGTCCCAGTACTGATCCCCGTGGAACCCCACTCAAAACTGATTTCCAGTTTGAAGCCTCCCCATCAACAACTACCCGTTGTCTTCTGTCAATCAGCCATTTTTCTATCCAGTTAATTATACCATTTCCTATGCCATGGGCCTTTAGTTTAAGCAGTAATCTTTGATGTGGCACTTTGTCGAAAGCTTTTTGAAAATCTAAGTAGATGATATCTACTGGTGATCCATCATCTACCAACTTGATATCTTCCAAAAAACATAACATATTTGTTAAGCATGACCTCGCTTTTAGAGACCCATGTTGAGATGGGTTTATCAAGTTATGTTTAACAAGAAAATCCACCATGTGATCTTTAATTAGTCTTTCTAATAATTTACAAATCACCGATGTTAAACTAACTGGCCTATAATTATTTGACTTGTTTCTCGAACCTTTTTTGAATAACGGTATGTTTGCTTCTTTCCATTCTAAAGGAACCACTCCCTCTTCTAATGACAAGTTGAAAACTATTGCAAGCGGTATGCTGATTTGTTCTACAATTTCCAATAGTAGTTTGGGTGGAATACCATCCACTCCAGGTGATTTATTATCCTTCATAGCCCTAATTTTCTTAGCTACCATTTCTGGGGTTACAATTAACTGTCTTAAATAGTGTGATTCTGCCCCCTTGAACTTAGCCTCTGGTACTGGCAGTGAACTAATGTCTTCTCTAGTAAACACTGAACTAAAATACTCATTCAGGTCTTCTGCCATTAAGAATCCTTCTGATATTATATTTCCAGCACTATCTTCTAGAGGACCGACCTTATCCTGAACTTTCTGTTTGCTTCGAACATACGCATAAAAACTCTTGCTGTCATGTTTTATATTACAAGCTAATTTATGTTCATAGCTTCTCCTTGAATTTCTAATTTTAGCTGTAGCTTGGTTTAGTGCTTCTTTATAAATGTTGTAGTCTTCGTCATTTCCAGTACGTCTACATGACTTCCACATCATTTGTTTTTCTAATTGCTTCTTTCGATAAGTGCTTCTTTTTGGACCGTTTCCCGTGTTTTTTTAAGGGAACAAATTTGACGATGATGCATTCAATTTCACTCTTTAAGATATTCCAGCATTCTGTTGCTGTCTTATTCTTCAGTGTGTTATTCCAGTCTATCTTTGCTAAATATTTCTTTATGTCCTTATATTTTCCTTTGTGGAAATTTCTCCTGTATTGCTTTTTACTATTCCTTTCTGATTTTACTTTGATGGTAAAATGTATCTGGTTGTGATCACTATTCCCCAGTGGCTCACATTTCCTGATATTGTCAACTAATTCATTCTGTGAGGACAAAACTATGTCTAATACATTCTCTCCCCTGGTTGGTTCTAGCACATGTTGAGAAAGGAAACTATCTTGTACTAAAAAGTTGTGGTCCTCACTACCCATACTCTGTAGAGATTTCCATTTTATATGCCCATGGTTAAAATCCCCCATAATAACACAGTTCCGTTTGCTCACTTCCCTTATAGCGTTTTGTATTTTTTCATTCTCTTCTATGCTTATGTTTGGACTTCGATAAACTAATCCAACCGTTAACGTTGAGTTTCCTGTAACTATGTTACACCAAACAGCTTCTTCGCAATCTGCTTCTCTGTCTAATTTTATTTCATAAGCCTGGATAGATTCTTTAATATATAAAATAACTCCACCTCCCCTTCTTCCTATTCTATCTTTTCTAAACATTACATATCCTGTCAGTCCCAATTCGGCATCTGATATATCGGTGGTTGCCCATGATTCGGTTATACCTATTATGTGAGGGTCAATATCTTCTACCATAATGTTTAGTTCATTAATATGGCGCACTGCACGATACACCAGCAGTAACAGCTTGAATTCGATCCGCTGGCGTATAGGCAACCAGTGTAGACGGTACAGAACAGGTGTTAAGTGTTCTCGTCTCCTTGTCCCGGTAATGAGACGTGCTGCGGAATTCTGTACCATCTGCAGCTTTCGCAAGCGCGCGCGTCTCCGGCAGACCATATAACACTGCGTTGCCGTAATCAATACGTGACATGACTAAGGCGTTCACAATGGTTCCGCAGGCATTAGTGGTAAGACATTTCCGAATCAACGCTTCGGAGGTGACAATATGCCACCTGGCAAACACGACGCACTTGATTCGTCATCGACAGTGTTGTCGAGTAGAACGCCGATGTCGCGGATAACCGGCTTCGGCGAAACAGAACAGCCACATACATCAATGACTTGGTAATCAGGTGGGCGAACAAGTTTCCGATTGTTCACTGCAGATATGACCATCACCTCGGTTTTGTTCTCGTTAAGCAGGAGATTATGGAAAGACATCCACGCTTTCACATCGGTGGTACAACGAGATATTCGATCGGTGGCCATTGTAAGTGGCTGGTCACGGGGAAAGTCCACATATAATTGCGTATCATCAGCATTCATATGATAGCGTAGTTGATGATGTTCAAAAACATGGTTGAGTCCAAGGCAGTAGATTGTGAACAGAAGAGATCCGAACACGCTGCCCAGAGGCACACCACATGTTAGATCGACACTTATTGAAATGATGTTGCCAACTTTAACTGCCTGTGTTCGCTGTGACAGATACGACTTCAACCAGCACAGTGCGTTGCCACGCACGCCAATTCTGTGCAGTTGATTGAACAGCTGATGAACTCAGAATCAAGTTATTTGACCTGTAAATACGATACATATACAACGAATAACGCAAGTAATAGATAAGGTCGGGAGACTCCCAGCAAGATATATAATATCGCTAGCACAGGAGCCACCCCATAAATATAAACAATACTAAAATTTACATGACAAATCAGAATAGCATATGACTTGTTTTTATAATTGATAATTACTCAAATGTGTCAACAGGCATACATAATACAAGGACTGATTATATGTAATCGTGTACACGTTGTACATATGGATACTTCGGTATACATTCTAATATGTATTACGAATTACAAATAAAGCAATTATGAATACGACAAGTGGATTCATAATTTAAAATAAAAAGTTTTTTGTGTATGTTGAAAAACCATATAGACTGTGGGTGTAAATTTTATTAATGATAATACTTGGTGTATTGTTAACTGTCTTTACTATGTTGTGTCTAATGCATTTTTTTTCGCAAATTCATGTTTGAATCTGGACATATACAGATTATTTCTTTCACGTGTGCAGTGCTGATGAATATCATAAAAGTGTGTGCTTGGGAAAACATTGAAGTAGTAGGATAAAAGATTGTTAATTAATTTATAGTAAAATTTTAATTGTTGGATTTTATAAATGTCATAACTTTAGCAACTGAAGTCTTTTAAAAATAGGACTTGCGTGAGCATTATATTTACTTAAGGATATTATTCGTATAGCTTTTTTCTGTAATTTGAAAATTCGATGTGCTTGATGACCCCATAAAAGTATGCCATAATTAATATGAGGAAGAATAAGAGCATTGTACATAAAATATAATGTATTAGGTGGTAAAAAGTGTTTAAGTTTATTTAGTATGCCCATTGTTTGATATATTTTATTTCCTATTTTGTTTGTGACTCTGCCAGTTTAAATGGTTATTTATTGTGATGCCTAAAAATTGAAATAATTTATACATTCAATGTATGCCCCATCTATTTGTAATACAGGGTATTCTTTCTTTTGAGGCATATGAAAAATCATGAATTTAGTCTTTTTGGCATTTAGTGACAGTTTGTTGGCTTTCAACCAATTGCTAATCTTTGTTAGTTCTTTGTTAATAGTGTTTAGTGTACTAGTAAAGGTGGTGTCGTCAGCATACGTTATGAATTTGAAAAGGTCACTAGAAAGTGCTATGTCATTTATATATATAATAAATAAGAGTGGCCCTAAAATTGAACCTTGAGGGACACCAATGTTGATGACTATTTCCTTAGACTTAACATTTTCAATTTCTACGTACTGCTTACGATTTTGTAAATAACTCGTACAAAGGTCCAGAGCCTTGTCATTTAATCCATAGTAATTTAACTTCAGTACCAATATATTGTGATCAGTTGTGTCAAATGCTTTTGATAAATCAAGGTATACATTTATTGGAGTAACCGATTTATCAAGTTCTTGTATAATTCTGTCTATGATTTCAAGTGTAGCAAGCTCAGTAGAATGTTTCTTTCTGAACCCATATTGGCTATTGTAGTATAACGCTTTAGAATGGAAGTAATCGTGGATTTGATCAAACATAACCCTTTCAAAAAATTTTGAAATCACTGGCAGTATAGAAATAGGACAATAATTGTTTAAGTCAGAAACATATGGTGGTCGACAGTATCAAAAGCGGCACTGAGATCTAGTAGCACCAGTATCACGCTCTTCTTGTTATCCAGAGAAAGTATAAGAGCTTGTTATGGTGCAGCCACATAGAGGCGCAACACGTGACAATGTGAGAACACTTTTAATATAGTTTAGTATCTTCATAGACATAGTGTTTTAAGACACATGGCTTTAGAGAAGCTGGTAATATTAGTTTTTTTGTGTGAATATCAGGCGAAATATTATTCCATACTATCGGCCCATTAAATAATAAACTATTTGATGATCGTAGGGTAGAACTGCTGATTGGACGGATATGTCTTAAGTAGTGTTGTGTCATGATTGTGAATATCACAGGTTAGTGTAAACATATTAGATGATGACACTGGCAGATTACTATGACAATAATTATGCATAGATTTCCCAATTTATATTTCATAAATATCATTCAATTTTAGTACATTTAACCGTGTGAACAGGGGATGAGTATGGTCATGGAAACCAGTTCGAAGAATACTACGAACAATTTGTTTCTGCATAATGAATGATTTCTTTGAGTAGCTATTGTGTAGATCCCAAAGGATTATTCCATATATATATATATATACTAATGCATAGTAAATTGTCTTTGGGGATTCTACAGGAAGAAAGCGATTCACTTTATTTATAACATATAAAGCGCTGACGATCAACGCGTCGAAAACAGAACGAACAAGTATCAGCCGACACACTGACCGCATTCAGGAAGAGTGGCGTATGACACGTAAGCTTGGATCGCTCCTCGGTGAAGCCGAAGACGTCGCTCGCCGAAAGCAACTGGCCAACGTCGCCTTCCGCAAGCTGTGGACACTGTGGTTTAGGCGATCTCAGATCTCTACAGCTGCGGCTACGGCTATACGCATCCTTCGTTGTGCCCGTGCTGACGTACAACATGGGTACATAGGGACTCACGAAATCAGAACTAGATCATCTGGATGCGTACCACCGTCGTCATCTACGCCAGATCATCGGCATATGTTGGTCACATCGCATTTCCAACGAGGCACTATACCACCGTTGCCGATGTCGTCCCATCAGCGAAGCTGTCATAACTGCAAGATGGAGTCTATTCGGGCACGTGCTCCGTATGCCACCCGATGCACCCGCTCAGCTAGCGATCGACAACTATTTCGCCGTGGACACAGGTGTCACGTCATACATGGGTCGACCGCGAACGACTCTGCCGACAGCGTTGAGCGCGGACCTGCGACGCATAGGCCGTACGCTACGTTGCCGTGCCGATGTCGACGCTCTGCGCGCACTCGACCGTGAACAGTGGCGACAATTGGGGCTGGCCATTTCAAAATAAGAAAGCATCATATGAATGGAATTGACCTTTTAAAATTATTCATTTACATTTTTATTACTTTTTAGTGCAATTTCTACTTACTTTTTAACGATTATTTTAGATATAATTTTTTTTATCATATGGACATTTTAATTATACATGTATCTATTCATTTAAATATTTTAATTTATTTATATATCTATTTATTCCACTTCTACAAAGGATCTGTGATGGTACATTTTGTGCGGAATGGCACAATCGAAACAGACGCGAACTACATCACGTCTGCCACGCGAAAGTGCACACATAATAATAATATAAAGCACTTGAAAGTTTTTCTGTAGACATTTATGTGTTCATGCCAGTCAAGTTTATCATCAATAAGGCAGATAAAGTTTATACAATGGGTATTTAACGTGATTTGTTCACTAATAATTAAGTTGATGTCGTGACCTGGAAAACAACATATATTTTGATTTGGATACATTTAATGAGAGCTTATTAGCATGAAACCTGTCGGCTAATACTTGAAGTTCTTTATTCATGTCATTGTAAAGTTTAGCAATATTTAGTACTGTCCGTGTATGTGTGTGTGTGTGCGTGGGACTCTAAGTGTAGTGTGTCGTCATGACGGCTACACCATTGGTACCGGGAATCATCGTAGTGCCTCGATCTGTTGAATCCGCCTGATAAAGACCCAACTCTGTCATGTTTGATTTGTTGGCTCTATATGCGAGGCGTTTCATTACTTTAAAGTACTGTACTGTATAGTTGCACTGATAACAGGTGCATGTTCGGGTAGTGCTTGCAAAGCCAACACAACACTGTACTTAGGACCCTATACAAGAAACGGCTTCATGTGTTGTACAGATTGACGAGATGGCCGGTGCAAACAAGGACAAGTTACGGGAACTGCTCATGAAGCACAAATGAATGAGCCAAGTCTCGAAGCCAACATCACGTCTACGAGACGTCTTATGCCAACCAGCGAACGTCCAACAACGAGTTGCTCCAATCATTAGCACCGTCGTTGAACTTGCAGCTAACAGGAAATCTCTTCATACCAACTGTTAAAACGGTCAACTTGAAATAGGGTTATTATTTGTAAATGAGCAAACAGCTGATTGTGCAGCGTGTAGATATGTAACTAAAATAAATGTGATAATGGCATTTTCTCGATGAAAGCTCTAACATTCACAATAACACACGTCACCAGACAGGTGGCGGTGGCGTAGTGTTTAGAACATTGAACTCTTAATAAAGAGAACCGCAGTCTGAATCATCATATTGTTGTTTCAAAGGGTGGGTAATTTTTTTTTTTCATTTCACACTGCTTTAGTTCACTCAGCTGTATAATCGAGTAGCTGGTATAATAGTGTATAACATATTTAGCAAATAGTATCATAATAAAAACTCTCAGACTGTGTTCAGTATCACATTTTGTTGTGTTTTATTACGACCTAGCTAGGTTACTTGGCAATGCACAGGGAAAATAGTGTCAAAAATGTGTTAAAAAAAAGCTGTGTCTATGAATGTGGGTATCTACAATCTCAGGAAGTGGTCCCAAAATACATATGAACGCGACCAACTCTCCAATCATGTGCATTTTGTACAACAAAAGTATTGTTGGTATAATCCTGAACACTTATCCATCCCTTCAAATCGCCATCACTGAAATAAAACTCGTCTCAAAATGCTGAGCACCGACTACTGTCTACACTGCTTATAAAAATATATTGCTGGATACAGGCAATTTTGAAAACTTGACGTTATCAGGAGTGCTGAGACACGTTGACATGGCTAGACCGACTGTCACAACCGCTCTCGTCACCATTGCTGCCTATATCCAGCAACATATTGTTAGGTGTCATTATTTCCAACAGAGAAAAGGAATGCACAATGGCAACTTCAGATACAGCCTTTTGACATTTTGATCCCCAAATTCACCACCTCATCGGGCTTCAGTGGCCCCATATGATATTAAAAAAAAATTAATTAACCTCCTCAACAGGACAGCTAGCATGCCTACACAATTCCAAGCAAATGGAGATATGTAGTTATATACAAACGTAAATACAAACAGAGACCACAACTCCAGTGTCTGAAATTAGCAAAAAATTAACTGGCCCATATAAATTTTGAACTGACCCTGCTGAATTTGAACTGGCTGAACTAATTTATAAACCACATTTCTATCTTTCCACATTCTTTAATCACACACGTGAATGTCTATCATTCGAATTTTACATGTAAGTACATAAGAGATTAAACAATAATAATGTTCATATTAACTGTGTGTACACTAGCATAATACAGCTAAGTTACACTAACATAATATAACTTTGCATTGCATATATACACATGTATATGCATAAGTAAATCATTAAAATTAGGCCTTCAAAAATGTACAAACATGTATGTAAGCACACTATAATAATTAAAGTGCAAATTAGAACTAATATGTTTAATTACAAAAATTAGCCTATAATAAATATTGTTCCAAATATATGTCCCGATTGTTCAAACTCTGCCCAACGCTAGTATTTGTATTTAACTGTATTAGTGTTGCACTCAGATGCGTGGTCCGTGTATATACCGTCTTTTTCTTTTGAATTTTGCGAACGAAAAAGCGAACAATGTTCGTTTTCATATTTGAAGTACAAAAAACGAATACAATCTACTATTCGCAGTATTTCTAATACATGTTAGAAAAACAAAATAATAATAAAACAAACCGTTTTTTTGTATTTTGGAAAACACTTGAATTAAACGTTGCATTCTGAGATTGCCCATATTTTAAATTAAATAAAACTGTTCAGTGAATCACTTTGCCCCATACAATATCATACACTATATATCACTTTCCTCAACTCCATATAGCCTTGTTCATGTACTATGCAATTTTAAGATAAAACAGGGTCAAAAATTAACAAATATCCGCGTGCCATATTCCGCTGAAAATACGTGGCCACCGGTAATTTTGACAAAAACACAATTTATCAAATAACATCAAATGCCAACTGATATAAATGGCAGCAAATAGCTCATTCAACAATGCAACTTTAAATTCACAAAGTCTGACCCTTGTGCAAGATGTAGTCAGTACTTCATTTCTAGTTGGATAGTATTGTTACAAACAATCATGTACAATTTTGTAATAGGTTACCGCTAATTTTTAGCGTTTTCTGCATAGATATCAGCTTGGTTTTCAAAAATCACTCTACTAGCATCCAACTACAATCCAGATGTGTGTGTGTGTGTGTTCCTTCTCTAACTTCCACACATAAAAACATAGATGTGGTTCGTTTTATTTCTGTATCATTCCACATTATTGTAACCCAACCAACTGGGTGACCATGTACTATTCTATCCGAGTAGTCAGATATAAAATCAATTTTGTTGTAATATTTAACAATACATGTACCACACACAATGAATTTAATTTTCGAAAACAAAAACTAAAGATCCCTATATGCTCAGGCCAATGTCTTAGCATGAAAATTTCGCCTTTGCAGCTCTACCATTAAAACTTACCTATTTTATTCACTGCTCCTCGCCTCATCTATAGTGTAGTTATAGGATGTGATGTGTATTGGAATCTGCTGCGCGTTGCTAGGTTTATGAAGAGAAAGAGAGTCACGGAATAAGGGTGGAAAATGGCAATGCCCTTTAATTACATGTAGTCAACAGTATTGTAAATGGTAAAGACAGACAATGGGCATTGCCATCAACCTAGATAGCAAAAGGCAATTCCCCTTACAAACGTAGATGAGTCGTACATATCTGTCGATGGGGAATGCCAATAATTAACTATCTAAGTGGAATAAATGTGGGGCCCAGAAACCACCATCCAAAACACTAGGGCGACTAAGCTGGAGTAGTTGGGGAAGGATGGTGGGTACAACAGAAAACGGGCAGCAGAGAGCAAACAAACTTTCTCTGTGACAGAGGAATTTAGACTGAGTTTCCCCAGTTGAGATACTGGGCAGTGATTGGCTACTGCCTGGTCACTGCCTGGTTACCAGAGTGGGATATTCCCTTATTAGGATATAGGCTCTCTGCGACCTGACAGCGACCCCCTCTGTTGTATTCCCCAAGGGATAGCTATATCCAGCTTAGCACAGAGGCAACATCAATGGTGACATTGTCCAGATGTGTCTGGCCAATGTTTATGTCTCAGTGCTGTGAGTAAAATGTATTTAATTCATGCTGGATTAAACACTTATTTCTCTCTTACTGTGGTGCTATGTACACCTCAAGTCTTTGGTGTAAATTTAAAAAACAGAGTTTGAAAGATATTACTGTTGCCTATAACAACAGTTTTAGAATTTTACACAATTTGTCATCACGCTGCAGTGCAAGTTTTATGTTTGCTACAAACTGTGTTAAATCTTTTAATGAACGTATGCGTTCATCCATATATAGCTTATTATGTCGTCTTGAAAGGTTGAAAATCCACTTTTTTTGAATTATTTTTATACTGATATACATTTTAGAAGTCCTTTGTTTAAATATCTACTACCCAATTGGATACTTAAAGTTGAACGCACATTTTATATATATCTTATTAACCATCTATTTTTATTTCATGTGCATCTATATCTTTGTATTTTAGTTATTTATTACTTATTTTTTTTATTTTTATTTACTTGTATTGTATAACAATAGACTTTTGTCTGAAATAAAACATTATTATATCATACAGTACATATGCCACTTCTCTTTAGGTGTTTCCCGGGTTATTCGCTAGGTGACACAACTATGTGGCCTTCACTTTGTCGATGTTGGTCTTGTTACGAAATACACTTTTGTCACCGATCAAATTTGGATTTAGGCCATATTTATTTGTAGATAAAGAACAAAAAGCATGCCTAACTCTGACGTACAACCGAGACAACTTCCAAACAGCGTAACATTTAGTCCAAGACGCGGCAAAACTAGGAAAACTTTCACCGATGTTTAGATTTGGCATTCGTTGCCGTTGGCTTTGCTATTGAATGGAATGCAACCGTTCGCGTGATAAGAGTTCAGTTTTGATGAATTATTGTTGAATTATTACCAAAGTTGCGTTTACCGTCTCCCATAACTGAGGCGGGTCTAAGAATTCTAACGAACTATGCATCGGATGCAGCCTATAAACGTATCCGCCAAGACAAACCGGTGACGTTTGTGAACCGACGGTGTCGGGCTGATAACTTGAACATTTTGGCGAATTTAATCGGCGGGACGGATTTTGAATTAATGTTGAACACTGAACTCTGCTTTATAATAAAGATGTACATTTCACTTAATTTAGGACTTTCAATCACACGATTTTAGTCCATTGTACTTTGTGTTGACCAGTGTCACACATATCACAGTTATTTTACTAAATTATACATAATTCTAAACACAAACAATTTTAGCACACAGAACAACATTTGAATCCAGGTGTAATTTCACTTTTTTTATCGTATCTGTTTTTGCAACAAATACAACCAATAAATGCAATCAGTTTATGCATACAATTTATGCATGTCTCATATAACGATATACAAATATCACAGTCTAATCATTCCTGTATGTGTACATGCATTGTATGTATATGAATTGTGTATGTACAATAATATCAACATGTATATCCGTATAAATATACATATTTCCTCTTTAGCGCACAGAATTCCTAAGAAATCAATATGAAATTTGCACGTGAAAACAAACATCTGTTGCAATATAAAGTACAGAAGAACACATGTCTCATATGTGTGTCCAAGTTGGCGTATTTCATAAAAAACATGTAAATGTAACCCTTATTCATGTTTCTTTGATGTTCTGTATGATTAAAAGCAGACTTGCTATGCGGAATGTGAATTGTTTGTCTTACATTGTGACTGGTAGATTATAAGACAGATTACATATTGTAACACCAACAGTTAACTGACCGGAAAAAATAATGATGACGTAGTTTGCACTAAAGCTTCTTGTGGCTGTGTTTCATGTTCGGTTCCCAGTTGTAAGAGAGGAAGCTGACCTTGAACTTGCCCCCCTGGATGAGCTCGTCGAGCTGCGATCTTTTCTCGCCATCGTCCATGTGGTTGTACACAAACATCACCAGCTGAAGACGTCATAAAACATTTAGCAAAATATATAATATCTTTATTTATACACAAATATCCAGAGTAAAACTCTGTTCAGGGATGTTTAAAATTGACTAAAATATAAATAATAATAATTCATGGTAAATGCTGCTAAGACTTAAACAAAACTGAACTAAACAAACTAAACCACACATATAAAGTATAAAATATAATGTATCATGGGTAGTTAAGTAAATATATTTTGTCAGTAGTTACATTTAAATAAATAAACAATATAGACATTGGATTGTCAGTAAAATGAATTAATAAATAACTAGAATAATAGGTTATTAGTAGTTAATTAAAATAGTACAATATATTGTGATAATAGAATTTGTGAAAAAAATACGTACTGTAGATGCTATGACAAAAAGAAAAATGAAACAAAAGTAGGAATAATATATTTAAAGCCGTTTTTATACTTGTATGCATTAGTTGCAACTTGCAAAGGTATGTACAAATACCCGTGTAAAGACAATTTGTACCAGTAAACTTGAAATACCAGTTAGGAGAGGTGCTGCAATTTAAGTTCTTTGTATCTATGCAACTTGCAAAAGTTTACTTGTGTAAAAACAGATAGCTGAACCATGGCAAATTGCATGGATACAAAATGCCTATATAACGACAGTTTTACACTAGTTCAAATGAACATGGTTAGTAAGATCATTTTTAAACGGACAAAACATGCTATGAAACTCACAGAAAGTTACAAAAGTAACTTGTATGCTGAACACATCATTTAAGGAAAGGCCAACTTGATCTTTACAGCATTTAATAATAATTAACTTTTGTTTTGGCAAGCCAATGATTAATTTCAAGTACAAATAGAACATAATTATATGTATGCAGAGAAACCACTTTCAAATATTAAACTTTTCATCAACTGTATGAATACAATTAAAAATGTGACATAACCTCCTTATTGGTATTTCCAAAGTCTTCCTTATACCACTTGAAAATAGACGACAGCTCGATATGCTTCTGGATTCGGTTGACCCGACATCCATCTTCACTGCCCAGGAATGATGCAGCAGAGAGCTTCAACTGGGCATCTATACCCTAAAGGCAACAAACATGGAATACAATCACGTAGTATGGAATTAACAACTGGCATGCAAACTTTATGAAATAGCAGTATGTGCTTATAAAGACACACACATGCATATATATTTCACAGTTATTATATCATTCACAGATTTTATGCTTTGCTATTAAAGACACTCAAGCACTCACTCCATATAATAATAAGGTAACTTCTTTTCTGCCTAAATCTGCCACAAAGTGGTTCGAGTAGAATTAGTCTGGCTCAAAATGAAAGGGTTAATCAATAAACTAGACAGGAATTCCATGCTGCCATCCCTCGGGTAGTGGAATGTAGAATGTTACACTTGCAACAAACCGCAAATTATATTATCGGCTGGCTAACAAATTTTATTTGATTAGTTATTATACTAATTTTATGACTAGAAACATCAAATTTAGCATGAATAGAACATGTGCTACATTACTTTGTACGAGGAAGTCTTTAATAGTTGGCCAACTTATATTTGTATCATTTATTTGGTTTATTGTTCTCATTAAATGGGTATTCCACTTGGATTCCCACATTAAACCCCCTGTATTGTGACATATTCCTGTTCTACCCATCCTTGTTGCATCTGGACCTTTGTCACGAGTCAGTCACATTTGGTGCCGCCAATCCATGAGCTAAATTTGTGACAAAATGCTTGGAAAGCAAGCTCAGATGTGCATCAAGATAAAAGGGTTGGTCAATCAGAACTACATGGTCAAAGCTGGACAGGCCATTTTACAGGAGCATGCAATGAATGTAAATATGCTGGTTGCTTTCTGAACGTGACTGGTAGGTAATGATACGGATCTTAAAAAATGATATGATATTGGACAGGAAGCCATTGCAAACACCTCAGAAGTGGCACAGAGTGAAAAAACCATGGAGACCGAGCTACAACTCTTGCTAAACAATTTTGCACACTTTATAATGCTGTGATATCCTTTAGCCATGGGCAATATTGTGAAAAATGGAACTGCAATAGTCAAGTTTTTAGGCAGCAGCTAATTAGTAACGACTTACTATGGTGGAGTAGGTCCTGATTGGTGGACAACTTGTGGCTCCACAGACGAGAGCGAAGTGAACCAGTGGTTCTGGGTCTTCTAGTGCAATTTCTAGTCGCGGGTCACCCTTACGAAACGGTCGCCGCAACATTCCTGACAGACGTAGAAGCAGACCATGAAGCATGAAGTCACACTAGTGCAAAGATTACTAAATAAAATATTACTGAAGTACCACACTCAATACTATAATTCGATGTGCACCTAATTTAAAAGTACATCTTTAAATATCTATTCCATTACGCAAAGTTGAAATACAACAGATTGCAATTTCACAAAATTCATAACAAATGTTATAGTACCTGAAAGATAGTTCCTCAATTAAATGCTCTCGCTGGTATTGTTTTAGAATAATTTTAAGGAAAATCAAGTCCATCTAGTATCGACCCCTGTGACATGCTAGTTTGTTTGTACAAACGTGTTACTCATTTTAAAGAAATCATCACACAAACAATTAAATTTTTTTAACTGGATCTTGTCAAAATATGGCAAATATGTTGTGGTTCTAGTAACTCTACGCACTTTACCATAAGGTCAGTCAGCTGAATGATCAAAGTCAATTCTACTAATGATTTGAACTTTTGTTATCAACCCTTTAGCCCTCAACCGTCTGGACACCCGCTCCCCGAACCGCCCTGACCCATCTTTTAGCTTTGACAACGTATGGAGGTGGTGGATATTTATGTAACTCGTGTCACTGGACTCTTTGATATATCTGCTACGCTTTAGGCGTATTCATTATATGGTTTTGTTTTTGAATGAGCGCTGGCTGAAAATATAATCCGACAAGACTTTGTAGATATATACATAGCATTCTAGGCAAACACCAAGACACACTGTATTGTGTTTCGCATGTTTAATTTAAAAGTTTGTTAGTAGATTTACGACTGTCTTGCGTGGAATTCAAATATCTTTAAAATAAGCTCAACTTGCAACATTAGGCAACAAAGTACAAAAAGTTAAATGCAAAAAACTAGGTGCACCCAATTCTTGGTGAGTTTCTGCACACACTGTGGGAACTCGGAGCGCGTATCATAAAATGACATGGGTTCTCTAATGGGTTAAACCAACTGCTCTACTAATTTGAACATAAACGAGCCAGATTTACAATGACTAAATAAATTAATTATGGGAGATTTTGTTCTCTGATTCTAAATGCGGCATATTCCTATTGCAGGTCTGACTGCCGAACCCCTGGGTGGGTGGAACTTGTGCGATGTTACGAGATAGACACATTAATGATAACTAACTTACATCCATTCAAGGAGCAATGAACCAAGCACAGCAGTTATCACCTCTATGTCTTGATTAAATACTCAGACGACGCAGCAGTAGTGGCATGCCTGAACGGATCAGATTCGTTCCACGCATATGAGAACTCTGTGTCCGTGATCTCAAAGTGGTGCAAGAACAATTTTACAGAACTAAATGTGCGCAAGACAAAGGAACTCTGTATTGACTTCCGCACTAGTGGCTAGTTTGATGGACCTCTCATTATTGATGGTGAGGCAGTGGAGGTAACGGACACCTTTAAGTATCTTGGTGTAACACTGGATAATAAATTGGCGTTTGGCCCCCATGCTAAAGGTGTGCAAAAAAAGTGTCAGCAAAGACTGTACCTATTAAGAAAACTAAGATCATTTCATGTCCAACCAAAACTACTGCATTTTGTACAGGAGCATCATAGAATCAGTGTTGACATACTGTAGTATCTGTTTCTTCCCTGCTTTGTCTGTCTCAAACAAAAACATGCTTCTTTGCAATTGCAAAATTGCTTCAAAGATCATAGGCATTCCCACACTGCCTGTCTCTCAGCTGTGTGAACGCACACTGATCAGAAAAGCATGTGCAATTGCCAATGACCCTGCCCACCCACTGTATACAGAGTTTGACCTTCTTCCGTCTCAAAGACGATACAGATGTCCAAGATGTACAAAAACAGGTTCAAAAACAGCTTCGTTCCCCAGGCCATAAGTCACCTAAACAAACTTTGAGTTAACAAACCACCACATGCAATCCGACCGTTAAAATATATAAAGTATGCACTAACTACTCTAACGTTTGTATTATTATAAACTTAATTCATGTATGCACTATGTTTACTAACAATATCTTGTATCCTCTTTATGCTCAGCAAGCAGAAGACAATTATCCAATGTATATACTACTACTGGACAATAAATTTGTATTGTATTGTATTTACATAATTTTCATCGTGAACTCGATTCTGGTGACCATTTATTTTGTGAAGTCGTTAATCACTACATGCTAAATACATCAAGGTAATGTGAATGTGAAACGAGTGGTGCCCGCTGAAGTGGCTCACCAGCAAACACATAATAAGTCGATAACTTTGTTTTTTCTGAAATGCATCGCCAATTGGTAGATCAGGGGCTACTAGTCGAAGAAAGCAAACAAAAAGAGGCGAGTGGAACTCGGCACCCGGGAGGAAATTCAGCCAGACTGCCCACAAAGTTAGCGTATTAATATATCGATGGTGGTGAGCTTACCTCGACCTTTCCTGTTCGCCCGTAACACTCCGTTCTCAATGTCTTGAAGGGAGTATCTGTGGCCACCAATGATGTAGGCCACTGTGTTGAAAAACTACAACATTAGGGAGTGATTATTATTTATCAGGACGCAGACCTTTAGACACAAATCATTTTTTGCCAGTCTTGAATTAATAAAAAATATGCCTTTTAGTATGCAGCCGGCTTGCGTGGAAACCATTCATATCAATCAGTCACCACTGGCCAGTTTAGTTTTTCATTAGTTTTTTATTTAATTAGTACTGATCAATTCGATTTTTTTCACTACCAGTTGTGCCAATGATAGTCATTAATATGGGCCTATTAGTTAATCTAGCGGCCAGCTGCCCCCCTCTAAATTTCCCATCTGTCTTGTCAGTTGTAATTACCTGTTTTGGCCAGTCATCTGCCAGTCATGAAGATGGGCAGAGGGGTCTCTGGTTAAGCCTCTGACAGGAGGACAGTCTAATTTGAAATTCACTCAAATCCACAAACCAATGCACTGGAATGTGACCCCCCTCCAATCAAGTGCAAGGAAAACTGACCCTCCCCTATACTATACAGTGGTAAAAACATTAGTGTAAGCAGAATTCTGTGCAATGAAAACTGACCCACCCCAAAGCTTGTGTATGGAAACTGTGTCCACCCCCGATTCAATGAACTTTTATGGAAATGATTCATCAATGTACTGGTTAACTAATGATATTGACGAACAAGTTTAAAGTTAGAGACAGTCTACAGAACTACTGAATTACTGTAAGCTGGAATAGAGCACATTACACAATGTTAATCAACAGAAAGAGCAGCAATATGTAAATCCCCAAATGCAGAGCCAATTAATTACAACATTCAACAAGACTACAGAATTAACCCCAGATAACATAGAGGCAAGGAAGCTTTTGACCCATCGAGAGTCCTATCAACATGCTAGACCACTTTCCGAGGTATACGTCAATTTTGTTTTTAAACAGATTCACACTGCTAACATTTACACAATTGATAATCTGTTCTATTCACTTGTAGTCCTCCGTAAGATTGAATACTTTCTGATATATCTAATCTAGTGGGGCCTCGTGGTTGAGTGGACTATCGATCGAGGAGACGGTAATCATTATACATCACCCATTACAATTATATTCTTAGACAAATCACAGCAACATTTTGCTGTGTCAATATGGAATTATGAGTTTTGCAACCATTCTGTGTAGTCCGCGGTGCAAACAAATTATTGTTGTATATTGCGTTACGCGTTACTATGATAAAACCACTTGAAAGTACCATGATTAGTTGTCAGCACAAAGCAGTGTGAGAAGTGAAATAAGCTTGTTGTTTGTTCCCTGTTGTTGGTGTTAGAAACAGTGGACTTGTCAAGATAAGGAATGACAGAACATAGAAATCATGACTGCTATCTATGCAGGGCATTTTGAAACAAAGACGGACATTGAATATCCATTTCAGGATAAACAAAACTAAACAGAAAAAATGACCAGTGAAGATGTTTTAACACTAAAATAGTGACCAAATTTGATGCTATAATATCAAGAAGTGATAAGTGAAGAATGGAGGAGTTGAGGGAGGAGGCTGGAGTAAAAGAAAGCCTTAAGAAGAAGCTGGTGAGGAGTTGACTGAAGTGGGCTGGGCATGTGGAGAGAATGGGAGGAGAACGGCTGGCAAAGAATGTAGATGCCCAGAGAATGGAGAGGAAAAGGAGGCGAGGAGGACCTAGACTGCGATGGGAGGACTGCGTAAAGAGAGACTTAGAAGGATTGGGAGGAGTGGAGAATGAGAGCTAAAAAAAATAGAAGAGAATGGAGACAGTTGGTGGAGAGAGCAGTGCAAGATAAGTGAGAGAAAAGAAGAAGGAAAGATAACTGAAATCAAAGAACGGAATCGAGACCAGCTTCACCCTGATGATAGGAAATCAAGAGAACATTTAGTATGTACGAGTGTGATGACTGCTGTACCTTCCAGCGCTGCCAAATAGACTGCGGCATGCCGTATGCGACTGATCCATGGATCATCAGTGTGTTGTAGATGTTGATGAAGAAGGCAAGTTTCTCATCTCTATTTGCCTTGTGAATCATGATACTCATCAGCTGTTTTGACATTCGCATGTACGTCTCGAACTCTCGACACTTGCCGATGCCCGAATAATCAATTCTCTGAAGCACAAGTCACGCACTAATAGAAGATCAATATGAAGTGTTATATAACAGCGTCAATGGTATTTCAAATACTAGTAAATATTTCTATGTCGCTCGATCAGTTGAGATTTATACAATTGGCTTTACGGGTGATGTCAGAAGTTTAGGAAGTCCAAAAAAGCGTTAATCATAATATGTTTCGTACTGGCTCAAACCCCCCCACCCCACACCCCCCAGCCCCCCCCCCACCAAAACGTGGTGTGGGATTTGTGATTTTGAGCATTCCTAAATGGTTTACAAAACCAGTCAATAGTGCGGGATTCAACTGACATGGTGCCAACATATTTCCCACCATTTTGCCTGGTTCTCATAGCCATGATAGCGTCAATGTGCTTTAATATCCGTTTCACTTGATAGGTGCCGCCACTGTATCAATTTATTTTCCATACAATACACAGTGACATGACGGTGATGACCAACCGACTAAGCTACTACCCATCCATACATACTGCTGTTTTTTTAATCTTGGCAAATTTATTAATACATGTGACTATCCCTCATATACATAGAATTGTAACTAAAATTATTTAAAAAAAATCAACTAGAATTATTATAAAATTAATGTTAGTTACTTGCAGCAAAAGGGTAATTTTGCAACATGAAAAAATCACATTTGTTCTACCAAAATCATTTAGATGCACTTAACATTATTATTAGGTACACACCATCTTTTAAATTCTGGGTCATTGGCAAAATAGTAATTTAAACACAACAAATATTTTCAGTTTACACATTATATTATGAATTTGGTGAAGTTTGCTCACACCAATAATCTAGAAGAGAGTACCCCACTTAATAGAATCACCCTGGGCCAATTCACGTAAGTTGCATATTGTAATAAAGTGGGTTTAGAGAATACATCCATCTCAGCCAATATATTTGATTCTACTAATTAGCTGATTCTGTTACTTGTACTTCTGTCTACTTTACTAAATATATCATACAAACATGCGTGCACACATACCTCTGGTGTGTACATCTACATGTATACATACATATACAAACAGAAAGGAAACATTTTCACTGCACCAATTGCACTGTAATAATAACAACATGTATTCAATTACTTTGTAACAGTAACAATATGCATCAGGTATACTGTAATAGTAACAACATTGTAATAATAACATTGTCTTCAATTACGCTGTAACAATATCATCATGCATTCAATTACATTGTAATAGTAATAACCTGTATCAATTACACTGTATCAATAACAACATGTATTCAATTACACTGTAATAGTAATTACATGTGGGGTACACACATATAAAAAGGTGGACTCTCGATAAGCCAAAAGCTTCCTTGTCCATTTGCCATTCAGAGTTAATTCTTTGGATGGTGATCTTGTTAAATGTATTAAACAACACAAACATTTAATTCATTATATATATATATACCATCATTATTTTCAATTTTGCACACACAAAAAACCCGGAAAGGTTAGATGAGAAAATACTGCAACAGTGATAAGGATTGCTCCATGGATGGGTGCAAGCCAGGTCTAGCGGTTCTCTTCAAGTAACGTTAATCAGAACCAGATTCAGTTGAATGTATCAGCAGTACCTTACGGTCGTACGACACGTATGTTGAGTAGATGTTTAACAGCAGACGACGCATGTCTTCAGCAAACTCTCCCACTGTAAACAAAACTTATTTGTAGAACAAATTAAGTGCTTCCTCTACACACCCTTAAGTATACACTGACACATTTAGATGATAATGTTTTCCTAAATATATAGTACATTGTGAGGAGTAATATTTTCTGATATCTAATCCAGACTAGTGCTTGTTCTTTGAGAGGGTGAGTGGTTGTGATTTTTTAACATGGTGATGCATGCAAAATACTGACCATAAATACTAGTTTACACTGATTACAGCTTATTTTCATACTCTATTTGGTTTAATACTCCTTCCTTATAACACACTCACGCACGCGCACACACACAGCATTTTAATATTTTCCTGAAGTACAAGCATTACACATGTAAACACTACTGAAACTTGGCTTTGCTGTGGACTGGAACATGGTGAAACAAACCTTGTTTGATATCCCCACACACGACGAAGTCACCGATATTGAGAGCGGTCGAATCATCGTCCTCTACCAGGCGGTAGAAGGCGTCGTCTGCTGTGCTGAAGACATTCGTTGGACACAGTGACAGACTGATGCACCGGTCAATCATCTGCTGACCCATGTCCATCGCTGCGGCCTCGTCTATCAGCATCAGAGGAAGCAAACAACTCATTGTACTAATCGGTATCAGGCTGCTCCAGTTTTTTTATTTTGCGTTCTTAAATTGTAAAGGGCTTTGAGCAGTCCCAAGGATTGGATATTGCACTACATAAGAAATTACATTTTTTAATACAAATTAAACTGTTGAAGGTACACTGCTTGCCAAATGGGGTTTAATATAGCTTAACAATTTTTTAGTAATTTGAATATTTTGTCCGCAAAATGTTCAAATTGTAAAAATAAAATATTCATGTTCTAAACATGCTCTTCAGGCAATATTGTCGACGCCGATTGGGTTTATGGAAAGCAGAAATAAAGTTCTTAGCATTGCATTATAAAAGACAATGTTCAACAACTGAAGCTAAAGGAACTTCTGTGTTAATCTGAACAATTCCTGGCAATAATAGGGAGCATATTTACACAAATTAGCAACAGATTTATTGATGCTGTTTTGATCATAATTCGTTAGTTGTCAGTATATTCCCTGTACCAACTATCTGCAGTCCAGACTTTTGTGTTGTACAGAAAGTTTACTCTATAAACCCTCCTGGTTTTTCTTGCTATAGAGGCAATGGATAATGTAGGGGTGCAACGATACATCGAACTATCGATTCATCGTGAAAACTGATGTGACGATAGCGTACCGTCAACAGTAAATCTAACACTAGATAGCTATGACGATAGCGTACCGTCAACAGTAAATCTAACACTAGATAGCTGTGACGATAGCGTACCGTCAACAGTAAATCTAACACTAGATAGCTGTGACGATAGCATACCGTCAACAGTAAATCTAACACTAGATAGCTGTGACGATAGCGTACCGTCAACAGTAAATCTAACACTAGATAGCTGTGACGATAGCGTACCGTCAACAGTAAATCTAACACTAGATAGCTGTGACGATAGCGTACCGTCAACAGTAAATCTAACACTAGATAGCTGTGACGATAGCGTACCGTCAACAGTAAATCTAACACTAGATAGCTATGACGATAGCGTACCGTCAACAGTAAATCTAACACTAGATAGCTATGACGATAGCGTACCGTCAACAGTAAATCTAACACTAGATAGCTATGACGATAGCGTACCGTCAACAGTAAATCTAACACTAGAAAGCTATGACGATAGCGTACCGTCAACAGTAAATCTAACACTAGATAGCTATGACAATAGCGTACCGTCAACAGTAAATCTAACACTAGATAGTTATGACGATAGCGTACCGTCAACAGTAAATCTAACACTAGATAGCTATGACGATAGCGTACCGTCAACAGTAAATCTAACACTAGATAGCTATGACGATAGCGTACCGTCAACAGTAAATCTAACACTAGATAGCTATGACGATAGCGTACCGTCAACAGTAAATCTAACACTAGATAGCTATGATGATAGCGTACCATCAACAGTAAATCTAACACTAGATAGCTATGACGATAGCGTACCGTCAACAGTAAATCTAACACTAGATAGCTATCATCGATATAACACTGAGCTTTATATTAATCAGAGTGCCATTTAAAAAAGCACCTCCATTGCACATTTATTAAAAAATTATGTTACTATTTTCAAAGTAGTAAATCTCAATTTCAGCTACACCTCGCCCCAATGATATTTGGCACAGGTATCACTTGTATGACTATCTCTACACAGTGCTAAAGGGTGACACACTAGCGTCATACCTCTTCAGTCCTTAACTATGCACTGCGGTGAGCTATCGATGGAAATGAAGAGGAACTTGGATTCCAGATAACAAGAAGGAAAAGTAAACATGTTAAACCAGGAGCTTCTAGCACGAGTGGAAACGTCATGTGCAAGGTTTGGTTTAAAGATCAATCCTAGAGAAAACAAATATATCGCATTCAACCAATTAGGAAACACAAACATGTTTGCCAGGAAAGGAGCTGTTTTAGAGAAGGACGAAGACTACAAATACCTTGGCTGCTGGGTCTGCATAACAGACAAAGACATCAAAACTAGGAAGGCAATGGCGTGGAGAGCACTCAACCAACTAAATCTAATCTGGAAATCTACACTCCCACGCAAATCAAGCAGCGACTGTTTATTGCAACAGTAGAGTCTAGTCTGTACTACTCTAAGATGGCGCCCAAATGGTAACTGCGTTTGGGAGACATGTGGAACTCGGAGAAAAAACAAAGAAAACGGTAGCTGAATTAAGATGTCTTTTGCGCTCAATTTTACTATTATAGTATGCGCCCACAATAAATCAGAATGCTGGTATAGCTGATGTTGAATTTCTCATTTATGACGGTGATGGGAGGGAAACCGTGCAGGCTAATGACACTACGTCTACAACAATTGTGTCGAATCCGAACCCTTTTGAAGCCCAAATAGCGAACCAGTTTGCGCTAGTCTGCGCCACAGCGGTAGTGCGGTGCCGCATTGCGTGCGTAAAATGAGCGATTTAGTAGCGTATACCGATACAAACCGGGGTGCTATTTAAACTTCAAAAGGGCACTAAGACGCAATATTCTTAAACATAAATATGCCTAGGATAATGTTGAATGATGGAACTAATTCACTAAGGTAAAAAATAGGCAAAACTCAAGTTATAACGGCGAAATCGAGGTGGGTCTGGATTTGACACAAGTGCCCACTACAAGTCTATTCAACTAATGTTCCATACCGTTTTTTTTAGCAAAATAAGGAATGTGATTCGTAAGATGTCTTTGTACTAAACATATAATTCGTATTCCGATAAAGTTGTGCAAACAAACTTTTGGGAAAGTTTATTTGAGTGAAGTATTTACGAATATAAACCACCACCAAAGTTCATATCTCAAAAAGATGCTTACTGCCCAAAACCCTGTATACTAATGGATTATAAATACTTTGGGCTAGGCAATGTCAATGATGTTTTTGCACAGAATGTGGATATACTTAACAACTTACACCCTTTTATAAAAAGGACACAATTTGAGAAACGTTCTTGCGATTAACAGAAACATACTTTTTTGGCCTTCCAGAAATGACTGTTTAATTAATTGCATAGCATGCTAGCAACAAATACAGTATAATCTTTGGAACAGAAGCCACCAATTTAACATCATAATATTATGATGATAATCATTTAAAGGTGATGATGATCTCTCTGTCAACAACGTAACAAGGCCTAGGGTTAAGGTAAGAAAAACTTCACCACAACCAAGTACCAGTGGTGAAGTGGAAACCACACCACAACCGAGTACCAGTGGTCAAGTGGAAACCACACCTCAACTGACTACCAGTGGTCAAGTGGAAACCACACCTCAACTGAGTACCAGTGGTCAAGTGGAAACCACACCTCAACTGAGTACCAGTGGTCAAGTGAAAACCACACCTCAACTGAGTACCAGTGGTCAAGTGGAAACCACACTGCAACTGAGTACCAGTTGTCAAGTGGAAACCACACCTCAACTGAATACCAGTTGTCAAGTGGAAAACACACCTCAACTGAATACCAGTTGTCAAGTGGAAAACACACCTCAACGTGATGAAACAATCTATCTTGTTGTTTTATATCTTCCCTTCTATATTCAAGAGTAAAGTTTAAAACATACTCCAGAATGCACTATTTTAAAGCTAGTTTTAAAAAATCTCCAAGGGGGCATGCCCCCGGACCCCCCTTGCAACACTTTGTGCCTGTGTCGCTCGCATAGCCCACCCCTACCACCTCGCCCATCATTTTACCCAGGAGAAACACTGCAGTGGAATGTGTAGTCACTGATAAAATAAGAAGACGACTGAGATTTGCCGGACACTGCTACAGACGTAAGGATGAAATGGCATCCAAGACCATTTTGTGGCAACCGACACATGGAAGAACCAAGGCAGGAAGACCAGCAGCAACTTACATCGACTGCTTAAAGGAAGATGTTTAAACAACTTCAGTTATTGGGCTAATGGTTCGCTTACATTAATCACCAGCCCCAGCGATATGGGTCTAGGGACGGAGGAGCTGAAGATGGCAATGGCAGACAGAGGGATCTGGAGACGGATGATTGAAGCTACTAATGTTCGACCCTATTGGCCAACATGAGTGAGTGAGTGAGTGAGTGAGTGAGTGAGTGAGTCACTATCTCTGAATACATTGAATATTACAGATAGAGTCATAAATTAAAAAGTTACGTAATGCATTAAAATGCTTGTCAAAAGCCTTGCCGCGTCTACCTAGTAGAGAAAGACAGAGGCAGGGAGGGAGGCAGGGAGGGAACAAAGGATGATGGGAGGCAAAGGATGATGGGAGGGAGGGACGTAGGGAGGGAGAGAGTGAGCAAAGGGTGATGGGAGGCAACAAAGGGTGATGGGAGGGAGGGACGAATGGAGGGAGGGAGTGAGCAAAGGGTGATGGGAGGCAACAAAGGATGATGGGAGGGACGTAGGGAGGGAGTGAGCAAAGGATGATGGGAGGGACATAGGGAGGGAGGGAGGGAGGGAGGGAGGGGAGGGAGCAGAGAAGGAGGGAGGGAGGGAGGGAGGGAGGGAGGAAGGGAGGGAGGGAGCAAAGGATGATGGGAGGGACGGACGTAGGGAGGAAGGGAGGGAGTGAGTAAAGGGTGATGGGAGGGAAAAAAAGAATGAAGGGAGGGAGGGATGTAGGGAGGAAGGGAGGGAGTGAGCAAAGGATGATGGGAGGGAACAAAGGATGATGGGAGGGAGGGAGGGAGGGAGGGAGGGAGGGATGATGGAAGGGAACAAAGGATGATGGGAGGGACGTAGGGAGGGAGACATAGATCTGCTACTCACCCAGTCTCTTGGTATGCATCACCCACTGCACGAAGGCCTTGCCGGAGAAGGATTTGTGATGCACCCGGAACATGCCATCCTTGTGGTCTCGGATCAGTCCCATCTCCCTCATCTGCTCCACCAGGGCGTGGTACTCATCCGGCTCACACACCAGCTCCGTCATAGAGTCTATGGAGCACACAGTGCAGGGTACACAATGGCTTAAACTGACAGGTAGTCCGTTGGACTGGCTGACTTACAACCAACTAGTCCTGATATTTTTCTTACTAGTCCTTAAAAATAAATAAATGAATACAATACCATCAGACTATGTCACATATGACACACTAGGATTCATAATGTATCATATATATGTGGTACATAGTAAAAGTGGCTTTATTTCATAAAACAAGCTGTTTCTCATTTATGTTAAATGTACAACAATAAGTCAATTAAATGTGTCATTAATAGAAACAAATGTGATTTCATAGAACCAATTGCAAAGTAAAGGTCATCAGAGTCAGAAGATATGACTGTAGTTTAATCATGGGCAATAAACGGCATTAAAAATGGACTAGTCCGATCACTAAAACTACTCGTCTGGGACGATCGGACGCGCCTCATTTCGCAGCCTGACACATAGACTCATACACCAACTCCGTCAGTCTATGGAGCACTCACTAGACTAACACACCAGCTCTGTCATTGAATCTACGGAGAACATAATTATATACTCACAATATACTACACAACACGTTCAATATATTCGTCTGGCTCACAATCAATAACATACTTTCCCATTTGCCACTTACTTTTATTGTCTATTAATTTATGAGAGTGGCTATTTGCCAACATTCAGCTATGCCATTAGCCTTACATAGTACCCGTGCTTGTGGTACAGTGACAATACACTCACTGGCCATGACGGCCTGGGATGAGTCCGGGGGGACTGGGGCATCCAGGGGAGCAACATTGTGCTTCACTTCATCCAACACCTTCTCAAACTCCTCCCTGTCGTCCACCTACAAGGGAACACATATGATAATAACATGTATTCATCATGTAAGTTAATGAGTCTGTTGTCAACAATATTTATGGCTAATGGCCATTACCCCCATTTTCCTTGCCTCAGTTGCCGAGTTGGCGTTGTAGTTGTACTGGCATCAAACTCGCCAAGTCACAGATACATTTGTGAAAATTTCATCCACCCACCCACTCACTCATTCGCCCACTCACTCATGTACCCATCCACTCATTCATCCACCCACTCACTCATTCGCCCACTCACTCATGTACCCATCCACTCATTCATCCACCCACTCACTCATGTACCCATCCACTCATTCATCCACCCACTCACTCATTCGCCCACTCACTCATGTACCCATCCACTCATTCACCCACCCACTCACTCATTCGCCCACTCACTCATGTACCCATCCACTCATTCATCCATCCACTCACTCGTTTGCCCACTCACTCATTCACCCACCCACTCACTCATTCGCCCACTCACTCATGTACCCATCCACTCATTCACCCACCCACTCACTCATTCGCCCACTCACTCATGTACCCATCCACTCATTCACCCACCCACTCACTCATTCGCCCACTCACTCATGTACCCATCCACTCATTCACACACTCACTCACTCATTCGTCTACTCACTCATGTACCCATCCACTCATTCACCCACCCACTCACTCGCCCACTCACTCATGTACCCATCCACTCATTCACCCACCCACTCATCCGACCATGGGAGGGGGGCTTAGCCAGAGACCCATCTGCCCGTCTTCAAGACTGGCAGATGAGTGGCCAAGACAGGTAATTACAACTGATAAGACAGGTGGAAATTAACTAATAGTTCCAAGTCTAGGGGCCCACATTAATGACTATCATTGGCACAAATGGTAATGACACAAATCAAATGGATCAGTATTAATTAAATAAAAGACTCAAATGACACTGGTTTGTCATTGAAAAAACTAAACTGGCCAATAATGGCTGTGATTGACGTAAATGGATTTCTCGGAAGCCATTCGCATGCTAAGTCATACTTTTGTCTAATTCAAGACAGCCAAAAAATCATTTCTGGCTAAAGGCCTGCTGACCATGCACACTTATTTACCCACCCATCTACATTTTCAGCTAATGGCCATTATCCCTACTTTCTGAAAAGTCAAGGACAAGGAGACAGTATTGAGAATTTTTGCCACCAAAACGGGACAGTATAAGATCTGGAATAATGTAAGTACCCTCTCCTTAAGCATAGGGGCCGGAACGAAATTAATATTGGAGGGGCTAAACTGGAGTTTTAGCAACACTCCCACTCTCCAGTGTCGACTCAACTGATGACATCGGAAGACAGGGGGGTCCTGTAGAAGACTTTTTGCTGTGACATTCAATATTTTGAAGCTCTTCAGGCTATCCGAAAACTTCCAATTGCACCCCCAGGGCTTGCCAACAACACCCACCTTCTGGTTCTCCAAAAACCTCCAATTACTGACTAATAGCACCAACAAATATTGGGGGCTAATCTTACCACCAGACAACAAAAATTACATTGGAAAATACACAACCCTTCCCTAAATATTAGGGGACTAATCCTATCTCCAGTCCCCCTCAAATATAGGGGCTCAGCCCTCCGTTTTTGGCAACTTAGTTAAGAACATGGGCACTGATTGTGAGTTACAGATGACTCAACTTCTCAAGACTAGAGACAGAGTGACTAGACTTAAGTTATACTTCGTTCCTACTCCTAGTTTACGGCTACGCGACAGTACGCACCAGCGCGTGGAACTGACTGCTCCCACCCAGGTAGATGTTGTTGAAGAACACCTGTGGTACAGTGTTCCGTCCCTGCGTGCGTTTCCGCAGTAGTTCCCTCTCGCTGGGGAACACGTCGAGACTGACATCGCAGTAGGGCAAGCGGAGCGCCTGCAGCGTGTCCTTGACGGCGATGCAGTGCGGGCACCCGATGACAGAGTAGACCAAAATGCGTCCCTTCAGTTCCGCCGTCATTCTGGTTGAATGTCGCACCGACCGCCGCCAGCCGTGTTGACAGCGGCCCGGATGCCGAGCGGTCGGCTTGACCTCACATTAAACTGCATCCATAGAGCATTCGCTCAGCGGAGGTATGACCGTGTCGCTGACTTATGAATTATGCATTGATCGCGCCGGTTTACGCTGGAAGCGTGACGTCAACAGCCATCCGCCACCAGGGTCAAGGTCGGCCAGTGTTCCTATGGTTACTGGAAACGTACCGGACATAGTTTCGTTGTCAAGATTTTGCCAGAGCTAGTCCTTTTTTTTCTTCCTACAAACTCCACCTACTCTCAAATGCTCAGGATAGGGATGTCAATGAAAATTTCAAATTGCAGATATATCTGTTGTTTTATATTTTTATCATTTGGCGGAACCCAGAAGAAAGTGAAAAGTGAGAACAATATCAAAATCGCTAATCTTAAAGAGTAAAAGACTAGTACGTTTCGTCTTTCGAGATATGAATTTTTGAAGATATAAAATTTAACAATTTTTTTCAGATTGTAAGCCTATCTCTTGTACAGTACCAGTGAATTGGAAAATGGCACCAAAACGAATGCATATTTTTATGAAACCTTTAATAAAAACAGTTCTGTTCAATGTTTATCGATGAAATTTGGCACCACACTGTCACTGATAGATTTGTAGTCCTTCTTTTCAAATGTATCAAAAAGTAATATTTTACTAATTTATACTGTCATAATTTGCATAAATTAGCATGATTTTCAGGGAAATTTGGTAATTAAATAATATTGTATAATTATTTTGTTGCACATATCATGTTTAATCTAGCAAATGTAAGCTAGGAGGCTCAGCAACGAATACGTAACTGTTTGTCGACGGGACACAATATTAATTATTTAAAATATTAATTAATTAATGCTGAGGTGGATGTGTGAAGTAACAAAGAAAGATAAGATCCGAAACGAATATATTAGAGGAGCAACGAGAGTGACACAAGCATCCAAAAAGATAAGAGAGAAACGACTGAAATGGTATGGGCATGTGATGAGAAGGGAAGAGGAGCACATTGTTTCAATAATTGTTTGTTGACAACCGATTATGTATCACGAAATGACTTTTATTAAATTCGTGTTGGCGTGGTCGAACCGGAACTGAAACTGCGCATGCTCGCATCAAAGATTGTAAATACGATATGCAACTCTAAGAAATGTCACGTAACATAAACGTCAATAGCGCCATCTGGCGACCAAATAGAATAACTACTTATTCTAACACACATAGTGAGAAGAGTGCTAAATGCAGAGATACCAGGAAGAAGGAGAGGACGACCGAAGACCAGATGGAAAGACACATGCAGAAGAGACATGGAAATCGTGGGTCTGAGTGCAGGTGTGGTGATGGACAGGGCGACATGGAGAAAGAAAATTACCAGCCATACCGACGACCCTAGATAACGGGAAAAGTCAGAGAAGAAGAAGATTAATTAATTAATAGAACAATACAGCATTGTGTAGTAATCAGTGTGTAATATGGCAAATTAAAGCTGTATTGCTCATAATTTAATATATGTATACCATAATATTATGTGTTGACGGAGCAGTATGTTAATTAATTAATTAATATAATAAATGTATTAATTAAAAAACAAGATGAATATGTTTGTGATTACTGTGATTAATTAATTAATAAAACAATTAAGATAATATTTTGTAATGATCAGTGTAATATAGCAAATTAAAACTGCATTGTTCAGCATTCAATGTATGTATACCATTTGTGTAGACATAATAATACGTTAATTAATTAATCAATTAATTACTATAACAAGATTAATTAATTACTAACAATATGGATTATTCTACAACGATCATAGTGTGTAATATAGCAATCGAAAGCTGAGGAATTCATCAATTACTATGTGTTCTTTGTTGTAGACAATACAACTATTTATTATTTTATTTAAAAAATAGTAAAGTAATGAACTACACAGGTAATTTACACTGAGCACAGTATACCATCGATCAAATGAAAGCTAATTAAGTAGCCCAGTAATCAAATGTGTATTACAGTTTTGTAGATGGAACAATAAGGTAATACAACAATATTATTAAATAGTTAATAGAACGAGACGAGTTATTATGAAGTGATTCTTGTGTTTATATTAAAAAAAACAAATATATGAACAAATTCCTTCATTAAATTATGCCATTGTTCTCAGGAGAACAATATTATTTTTATTTATAGAAGTATACTTTGTGGCAAGAATACTGAGTAATATGGTCTCACGTACAATTTTTTAGGGAAATGTAACGAAAAAACCCCGTAATATGGCATACAACTTTCTAGGATTCATTTACTACACCACGAAGGAAAGGTAGCACAATCACTGTCACAAAATTCCCCTCTCTATTAACATGGAGAGCAGTAGCACAGCGGTAAGACCTCCGGATTATCGACTGTGAGAACGCCGGTTTGAATCCTATGCGGCGGTGTCGAAACTTGGAAAAGTTCGTTTACTCTACATTGCTTCAGTTCACTCAGCTTTATGAATGAGTACCTGGCTATGGACAGTGGTGGCTATTTGTATATGAAGAGTCTTCGCGCATTAATTGCAGCGGCCGAATGCTTCCCAGAGAAGTCGAGATGGTGTTCGATTGAACAGGTCTGCCAGGGAGTAATGTGTAAAGCGCTTCGAGCAGTCCTGAGGACTGGATACTGCGATATATAAGGACTTACCTTTTTAAACAATTGAATTATGATTACCTTAAATCTTCCCTAACCGTTCAGTGGATGGTGTATGTAGGCCTACCTGATAACTTGGATAAGGTACATATCATTAAGAGTTATGATGAAAGTAAAGTGTTGACATGTTTAGACTTTAGTAGCTCTCGAGACTATATCATAAATGCATGCCAGTGAAGCTACACCTGGAAATAAAGTATTCGAATAGACCATTTCGTGAATATTGTATATATTGTCTGGTTCTCTGTGATAAACTAACGAATGCATGTTTTATCGCGTCACTGCTGTGATTATTGTGCAATAATCGTCACTAGTAATATTTTAATACTGCGCAAATGGAAGATCTACAATTAAAGGCCCCTTTATTGACCTTTTGACCCGGTCTGCTATAAGCGAAGTGATAAACTGCAGAAGACTGCTACATGACATCTCCTTTTCTTTAAATTTAACAAGCAATAAGAGATCATACTGGTTACTAGTATTGTTGTTAGTCTTGCAGTAAGAAAACACAACTAGCTTAAATTAACACACGCCAGTTCAAGTGTCCTCGACTCTAGTAAACACTATCACAACAGTAAACGTATGTCCCATAGCGAATAAACGCAACTAGTTGCTATTTAGTCCATAAATCTGGCAGGTTTTTGCTTTCACGACCATATATTGTGATGTATGGTGAGCTACTCGTAACTGTCGTAGGCAACTCGACACCCACAGAGTTCGGTATTGCCGTTGCTGGATCACGAGTAGGATCATCTGTCACCATCAACTCACGATGTGCTGTATCGGTGATCTCAGGTCGTTGATTCACTAACTGTTCTGATGCAGTCTCCTCTCGACTCGGTCTGCGATCAAGATTGTTACGATGCATCTCAGTACCATGGTGCGTACGAATGATGTAAGAAAGCGGTTTGTCACCGAGATTAACAACGGTGGCAGATCTCCATGTTCCTTGTACCCTGACGCGAACGTGATCACCATGCTGTAATACTGGTTTTGCAGTTACAGCCTTCCTGTCATCGTAAGCTTTGGCGATGCTAGCTCGACCTTCAAACTTTTCTTTGACTTGTTTCCTGTTCTACGTAACCTCTGGGAAACCGTTTGGCAACTATTACGATTGGTAAATTGCCTCTCAGTCTGCGCCCTTGTAGTAATTCCGATGGCGACGGCAAATTGCTTGACACAGGCGTATCTCGCAAACCTAACAGTCCATGCTGGTAGTCTGTGTTGTTCTGTCAACACTTTCTCAAAATATTTTTTGCTGTCTGCACCATGCGTTCGGCTTGTCCATTCGATCTAGGTTGTGCAGGACTCGACGTGGTTAGTTGTACTATAACCAGTCTCTCACAAACGTCGAAACTCTTGGCTATCAAATTGTGGCCCATTATCACTGTTCAGGCCTTCCGATGTTCCGAAATCAGCGAATATTTTCTTCAGTTCTCTGATGACATCACTGGTCTTCGTGTCTGCTAGTGGAGCGATAGATAACCATTTGGAGTATAGTCGACTGTGAGCAGATACGTTGTTATCTAACGCAAACAAGTCTGGTCCTACTTTCTGGAACGGATATTCTGGGACTGGCGTTGGGATAAGCGGTTCATGTGCGCTGATGTTCCGGTTAGCTTAGCTCTACTACATCGCTCGATCAGATCCCGGATGTCTCACATGTAACCCGGCCAGTAGATCGTGGTTTTCGCGCGTTCGGTACGCTTCACGATTCCCAAATGTCCTGTGTGTAAGCTGTTGATCGATCGCTTTTGATAAGCGTAGGGTATTACGATCTGTTCCCCTCGAAACAGCATTCCATCGTGCTCACTCAAGTCATGACGTACATTCCAGTACGGTTTGATTCTATCCGGGCACACTCTTTTATGTTCCGGCCAACCATGGCGAACGTTCCACGCTACTAGCTGTAGGGTCTCATCATGTGCTGTTAGTTCACAAAGTTCCTTCTGACATGACTCTGTTGTAGATTCTACGTATACAGCATTGACGTCTTCGTTGTCATTCGCATCAGTGTCATACAACGCCGCACTACTGAGTATGTCGGCTAACACTAACTCATGGCCCGGGTGATGGACAAGTTCATAGTCATACGGATCAATGCGCAATCGCATATACGCTGTAATCTTGGCGAGATCTGCGATATCGGTTTCTTGATTATGCCAAGTAGTGGTTTATGGTCGGTCTCTACGGTTACTCTTTGATCATATATGTACTGATGGAATCTCTTGAGTCCGAACTGGATCGCCAGAAACTCTTTCTCTATCTGAGCATACCGCTGTTGTGTCTCAGTCATCGAACAGGATGCGAACTCGATAGGTTCTCCCTCTTGTAGCAAAGCCGCTCCTATTCCACGTTGTGATGCATCTACTGTCACTACCACAGTTTTGGTCGGATCAAACAATTTAAGTTCTACGTTAGCTCTGATCGTCTCTTTGATTTTCAGCCAGGCTTGCTGATGGTTTGAGTCCCATGACCAAACGACATTTTTCTTCGTCAGATCCCTCAGTGGTGCCGCCACACTAGACAAGTTTGGGCAATACTTGGCTATATATGTTACCATGCCGATGAATCTCCTCGCATCTTCTTTGTTCTGAGATACAGCCATCTCGGTCACAGCCTTGACTTTAGCTGGGTCAGCCTTTACCCTTTCGCTGGAGATCATATGTCACAAATATTTCAGTTCCGACGTCTTGATCACACATTTGTCCTTGTTGTGACGCTAGTCTGCTTCTCTACATCTTTGTAGCATTACTCGAAGTAGATTGTCATGCTCCTGTTCGGTAGCAGCATGTACCAGAATGTCATCTACGTATGTCTCCACACCTTCGAGATCATGGAACAGTTCTACTATTGTTCGGTGGAACACCTCCGGTGCCGATTTGATGCCGAATGGTAAACGCAAAAATCGGTATCGACCCGACGGTGTAGCTAATGTCGTCAGATAACTGCTGTCTCATCTAACGGAATATGAAGAAAACCCGAAGTAGCGTCAAGAGTACTGAAGTACTTGGACCCCATGTAGTTTCGCTACAATCTCTCCCGGCGTTGGGATGGAGAAATGCTCCCTTCTGATTGCTTTGTTTAGTTCGAGTGGATCTATAGACAGATTCGTAATGCGCCCGATGATTTCCGTACAGTTACGATCGGATTGACCCATTCAGTAGGCTCGGTGACCTTGGTGATAATTTAATCACGCACCATGTCACTCAAGGTTTGTTTGAACTGTTCCTGTAGACGGTACGGAACTCGACGTGCAGGGTATATCACGGGTTGGCAATCTGTTTTCAACTTGATATTGTGTGTTTGTTTCAAACGACCTAGTCCCTGAAACACATCAGTGTACTCCTGCAACAGATCCGACTCCATCTCCACTTGATTCACCCTCTCCACCAGTCCTAGTTCCACACTAGTTTGCAGTCCAAGCAGCGCTGGCGCTCTCTCGTTCACTCCAACAAACATATGATCTCAACTTAGTGCGACACATGTTCAAGCGCAAAATTGGTTGAGCTGTAGACAATATGTCATAATCATTGCTTGAGATGACATTGCACGATGCACCTGTATCGATTTTGACTCTTAGTCCCTTACCACCAATGTCGAATACTGCATGCCACTCTTTGCTCGGAGAATTTTCGTTCACTGAATACACGATACAGTTCTTAATGGCATTGATGTTTCCGACAATGTACACTGGCGCTTTGACATTCATACTGATCACGCATTACTTTTAATCTTTCCCCTACGTGATACACGAACTAACGAAATTCTTTAAATCTGTCAAGAAACTTTCAAACGATTCTCCCTGTTCCTGCTTCCTTTTCAGAAACTTATACCGTCCATAGTTCTCGTTCACTCGTGGCGTGAAATATGCCTTGAATTTATCCTTGACCTTCTTGACGTCATTTTTTGTCAGTGTCTACTGCCCATTCAAATGACCGATAAATGACCATGGCATCTGGCCGTAACAATGTCAGTAGTATGGCTACTTGGATATCACTATCAGTCTTATCTTTTTCAGTGGCTTTCATGTAGAAGTCATACTGTTCTACCCACTTTCTAGTGATATTATGAGATAATACACGTTACTTTATGTAGCTGGATACAATATATGTTCGCTATGTATGTTTGTTGGTGTAGATTATCTCCCGTTGGTTGCATTCGATATAATTATTCTGAAAACGAGCCCAAGCTCGGCGAAACCTAGTCGACTTGTAGGCGCATTCGCATTCGTTGTTTTGAATAAAATTCGATTCATGTGGAACCGTAAGATAACTGCTTGTTCCTCTATGATGACTAGTGTTTGCATTACGTCGGAATATTGCACAATAACTCGTTCTGACGCTCGTTTCGACCCAAAAGCTGTACTTGTAAACATGCTCTGAATGCATGGAAAGGGTCGGCCTGATGCGAGTTTGAGTCATAAGTGACGTCACATCTCGGAATCCCGAAAAGCGCGCCAAAAATATGCATATTCGAAAATGTCCGGATGCACAGCATAAAATGTGGAATTTCTAATTTACTGAATTTTTTTGGCTTGGTGGGCGTGGAAATAGATAGCAGGATGTAATATAACATGAATTCAAGCAATAGATGTTTTTATTCCCTTTAAGTAAGGAAGTTCACACGCGCCTCATATTACATGCATGTGATGCAGTGACAGGCACGTTCAACAGGACAGTGGTCGTGCACATAGACATGTGCGTTTTCCTCTTGCTGCTTTTCTTTATTTGCAACAAGCAAGAATTTGAAGTTTGGATGGTGAATGGCGCAGTTCAGCAAAAGTTACTTATTTGTCAGATTACTGCCAAACATCCTTAACAAACAACGGATAGCATTATTGAGTACCACGCATGAATTTGATAGGTTGCGACTCTATGGCATCACTGGCCGGATTCAGTAAGACGAACTATTGGGTTGTAATTGGTAATGTTGGAAGAGATGGAACTACATTGAACACATAGAAGTGTTCATTGAACACATAGAAGCGTTCATCTGCAGGTGTGGTGTCCCATATCCGTCTGGAGGTGAACGCATTATGCTATAGCCATTAATGCAAATAAAAACAATCTGATATCGTTGGCAGGTTGTAACACACTGAATATATCCTGAAGTATGGGGTTAAAATGGTTATTTAATAATATTTTGCTCCAATGTTGCAATTTATAAGACCAAATGTGCCCATGTTGGACCAAAAATAAAAACAAATTGGCGGCTAAAACGTAATTTTATAATCAGTGACTTATGTACAGAAATATTAAACCGCTTGGCGTCTTGTAATTTACACAGTAGGCTTTGTGTAGACAAAACAGCTTTTTGTCAAAATTTGATTTTAAGTGGAAAAAATTACCCGTAGTGCACAAACATAACATAGAAACGTTAATCTACAGGTTGTGAGGTGGGTATCCCCCGTCGACTTGAAGGTGTTAATTAAGCCGGATATGATCTGATTGAAAGGGGGCCTCAGGAGCTGGAGATCGACAACAAAAGGAGCATTGGAGTTACACATAGCTCGTTCATACTTCCAGGCGAAAGTGTGGCTAATGGCAGATGCAGCAATGCAAACAGCCGTACCAAAAAATCCAAATCATGTCTTTGACACACCATGTACTATAACCATATGCGTGTACAAAATCTAAAATGGTTGGACAGTTGTAACCCACTGATTACATCCTGAAAAATAATGGTTAACATAGTTAACTTCATTTTAGTCAAATTTTACATTTTTGGGGGACAAAATTTACCCATATCTCGCAAAAAATCAAAACCTGACTGGTAAAAACTATGTGTAATGTGTGGCCTATGTAGAGAAAGCCGATTTAAAAAGATGTAACATTGTTATTATGTCTTATATAGCCTTAATACGGTTTTGATCAAATTTATGTCAAATTTTACATAATCCATACCATAATCAGTGACGTATATAGAGCAGATAAAATGGTTGGCTGCTTGTAAAAAAAAGCCTACGAAAGTCACAATTCATCACCTTGGCTACCCTTCTAAGTTAAGATAATCAGTACAATTTACACATATAAATATGCAAGAGCAGCATCCATTACTCCAATGATGCAGCGTATACCCACCTACAGAATCAGTGACATGTCAGAAAATGACAACGCTAAAGGTTTATGAAATTTATTGACTTTATTAACAAACAAAATTAAGGTTCTTAGGTTTAATGTATGAAACCAAACTACAAAGCAACCACAACTGACACGTGAATTGGCAGCATAATCCCTTGAATGGAAACAGGACAGGGCACAAACAATATAGCTAAACCAAGAGGAATCATAATTTCTAGTAGCCCCTGCCTCCATCAAGAGCCATGTTTCATCAATACAGTGCAGCTTATGCATTGACCAACGCAGCAACCTGAAGAATGTATATGTAAGCATATATGAATTAACATAACAAAACAGACAGTAAATGGGGTGAACTTGAAGGAGAACAGAATATGTATTGCTTTCCTTACAATATAAACAACAACTGGCTATATATTTCAAATATAATTTTAGTTCTTGTTACTTTAGTATTCATTTTAGTTCTTATGAATACCAGTTAGTTGGTGGTATGGTCAAAAACAGTAGCCAGAGAACATGAAGTTGGTGTGGTGGCTACCAGTCACTACACAACCTGCCAATAGGAAGCTCTAGGTGGGTTACGCATTTCATGAGGACTGAATAAATATGATACACATCAACCTTACAAAACAACTAATCCCTCTCAAGTATATCACTGCAGAACTAATGTACATTGCACAAGGCAAACCAATTTCTTACAAAGGCTGTGCCAAGTCGAGGCATGGGCAACTATTTCCAAATGAAATCTCCGATACGCTGAAACGTCATATCTTCACACTGGCCAGTTTTGCCAACTTAATTACGTTATTTTTCAAAACTGCTTTCATACAGACATCTCAGAAGCATGTTACTAAAGTTGCCAGGAAATGTATGTCTCATAATCGTAATCCGAGTCTAGATCACTCGGTGAATACACAGATACACCATGCCGCTTATGCAAACCGATTTGTCGTGACCAACAATACGTATAAAGCTGTGATTATGTTTGAAATAAGCGTACAAAACAGTCGTTACACAGTTAGATGCCTTGTGCAGCGGTGCTAAATACTGACTTTCCCTAACAAGGGCACAGCAAGAGGTGAAAGATAGGGAAATACACGGAGCCGACAGCTGCGACAACTAGGTCGGCACGTTATTTTACGTCCTTCTGCTACAGACATACGTACATCATACATACATATGAAAGCAAATCACACGGAACATAACACACTCCGTATGGTTTTAAATACGAGACCCACGCATAAAAATAAACATGTCGGCATATAAAAGCTACATCGAGGTTTACCAGAACCTATTCCATTCCGCAGTGCGCCATCCGCAAAACAACTTTACAAGAAATAGTCTCTGGCCAGAGTTGGACCCTTTCTGCTACACACACGTCTGTTACGTTATCGGCGTTTGCTCTGATCAGTCATGAATAGTTGCTAATAATTAACTTGTTACAACCTCTTAATATGTGTGTCTATCGCCACAGAATATGTATCAATTAGCTGATCTAATAGATCGATTAGTTGAGAAGAGTGACTAAGCGCCCTCTGGTGGTAGCGCTGACAAACCACCCGGCTCCTTCACCATGTCATACATATTCGACCCCGATGCGAGTCACAACGGGTGCTTCAGGTACACGACGCCACATTGGGTATGTCCATCACATTTCATGGCAAACAGGGACATGGTTTTCACATTTCACCTTATGCAAGACCGCAATATATGCACTGAACTATCTTCGCATTTGAGTGGCTGAAAGAGGTGTGAAACGACCGCGGTACCAACGACAGGTTATTGCAGTACACAGCGGGGGAGACGTGTTTGGAGTCGGACTGTGTCGACAGATGGTTGTGTCAGAGTGAGGGTGTGGATGACTTGGGGCAGTCGGTGGACAGCACTGACCAGTTGGACACAGTGCCGCAGCATGCTACAAACACACGAAATCAAGACACATCACTCACATTAGGGAAGGTGTCATACGTTCACAAAGTGAAACAAAAACTATACGCCAAATTGGTTCAAACTGCCCCCCTCACCAATATATTTTGTTGGATTTACGATTTTTACGATCCAAAATTGCTATCGGTGTAAATCTGCATTAATGCATTTCACTCGCTAGGTGGCACCACTGTAACCATTTATTTCCCGTGATACGATGTGACAACCAAATCACCTCCTTTCTACGTATTGCGTTAACATATTTTGGGACTGCAAAGTTTTGTGACCACAGCATAGTTGCATGCTCAAGTTATGCATCCATACCACCCCACAGCTGCATATTCAAGCCATGCACCCACACCACCCCATAGCTGCATACTCAAGTCATGCACCAAAACCACCCCATAGCTGCATATTCAAGCCATGCACCCACACCACCCCATAGCTGCATAATCAAGCCACGCACCCACACCACCCCATAGCTGCATATTCAAGCCACGCACCTACACCACCCCACAGCTGCATACTCAAGCCATCCACCCACATCACCTCACCACTGCATACTCAAGCCACGCACCCATACCACCCCATTGCTGCATACTCAAGTCATGCACCCAAACCACCACATAGCTGCATACTCATGCCATGCACTCACATCACCCCATAGCTGCATACTCAAGCCACGTACCCATACCACCCCATTGCTGCATACTCAAGCCATGCACTCACATCACCCCATAGCTGCATACTCAAGCCACGCACCCATACCACCCCATTGCTGCATACTCAAGTCATGCACCCATACCACCCCATTGCTGCATACTCAAGCCATGCACCCACACCACCCCATAGCTGCATACTCAAGCATGCATGCATACTCCATGCACCACTGCATACTCAAGTTGCTGCATACATCAACACCACCCCATTGTGCATACTCAAGCATGCACCCATACCACCCCATAGCTGCATACTCAAGTCACGCACCCGCACCACCCCATAGCTGCATACCCATGCACCCATACCACCCCATTGCATGCAGCCACGCAACCATGCTGCATACTCAAGTCATGCACCCATACCACCCCATAGCTGCATACTCAAGTCATGCACCCACACCACCCCATAGCTGCACCCACACCACCCCATTGCTGCATACTCAAGTCATGCACCCACACCACCCCATTGATGCATACTCAAGTCATGCACCCACACCACCCCATTGATGCATACTCAAGCCATGCACCCATACCACCCCTTAGCTGCATACTCAAGTCATGCACCCATACCACCCCATAGCTGCATACTCAAGTCATGCACCCACACCACCCCATTGCTGCATACTCAATTCATGCACGCACACCACTATAATTAAAACAAATGGAAGAGGACCAACAGCTACCTAAAACATCCCATTGTTATACCCTATACAATAATCAACAAACACACCTGAATGTAAAGCACATGACACCTGCACTGGCCCATAGTTACAATTTGAACAACATCAAGGGATATACAAATAATTTTCAGAGTATTATTTGATGTGACAAAATAATCTGTTTGTTTTACAGTCAACTATAAAACATATTAAACGTCTTAGTTAAAAATTAACAGGACTGGGTTCAATTAAATATAAAAATAAAACAATTCAGTCTCCTATTATTTTTCAAATAAATTACATTGTTTCACTTAAAAATTAAATTAAAGATGCGATACACAGAATCCTCGACAGTGAACCAAATATTTTGTACAGGATTGATAGGAAATGTTGAGGGGGCAACGTTTTTATAGGTTTGTTCAGGTGAAGTTATCATATGCAAACAATGCTCTAATTAATCTTATCTATTCCAATTACACAAAATAAATCATAATTAATGCAACATTTCACAACCGGTATAAATTACAAAAACAGCAATTCAATATCTAATAGGTCGGGCAGATAACAATGTCAAATCTGGAGCTTGTTGCTTACGTTAGCAATCTTGTAAAACAGTTGTAGCGTTTTTAAAGCCAGACACGGTGGGTAGATAGGATTATTTTTTAATTTGTGCAACCTTTTTTGCCCAAAGTATGGAATGGATCATACCGAGCAAAAATATACTGAACTTTTTTGGCCATTCCTCCATTTCCATGGTAACAAACAAAATGGCTGCCATTTTGAGCAAATATTGACAAATTTTGAAACAATGCCATTCTTTTTTGAGCAAATATATAATTATAATTCTTGCAGATCCATGTTCTGTAAACATTCTATTATGAAATGATCAGAGCATCTTTCAATGTTTTGTTTTTATTTTTAAAGAACTTGTTGTAATGTGCAAAAAAACTTGTTTTTTTGCAACAAATATGCTTTCAAACTATTGACGATTTAAAAGTGTCTGATCATTTCACAGAGCAGTCTTCTGAATGAAACTCTGAAAACTTTTTTTGTACAGCATAATTACTCCCAGAGATATCCATTTACAAAAAGCAGAAATTTGAGAATTTGTTTTGAGAAAATGGCCATCAAAGATTGCATAATGGATTTGATTATTTGATATCGACATGGTTGATCCATGACTAAAATTCATTTACAGGTATGTACACGACAAGTAATTATTACAAATGTATAATCTTATGCCTGTATTGTAGCACTGAGCACACATGAAGAATGCCCAATGTTTTTCACACAATTCGACGTACCTGTGATATTAACAACATTTTGACCGTGGTTCCTGTTTATGCATGTCTACTCTGGGGTTATTACTGTGGCCTTCTTGGTCCCGGCCTGGCGTCTGTAACAAGTACATCAAACCCTGTAACATAACTGTATGCCCACATAAGTCGTTCCCTCTGTGGGAAACCTTTAATTGATATACCTGTATGTCGTGGTTTGCCAAAGTCACAACCAAATAGTTGCACATGACCTCTGTCAAGCTTTGCCTTTGCCACCAGTGTTAATAATGATTGTATATGTGAATAACTTGACCACTGCAGCATGACATCTCACAAGTCTCATCTCATTCCCGCATACAGTTGTCACTTTAAGAACTTTGCCCTATGTTTTTGTCAAAAAGAAACATTTTTGTGGCCAAAATGTCAACAAGATTTACCATGGAATGTACGAACACCACGTGTTCAGCATCCATTTTTTGATGGCTTGACGGAGCTTTTGCTAGGCAACAGGTCACGTGATGGATAGGTCAATTGGATTTTTTTCCGATCATAACTGTAAAGGTCAACATCGTTTGTAGTTGTGATCCAAAGAAATTTGTTTAACTTAGTCTTCCAACTTGATAAACAATTTCGTCATGTCTGTGGGTTAGTTGTGAAACAAATTAGGAACTAAACCTTCACCCGTAGTTACTCGATTAATGCCGTTTATGACATGTTCATAATATAACTATCTAGGATCTGGCAACTGAAACGGACTCATTACCCAGTAGTTTGTTTTATAAAGACCTACATAATGATGTTAACCTGTAAACACTGATGCTATGCAAGTGAAGTCCTACTTCGTGTTTTTTACTTTACTAGCAACTTGGATCAACTACAATTAACTGAAGTTAATAGCAATTGCGACAAAAAGTAAAAGCAGATGCAAATATGTTATATATTTTGTCTAACTGACTAGACAGGTATTGTCCATGGTAACAGTTACTTTGACAACAAATATGCTTTGCACATATATATGCATGATATACCATGCAGCCCATACTGTAGGGAATTCAACTTAGCTTGAAAAAAACGTAACTTCCAAGTTTTCAGTACAAATAAAATTGGTTAATTATACCTTAAAAATACATGACTTCTTTACAAAGATAAACAATTTACCCATGATTTCAAAATGCGAATCAAGTCATTTTATGATCTAAAGGATTCATTGGTTAACCAATTATGAATTTTACATTACCAGCTTTTTTACTGATGTGAGATTCCTGCAGCACGACCATACAGTGCTACAGTAAAAACTGTAATGTCATAATATAAAGTTATCACCAACCTTATTTAAAATGGCTTGCGCTAGATCCATAAACGCCTTCTCAACATTAATGTTTGTCTTTGCACTTGTTTCTAAGAATGGGATTGCATGTTCACGGGCAATCTGCAATGCAAGAACACTTTCAATATTACCTACACTTGACTGCAAACAATACAAGACTGACAAATCATAACAACTTAACAAGTGATCGGAAGGTAACACACGAACAACATTCCTGTGCTGTTTACATGAATCCTTTGGTAGCAAATTAGCAAGTATTCCAAATTTTGCACTATATAGAGCTGCATAGATATATAATAAGTGCATGATCAAATTAAATATACACAAATATATTAAGATTCTATATATGAATATTTTGAAGTTGCCTGATGCATTTGGCTGCCAACTGTATGACACGTGCAGTTTGGCAACATATATGTTGTGCCAACAGTTTTATTTAAAACCGAGTGCACTGGTCACTGATTGGTGATCATCAAGTTACACAATAAACATTTTGGTCAATTACATCAAGATCACTACAACAAGAAATCATCTTAATGTACAGTAAATTTCATTCAGTTGCAGGGATATTAAGTGTTCTGGTGCATTAACTAATCCTCAGGAACCTGAGCTCTTCAAAATAATGCAACAAACAAGATTTGTTAGGCATCAGATCAAGGACGTACAAGAACGTTCCGGTTTACTTTAAAGCAATGTGCAGCTCATTCCAGCTTTTAGGCACAGCAACAGAGAAAACATGCCTGTTCATGTTAAGCTACATTTTAGGAATAAAAACGTATAGTTATAAATTTGTCAATGTTTTGTTATATTTCTGTGTTGGACATACAGTTTCTCCTTTCTCCTTGGGTACTTGTCTCTTGTCTTCCATGTCACATTTGTTGCCCAGGATCATCTTCACAACATCTTCATTTGCATGCTAGAAACAGAGCACACATGCAATGACAGACTTGTCTACAAGCAGCAGGGTATTAAAGTTCTCACAATGCATCAGACATTTTCACAAGCAAGACATTTCAGTTTCCATACACAGTTCTTTAGCGGACAGTTGAAGCTACCACCATCAGTAAAAGGAAGCAAATGTTTTGTTTTCTAAAAACAAACTTGATGTTATAGTTGAACTCTCCAGAGTAACTTTAGGTCAAGATGCATGAAAATGTCATGTTTGTGTGTAAGTTAACAGGCTATCACCAAACTTCCTACAAAACACACAGCTGTCACTAGTGAACAAATTCTGGTATCAAACTCTGGACGATGGCACAATATCTTAAATAAAAATATACGATTAGTTTTCTATTTTTTAATGTTGCTACAGAATGTACACATTATATATATACACAGCGTTCGAAATAGCACTTGTCTGTGACAAGTGACTTTTGGCCCAGACAAGTAAAATTACTCTACATGGTTATCCAGTGGACAAGTGAAAATTTACATTAAATAGTGACGCGTGCAACATTGCAAACTTTTTATTTAAGGAAATTCAAATGTAAATGAAGTTCACTAGCAATCGCGCGCGTTCCAATTGTGTTAATGTGTCGGCGTCTTGTCGTTCCATCGCCAGTGTGTTGTACGTCAGTGTTCGACCGAATTTAGTGCCTGCGATAACAGGGTCATCCGCTGAGCGCACCGACCTAGCTCTGTCATACGCGTAGGACAGACTCCGCATCAGCCATCGTTGATCGAGGCTGTATTTCACACAATCATAAATCGTTCAGTTTGGCCAACGTACAACTTGCTTCCGCTCACGAATCATATTTGATGAACTTTGGAAGTAGTAGACTTTGTATCGCTACCTGTTATTTGAATAATTATATAGTTTTAACCATTATTACGCCTATCTACGCTGACTGGGCAGTCTTCCAAATCATCGAACGTCGTTAGCCGATCCAGATCGGTAACAATTTTCAAAACTTGTAACTGGCTCTCCGGTAAATCTATGGTGCTGGTTGATAAACAGGATATTAATGAAATTTCAGAAGTGTTGTTGTATCTATGTAACATTATTTTAACCAAAAATGTCGAGTTTTCGAAACCGAATTATGCAAGACGTGCGGCCGTTGACGGGGTGCCAACCGCCGTTGACATGTCGGCTTCCGCCAACTACGGCGGTCTGCACGCAGCAGCAACGTTACGACGTAACTAAATCTATAAATTATTTTCCGCCTGGTAAATGTAATTCAGGCACCGTTAAAACTGTTTTATCATCATTGAACTGGTAATATAATATTTAGTAAAAAATAAGCGTTTGTTTGCTGATGATCAATTGAATAGTATCTTCGTTTGTAAAATACAGAACTTTGTTAATATTGAAGTTCATAGAGGTTTAACAAAATACTATCAGATTATATAGTTTATTATGATTTTTGTGACAACATTTCCTGGCTTTGCATTGGTCGTGTTCTGGATGGTTGAGTGGCATCTTCAATGACAAACTGATGCAAAATTTTTACAGCAGTGTTATATATATATATATACACCATATTAAACATAAACACTTTTTGCAACATTATAAAACAAATAGCAAGGAAACAATTGTCTCATTCCTATCATCGTAATAATTATTTGTTATTAATAAAAACACTAAAATATTGGTATACATCATGTAACGTGTCTACTTTTAATATTCGTGATGAATAATAATGGACTGGAAAATAGTTGCAAATATAATTTTTCAATTTCAAAATTTGAAGATTAAATCAAATTGTGTCTTTGACCACAAGTCACTCAGATGTACATGCAATGAAACAGCAGGAACATTGTGTTGTCATAAAAATAAGACAGCCTTTTTATGTTTTTTCGAAGCTTCGATTCCCCTTCACAACCACTTGGACAAGTTAAAATTTTGGCGGACAAGAAGATTTCAAATCTTATTTGTCCGGCGGACAAGTAAATATTCTGGCTTATTTCTATCGCTGATACGTATATGTATTATATATATATATATATATCAGCCCTCGACATTAACACTGGCCCGCACCTTTTTTAGGCTGTCGGGCCAGTTCGGGCCACTAGTTTTCATATTTTACTGGTCTGCCAGGCCACTGGTTTCAATCCGATTGACAACCATCGTGTTTCCAGTAACACGACCCTATCTAGAAAAATAGGACAACCCTAAAGTAGAATCTTTTTATTTGATATTTAAATCAATGTTTGTTTTGTTACATTTTTGTTATAACTAATTAAATAACGGCAACTAAAACTCAGCCATGCTTATACGATGCCGTGTATGCACTGCCAAACTCATTTGTATCTGCCCGCTTGATTGACAATTGGCGGGGGTCATTAATTATTCACCCAATAAGCGGAAAGAGAACGAGGTCAGGACACTGAACAGCGTTCACATTGTTGCACACCAACACATTGCATACATCAGCCATAATGATGATGTGATACACATGGTATCGTTGTTCAGATGCACATTTATCATGATATAATGTGCTTGATCCTGGTGATACCGGCCTTAGCATTGAGCCTCAGGTACAACCAAAACCAAGAAATGCTTTTGATATGCTGAGGACAGCCAGCTAAAGTATCAAGCCCCAAGCTGAAAATAGGTTTGCATTAATAGCAGACTGCAGAGCGATAGCACGATTAAAAAACTTCATTTAACTTTGCATTATGGACTTCTTGTGAAGCGACCAACAGGCACCTCGGTATCAATATTTTTTTTTACTAAATCCGGACCAGTAACTTTTTTGGGCGGGCCAGTAACTTTTCAAATGTACTGGCCCCCTGGGCCAGTGGATACAAAATCTTAATGTCAAGGATTGTATATATACACATACATATATATATATGTATATACATAGCCCCTTGACCCGAGACATTATGACTGTTAGGCATACTCACTTCATCAATGTTGCGTATCCACTTTGAGATATTGTCAAATGTCTTTGCACTTGTGATGTCATAGACCAGCATGATGCCCATCGCCCCTCTGTAGTAGGACGTTGTGATTGTGTGGAACCGCTCCTGGCCCGCTGTATCCCTGGCAACGTAAACAACACAGATCGGATGATTTCATCTCAAATGTAATCGATTATGATTACTCTTAACATATAAGTATAATTATTACAAAAAATCTGTCAGGCAATAAATGATAGATGCTGAACACGTGGTGTGTTCAAACATTCTGTCTTATATTTTGTTGAAATTCTGGGCCCAAAAGTTTCTTGGTGAAAAAAAACGTAAGGGAAAGTTCTTAAATTGATAACTGTATGCTGGGAGTGTTTAATTTATACAATATCTTGCAGCAAAAGTAATTAAATTCACATATTTAACCGTTATTAATATTGTTGACAAAGCTTGACGGAGGTCATGCGCAAAGTTTTGATTGATTGATTGATTGTACGCAAACCGTGACGTAGCGGATCTATCAGTTGTTACCAGATGGAGGATAACACACTGACTTTTGGAACTGATGCGAACAAAGATGATTTGGAAACTATGTAAAAGCTGAAAGAGTAGACTCACCAACACCGTAAAGGATACCGACTTTATTGGCGATATTTTGAAAAAAACATGATTATTATTATGCAACGGTACTTGTTTATTTTGGTGGATTTATGACACAGGATTTTTAAAACATGCAATGCAAATCGTTACAAAGTGTCATGGCACCAGCCCTCTAAGTTAACTTTTTTGTCTAGAAGCCAAGTGGCTCCAAACTACATTTTTAGGAGCCAAATTAAAAAAGTAGGAGCCAAGTAATTGTGTGTGCGTATGTGTGTAATTGTGTTTTCAGTACAAATTTAATCCAAATTAATTACAGACGTCCGTTTGAAATATAAATAAATTTAACACATGTATGAATGTGTGGCCAGATACTAACTTTATGCATTATAACACAGTACACTGGCAAATTAATAACAGTCATATGTGGAATCCCTGAAATTACCAATAATTACTGTAAATATGTATGTATAGGGACACTGATTTTCCGTTTCAAAAAGGCAAATTCCGTTTCAATTCTGTTTAAGAAAAAGGCAAATTCCATTTCAAATGATATATTTTCCGTTTCAGAAAAGGCAAATTCTATGTGACGTCTTTTCCGTGTCAAATGATGCATTTCCTGTTTTAAGTGAAAAAGAACCCAATTTCTGTTCAGAAAAGTAATATTTTATTTCAAAATTCTGCCAACATTAAAAAAATTTCATAATACTCTTTTACTGTGTGGTTAACTTTTCTAATAACATTTATTTGTGCAATATTTGCAACACAGTAACAACCGGACATAATCAATTTAGATAATAAAATTGTTCCTAATGCAGCAGTGCTTAATATATAAGTTAATAAATGTAAATTACACAAGCAGTCATATTAACAATTATGAATGTTTAAATCACTGATGCTGTTTCACTGACAATTTTGTTCAACTATTATTACGCCATCCAACGGAATTTGTGAGAACTATGAAACGCGGACTATAATATCACTTTGAGCCAGCGTAACCTAGGCTGTTATTCCTTCGAGTTTTGTATTCGAAACCGGAATATGTACACCTATGTGTGTTCTAATGATGTGACAACTACATTTAATTAGCAACATGTCTTCAATGCGTTTAGTGGACAGCCAGACAACGTTCGTGAAACGGTTTACGTTAGCGCCTTCCGATCGCGTCCCCGTTTACGTCGGTTGACACGAGGTACCACGGACACGATGACACTTCGTAGCAATTTGCCGTTAAAAATCCTGTTTTAAATCCACCAAAATAAACGAATACTGTTGCAGAGTAATCATGTTTGTTTCAAAATTTCGCCAATAAAGTCAGTATCGTTTACGGTGTTTCCAAGAAACGACAACACATGGTTTATGAAACGGCAAATGACAACGCTTAATCTGTTATTATAGACTCGTCGCTGTCACCAGCGGGCGACCGTACATAATGTGTCAGTCGCCAAATAAAGAAACAGTCGCATATGCGACCAATTCAGTTACAATTTTGAGGGCTACATGGCACCCGTGGTACCTCGTGTCAACCAATGTAAACAGGCACACGGGCGGAAGGCAGTAACATAAACTGTTTCGCGATCATTGTCTGGCTGTCCACTAAGCGCATGGAAGACATGTTGCTAATTAAATGTAGTTGTCACATCATTAGAACATGCATAAGTGTACACATTCCGGTTTCGAACACAAAACTCAAAGGAGTAACAACAGCGTAGGTTACGCTGGCTCAAAGTGATATAGTCCGCATTTCGTAGTTCTAACAAATTCCTTTGGATGGCGTCATCTAATAGCGCTAGCTAAAAATTTAATGGTTGAACAAAATTATTAGTGAAACAGCATCAGTGATTTAAACATTCATAATTGTTAATATGATTACTTGTACAATTTACATTTGTTACCTTATATATATTAACTAATTAACTTAAGCACTGCTGCATTAGAAACAACCAGTCATTTATATGTAATTGTGTGACAGGAATTATTTTATTTAAATTGATTATGTACGGTTGTTACTGTGTTGCAAATATTGCACAAATAAATGTTGTTCGAAAAGCTAACCACACCATAAAACAGTATTATTTAGATGCATACATTGTAATAATTTAGATATCTTGCTAACTTTGAAATTCTTTTCTGAACAGAAATGTGCTTCTTTAGACAGTATGCCATTTTGAAATGGAAAATGCATCATTTGAAACAGAATTTTCCTTTTTTCTGAAACGAAAAATATGTCGTTTGAAACAGAATTTTCCTTTTTTCCAAAAGGTAATTTTGAAATGGAATTGAAACGGAATTTGCCTTTTGTTGAAACGGAAAATCAGTGTCGCTACGTATATTCAGTCATTTAAAATGTCACTATAACAATGATGAACAATCTTTTATAAATTGACCAACACACATACACAAGTATTGGTTTTAAGTTGATCTTTTGTATATACAAGTGCACAAAAGCCATTGATACTTGCACAGACCACAGTAACATTAGTATGAAACCAATGCCTGTGAGTCAGTGCTACAAATGTGAAATGCCACTATATGATAAATGGCAGACTAAAAATACCTGATTCAGCGACATCGCCATCACACTGACAGTGGTTTGGGTACCAAACCTACATACACAATTAGTGAAAATCACGATTTCAGACTCAAGATTTACAGAGGGAATAAATAATATTCAGAACAATAACTTACCATATCTGCAGCTTTATTTTCTTGCCACCTAATTCTACCGTCTTGATTTTAAAATCAATTCCTGAAACGAAACAACAGTCAGTACAACATACATATGCTCAAAAAGGAGACATATCACTCATACAGTTTAGACAATCGGTTATGGTTTTATGGAAAGGTATAGTTTTACTTTTAAAACTAGTTGTACTTCTATAATATTATGAAATAGTAATAATAGGGGCAATAAATAATTTAGGACTGTAAAAATTAGTACACATGGCAGACCTGGGGCCGAGTACATTTTTATGAGTACAAGTACGAGTACTTTGACGATGGATAAGTATGAGTACGAGTACATTGCTAAAAGCTGAGTACGAGTACAAGTAAGAGTACATTCTCACTCACGAGTACGAGTAAAAGTATGAGTACATTTACAAAAAATATAAATATTAAATAATGACGTATTTTAAATGTACTGGGATGTGTAGAAATGGTAAGGTTGTATACTATCAGAAATAACGAAGTATTAAAAAAATAGTTGAACATTTAAGTATTTCAGGAAAGTTTCATTTTATAACCAAATATATTTATTTTCCCCAGTATATATTGAGAAAGCACTCAGATGTACTCGTAATGTACTCGTAAAATCTGAGTACAATGAGTATGAGTACGAGTCCATGACCCATAAGTATCATGAGTACGAGTACTTCAAAAATGTACTCGAGTACACGAGTACATGAGTACCGAGTATAAACAGGTCTATAAAAAATTAGCATAGAAAATATTTCATTACAGTACTAATACATTAAATTTTTCATGTTTGATCAATCCACGTCGATTTAAAACAAATTAGTTTTTCTAAAAATACACAAAGATGACTGGCAGAGTGTATAAGTCTATTAGCACTCATGCCCTACAGTATTTCCAACGATCTTAACCAATTATATTATGCATATAAATGTTTCTTCAATGCACAAGTTGCCATATATTAATATGAAAAGTTTGTTATCATAGTCATTTGTTTATAAATTATAATAAACATCTATATAAACTTGTACCTTAAACTAGTCGTTTAAACATAAACACGTCATTTGGGTCACCGTTTAGTTTTTGTGACACAGCAAAATTTGAGGCTTGGCAATAGTGCTGGTTCGATACCTGATTTCTTCGATATCAATCGATACCAGAACGATACTCGTCCTTGATACTTACGTTGTAAATCTAATTCATATAGGGTATAATTCCAGATAGAAGCATACTATCCAATAGAAGCACACATCGTTTTTCCATTAGGGAAACATGCTTGAAAACACAGATGTTTCATGAATGAATGCTTGTTAATGTCATAGATGGCAAATTTTTGCAATATTGCTGCTGCCGCCACCTTGCTGAAACTTAAACTAAAGCTAACAAACACAGCTACATTTGCTTCACTGGATTGTATATGGTAATAGCAACAGATATTTTGTTATACCATCATGAAGTTTTGTTTTCATGTGAATAATGACTCTCGACTTTAAAACTGATTTTTTTGTTAACTAATTTTTGATAGATGCCCTCTTTAAGTTCTTGTAACTTTGGTGCTAGTGGGAATATTTGAATACAGTAAACTGTATTGGAATTGGAAATATTGTTGCTTTCCGTTTCTTGAATAAACATACATATGATTTTTTCACAATGTGACTGGTTTTCCTAGGCCGCCACACATTTATCTACGTCTTTGAAGTAATTTTCAAATAGAAGCATAATCATGATTACATCAACAACATGAACATGCAACACTGAACTGAGTACATGGAAAGGAGTATTGCCCCAGGCGATTAGCCTTTACAATGATAAATTATCTGGATGTGAACAACTGCTACATTGGTTCGCTCATGATAATTAATGTATACATTTAATATTCATGTCAGTGTTGATACCCTGTCCCCCAAATGGTTCCTGTCAGCTGGGCCAGGACCTTTCTAAAGTCACTGGCCCGCATTTCACAAAGTTACTTATACACGGCACAACTCGCGGATGGAAACGGCCTATGTATATTAAAAACACATACTACAATTATATCACTAGCTGATGACAATATCGTCAGAAGAACGCCACTGTTGTCAATTCAGTTTCTTTATGATGCTGCGGAAACTGGGATAGCCATTCTGATTTTAGTCTTGGTGCCATATCTCCTAAAAAGTCAACTATCATGTTTTGTTTTGATACAGTGGGTGCACTTGTGTGTTTTGAAACTTGTTGTGACTGACCAAAATTACATTACATGTTTTGGGTGCATATTCAACTATAAAAACCATGATAACGCCGCCCCATGAACTCATTAGCCTAGGCGTGCATACCATTAATCGGAATTATGGTATATCGACCGCGAAGTTGTTTTATTACATGGGTCATAATGTGGAGAAACTGCACAGTCAGTCCTGTGTAAACACTAACAACCAGTATGCAAATGCCAGGAGATGACACAATACCGGCTTAACCGCACAGATGATAGAGAGATGGTTATCGCATTGCATTTGCCATGGCATTGGCCATTGCCACGGAATTGCGCGACTCACGAAGTTGGGTCGGAATGTCGGGGGCGAAGTTGATTGTGGGGCGATTCCGAAACTGCCCTGCTTCACTTCCGGGGCAGAATGGGAATCCCATAACGCCCGGGCGAAGTGAGGACAAACCGTTCAGTCGCGTGACAGTATTTGGCTGAGTGAGACGTTTTTTTGCGAGCTTCTTATCTTAGATTTATATTACGACACGTGCTAGACAGATATTGCATTTGTACTCATTTGATTGCCTGCTGTAATTTCGGAATTTAAACGCATCGTGATTAAGTGTTTTATATAAAATAACTTAGTTCAGGGATGTTAGTTGTAACGTAACGTTAATTGTAAACTGATCAGTGCCATTGAGTAAGATAACGATTGAAAGACGAATTATATAGTAATTTTTAATATGGATACTGATCATAAATCGTACATGTCCGACGTACTTGGCCGTTTGCTGTCGTCGCAAAATTCTAAAGTTATACCGGAGGAAAAGAATGGCGAAATCGTTAGGCAACTCCAACATGAAGCTGCGCCCACCGCTACTTCTTCCACCGACAATCCGAAACTTCGGTGGTGGATCAAACGTAAGCGCTTCCAACTAGTGAACTAGTGACATATACACCTCTTGTTGGGGCTTGATGGGTACATTAAGTACCAGTATATGTCAGATATTCAATTTACCATATATTCATAAGTTACTGTGTATTTAATCCCAATTTCTCTGTTGTAGCGAGCGCAGCAACACATCACCACACACATAAGCATACATTTACATACAAACAGACATGGACATTACGGTTGTGCTGACAAAGAATTTCTAAAATCTGACAACATTACCAGGCCTTTCCTTAGCCACAAAAAAACTTTTGGCTATCTTGATTTAATCAAAAGTGTGCGTTTTAGTAAGTGAACTCCTTTTAAAGTTAAAAAATCCAGTATCATTTGAGCTATTTATTTAATTAATACTGTTTCCATTTGTTTTATTACCATTGTGCCAATGAGAGGCATTTATTTATGTTCTTATCAGTTGTAATTACCCCACATAATACATACGCACACATACACAAACACACCGTTGCATAATCATTTACTCATGGTGGAATAGGCACTGTCACCTTCCCGTTGGTTTCTGCCGTTAAACACACTAGCAATATGTCACAACAGTGTGTGTGTCATATTGTTGGTGTGTGAACCGAGAACAGTGTGCACACACAAACTTACGTATTATAATACGACGACGACCGACACAGCTGCTGCACGAAGAACACCACCGAAGCCAGAGTGCACATCGCGCAGTATATTTAATATAAATATAGTATGTTTAAATGTAATACACTGTTGGAAACTGTTGAATTTTGAACTGAATAAAATCGATGAATGGTGTACAGTTTTTAATAAACAACGGTCAACTGATCGATAATATTGTACTGCTTGTGTAATATCTGTAATATAAGGATTATTAACGCTTACAAGTGGCTAAACGTCGTCTGATCTTGCCTACTAAGCTGCATTAAAACGTATTTAACCCATTCTTAAGCAAAGCGTATTTGTGAATTTCAATTGCACTTTACACGCCGCCGATGACGACGACGCGCGACTACTTGGTGTGACTGTTAGTTTAGATTTCCTTATCCTACCCGCCCGTTCCCCTTTCTGTACTGTTGCTGCCTCAGTCTCTCAACTCTTGTTTCCTCTTGTCCCTGTCTGTCATAGTTAGCCGCCTCGCATCCCGTTTCTTTCGATGTTGTGATAATATTCAAATCTCATTGCTACTTTGCCTCATAATGATTGTTTTAGGATAGTGTCATGAACCCTGACATATTTTCAAAATGTGTTCAATTAAAACAATAGGTTGAACAAACACTCGATTTAATAGTAATATGAAGCAATGTAATAGTAATTGACCTATTAATTTTATAGTACTATTTAAAAATTGCATTACAACCGTGTCGCCCACATTAAAGTGTCCAGAATTGAAATTTGCCTAACTCTTTCACCCCTGTCTAAGTGTCAAATCCGTCACGCAAAAGCTGCTCAGCCCATCATTTCGAAGATCACGACGTTCTTCACGGAAGGCACCGCCGCAAACTCTTCCGCCACGCAAACGACTGCGTCCGCTAGAGCAAGAGGACAACACACCGGCGACGCCAGATCGTTCGTGCCGATTAAAATCAACGAAGGCCTCTCGCGTTCTATGTAGCCGATGTGCTGCCGCAAACTGTCCAGACGCATTCCACCAAACCCACGGATGACAGCGCTGGTGAAGAGCTTCGCCAAATGATGAAACAACGGGATTATTCTCACTTTGCCCCGGGGCAAAGTGGGAATAAATGCTCTAACTCGACACTACTCTGAAATATTGTTTCGTTTTTGTGCTTGTAAGCTTGCATTTACAAAGTATTATAGGCACTAACAGTTTGACGTACATGCATACAGATATTTCGGCGGTATATATACGATTTGACGACTGCGTGCAGGAAACAACGGGATTATTCTCACTTTGCCCCGGGGCAAAGTGGGAATAAATGCTCTAACTCGACACTACTCTGAAATATTGTTTCGTTTTTGTGCTTGTAAGCTTGCATTTACATAGTATCATACGCACTAACAGTCTGACGTACTTGCACGCAGATATTTCGGCGGGATATATACGATTTAACAACTATCCGATTCAAATTACGGCATTATTCCCATACTGCCCCAGGGCGAAGTCGGAATCAACGGCGTTTCGCTTGCTGCTACCGATTCCGATACGGCCGGGCTTTATGGGAATTCCCATAATGACCTGGGGGAAGTGGGAATCATTCCCACTTTGCCCCGATTCCCAAAACGCCCCCAACAGGAACACACAATATCGACTAGTGTGGCATTTCTCAAATCAATGAAACATTAAATGTTATTTGATAACGAAAACTGACATGCTATTTGCCCAGTAATAGAATAAATAAATAAGGTAGCCAAATTACAAATAGGCCTAATAATTAACAAGACTAGTTTAACTTTTAAGAAGATGGAAAAGCTACCACACTGGCACCAGCACCAGTCATAGCTATTCGGATATTTAAACCATTTATAAACCACAACTACCTACCTATGGTAGAAATAAAAGTTGTGTTAAAGGCATCATCAGAAAACCTAAATAGTAGACATGTTTTTCCAACTCCCGAATCACCTATTAACAGTAATTTAAACAACAAATCGTAAGTCTTCTTCGCCATTATCCTGCCCTTAGGCTGAGGCTGTCTGTCAATATGGCGGCATATCACCTGATACCTTAGTCTACTTTTAAAATAAAATGTTTGCAAAATATTTATTATGGCGCGAAATATTTTATTTCTCTAACAATTAAGATATACAACATTTATTATCAATAAATATTTTCATTTTAACAATCCCAAACAACGTGTCATGTGCCTAGCATTAATTATAAAAACAAAATAACGTATGGCATGAATCAAGGTAGATGAGTCATTCAAGCCTGCCACCTAGCGGTAAGCGCAACACGAGGAACGCCCCCAAATCGTTGCCACAATCTCAAGAAGGTGAGGCCACAACCGTTGTTCAAATCAATGTCGCCCTCTGGCGCATACATCTACATACAGATACAGCGCAACGACCCATACATTGACCTAAATATGCAAGGGATTGTCTGCAATAATTCCTAATTTATTCTGGGTTCTAATCAAGAACCTTAACTTTCGTTGATTTTGCTCAACAATTCAGTATGGTCTATATGTTACTACATTGAGTTCTCTTGTAATGAACATCAGATTATATATATATATCAGCTTTTATATATATATATATATACATATTATATATATATATATATACACACATAAATATATATATATATTTGTGTGTGTGTGTTTGTATATATATATATAATATATATATGTTTGTATGTATATATATATATATATTATATATATATATATCATGTGGGGGTGCGCACACAAGCATGCGTGCGCACAATACACAACCATAACCACAAACGCACAAACGCACGCACAGGCCTGTAGCCAGGGGGTTCACATGAAAAACCCCTTTCTCCAAAATGTTAAACCCCCTCAAATGTCATTCTCAACAATCCCCTCGCGTAAAAGCTGCTTGATGTTGTTCAAAACATTACCCAGTAGTCAGGGAGCATGTTTGCCTGATACCATGGGAATGTAGTGGTGAAAGCAAACCATCAGTGTAGTTGGCTAAAGGAGACCTCAAAGAACAAGAAAACACAAGTCGGCAACTAAAAGGAATGTGTTCAGTCAATTTTATGAGTGGTTAAACAATGCGTGGGAGACGCTCAACCTGCTTAGGGTATATTATTTTTTAAAGTAATTATGACAAATCTATTTTACCATTTAGAGAGTGTAGATCAATGAAAGTAAAAATGTATGGAACGTTTTTTATTCAGACCCCCCGTTGCCATGGTAACAAACAAAATGGCTGCCACAACGAGAATATATACCTGTCGTTACCAAATCAGATAATACCATAATTCCTTCTCTATCATATCTAACCTATGTTGCATTATATAACTATAACCACATATTTTAAATATTCATAAATTATAGGCTTTATTTAAAAAAAACTTAAATTGGCGAAAAATCTATGTTTTTTGTTATAATTACCTAAATCTTAAAACAATAATTGTGCAACTTATTACAAATATATCTTTGTTGTTGTGTGGAGAACATAATACCGAATACAACATTCTAAACTTGACTGTCCTGATATTTATATTACCCAAGATAATATTATGCTGAACGCAACACCAATAAATTCTATTTCCTGTAAATGACCGCCAAAGATTCAACAACGAAATGTATTACTTGACATACTTTGTCCCGAAATAGATGTGCTATAGACGTATGTCATTATTATAACTGGGAATTATCTTGATTGTAAATACACAAAGCTAATGGAATATGACAAAGTGCCACATCAAAAATTATTGCTTAAACTAAAGTCCCATGGCATAGGAAATGGTATAATTAACTGGATAGAAAAATGGCTGATTGAGAGTCTGACAGAAGACAACGGGTAGTAGTTGTTGGGGAGGCTTCAAACTGGAAATCAGTTTTGAGTGGAAATCAGACATATGGTTCTGCCCCCTCCCCATTAAATGTGAGCGTGAATGTTTGTTTTCGTGGCGAGCGTCAATGGCGAGTGGAAATATAAATTTTATGAGAAGGTTAATGTGTATTTTTGTCGATTGTGAAAGGTGTGTGCAATTGGACGGCAGCCATATGGCGGCGCGGCAGCAACACATTCCAACAGCACTCCCCCCTCCCCCCGTCTTCCGATGTCACAGTCGAGTCAACTGAGACAGCCACAAGGTGAAGGATGATGGGAAGATCGAGCCAACCGAGACAGCCACAAGGTGAAGGATGATGGGAAGATCGAGCCAACCGAGACAGCCACAAGGTGAAGGATGATGGGAAGATCGAGCCAACCGAGACAGCCACAAGGTGAAGGATGATGAGAAGATCGAGCCAACCGAGACAGCCACAAGGTGAAGGATGATGGGAAGATCGAGCCAACCGAGACAGCCACAAGGTGAATGATGATGGGAAGATCGAGCCAACCGAGACAGCCACAAGGTGAATGATGATGGGAAGATCGAGCCAACCGAGACAGCCACAAGGTGACGGAAGATGGGAAGATCGAGCCAACCGAGACAGTCACAAGGTGAAGGATGATGGGAAGATCGAACCAACCGAGACAGCCACAAGGTGAAGGATAATGGGAAGATCGAGCCAACCGAGACAGCCGCAAGGTGAAGGATAATGGGAAGATCGAGCCAACCGAGATAGCCACAAGGTGAAGGATGATGGGAAGATCGAGCCAACCGAGACAGTCACAAGGTGAACGAGCGTCAATGGCGAGTGGAAATATAAATTTTATGAGAAGGTTAATGTGTATTTTTGTCGATTGTGAAAGGTGTGTGCAATTGGACGGCAGCCATATGGCGGCGCGGCAGCAACAAATTCCAACAGCACTCCCCCCTCCCCCCGTCTTCCGATGTCACAGTCGAGTCAACTGAGACAGCCACAAGGTGAAGGATGATGGGAAGATCGAGCCAACCGAGACAGCCACAAGGTGAAGGATGATGGGAAGATCGAGCCAACCGAGACAGCCACAAGGTGAAGGATGATGGGAAGATCGAGCCAACCGAGACAGCCACAAGGTGAAGGATGATGAGAAGATCGAGCCAACCGAGACAGCCACAAGGTGAAGGATGATGGGAAGATCGAGCCAACCGAGACAGCCACAAGGTGAATGATGATGGGAAGATCGAGCCAACCGAGACAGCCACAAGGTGAATGATGATGGGAAGATCGAGCCAACCGAGACAGCTACAAGGTGAAGGATGATGGGAAGATCGAGCCAACCGAGACAGCCACAAGGTGAAGGATGATGGGAAGATCGAGCCAACCGAGACAGCCACAAGGTGAAGGATGATGGGAAGATCGAGCCAACCGAGACAGCCACAAGGTGAAGGATGATGAGAAGATCGAGCCAACCGAGACAGCCACAAGGTGAAGGATGATGGGAAGATCGAGCCAACCGAGACAGCCACAAGGTGAAGGATGATGGGAAGATCGAGCCAACCGAGACAGCCACAAGGTGGAGGAAGATGGGAAGATCAAGCCAACCGAGACAGCCACAAGGTAGAGGAAGATGGGAAGATCGAGCCAACCGAGACAGCCACAATGTGGAGGAAGATGGGAAGATCGAGCAAACCGAGACAGCCACAAGGTGAAGGATGATGGGAAGATCGAGCCAACCGAGACAGCCACAAGGTGAAGGATGATGGGAAGATCGAGCCAACCGAGACAGCCACAAGGTGAAGGATGATGGGAAGATCGAGCCAACCGAGACAGCCACAAGGTGAAGGAAGATGGGAAGATCGTGCCAACCGAGACAGCCACAAGGTGACGGAAGATGGGAAGATCGAGCCAACCGAGACAGTCACAAGGTGAAGGATGATGGGAAGATCGAACCAACCGAGACAGCCACAAGGTGAAGGATAATGGGAAGATCGAGCCAACCGAGACAGCCGCAAGGTGAAGGATAATGGGAAGATCGAGCCAACCGAGATAGCCACAAGGTGAAGGATGATGGGAAGATCGAGCCAACCGAGACAGTCACAAGGTGAAGGATGATGGGAAGATCGAGCCAACCGAGACAGCCACAAGGTGAAGGATGATGGGAAGATCGAGCCAACCGAGATAGCCACAAGGTGGAGGAAGATGTGCGGCGGCGCGGCGGAAAACACATTTCAGAGGTTTTGAAGCTACGATAGCCTTCCCAATATGACATTCGTTCCCGGGCCAGTGGACCTATATTATTCTTAATATACATCAACGATTTGGACGATGATATAAGAAGCAAGGTGTTGACATTTACGGATGATACAAAAGTCTTTAGAAGGATTAAACGTGATGGAGATAGACAGCATTTATAAGATGATAATGACAGGTTGATAAAAATTTGGTCTGAAAAGTGGCAAATGTTGTTCAATTTTGGGAAATGCAAATGCCTCCACACAGGACATGGGAACGAAGATGTACAATACACAATGGGGGGTACTGTAGGGCAAGGCCAGCGAAAGCGAGACACTTTCACTTGATCAACTGGTCAAATTTCTTTTATAAAATCTAATTTGTAGACATTTTTATTTGAAAGACCACATATTCTACGATGTATATTACTAAAAAAAATATTTCCTCGATACACATGTATATTGAGCAAGAGGACTTGATAGTATTGGTAGAATGTCATTTACATGTTCATCATAATTTAGTGTCTGTTTATCTGACCAACTTTCATACAAGAAGTTTTTGCATTCCATCATTTTCAACAACAAGGAAATTCAACCTATCAGGTTGTATCGATGTCCATCACACGAAGAAGAATGCAGCTGTGTTTGTACAAACCATTGATATGCCTTATGTAGAGGTTCCCAATATATCAGACACCATTGTATTGACACATTGGAATGTATTGAAATGTGTTGCTCCTTCAAACATGCGACATGTTTTCGTAACGTAAATCGGGAGAAAATGGAAAATAATAAAAATAAACTGTCAAAAACACAACATTTGTTTACGAAGTAATCAAAGTTACTATATATTACTTATTGTATTCACTGTGAGATGCAATTAAAAGGTGAACAGGTTGCACTGCATGTGCCATCGATCGTGCTAACAAGTTATTAATAAAGTAACCATGAACATTGATAATAAAAACTTGGTATTCTTTCTTTGCACTCTTTCATGTGAAGCGCGGACAATTGCTTTCTTCTGCGAACTGCTGTGTGTTTTCTCCACCTCGTTAAGAAGGGCATCATGGTGCACGAGAATGTCCTTGATTTTCGGTACTTTCGTCGGAGTGAAGCCAGCATTCTTTATATACTCATTTGCCTGATTTTTCGGACTCGATCCTTCAACAGTTTCTCCTTGTCTGTCGCTATTATCTTCGCCAGAATGTCTCAATCTGGACAGTTTTCTGTAATATTTTCAGCTTCTTTTCCACCAGCTTGTTTCTTTGCTCGAGTTCATCAAGTTTCACCTCTTGTTGGTATATTGTGTTGTTTTGCATTGACGCAGTAGTGCTAGTGCGTTTCCTCTTCCTTGAATTTTGAAATGGCAATTTCACAGTAAGTATTGTATCTGGCAAGATTGTTATTGTGCTGTCGCATGGCCCGCCATTTTCTTCTGCCACCTCTCGAACTTCTGGCTGTGTAGCAGCACTTGCTAATGCCTTGAGCTTTCTCCGATATGTTTTGTTGTAGACGCGTCCCTTTCTTCTCTTTTCCTGCAGTTTTGACATTGGTAGGTTGTCTCTTGGCACGTGATATTTCTCCTTTCTTCCGTAATGTGGATCTGTTGTCTTTTTTCTATCTCTGTAAGCTTTCTGGCGCTCAGTTGATGTTTTTGCCATGGTTCCTATAAACACTAACTAAAAATGCTTCAAAAACTGCACACGCATGTGCCCATAGCCATATGTCATCAAAGTTTGTCAAAAATATTAATAATAATGTTGTTAATCATGTCGTACAATATTACATGGGCATATGAATCTAAAAACAATACATAATGTGAAGCATTTTAATATTTATCCAAGTCTCACGTCGTGTATACGAATTTCGATTTACGTTACCATTTGCGTTACGTATTCTTTACTGGTCCATTGAATGGCACGCGTTCACATTTCATTCAATTTAATATCGCCCTTCGAAGAATAAGTACTCTCACACTAGAAATAGATAATACATTTGCTATCGTTATATTTCCTCCGTTAATCTGAGTGAGTTATGCTTCAAGTCTCCTATTAGTGAAATTATTAACGATTTATTTACACTACCGCTGCGATTAAACTTAACGAGTCACTCAACCATGGGCATGGTAAAATTTCATGGCAGCTTGCTACGCGTTAATACAATTATTTGTCGGCATAAACGGAAATGGTGTCACTAACTCAGTGTAACGTAAATTGGGCAAATTCACGACTTAAGCCCTCTACACTGTTTCAAGGAATGCCGGAGCGAATGTATATTGTTAGTTATAGGGGCCTATGTTAGTTCAAATTTGGGCTGTTTGGAGTAAATCACCTAAGACCTAAGGTAGTTGAATAACAGCGAAGCATTTCTTTTGGCATGCCCCTACATACTTTCTTCAGTATCGCCGTAACGTATATATTATAAATCGAATCCTTAAAGTTGAAAACTGAAACTTTTAATATGTTTGTCCTGTGACTGTCGCATTAAGATAACAGCTGCAAATAATTGTAGTAGGTCGTATATATATATTAATATATTTCAATAACAATTTGCAACTACGTCTGGTTTGAATTTAGAGTTGGAGAACAATCAAAGGAAACATCGTAACGTAAATCGCACGATTTCGGCGACACACTATTCAAGAGCACAGGCACATAATTTTGTACTGCAGGTGATTTATTTATACCATAAAATAATCTACACTTTGTATTAGATAAAGGAAATCACACACGAGGCACTTTTATAATAAGTAATTTAATAATTTGAACAGTGGTTAATTTTACCCAGCCAGAGTGTTGCCGGCGACATGCGAAAACGCACACTTGCGCCGCGTGCATGCGTTCGTAATTCTGCAAATTTTACAGTTAACTACATAAAACTATACATCATTTTAATCCATAGGATGTCTTCTATATATAGCCATTGGAGTCGTAAATTTGTATGCAATTTACATAGGCTCATATAACAACCACGAAAACGGCCGGCGACAGCACTTTTTCAAGTGTCTCGTTTTCGTTGGCCTAGCTTGCCCTGTACTAAGTAGGGCCTAGGGGAAAGTGCCTATAGGGCACCCTGTTCCCAAGACGCACACCCCCACTTTCCTGGAAATCCCGCCAATATTACGTAGTCAGTACATCATATATTCCATGTCGGTATGATCCCTCGTTGCGCGCAGTGAACGAGAGTGGATAAAGCCGCCGTGGGGCGATTGGAGCGACAGCAAATTTAAGTAACATGACACTTTTTCTTACTATTCTTAGACAATTTCGCGATAATTGTCAAACGATTGCAGATAGCATGACTATTTTTGGGTGACCGCAAAAAATAATTCTTTGAGGCGTATTATCGCTTTTAAATCACTGCCCAAATATTGTATTCATTCGAGAAATGAGCTTGTAAACGAAAAACTCTCGTTCTCAAAATGCACACTGGGTGTGCGTTTTAGGAACACGGGATGGGCCTTTTAGACACACATTCATTACTGATTTGGCTACTCTGATAATAATAACAATTATTATTATTTATAAAGTGCCCTTTCAAAAAATTATATTCAAATAAGTTAATTAAAATCGTTCAAATAACGATACATTTAAGCTTATGCAATCATTTATGTAAAGTAAAGATAGGCCTAAGTTGATAGTTAAAACAGTAGCCGAATATTATTAATGAAATGTGTTTAGAAAGTATGACACCTTTTAATTGTTCAACACCACATTCATTTCTAGGCGTAAACCAACCAGATTTAGCAACTGCAAACAATATGATCTCATTATGCTGCTAATTTCAGATGGCAAAACATGGTTACAAAAGACGGGGTCACTATGGCCAACAAGCATTGCAAGAGGCACTGGCTAGTCTATGGGAGGGCGAGTCATTGAAACGTGTAGCGAAACCTCTGGTTTAAATAGGAGGACTCTACGGATACATCGTGACCAGAAAGCCAGGGCTAATTAAGTTAGGCTCATTTCAACAAACCCTTCCTCGAGAAATCGAGGTTGAACTAGCCATGCACATACTCGACATGCAGGGAAGGCTTTTCGGCCTGTCTGGGAACGACATGCGATAGCTTGCATATGAACTGGCCGTGAAGAACAACGTACCTCACCGATTTGTCGAAACGAAGGAGATGGCAGGCAGGAAATGGTTGAATTGCTTCGTCAGTAGTCACACCGACCTATCTATTCGGAAACCTGAGGCGACCAGCATGGCCAGAGTCGTAGGGTTCAATCGTGCACAGGTGCAATGTTTCTACGACATCTTAGGAAACCAAGTAAACAAGGGTTTCAAGGCAGCGAATGTGTGGAATATGGACGAGAGTGGACCGACTGCTGTCCACATGCCAAGAAGAATCGTGGCCAGATGTGTGCCAAAGCAGGTTGGAAAGATATCATCTGGAGAGATTGGTAGAACGGTGACGGTGATTTGTGCAATGAATGCTGAAGCACCTGTGCACCACCTATGATCATGTTCTCAAGAAAAATGATGAGAGGTGCACCGTCTGGATCCGTTGGTGCCTTCAGCAGCAATGGGTGGTTGGACGTGGTGCTATTTCTGCAGTGGTTGCGCCATTTTGTTTCACAAAGGCTTCGCTGACCAACCAGGTAAGTTATGTCTAAACAATCATATTTATGCACATTTGTTCCTGCCAATAAAGATGCTGACACGTGCAAAACGTGTCTCATGCACACCATTTATATTTTGTTATGTAATATTAAATGTTTTGTGTCAATTTAAGGTATATGTTATTGTAATGTCGTGCTATCATTATTGTCCATACTAGGTCCTGCTCCTGCTTGATGGACACGTTAGCCACAAATCACTGGAGGCGATCACATTCGCAAGGGACCACGGCGTGGTGATGATATGTCTCCATCCATACAATACCCACAGGCTCCAGCCACTGGATCGCACATTCGTCGGCCCACTCAAGTCATTATACAACTCTGAATGCGACAAGTGGATGGTTAGCAACGCTGGGAAGAGCATCAACTTCTTCGAAATAGCAGGTACACGACTGAATGCGTAAATGTAGACGTATTGACAATACGTTTCTGATCAATTTACTTTTATCGACATTTCTGGTATGTTGTTTTTGGAACGACACACATATCACACATAATACTCAGTGTGGAAATATGTTATGTCACAGCAAAGTGGCGTAACATTATATATTGTTCTTACTTCTAGCCCTCTTCAATGGGGCATATGTGACTCAGACTCAGACTCAGAATCAGTTTATTTGACCTATATATACGATATATACACAATGAATAACATGAATACTAGATAAGGTCGGGAGACTCCCATTAAGATATACAATATCGCTAGCACAGGAGCCACCCCATAAATATAATCAACATCAAAATTTACATGTCACAATATGCATATGCCTTGTTTTACAGTTGATAATTACTCAGTGTATCAGCATTCATACATAATACAAGGAGATTAAATGTACTCTTGTACAAATTGACGTACATATGGACACTTAGGTATACATTTCAATACGTATTACGAATTACATATAAAGCAATTATGAATACGACAACAGGATTCATAATTTAAAATAAGAAAGTTTGTTGTGTATGTTGAAAAACCATACAGACTGTGGGTGTAAATTTTATTAATGATAATACTTGGTGTATTGTTAACTGTCTCAACTATGTTGTGTCTAATGCATTTTTTTGCAAATTCATGTTTGAATCTGCACATATACAGATTATTTCTTTCACGTGTGCAGTGCTGATGAATATTATAGATGTGTGTGTTTGGAAAAACATTGAAGTAGTAGGGTAAAAGATTGTTAATTAATTTGTAATACAATTTTAATTGTTGGATTTTATAAATGTCATCCAACTTTAGCAACTGAAGTCTTTTAAAAATAGGACTTGTGTGAGCATTATATTTACTTAAATTTGAAAATTCGATGTGCCTGATGACCCCATAAAAGTAAGCCATAATTAATATGAGGGAGAATAAGAGCATTGTACATAATATATAATGTAGAGATTTTATTTGCTATTTTGTTTGTATGACTCTGCCAGTTTAAATGGTTATTTATTGTGATGCCTAAAAAATTGAAATCATTTATACATTCAATGTGTGCCCCATCTATTTGTAACACTGGGTATTCTATTTTCTTTTGAGGCATATGAAAAATCATGAATTTAGTCTTTTTGGAATTTAGTGACAGTTTATTAGCTTTTAACCAATTACTAATCTTTGTTAGTTCTTTGTTAATATTTTCACTTCGCATTTGGCCTTCTGAATCATTAAATGTTTTTAGTGTACTAGTAAGGGTGGTGTCGTCAGCATATGTTATGAATTTGAAAATGCCCACACATTAAATTTCTATAGTTAAATGTGACTGTTCTGTTTTGAGTTAACTCATAATAAAATGTGTAATAAATATGGCTGCAGTTCTAGTAAGCTAAAATTGCTTTTTTGGGGATGCGTTTTGTGACTATTGAACTAATACAAAATATGATAGGGTGCGTTTTGTAAACAGGGGGTGTGCGTTTCAAGAACTATGTTCCCAAGACGCCCAATTTCCCCAAACAGACGTTTTTTGTCATAACTTTTAAACTAAAAAAGATATCCACGTGAAACGGCTACCAGCTAAACATAACTACGAACTAAAACAGCTAATGTAGTTTATTTTGCTATTAGCATGATCTTTAGAATTTGGGTTGTGTACAATACATCAAAGTTAAGCCTTAAGGGGGTGCGCTATAGGCACTTTTCCCTACTACTGTAAAAGAAAAGAACTTAAGGTTAACCATTAGTGCTGATATGAAGGTTTTCCTATCTCCACTCCCACCAAAAACATTGGGGGTTGAGCACCCTAAGTCCCCCGGTTTTGGCGCCTCTGTATTATATTAAAAGGGCACTGTATAGATTTGCACTAATCCACGGCAGAAGTATGTTGTCGGCCGATCGACGCTTGGCGTCCGCGGCTATTTATACAACAGTCTGGTGTTGGCGATATGTTTGCCGTCGTTAATTCTCGGGAACACAAGACAAGCGTGCGCTGCATTTAGTAATTGTGTTGTTGATAATCATTTATTTATTTAGTGTTGTTAGTTTGCAACAGTATATATCATAAATAAATCCTTATCAACAACACGATCACTAGATTCAGCGCACACTTGTCTTATGTTCCCGAGAACTAACGACGGCAAACATATCGCCTGCACGAGACTGTTCTATATAAATAGGCGCAGACGCCAAGCGTCGGCCGACAAAATATTTCAACCGTGGAATAGCGCAATCTATACAGGGCCTCTTTAAAGCCATTGGAGCTCATTTTGTATTGATACGCTCAAAACACTAAACACACACAGTACTGATTGCAAATGACATACCGAACCTAGTCATAGACATAGTAATTATTGTTATTCCAGCATAGCTAGGCGTCGGACTGTGACACACTGCAATTGTGCTACGTAGTATCATGACGCTATGCCTATTACGTTCTATCTACATGATTGTCGTTTTATTAACCAATGACGTTCCTCCTTTTATTCGGATTTGAATAAAGATGTCGAATTCATACAAAGCGTGCTTGTGACATGGTGTCAGAAATATAAACAACTACGCCTACTCAAGTAAGTTGTACTTTTGCGCACAAATGCCGCACTAGTCTACAACTATGGAATCGCTACGAAGGCCCGATACTATGCGTTTTGACGCGGCCAATCTAGCGGTAACTTGGCGAAGATGGAAAGCAAATTTCAATGTGTACCGACAAGTTGCGGAACTGAGCGATAAAGCAGCCGTTACGCAAGTCGCAATTCTACTGCACAGGATGGGGTTCGACGCGGTTGAAATTCATGAAACGTTCACGTATGGTACAGATGAAGACAAAACTGACATTGAAGTTGTGCTACGAAAATTCGACGACTATTGCATTCCACGCGAGAATAGCGTCTACGAGCGATACAAATTCTGGAGCAGAGACCAGAAAGAGGGCGAGAGCATTGATCAGTGGGTCACTGATTTGCGCACTCGTGCGTCGACTTGCAATTTTGGAGATCAACAGGAGCTGTTGCTTAGAGACAAAATGGTGTTCGGCGTGCGTGACGAACGCATAAAAGAACGATTACTCAGGGAAACTGACCTAACTCTTGGTAAGGCACTGTCCATATGCAGAGCTTCCGAAGTTAGCAAGGCACAGTTACAAACGATGTCAACGAGTGGCAACCCTGAAACAAGCACTGAAGTTCACGTCATCAAACGCCGACAAGCTGACAAATATAAAGCTAAAGAGAGCACCAAACTGATACGCGATTGCAAGTACTGTGGGCGAACGCACGAAGCAAAGAAATGTCCCGCGTTTGGAAAAGTCTGCAGTCAATGCCAGCGACGCAACCATTTCGCAGCGGTTTGCAAGTCAAAAGTGGTGCGAGCAATAGACTGCGATGTTCGTGACGTCGAAAACGAACTGTTCATTGGTTCGTTGTTCATTGGTGACATTCAAGACAAGTGGCAGGCAGACGTATCATTTAATGATACACGCATTCGTTTCAAGCTTGACACCGGTGCTCAGGTAAACGTGCTGCCATATCAAGTGTACTCAAAGTTTGCGAGCAGCGTGCCAATGAAACCGACAAGCTGTGTTCTAACGGCATTTGGAAACTCCAAGGTACTGCCTATGGGTACAGTCGTGCTAACCCACACGAGCGGTGATGAACGACATGCGGTTTCATTCTACATCGTCGACGATATCAAGTCAGCAATACTTGGACACGACGCATGCGAACGCTTGAAGCTGGTGTCCCGCCACAACATCGATGAAGTGAAGACGAATGAGAAGGGCAAGCTCACCAAAGAAGATCTGCTAAGCGAATACCCAGCAGTGTTCAACGGCACAGGCATGTTTGCCAAAGAATATCACATCGAGACATCGAGTGAAGTCAGGCCGTGCATCCAGCCGCAACGCAGAATCCCATACACACGTCACGATAAACTGAAACAGACACTTGATGACTTGAAGCAGAGAGAAATTATCGATGACGTCGATCGTCCTACGGATTGGGTCAGCAACCTCGTTATAACGGAGAAGAAGAACGGGTCGATGCGTGTGTGCTTAGATCCGAAGCCTCTCAATACAGCCATCAAGAGAGAGCATTATGAAATGCCAACAGTCGCTGACGTCCAGGCCAAACTGGCTGGGAAGAAGATATTCACTGTGCTTGACCTCAAGGATGGGTTTTGGCAAGTGCGTTTGAGTGACGAATCATCATATCTCACAGCGTTCAACACACCGTGGGGTAGAATGCGCTTCCTAAGAATGCCGTTTGGCATATGCTCAGCCAGCGAAGTCATGCAAAAGCGGAACATGGAGACGTTTGGTGACATCCACAATGTGCATATTATCGGCGATGACATGATTATCGCAGCTGTCGACAACGAAGAGCACGACGCGATCATCCGACTGGTAATGGAACGTGCGCAGGCAAGTCACGTGACATTCAACAAATCGAAGATACAATACAAGGTCAACCAGGTGAAGTACATGGGTCACATCCAGACGCCAGATGGTTTCAAACCTGACATCGACAAAGTGAAAGCCATATTTGAGATGCCTCGACCTGAAGACAAGACTTCACTGAGACGGTTCCTTGGAATGGTGAAATTCCTGTCGCAATTCATCCGGAACGAGTCTGACATTACAGCGCCACTCCGATCGTTATTGGCAACGGACGTCGAGTGGGCGTGGCATCCGGAACATGACGCAGCCATCGAGAGACTCAAAACAATATTGACCAGTGAACCAGTGCTGCGATATTATGATGTCACGAAGCCCGTCAAAATACAGAGTGACGCATCGCAACGAGGCCTTGGCGCTGCATTGATCCAAGAGCGGCAGCCAGTGGCATACTCATCACGGGCAATGACATCCGCTGAGTGCAACTACGCTCAGATTGAGAAAGAACTCTTGAGTATAATCTACGCGTGCGAAAAATATCACCAATACATCTACGGAAAGGTGGTGGAGGTCGAGACAGATCATCGACCTCTGGAAGCAATTCTGAAGAAGCCGATCGCACGGGCATCACCTCGCATCCAGCGTATGATGATACGCCTGCAACGATACGAAATCAATGTGAAGTACGTGCCGGGTCGTCTCATGTACCTCGCTGACACGCTGTCGCGAGCGTACAATCCTAAACAGGAAGAAACGAACGATCTACATGCCGACATGGAAGTCATGGTGCATACACTGGTGGAAAACATCCCGATGAGTGCTGTACGAAGAGAGCAGATACAGACAGCGACCGCAGCCGATGAGACGATGTCGATCCTGAGACAACAGATCAGGCATGGCTGGCCTGAGTATAGACGAGATGCGCCGATCGTCATCCAACAGTACTGGCACCAGCGAGACGAGCTGCACGAGGCTGAAGGCATCGTGTTCTTAGCCGACAAGATAGTGGTGCCAGCATCTCTGAGACAACAAATGTTGAAAGTCATCCACGAAAGTCATCTCGGTGCTGAGAAGTGCAAGGCCAGAGCGCGCATGTGCTTGTATTGGCCGGGCATGAGCACCGACATAGAGGAAGTCGTGTCGAAGTGCCAAGCGTGTCTGAGGTACAGACCAAGGCAACAGCGTGAGCCGCTGAAGCCTCATCCCATCCCCAGTCTACCTTGGGAGAAAGTTGGTATGGACGTCATGACATACAACAACCATGACTACTTAGTGATTGTGGATTATTATTCCAAGTACCCTGAACTATGCAAGCTCGACAGTAAGACGGCCAGCAGTTTGGTTGTGCACTGCAAGTCGGTGTTCGCGAGGCACGGCATACCTCGCGAAATCATCAGTGACAACATGCCATTTAACAGTGCCACCTTCAAGGCGTTTCTGTCCGAGTGGGGAGTTGAGGGAACAACATCCAGTCCGCGGTACCCACAGTCAAACGGTGAGAGCGAGCGTTTCGTTCAAACGCTGAAGCGCATGCTGCAGAAGGCGAATTTCGATCACCGTGACCCATACATTGCGCTCTTAGAGTATCGAAACACGCCGGTGTCTGGCATGACGTTATCGCCAGCTGAGATGTTGATGAGCCGTACGTTGAGGACGAAGTTGCCTGATTCGAAGTCGGCGTTGCGTCCACGGGTAGTCAGCGCAACTTCTCAACTACTACAACGCCAGGCGACGTACGCCAACCACTACGACCGTGGCGTGCGTACGCTACCTCCACTGCGTGAAGGCGATGCCGTACGCATTCGCTCCGGTGCAACATGGGAGCGAGCCGTCGTGAGCCGAGTCGAGAATACTCCTCGCTCATATACGGTGACAAACGAAAACGCGCAGGCATACCGACGAAACCGGCGCGACCTCCTGAAGACGAAGGAGAAGCCGCCGCTCCCGACACCGCCGACCGCGATCGACGAGCCGGAGGCACAAGGAAGGCCTCATCATCAGGCTGTCCCCGAAGCCGTGGCTCCTTTGCGACGTAGCAACCGCAACGCAAACCGCCCAGGGTGGTTGAGTGATTACGTCGGCTGAATATGCCAGACCAGCTGAGGACAGTCTACTCCAATGAGGCTGGTCACCTGTTTTTGCGTTAATTGCGTTGTTAGTGTTTTTAGCAGTTAGTATTCGTGACTTTATATAACCATATTAATTACTTCGACGAAAGGGAGATGTGACACACTGCAATTGTGCTACGTAGTATCATGACGCTATGCCTATTACGTTCTATCATGATTGTCGTTTTATTAACCAATGACGTTCCTCCTTTTATTCGGATTTGAATAAAGATGTCGAATTCATACAAAGCGTGCTTGTGACACGGACTGCGGTGAATAATCGAGGGGGGGGGGCTGAGGCTCACAAAAAACCTGCACTTGCATCCCATAGAGGTTCCAAAACACCTTCAGGCTCTCCAAAAACCACCAACTGCACCCCCTATAGGCCCCCAAAACACTCAATGGTCACCAATCAAATCCCCAATGGTCAGTTGACAGAATGCTGGTAGCTATCTAGTTCATATCTGCGTTATTTTGTTGTACGGTAGATGTCACCGTTGTCGGTATTGGAATGCAGCAATGGCCCAGTCGAATAAAAGTCCGCGAGCGCTTGCTGCGGGTGAAAGTGGTGACGATTGGTACGTGAATTCGCTTTGTCGCAATAGTTATGTAGTATTAACACAGTAACGAACATTCGGATCAACTACTTCCAAAATTTGGCTGAAAATTTATCAATGTCAGCTGTAAAGTCAACGGGTCCAAATGGCGGTGACGTGCCAAATCCCTCGCACTCCCAAATTACTCGCATTGGGATTGGCACGACAGCGGGTTGCTTCGTACGCAACGCCCCGTTGCGCCTAACGCGCAGTTGCTAAGCCTAAGGAAAGTCCCGTTAGCGCACAAAGTCAAACACTGTGGAACGATATTAGGGTCATAATTCCACAATGCTACATTGTCGAATTCTGACTTTCGATTTTCCATTTACACCGACATTGTCGAATTCTTACTTTCGAATATCCATTTACGCTGTCATTGTGCAAGATTGTTGTCAAATAAGTCACTAGAATGCCGTTTGGTTAAATATGTTTGGTCAAATAAGTTGACACACAAAAATCTACCCGAATACGGTTTGCAACAATTTTTGTAGTCAAATATGTACTCTTTGACATTTGACAGATGTGCTGCCCCCTAGCGAACTACACCAACTTGCAAATACTGAAGTATCCCTTGCAAGTCAAGCCTTGTCAAAGCATTATGCTGTCAATCACCAGCGTCAGGACGCAGTGTACAGAATACTTATATCGAGCATTTTTCACCTACGTTATGAACTGTTTTATCAAAGTTGGAGTTTAAAAGAACTCGAAGATGAACGGAAGAAACAAAGTGCCAAGCAGTCTGGCAGAAAACGCGAATTGATTGTCAGGTAGGTACTGTGTGTGAGCGATAATTCATGATGTTTCGTAAACTGTCAATAATAATATTTATTCGTACTATAACGTTTACAATTCAGTGAAAGCAACATATACATCCATCTAATATGTATATAAAACGATCAGTGCAGCGAGTCTCGTCTATGAAGCGTGAGCGTCTATGTCATGAATGCCGGGGGAGGCTGTTTTTAAGTGTATATTCCTAAACTTTAAAGATAATAATAGTGTGGAGTCTCCCATCACACAGTGATTTGTTTTGTATTTTGTTGACATTATGTAAATTGTTAATGTAAAATTAGTATCTTAGTATTTGTTTTCATATTTTGTAGTTCTCGTTGTTTCCAGCGCTTGCCAATGTTCTATTAACTGACTAGTCTGTATTATTGTGGTTACAATGTAATGGTCTTATGAGGTCTCATTCTTTATATGCTGGCACTGAAGGTGGTCACTACCAGGGTTCTTGTCGTCCTCAGTGGTTCTTTTACGTCCCAAATTGAGATGGGACCGACATTACTGTGATCACCGAGTCACGAAGGATACACAGTCCCCAATTTTGAGAGCCAGATTTTTACATCAAACATACCTGCTCAGTCCAGGTTTCGAACTCAGAGAGCACTAGCATGCCAGGCGGATGTGCTAACCACTACACTAGCCGCACTCTCTGTATAATTTGTTTCTGCTGTTGGGATAAATAAAATGCATCCTTACCTTACCTAAAAATGGGAGGGTGTGTTTCTATATTTCATAAAAACCAGCACAAAACCTTGGAGTAAGATACACTATCGAGAGGGATGCGGGGGTACCAGCCCAGCCTGATCACAGTGCTTTCTTCTATATCATGAGCAGTCTTACTACAAACCCACTATACTCTATCTTAGTCACATATTGAACATAACTTGGGATAATGTCATTGTTTTTCATTTTACAGGTTAATGAAGAGGAGCTCAAACTGCCGCAAAATAACATGTATAGGGACGTACATGGTGGTATTCACCAACTACCCAAATTTACTCTGGGGAGTCTAGAGAAATACTTATCCCAGTACGGACAGAAGCTGAAGGAAAAGAACAAGTCACTATACAAAGAAAGGTGAGTTATCTTAACATTAAACTAAAAGGACTGTTGGACTAAAGGTAAATGCGAATAACCATATGAGCTTAGTAGTTTGTATGCCCCTGTCAAATATGATACTGCCTTGATGAAATAATAGTTTTCTTTGTCAATGGATACCAGCAGGCTTTTTGTAAGAGGTTTGGCAAATTTATATGTGTTAAATGTAAGAACAAACATTCGAAACCTAACAATAAATTATTCAGGACTAGTATTCTGGAATACTCTGCCTCATAAACTTAGAATACTCCTGACCATTAACAAGTTTAAAAGAAACCTAACAGCTTCTTACTCGTGAATTATTATTGATATTATATTATATATGTGTCTGGGTAAATATATATAGTTGAAGCACAATACTGGGCCAAAAAAGAGGACTGGACAGCAAAAACAAGTGCAAAAAACAAAAAGTCTTAGATGGTAACCAAAATACATATACACCTAAAATTCAAGAAGATAACATATCTTTACTCACTGTTATGTGGCGCAATGCCAAGTGAAGTTGATGATCTAAAATATGAGAATGTTAAACCCTTCAGAAATCAAAATTTGCTTGACTGATGTATGCTAGTACCTCATCAGAATCCAACCAAGACTTTTAAAATGTTAAGACTGATCAGAGCACTCTGGACGTGAAATGGTGGACACTGTAACTTACGTTATCCACCACATTGTCCACAATTTTTTTTTTCTTCAAACAACAATAAACAGACAGGATGCTTTTTTTGTGTCTCTTCTTTCTTCAAGGGCCTAAGATACAGCACAAAGGTTATCAACAGGAACTATCCGCAAAGAAGCTGGTTATGGAGTAAATATAGCGTAAGTTACAGGACACCAATTTGGCCCAGTATTGTGCGACTCTCACAATTATTTTTATACATATTGTACATTGTTTTCTTCAGGTTATTGCGGTATATGCGTACCACCACAGACAACACACAAGAAAAGTGGTTTGTGTCAGCTGTTGTGCGGGCAGAGATGAGGAAGTCTGCCTCTTATAAAGTAGATGTGTCCATGAACAATGATGCGGTGGTGTAAGAAGCACAATGTGAATGTGGTGCTGGGCAGGGCCCTACAGCTCACTCTGCAAGCATGTTTCAGCAGTTGTGTTCGGCCTGACACTACTGTCAGATAGGAACTATCTTGACAGAAGTGACATGTACACAGGTAAGATGTTTAAAAAAAACACTTATTTTCTGCATTCAATGTACTATGTACACATATTAGGGCAAATGTAAATGCAAAAAAATTGCATTTAGTTTATCCCAATTTTGTACAAATAAGGTGGGTAGTTTCAAGAATGTGACACGCTCTTGTCAACATATCAGCAACAATAAATAAATGAAAACATGCATATAAAATTCACAAATATGTAGCTGAATGTACACTTTGACTTGACCTGCAGGTCCTCCAGACGTTCCATCATGCTATACCTTTTACAGGAACTCCTATCAAGTCCAGCAGATTACATGCAATTCGTAGGCAGGACAATGCGGACCTTATATATGATCCTCGATCAGAGCAACTGCAGAACGACTCTACTCTACAGACAGGTTCACTCTATTTGACGAAACAAATCTTATATATATTCCTTTTACAGACCAAGTCGAGTATATAATACATTGATCTGCTTAAAAGCATCGGTCTGCCTAGCGCGGCGCTATATACATAGCTGGTCAGCGTATGTTGTTGTTAGGAATGTATATATATATATATATATATAAAACAAAATATCAAAAACGAACCCCCCCTCAGCAAATCCTGGTTACGGGCCTGACCACAGTGCCTACTATTGCAGTAAAACACGCTTCTGGGTGCTTTTTGAGCGGTGAATGTTGCCTCCAAAACGGAAATTCTCACCAAAAACACAGCGTAACAATACCGGAACAGAACAAGAGATGGCGATATATGTTCAATTTCGGCATGGCATATCGCGGATTAGCTTTGTTTCTTGTTTCAAATGCTTTGTTCAAATCTCCCAGCCAGCAAAATCTGACTGAGGATGATGTTTTGTTTCCACTATACTAAAAATGAACTTAATCCCGTTTAATAAAATAAACACTGGAAATAACGCATCACGTCACCACGTTAATTTGAGGACCTATAATTAAAGTAAAAGAAACAGAATCGTAGATAGTAGCATAAAAAATATGGTTCTCGTGGAAAGAACAAACCGGCGTTTACACACACAAAAATGTAATTTATTACCTACAGGGTGTATATTGTCAGATGTTATCTGTAGGCGCTATATTGAAGACAATATTTTACTCAGACCTGAGGATTTGCGCGAACCCCCATAAAAAGCACTGTTTATCAGGCCCGTAGCCTGGTTGATTTTAGGGATTGCGTTTTTCTACCTGCGATTGCAGGTTTAAAGAAACTCCAAATGTACCATCTTGAGACTTCTAACTGCACCCCTCAATGTTCCCCAAAACCGTCCATCTGCAATCCCCCTTCAGCCCTCCAATTGCACACCCTTGTGGCTCACAAAAAACCTCCAATCGCACCCCTCCCCGAGACATCGAGCGGAAATAATTTTCCCCGAGCTGAACTTTTGCCTCGCGGGGGTTCCTACGCACCCATCGCATCCCAGACTACGAACTTGCTTCAGAACTTCCGTGCACGCCTTTAGCTACTCGTTTATATTGCGTTGTTTCAAGGCTGGGTGAATACATAGCTGTGGTGTTGTCACAATAATCTTCCCACCGATGTGATGCAGGCCCCTAAATAACGCTGATCGCGAATGACGTCATGCGCTGGCATGAATATTCATATATCGTACATCCGGGCAGTCAGTCGGACAAACAGCTCTGTAAAAAAAGCTTTCGACAAAGTGCCACATCAAAGATTACTGCTTAAACTAAAGGCCTATGGCATAGGAAATGGTATAATTAACTGGCTAGAAAAATGGCTGATTGACAGAAGACAACGGGTAGTTGTTGATGGGGAGGCTTCAAACTGGAAATCAGTTTTGAGTGGGGTTCCACAGGGATCAGTACTGGGACCTATATTATTCTTAATATATATAAACGATTTGGACGATGATATAGCTAGCAAGGTGTTGAAATTTGCAGATGATACAAAAGTGTTTAGAAGGATTAAAAGTGATGGAGATAGACAGCATTTACAAGATGATCTTGACAGGTTGATCAAATGGTCTGAAAAGTGGCAAATGTTGTTCAATTTTGGGAAATGTAAATGCCTTCACACAGGACATGGGAACGAATATGTAGAATATACAATGGGGGGAACTGTACTAAGTACTACTGTAAAAGAAAAAGACTTAGGGCTGACAATTAGTGCTGACATGAAGGTTTCAGAGCAGTGTGGAATTGCAGCTTCAAAGGGAAATCAAATCCTTGGATTGATTAGGCGAAATATAGCATATAAAGAAAAAGAACTAATAATACCGCTGTACAAAACAATAGTTAGGCCTCATTTAGAATATTGTATACAAGCGTGGAGGCCATACCGCAAGAAGGACATAGATATGCTAGAAAGAGTACAGAGGAGAGCGACTAAAATGATATCAAAACTGAGGGATCTTAGTTATGAAAAACGCCTAAAAGAATGTGATTTAACAACACTAGAGACCAGGAGATTGAGAGGAGATCAGATAGAATTGTTTAAAATATTGAATGGTTATGAAAATATTGATAGAAATATGTTTTTTTCAGTTAAGAAAGATAGAAAGACTAGAGGACATGAAGTTACATTAGTAAAGTAGCAGTGTAGATTAGACGTAAGAAAGTTCTCATTTTCACAAAGGACTGTGAATGAATGGAACAGATTATCTGATGATCGTGTGGGTGCTAGTAGTGTGAATATGTTTAAAAATAAAATCGACACATACCTCAGAAGGGCTGGATATATGTAGATAAAAGGGCATATGCCATCGATCCAGCGAAAAAGGGCCAAATTACGCAGACAACAACAATATTCGCGCCAGACGGTTTATTTGGGAAAAACCAGTATGGATTTGTGGAACGACACAACTCACAAAAGAAAGAGCTGGAGTAAGACTAAGAACAGACGCTGCGTTCGCAAAACGTCTTCTAGACAGGTTAGTAATTTCAAAGTAGTCAGCCTCAGCCACGCATATTTATTCGTATGAATATAATATTATGTTGCTTATTATGTCAAAAAACCACCACCCCTCAATACTGTGAAAATGTCCAAAACAATATGTACATGTATCGATAGCTTGCGACTGATTTATGTGAGAGAGCAGATAATTTAGTAGTGTTGGGTGAATGACACATTGAGATCACAACTAAGGCATTGGGTATTTTGCATGGTTTATTATTGAATTCCTCAAACTTTATTTTGTTGAACTATCAGTAAAAAATTGCAAAACTGTTTATTTATTTTATATTTTTCAAATAAAATTACTTTGTGACTTTATTTCCTGTAACCTTCTTTCCAGCCCATCTGTGTTCTACCTGTACTTAGTTAATAAGTTGAAACTTGTAAATTGTCTATTTGTTTGTTATGTATTACACTTTTACAATATATATACAATAATAACTTTGCTACTCTCATATCATTGTAATTTTTTCACAACTGGGCAAATGACCTTTTCACATTTGAGTGCTGGGCAAATGACCGTGCAACATATTTTACCTGTTAATGAAAAAAAAAGTTTACAAGTTACATACCACACATACACACATATATATATGTAATATTATATATATATTGATGGGTAGTAGTGCTGTCAAACCATGTTCATTTTCACAAATAATCTGACTCATTCCATATTCCAATTCATGACTTTGTTTGACAGCTTCAACACAAAGGCGCGAACTACCTCAACACCACTGCAGCCATTACATATGACAGGACATTAGAACAAACGTAGGTATTAATTGATGCTGCTGTGCAAATGTGATATATATATATATAAATCATAGCATGATAATTGGAAGATATGCAAACATATGTGATTGGTTTTAACAATTATGTTATATTCTGACCAATGTTATGTGGGTACAGTTACACCATCTTTGGCTGATAGGGCTTTTGTGAAACTTTCAATTACATTCTACATTTAATTTGCAATTCACTTTTTGAACTTAATGTTCTATTTATTTAATTTGGAATATTTCTGTTGCATAAATTCATATATACAGTGCAAGTAAATACACGTGAAACAATATAGCCAAGCCTCAGTGATTGTACTTTCATAATAATCATGCTTATGCAGTGGCAAAAATGTTTCAATAGCACCCCCCTGTTTTAGTTATAGTTATGGATGGCGGCTCGGTAGCGACAAAATTTGGATTTTATTTGGTTTGGCCGCCAGTGGAGGTTTTGGTGCCCCCCATGCTCGATTTCTGGATCCACCCCTGTATGTGATAGTTGTGTTTGTCTTCATGAGGCTTTTGCAGTAATTTGTGTCCTTGCATATTGTTGTTAGAAATGCATGTGAATTAAAGTAAAGACAATGTAAAGTAAAAACATTTTATTGAAACTATCTGATGAGATTGACTACAAAATTATGAAAAGCACAATACAACTACAGGTACAATCACTGCACTTGATATGTATAATGTAATCATTTTTAATATCACATACACATCACATGAATATAAAATGCAAAGCAATAATAGAAACAAAAGTAGGAAGAGGTTGAAAAAATGTCAGGTTCATATAAAAAATGGGCCAAGTGGCCCTGAATTCCTTTGGACTAATACGTCTATATGTGACCCCGGCTGACAAAATGATTGATAAATCGGAAAAATTGCAACATTGTTTTTTTTCATTCTTGTAGAGGTTGGGTAGTGTGTTTTACACAGTTTCAAAAATTATGACTGCTACAAAAATTGGCGAAGTTATGGAGCATTGAACATGGTAGGGTTCAAAAAGTGAAAATGAAGAAAACAGCTGTTGAAGTTTTATATTATATATGCTAATGGATTGCGTGGAAATATTACATGCATGACATTCAAATGTGGCACACAGTATGTATGTTATGTTGCACTGATATACTAGAAGTACAAATGTGCTGCTACAAAAACTTATCAAGTTATGCCAAATTATGTCTTTATGTGTAAAACTAAGAGGACAGATTATTTGAGACACTGGGACAGTGTGACTGCTGCCTGGCTAAATGGATGCAATGGTGCTTTGAAGTTAGTTCTTCTGCCAACTATCCTTTTCACACAAGCCTATAGGTTTAGTGGCTGCCAGCACACTACTGAGCCTAAACTACCATGCAGGTGTGAAAAAAGTCCTGATGTTTTTGAACTTGAGTCACTAATTAACTGTCCACCAAGCAGAAGCAGAGCAGTTTTATAATAATCCACAAGTTAAGTTCCTTTTATCATTCATGTGATGTTTATTGTGAGCAGAGCGGACAAATGGTTATCATACGTAGACAGGTACAGAAAGACACTGACATTTTCTATAAAAAGAACACGTTTGCCTATCAATGGCATGTATTTCCTATCGTTGCCGTTTCTGCCGGGCAGAAACAGTTTCTGCCCGGCAGAAATCAAACAACCCTGTAAGTAATTATTAATCAAATGTTTTTTGGTGAATCATAATTACAGATCATTAAGGGTTATGATGGAAGTAAAATGTTGACATGTTTACTGTTCACTTATTGCACCACGTCTTGCATTTAGAGGAATAATTATAATAGAAAATACAATGTTGTGGCACCTATTTTTAAATACATGCATTGGTGAGAAACCGGGAATTACTTTTCTGTGGCCTAAGAATAACTAATTTCACAAACTTCCTGCTGATATAAAACAACTGCATAAAATAGATATCCATGCAAGACACAGACTCTGGATGTGACAGATGTTTTGGGAAGGGGAATAGCTACTCCAGTTCAGTTTCTGGCACAATACACAAAATCTACTGTTAGGGGATAGGCACAAGGGCCTTTCTCAAAACCACATCACTAGATAGTGTAAAAATTTTGCATTTTGGGGGACTGTATCAGCCTTCTTCTCATGTGATGTAGAGTTACCACAAGGAGAAAACTTGTTTCCTTTGTTATTTGCTATTTACTTGAATGATTTTGAACACTCTGTTAGTCATAATTATAAGGGACTTGACATGGCAGCTGGTGAAATTTACAACAACCTTAGTGATGATGATGTAGATATTTTTGTGAAAATGTATGTTTTACTTTTATGCTGATGATACTAGAATGATACAATCAAATACAGATTTCTTGTGTATAGCGGAACTATGTCAACTCTTCTAATGGTTGACATTTGGTTGTTTCAGGATGACCCCTTAAAATGTATGCCCAACTTCAGGGGTCTAGTGGGTGTTGTCTGTTGACACAAGCCTCTGCCAGTGACCAATTACACATTAGTCACAGTTTCCATCAAGCAGGCCCGCCTTCCACAATGAGATGTGACAGATGTTGTAGGAAAAGGGATTAGCCAGATAGAGTTGCTCCTGCAGTAGACAATTTAGTTAGCAAATTTAGCATTTTAGGGGACCTTTGGTGCCCTTAGAATGATTCAATCAAATACAGATTTTTTGTGTATAATGGCATTACCATCTATGCAAAATTAGAGAAAAAGTTACTGAAGAGTTTTTGAAAAAATACTCAAAATGTGAAAATTTACAATTTTGGGGGGGTCATTAGGTGCCCTTAGAATGATTCAATCAGATTTCTTGTGTACAGTGACACCATCACATGAAATGTATATGCAAAATTAGAGACAAAGTTGCTGAACAGGTTTTTGAAGAAAAAAAAGGCAAAATGTAATTTTTTTTCTTCAGTTTTGGGGTCCTTGGAAGCCCTAGGGAGCCCTTAGAACGATTCAGTCAAATACAGATTTATCAGGCACTGTGGCAGTGCCCTAAGATATGTCTATGCAAAATTAGAGAAACAGTTGCTGAACGGTTTCTGATAAGGCAGCTAACGGCAGACGGAGAGTGATGACAATAGTCCGTTGGACCTTCGGCCTACAGGACTAAAAACAAACAGTTACTTTTATCACGATTCTTTGTTGCAAAAAATCAACACTAGTACATGTAATATGAAATGCTAGTTGTAGTTTATACATGCCTTATATGTTTACAACTCACAAAATTAGTGACTAAACAATTATGTGTATTTAACAACAATTTTTAATATTGAATGCCCATAAAATGTAAACCAATGAGAAAACAATACTTAGAAAGATGTTTAGTTGAACAAATGTAATATAAAAAAAATAACTATATTACAATTCTTAAAAAAAAAAACATCACTATGATATCAAATTCGAAAATTGTGTAGTTTGTGCAATGCTTGGTGTGTTTACAACTCGCAAAAATAGTGACCACTATACATGGTCATCGCCATGTGACTGAGAATTACATATACAATCACTAAAAAAGACTACATGCTACATTGCTCCAGTTTATTCAGCTGTATGAAGAGTACCTGTTACAGACAGTGGTGGATAATCTTTGCATATTAATTGTGTGGCTGAATGGTTCCCACATAAGTCAAGATGGTGTTTTTGATTTAACAGGTCTGCCAGGGAGTAAAATGTAAAGCGCTTTGAGCAATCCTGAGGACTGGATACTACACCATATCAGAACTAATCTTACTCAAGTGTTGTTTAATTATCATGAGAAATGAAAATGTAATATAAATTATTTGTGAAAATGTAAAACAGTGATAAAAAAGAATAATTTAGAAAAATGATAGGTGGCATGAAAAATATATAACAGTCCTCATGATACATAGATAATTTAAACAAGTAAAATGCTGCTGTCAGGGTATCAACAGATTGTTGTTGAAAATGTGAAAAGGCTTTCAATACCATTACTTCATCACAAACTTGTGTTGTACATAACAAGTGCCTGGTGTATGTTGCAAGAACTCGGTTGGCTGCCACTGACTATCAGCAACACAAAGACAATTAAATCCTACCACTCTAACAATGCTGGATAATTAATGTATTTTTCATGGACACTGCTAAAAGGTATAGTTGAATTGAATACAAATACCTTGCATTATTGACTTTTGATAAATGTGTTGTCACGTATAAAATTATAATACATGTCAGAGCCATGCTAATTGTCACTTCTTCTCCGGTATAGGTAGCTGCAGATGTACAGCAAAAAGTCAGGAAGCCGGTATGCAGTACCATCAAAGACAGCGAAATCATACAGTGATGTCATCGATATCTAAACCGATATAGTTCACCGAAGAATGCTTGACACTGAAACCTCTCTCACAGCGTTGAAAGTTGTTGCCATATCTGCCAGACCCTGGCACCCACCGTTCCATCACCAACTGCAGAGCTAGTCAGGCGTCACCACATTCTTCTGTCAAGCAACCTGCATTCTACATTGGTTTCCAGTCAGTCAAGCTAACTGACAGATCTGGAAGCCAGTGTACACCCCATCGGCACTGGGGAATCTGTCACAGTTTCGACACACGACACAATTGGGATTACTCGGTGTACATTCACATGACAAACTGTTAATATGCAGCATATTGCATAGCTGTAGAATCTTGTCCGAGATCCTGGACATACAACTTCCCAGTATGCCATATTAAGTTGGAGAGCTAGTGGTACTAAAGCACACTAGTTCAATCTCCTGTAAAGAAAAGCATATATTCAGTAAACAAAAACAGGCATCATAGTAGTGTTGGGAGTAAATCATTATGGAGTTGTTCATTGTAATAATCAGTCAATATAAAATAATGTTTCATGTGTGACCTGCAGCATTTCACAACAAAGCAGCAAGAAATGTGCTACTACAGCTGCATCTCTACATGTTGGTATCTTGGGAACAGTTGGTGTTTACCGGGTTTGTTTCGGGTGGAGGAAGGGGGTGGGTTGATACAGCATGCAAACATTAGTGGAATATGCTATTTTTTAAAACAGTGAAGTGTTAACTATTTTTCTTTACTAGCCTGGTGTTCATTGTCATTACATGAATTTAAAATTGTTCAATTTCATTACAGTGACTCTTGATCTTAGTCAATATTATAGACTGATTTGAATTCTCCTAATCAGTAAAGTATCAGTAAAGTGCATCGATATTTTTTTTTTCAATATACAAATTCATGTCAGTGTCTGCCATGTGTAACTACTACACATATTTATGTTTGACATTTTAAGCCTGAGGTTTAATGGTCAAGGTGAATGTTGGAAACAACAAAACGAGGTGTTATTGTGATGCTAACAGTGTATTTTCCTCGTCAAGTATTCAAAGGTTCATAATATGTATGTTTACCTTCTTCAAGAATGAATAATTTATTTTATAAATTTATTTCAGAGTCATTGCCATATGCTAAATACTTTTTAAAGGTGTATTAATATGTCTTTGTTGATACACTGGGTATAATATACAAGTGCAGAAGTCAACCTAGTTTTTTGTGTTAAAGATGTTATTATTAAAATGTGTATGAAAACAAATGTATATTTATGCAGAAGGAACAACGCAAGTCAGATATTGATTGAATTAGGCCAACTTAATGACATGCAATTTTATTGATTATATATTGTTATGAATTGCATACAGATCCATTATTACATACACATCCATTGTGACAATAACCACAGCAAGCATGCCGGCCCCTGACTGCTAAGCACTACTGTCTACTAAGTACAATTCATCATATGTGTGTGGGTTACTCCACCAATTTATACACTATTCACCACATGTGTGTGGGGGTAACTCCGCCTACCCACCATATAGCATAAGTACATCAACTTATTTCCGCCCTAAAAACCCTGCGTACATAATAATTTGATGAAAAAAACCTGATGGCTAAACCTCGTACTGTCCAGGGAAAACCGTCAGACCTTTAATCAGCAAATATACAAAACTGTTTTTGCCGTGACAATCATGTGGTACAATCCACCACAACGCAGTTTAAAGCTGCTAAAAATCACCCATTGTTAAAGGGGAGGGAGGGTGGGAATTCTAAACTTGATCAACATTACACGAACACACTCATCTAGCATAAAGCACAACTACATTCTAACTACATAAATCGAAATTCAAATAAGCTGAATAAACGCTGTGAGTACTCCCCAATAATTTTGAATGAATGAGGTCAATCCCGCTGCTGCTATCGCTTAAATACCGGTGTCTAACGCGCATGCGCGAGTCGCATAGCCTCGTAACCAAACACGTAACGATCCAATAGCTACGCTGCATTACGTTTATATAGACCGTCTATATAGATAACATTCCAAACCTTGTTTGACCAGTTTTTATTACGTTTACGGTGCAACGACAGATTTTGCCCTTAACGCGTTGCTTTTACGTTATTCGATGCGCAATTGTCACCTCGACAATTCTACAAACAACATGGCGAACCTCTCCCTTTCTCCTCATTCGCCAGGAGGCGCCCTAACTTTCTAGCATGCCAAATGGCGCGCACATACTCCCCCATGGAGAGTCCAAAAACAAAACATTCAATCAAACTCTAAGGCGCCATAACAATTAGGAACATTAATTAAATCAATCACTAGAAAGTCCACCTTTCTGTCCAAGATTGAATCCAAAGACGCAACGTTCAATGATCACACGACAATGAATGTCCAGGTCCATCAACAGATACAAATGAATTACACAGTAAACATTCCCAGTTGAATGGAAACAAGCACCGAAGAACAGTTGCTGCTCTACAAATTGACTCAGATCATTCCAATAGTGCAATTACGAGTCCGTTCACCGTGTAACTGTCACTTGAACACACACACACACACACACACACACGCACACATTGGTGTGCATACTCGACACATTGAGTCTTAATACACAATGTGCTAACCCTCTGAGTCATCTTCTGCAGAATGTCCACCACTGCTTTCCTCAAGAAGACACAGCTTCTGAACTGGCCGCACGAAATGCGAGCTTCTGGTCTTCACCTCTACTGTTCGTACGCAACCATCACGACCGGGGAATGTCCTGGTGATTCTACCCAACGGCCACTTTCCTCTGGAGACGTCGTCATCCGCTACAAGAACGAGATCGCCAACTGCTGCGTTACGAGTTTTCTGATGCCACTTGCTCCTCTCCTGTAGAGCAGGAAGATACTCCGTTAACCATCGCTTCCAGAAGTGGTTCGCCAGAATTTGTACTTGTCTCCATCTCTTCCTGTGGTACTGGTCGGTGTCAAAGAAGACTCCAGGAGGCAATGACAACGCTGTCCGTTGGAGCAGGAAATGATTAGGGGTTAGCACTTCATCATCATTTGGGTCGTCACTGCTCTTACACAGGGGACGACTGTTTAGGACTTTCTCTACCTCAATGAGTGAGGTGACTAGTACGTCTTCACTGGCAAGGCATCCTCCGATAACGGCCTTCAAGGCGAGTTTCACCGACTTTACAAGGCGTTCCCAAACACCCGACATATGGGGAGCACCTGGCGGCTGGAAGTGCCAGTGAATCCCCTTCTGGTGGAGTTCTCGTTTGATCTGCTCTTGATTCCACTCAGAAATGGCTTGTTTAAATTCCCGCTCTCCTCCAACAAAGTTAGTGCCATTGTCGGACCAAATGTCCCGTGGATGTCCTCTGCGACCAATGAAGCGACGAAGGGCATTGATGAACGAGTTTGTGTCCAATGACTCGGCGACTTCGATGTGTATTGCCCTTACGTTCACACAGGTAAATAAAGCGCCCCATCGTTTTACAATGGATCGTCCTCTTTTGATCAGCATAGGTCCGAAGTAGTCCACCCCGGTTCTTGTGAAGGGGGGCTCATCCTAGGTAGGTCAGCCATCCTCTGCGTCATCTTCATAGCGTGGCGCTTCCGACATCCAATGCAGGACCGGAGAGCACGACGAACTGCAGATCTCGCCTTCGGGATCCAGAACTAGCAGTCTAGCAAGATCATGTTCCTGACCAGCGTGGGCTGACGCTTGGTGAACGTGAGTTATCAGTAAGGTCGCCACGTGATGACTCTTGGGGATGATCATCGGGTACTTCGAATCAAAGGAGAGCGGTGCCTCTGAAATCCTTTCCACGACGCGTAGAACGCCATCGATCAAGACTGGGTTCAGTTTCTTTAAGGAGCTCGACGTCTTGACCCTGCCCAACTTCTCAATGTCATCGACTTCATCTGCATATGACGACCTCTGGATGTACCTCACAATGGCCTGAGTTGCCCTTGTGAGATCTTCTGGACAGATCTCCCTTTCAAAACGGTCATGCTGCTGATCGGTGGCTTTCTGTCCCTTTGCTTTGATGTAACAACAGAACTTGATCAGAATGGGGATTTTCCTCTGAATGGCAGTCCAAGAAGAATATCTTTTCAGTAGCTGATCAAGTGAAAAAGGGATTGTCATGCAGTTCCAACCTCGGCACAGTAACAAATGGGGTGGGCGCCGTCCGACTCTTTGCCGCGACGAAGGAGCATTCAATTTGGCCATCTTCATCCACCTTCCGCAAATAGGACACCGTTCCATATCCTATTTCCGATGCGTCAGCAAAGTGATGAAATTCAATGTGAGCGGACACTTCTCGTCTGAAGTAGCATCTAGGAACCCGAATTCCTTCCAAGTTACCTAGGTTTGCTTTCCACTGCTCCCATTCTTTAAGCAGTTCTCCAGGCAATTCGTCGTCCCAACCAAGTTTCAACTTGTAACTCATCTGCAGAACTCTCTTAGCCACGAGTGTTACCGATCCCACCATTCCAAATGGGTCATAGAGGGAACTTACAGCTGAGAGACATCCTCTACGCGTGTTTGCATTGTCCATGCTGGTGACAGTAAGTCGGTTTCGATGTCCCATCTCACCCCTAGGGCTCTTTCAGTGGGCAAATGTTCAAGGTCGAGGTCTTTGCAGTCGGCTGCCCGTTCAGGTTCAGGTAGTGCGGCCAACACCTTCTTCGAGTTTGACAGAAATGTTGTCAATCTAAGTCCTGCTCGGTCTAGCATCCTCACCAGCTGCCTAGACAAGTTGACGGCTGCCTCGGCCGTTGGAAACGACTTCAGCAAATCATCGACATAGAAGTTCCGTTGTACGGCTTCTGCTACTCGTGGGTTAAAGTCTTCTTTGTTGTCCATAGCACACCGTCTCAATCCATACGTGCACAAACTTGGGCTGTCTGTAGCACCAAAGATATGACGTGTCATCAGATAGATTGCGGGGGCTTCTTCGAATCAATCTCTCCACCACAGGAACCTCAGAACATCACAGTCGTGTTTAGGCACCCCGAACTGATGAAACATCGCTTCGATGTCAGCAACTACTGCAACTTTATCCTGCCGGAATCTCAGGAGCACTCCCACGAGACTGTTATTCAGATCGGAACCCTGCATCAACTCCTGGTTCAGCGAAGTCCCTCCGTATAGCAATGCTGCGTCATAGACAACACGGACCTTTCCGGTCTTATTTGAACTTTCAACTCCATGATGTAGTAGATACCACGTCCTGGGGCTAGTTTCAGCAGCTTCTTCATCGGACAGTAATCTCGCGTAGCCCTTAGTGATGTTGTCAGATATTGCCTTGCAGTACTTTCTTGCAAACTCTGGCTTCTGCTTGAAGCGTTTGCCTAGAAGGTCGAGTCTCTTCTTTGCCACAACCTTGTTGTTTGGCAATGCGGGGTGTTCATCTCTCCAAAGCAAACCAATCTCGTACTGTCCATCGACCAATTTCGTATTCTTTTGCAAAATATTCAACGCCCTTTTGTCCTCCATAGACATGGTCTTACAGTTATTGCTCTCGAACCCATATTTCTCCAACTGCCAGAGCCGCTCCACTGACTTTTCCAAGGTCATTTTGCTTGAACGGACAGCATCACCACCCGGAACATCTGTTGGATCTATGCTGTCGTGGTCACAATTCGGTGAGAAGAAATCTGATCGCTTGGTTAAGAAGTTTATGCTAACATCAGATTCCGAGTCATAGTGGGTTGGTCCAGCAACGCACCAGGCAAGCGGCGTCCTTACGGCACATCCTCGCCGATGAGTATAGACACCGAGTCCTCCTCAACGTCTGTTTGCAAGTCTAGCCCCTCTAGGTGTGACCATTCTGAAAGGTCCAGTGCGTTCGGCCTATAGCGAGCATCAATATGCAGATCTGTCACGACGTGTGCTCGTCTCACGGGAATATGTGGATCTGCCACGTCAACGGGCGACATGCTACATCCGAAGACCGTTACTTTTTGGTCTTGGCCTTTTGCTAGGATCGTGTTGACGCTGATAACTTCAGGTGTTCCCTGAACATCTAATTTCTTTGCTATCGACTGTGTAACTAGAGTCGCAGCATTCCAAGTGTCGTCACAGAGTTTCCATTTCCTGCTTTGGCTTTGTTGCTACAACTGATCCGACCTGCTGTACCCCTGTTGAGAAAGGAAGGCCCAACCTGTGGTGCCACCCTGGGAGATGGCTGCTGCACTGCACTAAACCACAACTCATAACTGATACAATCCCAGGCCCATCCCTCACTGCGCATCAATCAGTGTCCTGAAAGATTCATCATACCCACGCCAGTTCCCACCACGCTCCGACAAGTTTCTAACCACATGCAAATACTTCAGCATCCTTGGTGCCATCATAGCATTCCCTGGCTTCACCAAAAACACAGACATGAAAATTTGAATGAACGGATCTGGGTTCTCGCCTTAGGGGTCACACACACACTGCAGGATTACCATCCTCTCCCCGTGTTGCATGGTAAGCTTATAATCCTGTTGATCAAGGCTAATCTCTGGCAGCAACCTATACAAATCAACAAATTCCCCTGCCCAAATCTTTTCTCTGACACATGTGCATGCAAGGCTAATGTTGGCAACACTAAACTAGCTACTCTATTTTGTACATCTCCCGGAAGAACCCTTATCGTATCAACAATAACTGACGCGGAGCTGCCGACCGTCTCCATCATGTCATCCACTGTCGGCCATGGGGGAGCAACCGCCGATGTCACGGGCGCTGACACACTTGGTGTTGCTCCCTGACGGCTAGTCGAGGCGACTGGAAACGTCGTCAGTGGCGCCCCACGTTGGCTTGTCGACGCTACCGCAGCACCCTGACTACTTGAGGCCACAGGCCCACAGTCGAGGCTGCTACAACTGGTGGAATTATCGACTGTAGTAGAGTTCGCATCTCGCGCATCTCGCGACATAGTTGCTCTGTGGCGTCAAGACGACGTTCAATGTTAGCCTCCCATTGCCTCCGCGCTGTCAAGGATGCTGCCCCTGTAGCAAGGTGAGCTGCAGCATCGACGGGTTCCGCTGCCGTGTTGACTGGTCCAGACACTACTGCCGGTACGACATTGCCCTGTGGCAGTTGTTCCGGTGCAGCTCTCGCCCTGGCTTGCGCTTCCCTCGCCCTCTGGCGCTGGGACTGTCTAATGGGGGCATCTGAAATATTATTGACAATTAAAACATCAATAATATATTCATTCCTATACAAGATGCTGTCATCCAACGGCTCTGATTATTGCCTGGCGATCCACGCTAAACACTAAAGCATGCCTCCAAAACTTTGCATGGCGGTTAAGTTATATTATGCCAGGTCTCATCAATTTCAAAGTCCCCAGTCTAAGCAAAGCACACTATACATGCCTCCAAAATTTTACATGTCGGTTAAGTTATGATACCAAATATCACATTTCTAAGCCTCTGGTAAATAACTGGTGATCTTGCCTCCAAATTGTTTGCATAGTGATTAAAGTTCGAGCTATCCATGCCTCCAAAATGTTGCATGGCGGTTAAAGTTCAAGCTATCCACGCCTCCAAAATTATGCATGGCGGTTAATGATTTGCATGGTGGTAAAATTCCAAACACGAGGAACAAAGAGCCCATTTAGGTGTATTCCATGCCTCCAACATATTGCATGGCGGTTAATTCCAATATATCTCAACGTACAACGTACCAGACCACTGCTCAGCGAATCGTCAAGAATACAAAGTTATGACAATTTTTAATAATAGCCCACACATTTCCATAGCAATGACCGATACAACCAATTACCGTCCTTGAATTACCCATAAAAGTACTGCTTTTTACCGGCAAACCAGTCACCCACACTGCCATTATGGTTTCCCAAATCGTTAAAATGAACCCCATCCGATCCGATCGAAAAATTTGTCGCTGAATGTTCCAGAAATCCTTGTGGTGCCAAAACGATAACCGGGAATCGTCACACACAGCCTTTAGAAAATCGTTGATCTCGGTTACTCTGGCGGACCCCTCCTCGTATGTTATATGCCGCCAATTCTGCCTGCGTACAACCTGGCATATATGTATAGCCTTCCACGGGTAATATCATAATTCAAGTTACGTATTATGTATTTATATATTGCTGTGGTGAGAATATATACACATATTGATAAATACATAAGAATAGCTGGCATATGTCAGTTGAAAGTTATCACAGGATACCAATTAATGCATTACATACACTATAGCCAGGCATCAAGGACCACATGAAAACAAGTGCTTGCATTTTCTTGTGTAATCCTTATATATATATATGGTGTACTCTAGCTGTATTGATATTTTATGCATTTACACGTTTACATTTATATATTGAATAAAATCACCATCATGGTTGTCATATAAAAATCTTCATTATTTTGCATAAAATACAATGCAAATCAACAATATTCTGAAGTAATAATATCAACATATGAGTCACAAAACAATGTTTTAATAATTACGATCACCAATATAATACTCCCGTGTTTGACGTTCTGTTGCACGAAATTACGGATGCTCCCTGACTAAGTTACTCGCACGACAGGGGCCTGCTGCCAAAGCAATGTTTCTTGTCATTTCGCACCCTCACGTCATCTACTCTCTATATGCATTGTCGGAATAACATAGCTTATTAACAAGATCCTGCGTAGCCAAATACAATGCATATCAAATATTATGCTAGTTGACGTTGTCACTCTTTGACTGAATCTGTAGCTGATATCATATGATATGGTGACTGAGACTGAGAGTCATCCTCGAGTCGAGTATAGTCTGTAGACGTTCGCAAGTTGCAATTCTCGTTGAATTAAAACACGGCTACGCGTTCTTGTTGCTAACTGCGATAGTGTAATACGTACCTTCGTACAACCACTTTGGAATCTTCATCTTGATACGCCAAAGCACGTGTGTGTTGTTATTGTTTTCGAATGCGTGGGATGCCGATCTCACGTAAAGCACGTGACCGAAATGGCGCAGTAGGTCGACAGCGCAAATGGCTTTCGCCAGCTATACCCGGTGTAACGACAACTCTTTTTTGACGATTAAAAAAACAAGTACGCTTTTTTATATTAAACCCACCGTGAGCACTAGTTACACTATTCACACATTACACATCTGAACATAACAGAACAAGATTGGCGATGGGCAAACGAACTGATTGAGCACGTCCGAAGAAGACGTCCCGGGGGCTAGTTTTGTTTACGGCTACGCCCAACTTGAAAAGCACAGCGTAGCCGTAGATCAACTACGAAGATGGCTAGCATGTCGTGGACTAAAGACATCTGGAAACAAATCCGCGTTGCTGGAAAGGTAAGCGTATTTTAACGTTAAGTAGACTCGAGTAATGCCAACTGACGCAGTGACGAGTAATTGCGGCACACAATTTTGCCGCATAGCCTTACATTTAATATAATAATAATCGAATCAGACAACTCTAAACACGTCCCCGTATTCTAATTTCATCGTGTGGCGTTCTGTTTAGCGCACTCGCCCGCTACTCTTTCATGTTTACTCAAGCGTGGCACAAGCCTTTGTTCGCTTCGCGTGCTCGGCTCATGCTGAGCTGGGCCGGGGCTCGACCGACCTGAGGGCGGGTCAGTATTTATGTCTCCACTGGTGGTAATGTCAACGTATTTTCAATGATACGCGCAAAGCTAACTTCTTCATTAACTTTTAGTTAACTCTATTTATTTTGAAATTATACATGTCAATGTTTATTATTTTTTTAAGGCACCAGGAAAAATGTGTCACTTTCTGCAGTTTGTTTTATTAAGATAGGCAAAATACGGGATGCTCTCTCCAATGTCTTAAAAAACAGCCTGATTCTGCATACATACTCAAGGGATCGTACAATTATAATTTTGTATTTCAGATTCCGAAACGTCATGTCAGCCAAAAAAGGCCATGTCATTGATCCTGCGGTTGACCAAGGGAAATGGTATGACATGAAGAAGTCAGCAAAGCGCCAGAAATTATCAGCAGATGCAACCACCAATTCCCTCCTTCCTCCAGCACCAGACTCTGGATGGAAGACCTTCCCAGAATCAGAGATGCCCAAGATGTTCAATGAGGGACACATTTACCATCACTTGTTGGAATCTCTGCAGGGACCAGCTGTAGAGGACGGGTCGGACGAGGAAGACTCTGCCCCTCACCTTGACTCTCACACGTCAAAGCCATTGCGCAGAGGTGACAAATTTTTTCAGAGTGGGCACGTTACTTGCATGCGAGATAACCGTACGATGGCACATTATTACGTCAAGGCAAAAGTCCTTGCCAATACGAAGCAGATATCGTATAATGTGCAGGTTGTTCTCAGTGTAAACAGTGGGTTTGTCTTACATGCATCATGTGAGTCATCGGCCTTGGGCAGGTGTAGTCATGTTGGAGGTGTACTTGTGGCGATCAACAGTTATTTGTTGACATTTGGACAGGATAAAGCATGTACCTCGAAGCCATGTGAATGGAATGTAGGGAAGAAAACTGGTAAAAAGCCAACAAAAATAACAGATGTTACATACAAGTCCAAAAAAGCAGTGAATGGTGTAATTCAATATGACTGCAGACCCCAGTCGATGCGATGTGACGAAATTGATAAAAAATCTCTAGATAATTTCATCATTAACCTCCAAAAGATAAATCCAAATTCGGAATGTATGTGACAGTTGCTTTTGGCCATTGAATATGAAGATTTTGAGCTGTCACAAGATCACAGAAAGTTGATAAAATATCAGGTGGGGCAGTTGTTGGATAACATTACACCTGTGGGATCTGGACTTGTCTTGATCACCAGTAGTCAGGATAACGCCACATGGCACAATGAGAGGCGGGTTAGGGTCACCGCATCCAATGCCAAGACCATATTTGCATGTGCAAGTGAAGAAAGGATGCAACACTTAGTGAACCAGCAATTGTGGGGAAAGCCAATGCAAACTGCTGCCATGTTACATGGCTGTGATAATGAGGTTGTGGCTCGGGAGGCTTTTCAGGTCATGATAGAGAAAGAAATTGCAGGATTTCAGGTAGCTGAGACTGGGATGTGGATTAACAGGCAGTATCCGGGAACTGGTGCGTCCCCAGATGACATACTCTTTGACCCTCTGTCAAACACAAAGGGTGTGCTTGAAATAAAATGTCCTATGTCAATCAAGCGCATTGACCCAAAGAAATTTGATGAGTTTCTGACAGGGAAGAATCCGACTACGTTTTGTTTGAAACGAGACCAACAGGTTAAAACAAAAGACCAGTCACCCATACTACTTCCAGATGCAGTTACATATGGCAGTGTGTGAAATGCAATGGGGCTATTTTGTTGCTTGGACACCCTGTGGACTACATTATGAAAAGGTAGCATACAATGCCACACTGGTTGAGAAAATGATTCCTAAACTCACATAATTTCACCAATGTTACTTGTGTCCAGAGTACTTTTTGACGAGACTGCCTGGAAGATTATCTCTGTTGAAGCTGTGAATGGCAGTGATGAAAAATGCTGCAAAAAGTAACAATTTGAGTATAGTATGAGAATATCCAGATACCAATTTTATTCAAAGGAATCATGCATATTAATTGTCAGAACTATAAATACAACATGAAATAAGTCACTTGTTTTGTGTAAGCTGTTTGTATGTGTATAAATGTGCAGACAATCTGCAGACTGCTACGCATTGTACATGATATAACATTGATAAAGCTAGTAAATTTATGTGAAAAAAAATATGAACTGTGTCACAATTATTTTGCCAAGAAGACTGTCTCTGATGAAACTGTGGATGGCAGTAATGAGTGATGTTGCAAGATGTAACAACTAGGATATGTCCTGAGAGGGTCAAACTTTAATTCATTAGAATCATGAACATTAAATGTCAAAAGTACAAGTTCAACATAAACTTACTTTTTCAACAAGCGAACTGTGTATATGAATGAAATGTACAGCTTGCACTTGTATAAATGTACAGCTTGCACTTGTATAAATGCACAGACAATCTACATGGCTAGTGCTATGCATTGTACAACACAATATAACAATGTCATAGCTAGTAAATTTATGTGAATAAAAATATAAGCTGTTTTACATTTACACTGCCTGGATCCATTTCTTAAGAAGCTTTTCTGGAGTTCCTCGATAAAGTGATTGCGTAGAAATCATAATCAAGGAGAGATTATAAAAAAAAACTCGCGTAAGTTTTCACATTTGTTACCTTATTTAACAAGAGGGTCCTGGAAATGTACAAGGGATCCAGCCACAAACACCATCTGACTAAATACAGGCTGCAGAGATAATTGAATTACTCTTTTCAACAATCTTAATTTCTTTATCCGTTCAATTGCTCTCTCAACATGAATGCGAACTCGAGCAATTTGCCTAGTTGTAATTTCTTCTCCCATTAGCCTGTTCCTTCCTTGAAGAAATGGTGGGATGTTTAGATCTACTTGTTTCGCATACAGTCTCTTATTGTAAATCCACGGTCTGCTAAAATCATCTCCTGGCTCAAGTTTATCAAGGAAACCAGACTTCTTCACAATATCGTTGTCTGACATAGAACCCTCAAATGCATCCGAGATAAACATGACACCTCCATTTGGAGATATGCCGATGAGACATTTAAATGTTGAGTGGTTCTTATAACTAGAATACATGTTACCCTGTCTACGGAAGTGCATGGACTGTTCCACAAAAAACTTACAGCAGTCAGTTATGACTCTGATACCTTTGAACTTTGCAAAGCATGATGGCATGCTGCGCTTAAGAAGTTGACGACTGGTGAACATCTTATTACACAACAATCCAAACTGAAGATACAGAAACTGGATCCAGCTCGTAACAATCTTTGAAACACTACTGGAGGAAATTGCAAAACGGTAGGCCAAGTCAGCATTTAACAGACCAACACGCAGTCTTACCATCGTGACGAAAAACTCGTCATTTAGATGACGACTTTTCTCCCATCTTCAGCTGCTGGTTCCAGTAACACACTTTATCTTTTGCTGGACCCAAAAACTTCCACACAAACATAACGACATCACGAACACCAAAATTACAGCTAGCATTTTCTTTCTGGCACTCATCCAACTGCTGCCTGAGATTTGCAATCTCATGCTTTAGTGTGACATTTTCAATTTTTACAGCCAAAAGACTGGGGTCAACATTTTTAGGGGTTTGAGTTTGTTGGTCACATATTGTTACGGGAACAGGCAAAGGTAATTTGAAAGGGCTAGGTGTTAGTGCAGGGTCAGGGGCAACACTTGCTGAACAAGCAGAAGATGTGCAGTTATCAGTTGTGTTCTGGCGCAACTCGATAAAAATGTTGCCTACGTCTGCTGTATCCGTGTCAATGTCAAGTAGCTTCCTCCTCTTCAAAGGCATGCTGCTAGGTGACCATAAGCTGGGGGCGCTTTCGTTTCCTTGCAGATTTTTCTATCTGTTGTAAAGACAATACACACATTAATATATATACACAGATGGCCTATTACACAGTTATTTTACAAAGCAGCTATGCATAACTATATATATATATATATATATAATTCAAATTACATTAACAAAACTAGATTTTACACTAGAGTGGCAATCAGCCATTTTAAATGTTAGTGCAATCTATATAATTCAAATACATAATTCATATTCCAGCTAGCTTATGACTATTCCTATGACTATGTCCAGACTATGACTCTGACAACCACCGTTATTGACATAATAATACTATGTCTATAGTATGAAAGGAGTAATAAATTATATTAATAATTATGAATTCTATTATTATCCAGTATGACACACCTGCTGTTGAGTTTATGAAACAAAATAATAATGCGGGTCAAGTTAGCATGCTGTGGGTGCTGGGCTGGCTTTGCCTAGCCCTAGGGTAGCGCATTGCCATTGGCCATGACCCATGTCAATAGAATACTGAATAGTCAGCCCTGGTCTGGCCTAGCTAGTCTATATTATAAATAACTCACTTTGTACGGAATTAAGCGTTGCATAAATTCCTAGTACTTACTTGTCCATGAAATATAGTAATTATTATATAGGAAGTTATGTTAATAAGTATATCCTTAGAACTGTTTTAGTTTAATAGCTTGTGTTCTTATAATTATATCTGCCATACAGGATGTTCCCATAGGTTTAGCTCTGGCCATCTCCAAAGATAGAGATAGCTAGGCTGGACAATAGTTGGGAGATGAGTCAGTTAGCAGATAAGGCAACATGCGGGGACAGAGACTGTAGCGCGCCATATTAAGAAATGCAGAAGATGCACTGACCAATGGGAATCGCGAGTCACTAGGGAGAGAGGGAAGTAGCGAGTAATTAAGGAAAGAGTAGTGCGCGATTGGGGAAGAATTGCATAGAATGTGCACGGAGGACTTGCGCGCCATAACGATGTAACAGTACGTCTGGTTCCCACGGAGGACCAGTATTGATTGTACTGATCGGTATCATGCTAACTGTCTGTATTAAAGTTCGTGAAACGAACAGTGGAAAGTCTTCTGCGATAATTGAGTAATTAGAACCTTCCTCTGTGAGTATCTGATTTCTATTAGACAGTGACGCATTGGCTGAATTGAGTAGGTCGATGTCTAAATTGTCTAGGAAATCAACGCAGAGGAAGAACGTTGCAATACGTGCCCACATTAGAATACCGAGTTTACAAACGGAATAGGCAAGGGAAATAATAGTAGACACCGGGCATTCTACAACTTGAGCCGGTGAAGCTGTGGCGTCCACTGGATCTGGGTGCTCGTCAGTTGGGCCATTTCCACCAATAAAGTGTAACTAACGAGCATATGTAGGTGTGCTTGGTAATGTTATCGATTCCAAACCGGTCCCGTTTGCATGCTCTGACCCACCGCTCGGATTTTGCGCGGTCAATATGTTGTTTCGGAAAAATGTTTTCTCGGTGGCCGTAACTGGAATTGCTACGGCATACTCCATAATAACAGTGTTTTGTTGTAACCATCCTTCACGGGTGCTTTTCATACGCACCGCTGACGATATTTATTCAGTTTACAACAGTTGTGACACTGGCAATTTGCGGCAATGCATCCACTGTCCGACCGGCAGCTTGTCCGACTTCTAAGATGGCCGCTGCGCAAGCGCAGTCGCACAATCTAAATTTAGCCCTATGGCTCAATTGCGAGTCGTTTAGAGCTCTCTTGGCGGGCCTCCCAGCCATAGAATGAACATTGTATAAAACATAGCAAGTACTTTACATTTAACTTGTATTTATTTATTTTGATGTCCAATATATGCGCCTATGTTATAACCCTCAACATAGTGAGGTTACATAGTATATAAGAAGATAAGATAACTTATATTGCGCTTAAATCATTGGAAACCAAGCTCAGAGGCGCATCAAAACAAAAGTCCTGGTCAATCTCAAAATCCACAAGCAGTATTCCAGTTGTCAACATATGGGTCAAGGCGCTGGGGAGCTTGGTGGATAAGCAATGTCGTAAAGATAAGTTTTTAAATGACGACGGAATTTTGTAATATGCTCAACTGATCTAACACTAAGCTGGAGCATATTCCAAAGAGTTGGTGCAGCAACAGAAAAAGCCGTAGTTCCAATGCTAGTGTTGACTCTAGGAACAAAAAGTAGGTCAGAATTAGATGATCGAAGCTGGATATGTTTTCTTACAGGAGTAAGCAGTGAATGCAAATAAGATGGTTGCTTACTGGACAGTGCCTGGTATGTAATGGTGCATATCTTAAATATTATACGATATCGTACAGGAAGCCAATGCAGACTTCAAAATTGGTACAGAGACATAATTAGGAGATCTTGTAACTACTCTTGCTAGACAATTTTGGACACGCTGAAGTTTTGTGATATCCTTGCTAGCGATATTATAAAGGATGAAGATGGAAGATGAGATGTGTCTGTATAAACTCACATTTGTGCATTTTCCAAAATGGTAGAATTTTGCCACATTTCCGATAATAGACATATGTGTTGATGTACACGCATCTTGGAAAATTGTGTTATACAATTCCTCCTCGTCGGGCGAGTTTCGTTTTTAACTCGTGGCACATTAAACTATTGGGTGGATTTGTTACCATGAAACAACGTTTCCTTTTTGCGTTGTTTCTCTTACGTAACAAATAAAACACCTTCAAGCAACGTCACACGAATCGTTGCTAGACCACGTCGGAAGGCCGCGGCGCTGCAAGGATGGGACGAGTGTGGTGCGTTGTTGCGCGTGTCGTCGTCGTGGTGAACAAGTCGGTGGCCACGCGAACACCGCCGACTCTGACAGTCCCGTTTGTGACCACGCGAACACCGCCGACTCCGACAGTTCCGTCTCCGTCGTCGCCTCACGTCGACTGTCATCGCCAGCTGCTGTCGGTCGCCAGCCAACTGCATAATCGCTTCTTCGCCATTTGTCTCCATACGACGTAGTGCTAACTTTGTATTATAATATAATTATATGCATTATGATACATGTCACATGATTCACATTAGACCTACGTCGCCCACTATATCGTTCGGCCATTACCTTTTGAAAAAGTTTCGTCTCCGTACATGTCACATACTCATGTTTCATCATCCACGCTATGGATAACGTACAGTACATTATGTCTACTGCCTGAGACATGTAGTTGTTTCTGCAGCGCTCGACAGACCTGCGACGAAGATGACGCCACTGGAGAACTTTGTGGCTTAGGCCGCCAGGCGATTAAAGACGATGGTGACGTGCTCCCTGAACCGGTGACGATGCCACTGTTCCGTCCTCTGCCACCCGGCGATTACACGTGTGTCGCCTTCGACGTTGAAACGACGGGCTTCGGTGAGAAACTGTCCACGTTTCTTTAACATATTAATAGCATATCAGTTCGATTTAATTGCCACCTAACGTGGAACGTGTTGGTATCCACGTTGCATAAGCACGTACGCCTGTTAAATTTCAAAATTACAATGGTTAATATGAATTTAATTACACCATTAGTGGATATGAACATACATTTTATGTCATTTGACGTTTGCAAGTTCCTCTTGTTTACCCTGGTAATTCATAACTACAACAACGATCATTCTACCTGTACAGCAACAGTCTGTTACTACTCTCCACTGTCCTACATATCATCCCCGTCCGTATTGCTACCCTGTCTTTATCCCTTCTTTATCATTACAAAGATCCATTACAAATTCGTCACAGGTATTTGCATCATCGGTGCTGGAGCGACGATGGCGACTCATCGGCTCTGTGTTATGTCTGCTACAAACCTGTCTTTGACGAGTACTTCAAATGTAACAAGAGCGGTTTTGCGGATGACTATGAGGACAGCGCCGACGACGCTGAACAAGGACTTAAACGATGTTTGGATTAAAACACATACTTCCAAGGACATCGAAACGCTGTGTACTCTCAACCGTATCGAATGGCAAGGACTGGTGACGAGATTAGTGAAAATTTTAGCAAATGGCAAGGACTGGTGACGAGATTAGTGGAAATGGCAGCGAATGGCAAGGACTGACGAGATTAGTGGAAATAGCATTAGCAAAACAAACTATTATAACACAATAAATATGCTGGTGCCCACACCTATCCAGTCAGTCTAAATCTCTTCTCACTGTTCAGTTCAACGTAGCGCATTTAGTGCTTTCATGTTTTACTGTTGGCAGGTACGAATTCAGAAATCACACAGCTGGCAGCGATATACCAAAAGAACACTTTCAACCGCTACATTCTGCCGGTCGGCGAGATAATTCCAGACGCCAGTGGGGTGACAAAGCTGACCAAGAGAGACGGCAAGCTGTACCATGAGGGAAAACCCGTGGAGGCGGTCGACATAAAGCAATGTTTGACCGAATTCAACGAGTTTCTGTCCGGTCTCGATAAACCGATGCTACTCTACGGCCACAACGCGCGGCGATTCGACTGTCCGCTTCTGGTCGCTGCCCTCTCGCGTAGCGACCTGATCAATACTTTCAGCGCGATCGTCAGCGGCTTTGGCGACTCCCTGACAGCTTTCAAAAGCGTGCTTCCCGGGCAGAAGTCATACAAACAGGAGGATCTCGTCGGGGCGTTTCTGAACACAACATACGGAGCGCACGACGCGCTGGAAGATGTGCGGGCGCTTCAAGAACTCTGCCAGACGGTCGCTAACGATGAAATCATGCGTCAGCACAGCTTTGACGTAGCGGACGTGCGACGTCACTGTAGAAACCAATCCAGTAACAGACACAGAATGGCGTCGCTGGAAGGAATGATTAATGACAGCGTCATCTCTAGAGACATGGCGAAGAAGATAGCTACCGCCGGCTTGACTCGCGACGATCTGGTTAGACGCTACAACGTAAGCGGTGAGGAGGGTGTCGTGCAACTGTTGACAGCGGACATCTCTGGCAAGCCAAGAGTCACCAAACACGGAAATATACTGCGGAAGATTGTCGCTTATTTAAAGGAAAACGCCAAAGAAACAAAAGGATGATTGTTGCAAACCATTGTTGAGCGTATTCTTGTAATACTACTAGCGTACACTCATTCATGGAGCGACACATCAAGCTCACCACTTATTACCATTGCATAGTAGTAGTAGACAAAGCGTAGTCTCGGGAGACGATGCTCATGCGCCCTGTTGTCAGTTTCTGGAGATGTGGTAGCGCCCGCTATGGTTGTGCAGTCCGATTTGGGAGTGACAGTCCCTGCCGCAGCCAGAGCAGACGAAACAGGATGACAATGGCGGCGCAGCTTGTTGTTTGCGCCGCATCGTCTTCTCAGCCGCATGCTGGTGTCTCGTTCCAGTCAGACGCCAAGAAGTGCGATTTTCGGCTGCTGTCCCCCAGTCTTCAGAGCTAATGTTGTAGGCCTTCAGATCGCGCTTGCAGACGTCTTTGAACCTGAAGGCTGGGCGACTAACTGACCTCATACCAGTGGTGAGTTGTCCACAGTTGAAGTTTTTCGGCAAGCAGCCGTCCACCATGCGCCGTACGTGGCCAAGCCAGCGGAGACGTTTCTGGCTCAGTAATGAGTACATGCTGGGGATCCTAATACGGTCCAGTGTGTCACTATAGGGGACACGGTCCATGTCAGATGATAACGAAGATGCGTTAGAAGTACCGCATGTGGAATGTATTGAGGCGGCGCTCCTGGCGCAGCCGTAGAGGAAGGTGTTCAGCACACAGGCCTGGTAGACTCTCATTTTGGTGTTCTCAATGAGCATCTTGTTTTCCCCTACTCTTTTTGTCAGCTTGGCCATAGTGACTGCGGCTTTTCCGATGCTCCTGTTTATATCAGTTTCCAGTGAAAGGTCGTTGGGGATGTTTGACCCAAGGTAGGTGAAGTCTAATATAGCTCCAAGCTGTAGTCATTGATCTTGATAGAGGGGACTTGGCTGGCATCCCGCGCAATGACGTTCGTCTTCTTCATGCATACTTTGATCTTAAATCCATATCCGCTGACCATGTAATCTGCCAGTTACGCCATGCTTGACCGATGTGTCCCGGTAAAGCAGATATGCCGCTATCTAGAGACAGGCTCCCCCCACAATTCGTCCACTGGTTTTGTCTTACTCCGACAGGTAAAACGCATATATTTGATGGCCGCCATCACATATCTTAACTCGTGTAAATAACATGATTTACATTCTCGTATACCTGGTTGGAGCGATTTGCGGGGACGGCAACTCAGACACCGAAATTCGCAGGAGGATAAATGCAGGGTCGAATGCTTGGAGCAAAGTCGAAGGTGTGATGGGAGACAGGCGCATATCGCATAAACTAAAGGAAAGACGCTGTGCTCATGTGCAATCCCGGCATACATGTATGGCCTAGAGACCATGGCAGTGACAGAGAAACAACAGGAGAGTGTACAGGTTTGCGAAAACAACTGGGTCAGAATAATTGCGGGAGTGGAAAGAAGTGATCAGCGAAGAATGGAGGAGCTGAGGGAGGAGGTTGGAGTAGAAAAAGCTTTAAGAAGAAGATGGTGAAGAGTCGACTGAAGTGGGCTGGGCATATGGAGAGAATGGGAGGAGAACGGTTGGCAAAGGAAGCAGATGCCCGGAGAGTGAAAGGGGAAAGGAGACGAGGACGACCTAGACTGCGATGGGAGGACTGCGCGTAAAGAAAGATTTGGAAGGATTGGGACAGGAGTGGAGACCGAGTTTTGTTCGACATGTATAAGAATAACCTGGTACATTTATTGGTTTCTCGGATTCCGTTCGACCGTGAAGCGGAGTTTCATTTGTGTATACATGTAAAACGACCAGTATGGTACCATACCATGCACCATGCAGACGGAACATGTTGACAAGTTATATAGCAGCAAAGAACATGTGTTGATTATTAACGTTGTTAAAGGCTGTACTGGCTGTGGGAATATGGATATTATGACACTCTACATAAAACAACTTACATGTTGAAAATGGCATAATCTGCTGAGAACGTGTCATTACAAAATGCTAGCAAATATTTGGCCGCAACATATGGTTTATTGTGCGTCGTAAAGTAGATTAGTTTTCCCAATTCCACGACTGGCGAACGGGGAAGAGTACACATTCGTGACGTCAGCCTTTCTGTGAAAATGGCGTTGCCGTTACAACTTTACGTTGGCGTCTTCAACATGGTTATTCTACTAAACTAATGGTATAATAGTCTTAACTGTAATCGCAAATTGTTTGTTTTTATTGACTTTTTAAGATACGTAGACACAAGCAATTGCCTTTTGATTCATTTTAATATCAATCAAATAATTACTTATATTATTTATTTTTACGATGTATTAATCAATTTTATCACTATTAAATTATTATAAACTAATGGTAGAATAGTCTTAATTGTAATCGCAAATTATTTGTTTTTATTGACTTTTTTTAAGATACGTAGACACAAGCAATTGCCTTTTGATTGATTTTAATATCAATCAAATAATTAATTATATTATTTATTTTTACGATGTATTAATCAATTTTATCACTATTAAATTATTATAAACTAATGGTAGAATAGTCTTAATTGTAATCGCAAATTATTTGTTTTTATTGACTTTTTTTAAGATACGTAGACACAAGCAATTGCCTTTTGATTGATTTTAATATCAATCAAATAATTAATTATATTATTTATTTTTACGATGTATTAATCAATTTTATCACTATTAAATTATTATAAACTAATGGTAGAATAGTCTTAATTGTAATCGCAAATTATTTGTTTTTATTGACTTTTTTTAAGATACGTAGACACAAGCAATTGCCTTTTGATTGATTTTAATATCAATCAAATAATTAATTATATTATTTATTTTTACGATGTATTAATCAATTTTATTACTATTAAATTATTATAAACTAATGGTAGAATAGTCTTAATTGTAATCGCAAATTGTTTGTTTTTATTGACTGTTTTAAGATACGTAGACACAAGCAATTGCCTTTTGATTTATTTTAATATCAATCAAATAATTAATTATATTATTTATTTTTACGATGTATTAATCAATTTTATCACTATTAAATTATTATAAACTAATGGTAGAATAGTCTTAATTGTAATCGCAAATTATTTGTTTTTATTGACTTTTTTTAAGATACGTAGACACAAGCAATTGCCTTTTGATTGATTTTAATATCAATCAAATAATTAATTATATTATTTATTTTTACGATGTATTAATCAATTTTATTACTATTAAATTATTATAAACTAATGGTAGAATAGTCTTAATTGTAATCGCAAATTGTTTGTTTTTATTGACTTTTTTTAAGATACGTAGACACAAGCAATTGCCTTTTGATTTATTTTAATATCAATCAAATAATTAATTATATTATTTATTTTTACGAAGTATTAATCAATTTTATCACTATTAAATTATTATAAACTAATGGTATAATTATCTTAATTGTAATCGCAAATTGTTTGTTTTTATTGACTTTTTAAGATACGTAAACCCAAGCAATTGCCTTTTGATTCATTTTAATATCAATCAAATAATTAACTATATTATTAATTTTTACGATGTATTAATCAATTTGATTACTATTTAATTATTCAGTCAGTCTTCAAATGTGTTACGGTGTGTGTGTTTACGTTTATGAGTGTGCGTGCGTGCGTGCGTGACCACACTATGACAACAATGTTGAATGAAGAGGTTCATCATACGACAATTATCAAAATGATAAATAAAATCCTCAATAACCAGACTTTTAAGATTATTTTTATTCGAGTGACTATCACGGCATCACAACTTGCATGACTTGTACACTGTCCACGCTTTCTAACTTTATCCAACTTTGCTGGCACTTGTGTATTGCAATGATTTGATCAATTACATTTAGTAATATATTTGGGTGATAGAATGTCCAATAAGATGGTGTGTTTGTGTGCCTGTCCTTGGTGCCGTACTAAGCTAAGATGTCATTCAGCCAGACCCGTAGGCAGGAAGTTAAGCATGTAGTGGCAAAAACTGTGTACGGAGGGGCACCGAGTAAAGGTAAAGGTAAGTTTTTTATATATCGCAGTATCCAAAGCTCAAAGCGCCTTACATTTTACTCCCTGGCAGATCTGTTCAATCGAACAAAATCTCGACTTATGTGGGAAGCATCCAGCCACGCTGCAATTAATGCGCGAACACTGTTCGTACCCAAATATCCTCCACTATCTATAGCCAGGTACTCGTTCATACAGCTGAGTGAACTGGATGGAGCAACTTAGAGTGAACGAACTTTCCCAAGGTTCGACGGTAGCACAGGGTCTGAACCCGGGTTCTCTCGGTCGAGAGTCCGAAGCTGTAGCCACTGCAATTGGTATAGGTGTCTGCACCATAACACACTTTTGGAAGTTGGTGTATCCAAAAAAAGCGTTTTGAAAGGTTTAGGGACTTGAATATTACGTTCTCTGAACCGGGCGTTAAGTTCCGTCAGAGTACAATCAGTGATGGCGACGTACAGCTACGTCATTTCGGATGTCATCGGTCTAGCAAACCGTTATCTCCACGTATGTCATTCACTCACCCAATCACTCACGAACTCACTCATTCTCTCACTCACTCATTATGAGACGTATACGCCTTCCATGCAGAGCTTAGTCCGTCTTCAAGACTGGCAGATGACTGGCCAAGACGAGTAATTACAACTGATAATGCTGTATACGTTTGTATCGTTCTCCGCGATCCTTCGCCGTGTTTACTTGGTGTGACCAAAAACGTATTAAGGTAATAAAGGAAAATAAAAGGCAACGTTGAGGTGTTAAGCACCTAAAAGAGTTAGCACAAACTAACCATTTGCATCTACAATCAAGATTTTCAGTTCAGTGGTTTACTCGGAATGTAGTCTTAAAGTGGAAGATTCTAACGAAATCTGCGATAACATGTAGACTGCCATCTTACTGATGACGCGTTCATTTGGCCGAAAGTAACCAATAAACGAGCAGCATTATTTTTGGCGTGTACGTCACACAGTCGTGTGTAGTTCGCGTAGTTGATTCATGTTCATGGGATGCGGTTCGTTATATTAGTATAAGTTGAGCTTACAATGAACACGTGACTTGCAATATGCCATACTGCTCTGCATACGGTTGTAACAATAGTACAGCGAAGGATAATGAGCTGTCTTTTTTGTTTCCCTTTGAAACAACCAGAAGTGAAACAGTGGATTCACAACTGTGGACGGGCTGGTTGGAAGCCTTCGAAATACAACGCACTATGTTCAGATCATTTTGAAGAAACGTGCTTCGAAGGAAATCTACATCGTCAGTTAATGACACAAGATCCGACAAAACGTCGCCGACGTCGATGTTTGAAGCCAGGTGCAGTGCTTACGATATCTAGTCAAGGACCTCAGCCGTCGAAGCGACGCATACTTTCGGTCAAACGCGCCGCCGCCGAGAAATCAGATCGCAAGAAGGTTAGTACCGAGTTACTTGGTATCCAATTATAATCTGTTGACATTTGGGATGCACTATATGCTGGAGGTAAGCTAGAACAGTACCAGAATGTACTATATTGCACCATAAAGAGTTTAGACTTCAGTCTTTAGAAGATAGCCGAATAACAAAAGTTAACGGCAATCAAGTCGCGTGAGCGATATTACAGTAACATATTAACATGGGCTGGAATAATTGTCGTTTATAATAACATTGCAAAACTTACTGTATTTTGTGTTAAATGAACAAAAACTTGTAAATACGTTCTGCATTCAATAATATTGCATTAGACATGGTCATATATCAAAATGTTTGGCCTAATCTTTACGTCATGATGTTATATAATTATGTGTGACTACTGTTTATGTGACGAAGAATATCACTATATACTCTATTGTAAAACGTTTAAAATGGGTTCATTTGTGTATTTAGTAAAATTACATAATGTTACTCAATTTTAGTTAAGGGGATATTTAAAAAAAATACTAAAACATTTGTTATGCCAGATTATGATATAGCTTATTATGTTTACTGTGAATATATATCATTTTACAACAATTACATACCTTTAAACCACTCTTATTCATGGAATAAGGGTGTCAACATCAAGTAATTTTTATCCATTACGCCACATTTTATGAACATTTTCTATAAAAAAATATTTAAATTCTGCATTTGGAAGGATATCTCTGGGAGTCATTATGTCATCCAAATATAGTTATCAATGAGCTCACCAGATGCACCATGTTTGTGTTATAAAAATACTGGCATCACTCAATAATCATATATTGTTGAAATATATTTAATAATATACCACGTGCACACATCTTCACTAACTTGTTTTTGCACACTAATAGCAAAAACAGGTAAAAGCTGTTGTGAAAATATCTTGAATTTGGATCAAAAATATAAATAATTGTACTTTGCATTTCAGCTCGATCACCACTATGATGTGGCACATGGGGAAAGGCATCAGCAGCAAGTTTACTGTGAAAGCCCGTGGCAAGGGATGCGAGGACCTCCTTCGTTGGATACAGAATGTATCAAACCATCTGTGGTGGTGTTGTGCAACATGCAACGGTGACGCACAGTTGCTGAAGTAAGTACCAAACTTGATATGTATTCATTTTATACCTGGGGCATGTCAAAAGCAACAAGTAACCCTTAGATTTGCAATCAGTAGATGATGAGTAGAGACCACGACCCAAGTAGTGATTAATGCTGTAAGTGTAAAGTGAATTCCAGTCACCGACTTGAATCCCAAATACACTAAATCACCTCCTATGCATAACTAACATTATATATAATTATAAGTTTTCGAAATTACTGCATTTCATAGGCATCCAACTCGTTTTTTTTTTCAGGATGGCTACTCAAAAGTACCAGCCAGCATAACTACTACCTTATCAGTAAATGTGTTTATTCAGACTTCCAAAACTGATAATGTAAATGCTGTTTACATGTTATGTGTTAATATGTGGACCACCGACTTATGTATTGGACCAAAAATGTTACGTAGTCAAAGTTCCTGATGACCAACTTTTCAGTAGTTCAGTTACTCAGATGTGAGGGGGGCGGGCGAATACTCCACAGATGGATAGTGCCCATTCTGTATCACCCTACCTATTCCTTGTAATCAGTTCCTGTGTACATTTATGAGTACAGTTACTTGAGTGTAATAAATTACATTTCCGTGTAATAATTACATTCCAGAATGCAATTGTCTGTAATGAAATAAATAAGAGCACTTGTGTCGTTATAACCAATTTTATTAAAGAAATATAAAATCAAAACATGATATCAAAATACAGTGACTGTATACAGTATATACAGAAGTTAAGAAGAAAAAACAAGTTATAATAAATTATGTGAAGGAATGTGATGATGGAATGCCTTATTTGTAAGGATCAGTATCATTTTATTAATGTACCAGTATGTTTGCCATTGTATTGTTACTAAAAACAACCAACACTTTACACAGGAAAAGCATTTTAAAGTTCACTGAATGCTACAGTCATAAGGTAACTAACAACATATAGACTGGTGTGTTAAACCAGTTGTTTGCAGATATTTTATTAGAATACTGCATGCACTATTCTTCACTGTAGAAATGAAAGCTAGATTGATGCTGTCTGCTCTGGCGTGGAACTACCGACCACGTCCCAGACTTGTTGAGACTGGTGTCATGTGGTCCAAAAGATGCAAGCAATGGGTGCTGCGTAACAGACCACAGCAGGTGAACCCACGTACCCACCTACCAATGCTCACGGATCGAGTGACAAATGTGTTTATAAAAAGAAATATCACACTGCATCCAATCACAGTCACTGGGGCAGATGTCCCAAAACCAGAGAAAGAGGATCTGCTGGCAGCAAGAGTCAGTTAATTTATAAAGAAACAGTAAATACTGCCACCACCCACCCACAGCTTCATTGGTCACATGTACATTGTCTAGTTTAGTTTTCAAGTCCAGAGTGGTATCCCTCGTGTTGTCCCCCATCGGGAGCAGGGAACCTTGATCTTATTCCATGGCTGACGCATGCCGGTAGAACTCTCCGTAACCTTCGTCCCAGCTTGCCATGGATCCACCAGGTAAACTGTCTGTATGCAGCCCACCTGAGAGACACCATTCCTTTATATAAATTGTTTACCATTAAACATGTGTTCATCTGGAATAAAGCAAATAGTGATAATTTTGCACTACAGAACAAATTATGACGGTGCAACAAACATTGTATCTATACGTTATAATAACTTACGTGGAACCATTATAATTTATTATGTAGTGAGAGAGTATCACTTTATTCATACAGTAGAATACAATAAAGTGTGAAGCGATAACCCAAGTACATGTGTGAATACAGTAAATAGCTATGTATAGTAGTATATTGTAGCAGGATAAGGTAAATAATGACTAACGGTTAAAGTAAGTCATATTGAAAATGAACACATTTATGTAGGATTACTTGTTGTTGAGGGAAATTTTATTTTGTAATTATTGTCATATTAGGGTGATGGTCATCATATTTAAATTAGTCTTGGGTCAAACCGTTGTGGTTCGTCTTTACATTTAGAAAGGTTGAATGGCGTTAGCAGGGCTAGTTTAGATAAGCTTACGACTGAATTAGTTGTTTCGTTGGTGGTTACATTCCAAGAGATTTTAAGGAGGTTGTCAGTCTTAGATTTGTTATGTTCAGATACATAGCCTCTGCAACCTATTTCAATGCATGTTAATTCTGATTTTATGCCGTTATTGTTTACATCATGGATTAGATATACTTGTTAGTTTTTAATACATGATCTTTCTTGATGTTAGTTTCAAATGGTAGTCAGTTCAATGATATTAATTTGCTTAGCATGTGGATGGTAGATGACGTATGGTAAGTCCATTAAGTAATTTCCCTAGAAGATTGCTAATAATTTGGGCATCAGGCATGAGATTGCTGACAAAATTATGTATATATATTTGTATTGCTAATGCTACTATGATGTTGTATTGTGTTCATTATTAATACATTTCAATAAATATTTAACAAAACCATTTCACTGGTCTTGTAACAATGCATGCACATATATACATACTTGTTTGTTGGACGGTCTAATTCACATTCTGCAGCATCACCTACTCCAAAGAATTATAACCCCCCTGCTGTTTGTAATGCACAGCAGTCCACCTGTAACAAAGAATTAAGCATTTAAATAATAGTTTTATACGAATGTTAAGCAAACATGGATTATTATTCTGAACAAATTTCACAAAGAATGCATCACGATCCTCTAACTGTATTCATCCCAGTATGATACCTGCTTCCATAGAAATATCATGCAGATCAAGGAAGGCCGTTTTGAAATGTGTCAATATTTGCAGAAAACAGTGGTCATTTTCTTTGTCACCAAAACAAATGGGGCCTCTGGCTGAAAAATGTTCAATGTATATTTTATTCATAAGACCCAATGTAAACTTTGGGCAGAAAAAATGCAGTATGCATAAAGTTTAAAATAATCTATTTACCTGCCATGTGTTTAAAAAGTAGTACTGCCACATATTGTTCATACATGCAGCCATTACTGCGAATGTGAAGACTGTCGACGGGGATAGAACAAAGGGGGAGTTAATTCCTGCTTATTTTCTCTGCCCTGTACAATTTTGGTTCACATGAATCATAGAACCATTCAACTACATTTCTTTTAAAAAGTGAGGGTACAGCCTTGGGTGGTATTCGAAAATAGACATGTCAAAGTTAAAACGCTGAGTCCAGTGGCACTGAGAGTGAGATCTAACTAAGTTAAGTCAACCAATCCCAAATGTAAGACAGGTGACGTGTCCCGGCCCGAGCGATCATCTCTCGCTGTACATACGCAGCCCGGAACTTAGGCTCATCGGTTATTTAAACATTAAACTAAACATATTAATAATTACCTTCACCAACTGCGTTGCTGTCGAGTCGCAGCAGACATATTCAGTTCTTGAACAAGGAGATCGTTGCGGCATTTTCCACACCGACACCAGTCATTTTCATGTCGGCATGGTATGCGCCTCGACATTTCCACTGCCCGTGGGCCTTCCTCTTCGTGCCCACCGGCACGCGCATCTGCCCTATCTTCCAACACAGGCCCTTGTTTTTGTGGTTCAAACCGGTAACCAGCTGCTCCGAAATCGATTTGGTTTTCGTTGTCTTCCGAAGAATGGGGAAAGCCATCTTGTTTAGACAGTTACAGCGCATGCGCACATAGTTTAATTGGTAAACTTACCATAGCGCCACCTAACGGAGTTGGGAACAAATAGTACGCAGAAAATTTACGAAGTGAGTTACGACAGTGTGACATCACTTTCTTCTAACAATGGCGTAGTCCATAGAAATTCTGTAGTTGTGTGTTAAAAAATGTTTTCCTGGTAAACCGCTGACGTTAAAAAATTGATTGTAGTTGGAAATGGTTAGGTTGTATTAACTCTTTTAGATGCTTAACACCAAAACGTTGCCTTTTGTTTTCCTTTAAGAATAAGACCTGTCAGACGCCAGCCTCTCCTATTGAATAGCGTTGTCCCATTTGCTGAGCGGTGGCGTCCCTAGTAGCTGGATTACAAGTTCGTCTAAAGTTGTATGGGCGTATTATTAAATAGTCGTTGAACACATCAAAATTACAGCTTTGATACCAACTATTTTGTGCTAGGATGCAGACTAAAATTAAATTGTTCAATAACACGCAAATAAGCGTCATTGAAATTAATTATTTTATTATGTGTAAATAACAAAATAGGTATATTACAATTTAATTGAACTCCCTAACTGGATTAAACTAGCGTAATAAGTAGTGTATATAAAGAATGAAGAGCTAGCAGGTAAGGAGTTCAAACAACAAATGTTCGTGTCAATCATTTTCATCAATCGAAAATACATTAGCTAATCAAGTGATATAATAAAATTAATAAAACATTTTTAAATAGTGTACGACACTTGACCATAGTGTGTAACATATTAAACGAAAGCCGGACACCTCGGCAATCAATGAGTGCGTGCGTACGGGTATGTTAAACATCGGCGCCGGAACGAAATTAATAATGGGTGGGCAGTGCCGAGCTTCAGCGCTATTCCCTGCACCCCCTTTCCAAAATATTGGGAAACTAATCCTATCTCCAGCTCCCCACCAAAATATTGGTGACTTAACCCCCAAGCCTCCGAGTTCCGGCTCTTGTGTGAAGAGATGAAAAGCGAACGCAATGTACCTGTATTACACACCCCAACATTTCACTTCATTTTTAATAACACAAGCGACATTTTCGTAGACTAGAGAGACAACCTGATAGCAATGCGTATTTATGGGATAAGCTGTATTTTCAGAATTGATTAGTAGTAACACTCGTACGCAGGTCGATGATAGATATTTTCGCTTTCGTCATTCAAAAATCATCTGTATTCAATTCAAAACAACTTTCAGAACAATATATATGCAACCAGTCGAAACATAATTGCAATTTGAGCATTATCGATCTCAATTATATTAAGTAGCACGACAACATGTAAAAGTTATACAAACAGTATTCCTGTTATGCTCGTTTGTCGAAAAACAAAAGAAAGATAGACATGAGTGGTCCTTGTAATAACTCGAACAACCTGCCGCCGCACAGACCGACTAACGTTCCTTTCATTTATTTATTTTCCGTCGACCTCCGCCATAACGAAGCGGTCATGTTACCCGGTCTGCTATCCGACCGGAAGAGGGCGCCACTCGGTTGCCGGGACAGAAAAGCAGCGAGTGAAATGTCTTATTACAGGTTAGTAACATCATAATCTGTCTTTGGTGTGACTTTACCATCAGCGGTGCAGCGTAAGGCTGTCTTGGACTGCGCTCCGGGGAGTATTCGGCATGCGTGCCCTAGCCACCTCCACATTTCTGTACCTATTTTCCAGCGATGCTGTTTGTTTTGTGGCGCAACTTGGTAATTATGTTTGATCCAAGAATTCTGTTCCGAGGATAGCAATTGTAGAAGGTGTGTAGCTTTTGTGCTAACTTGCATGGCTACCTATTTCCAGTACACTAGACGCTTTTTGAAAAAATACTTATTCGTGAAGTTGCTTTGCTGGTTTAGCATATGGTGTGATCAGCTGTCAAAATAGTGATTTCAATAAACTTCACATCTGATGCCAGATCGACTCTGCTTGCAGCAGACTATTAAATGGCTAGGAAGACAGTATGGCGTGAAGTAGATGCACAATAAAGAGCAACTTCGGTTCGTGTATTTTAATCACTATGCCAGCTGCAACAGCATCTGGCAAGGTAGATGCGCATGTCGCCTCTTCAGGACATCATGTTGCTGATCAAACTGCTCGAAAAGAAATCGTGACTATTTAATGTGTCTCCGATGGAATGGAATGCAAAAATATCCAACTTACGTTTTCACTCAACCAAGCGCGACAATTCAAAGTTTACAAACGTATACCTTTGACTGTATTCTTTGGTCGTATAACTATAACGTTGGTCTTCACTAGTAGTATATTCAATAGCAGAATGTTGCTGAACATTACGCCACACGGGGGTGGCACAAAGATCTGCATGGGGCAAGGCCCCCCTCTCCCAGACTATGGCTATGAGCCTGCATGCAGTTTATCATCAATCTTTTTGTGGAACAGAACACTCGGCACGTCACGAGAAATAAAATCTCTTCACCCACCTGTTGCTTCCAAAACATTAATTTTGTTAATAACATCACAAACCAGGATTTTGCCTTATCAGCTACAAAGCCCCTTCCATTTGCAGTGGAATGTTAGGTTGACAGGACACTATTGTGAAGCTCCATGAATATATATGGATCTTGTGCTATATCAAATAAAATATATTATTATTATTGCAAAACTAAACTCTCATCGCAATGATACACGACACTTTGGCAACATCTAAACACAAAACTTTATTCCGATCATTTATTTACATATAAACCATAAGTAGGTTTCTCGTAAGAGGTATGACCTACTGCGAAAATAGCTCTTGTTAGAATCGCAATTAGATATATATATTTGGAGTACACTATGCTCCAAGGTTCCATCCATTTGTACCTATATACTACTGACATCTCCTTGGAGAACATTATATGCCAAGGTTCCATCCAGTTGTACCTATATACTACTGACATCTCTTTGGAGTACATATGTTCCAAGGTTCCATCCATATGTACCTATATACTACTGACATCTCCTTGGAGTACACTATGCGCCAAGGTTCCATCCATTTGTACCTATATATTACTGACATCTCCTTGGACTACAATATACGCCAAGGTTTCATTCATTTGTACCTATTATACTACTGACATCTCCTTGGAGTACATTATGCGCCAAGGTTCTATCCATTATTTTGTACTTATATACTACTGACATCTCCTTCGAGTACACTATACGCGAAGGTTCCATCCATTTGTACCTATATACTACTGACATCTCCTTGCAGTACACTATGCGCCAAGGTTCCATCCGTTTGTACCTATATACTACTGACATCTCCTTGGAGTACACTATGCGCCAAGGTTCCATCCATTTGTACCTATATACTACTGACATCCCCTTCGAGTACACTATACGCCAAGGTTCCATCCATTTGTATATATAATTATACTACTGACATCTCCTTGGAGTACACTATACGCCAAGGTTCCATCCATTGGTACCTATACACTACTGACATCTCCTTGGAGTACACTATACACCAAGGTTCCACCCATTGGTACCTATATACTACTGACATCTCCTTGGAGTACACTATACGCGGCTATACACACCTGACAATTGATGCAATGTGTCTTACGCAACAACATCCATGCAGCTTTGCACATTACACTCTCAGTTCACTAATCTTACACATCCGGCGATATTTCACAAAACAACTTTGGACCTTGTTATTAATAGAAAACGACGTTGCAAGTTGTGCACCTTGTTGTGATATTTGAATACAGTTGAACGTTTATATTTTGCGGAAGAATAACTCAAATTCGAACACCGTTTCAGACGTATTAAACACAATTTGGCGGGTAGTATACGTTAAATATTCTTATTGTAGTCTTAAGAACATTATATTAATTAATATAAAAATCAGAGAAACATACAACTTCCCTGTAATGTGCCAAACAAAGTACACAATTAGTCTTACACTCAATACACGGTAGGGTTATGCATGTGTGAATGAACAGTAATCAGCGGGCATCTAGCCACACGTTCTGAGATGAAGAGCTAACAGTTTAACGCGGGTTTTCCGGTAAAACTGACGCACGTCTTCACGGAACATGGCGATGGCGACGCCATAGATGAACGGATTGACGACAGAATTTACAATATATAGTCCCAGCCATTCGACCGTAACTGAAAACCCGACGATGAGCATCCACTTGGGCAGCCAGCAAGCAATGAACACAATCGTTATGATGAATAGCAACACGACATTTTGTAGGTCTTCGTCTGCGAGGTTGTAGCCGCATTGTGGACAACTGTCTCCTGCGCTGGTTTCGTTGTACCAGGAACGATAAACGTGTCGTTTTGTGCAACGTGAATTGAAGCAGTCATCGGTCCAGGCTGGGGAGAACGATTGCCTCGGTCAACATTTGATATTGGATCCACCTGCGCGGCAGCGTTTGATGGTCCACTTTCAAGTAGATGCGACTGGCCAAGAATGCCAACTCGATTTCTCAATATTTTAAGTAACGCAGCCGCTACCAACGTGTAACACGTTGCCATTATCAAGAGGCATACCAAGAGTAAACAAACCTTAAGGACCCAGTCTAATTGTTTATACGGCGTTTCTTTGGTCACGGTTTTCACCGTTGAGAACACAATTGTTGCCACAGAAATACAAATGAGAGCCTTCTTCGCTCGGCGGGCTTCTGAACTGAACGAGTGTGGCCGTCTAACCGCGATAACGCGCTCGATGGACAAAGACGCAAGAAGAAACATCGAGAAGACGATAGATAGCCTGAAGACGACGGAGACGACTGAATCAGCGATGGCCAAAGCAAACATATAAACCTTCTTTGATGTTGTTATGTTTCTCACATAAATGGCTATCACGAGCACATTGCCAGGTAACCCGAGCGCACATGCGACCAGTAGGGCAACGCTACGAGAATCGTGTACGTAACCTATGTTGTTCTCTGCCAAATCCAAGCTGTCGTTGTTGAAATCTTGCAGAACACTGGATTCGTTGGCCCAGAGCAAAGTGTTCCTCGAAATCATGTTCGTTGTCGGGATGCTTGCAACTGGTATCGAAGGTCAACACTGCACCAGTTCAAAACACACATCAAAGTACTGCACTAAATCAATCAATTAAAGTAATACAATTTTAGATCAAAATAGCTCAATAATTATTTTAGTTACCAACGTTATTCTTTGTTCTGCTGTAGTTGTAGTCGTGTAAAACAGAATTATAATTATGTGAACCAGCATTAAAGAGATTCTTTTCATTGTATATCCTAACATGTTTTGAGTTTGCCGTTGCGGGAGCGTCTTACTTGACCATGGGTTATGACAACGCTACCATATTTCCAGTTGCTTCAACAACTGATGCAGCAGCAACGAAAGCAGCAGCAGCCGCAACAGCAGCAGCAACGTCAGCTGCAGCAGCCAGAACAGCAGCAGCAACGTCAGCTGCAGCAGCAGCAATAACAAAAGCGGCAGTATCATAAAGTAGGCACATATCAGTCTTAACATTTATCACATTTTACTACTTAGAGTTTTTGTAGATGTAATAAAAATAACTAACTAATTGTATTGGCCAGTAACCCAGCCGTTTACATCAATAACAAAGTTTCCCTTAGTGTATGAGAAGCAAGGCGGGCCGCCTCGCCGTTTTTCTATGTCGCCTCGCCCAAAATATGCCGAAATTGCCGTCTCGTAGCTATTTCGAGCGCCCATTTTTTTCGTGCTTTCGCCATATATATATTTAGCGTCGGCGAGCGGCACGAAATGACACCACAAAGTCACTTATATTCCTGCAAACTCGCACATTTGTAGCAACATCGTTTAATGTTAACATCGCTCAGTGCCGGTTAGGATTTACCTCTTGGAATTAACTCCACTGGACAACGTTAATGACATCAGTTGTCCAATCCCGGAATATTCCCGCGGGATCCCCGGTGTCTCCAATGGTGACACCTTGCGGAGTTTCGACATACTATCAATCTAGACATTCATGTAACATAGTGCCCAAAAGTAAACTGCGTTTGGGAGACATGTGGAACTCGGAGATAAAAAACATTGAAAGCGGTAGCTGAATTAAAATATCTTTTGCGCTCAAACGTATTAGTGTACTATGTGCCCACATTAAATCAGAATGTTGGTCACCCTGGTGTACCTGCTGCTGAATTTCTGGTTTATGATGGTGATGGAAGTAAAAACCATGGAGGCTGATGGCACTACGTCAGTAGACGGCATTGTGTCGAATCCGGACCCTTTTGAAGACCAAATAAAAACCGTGCATCCTATTCCATAGGTGTTAACAGTACCACTTTCGGGCGGGAAATCCAGCTTTTTATTGTCGGTCCCGCTTTCCCACTTTTCTGTGAAAATGTGCAGCTTTTTTTGTACATTTCGCCTCCGAAAAATCGTGTTGGTGTTTCCCGGCATACGAGTCAGTAGCGAAGGCGTTCTGTGTTTCCTTCAATACCCATTTTGGTATCGACCACGGGGGCAAGAACGATGTCATGCGGCACGTTGAGCCGGCAGGCCACATCGCAAAGGCCTCTGCCCAGGCCCAGTCCGGACTTCACGGCTTCGACCGTTTCATCGCTACCAGCACCGAGACAGATATATCCCATCTGATGAAGATGCTGCTTGTTGTGCACTCAGACAACGCGAGCAGTGAGAGAGTATTTCCTCAGATGCGGAAGATCGCCACCAGCCTTCGCTCTGAGCTGGGTCGGGATACTTTGTGTGCAGTGCTCAGTCAGTGTAAAGTGGAACAGTGATGACTGCGCAGCCGACTTCCAGTGCATTGCGAAGCTTTTACGCTGTGCCAAATCGGCGACCTACAGATACACTGCAGCAAGTGACTACACGTGTGATAGCTGTTTGATAGTTCGTGCATCGCAATATAAGGCCAAGAATTGGTCACAGTGAATCGCTGTCTTTCTTATTTGTTTTTTTTGCATGGCTGGAACTATTTCACATTTAAACTTTTATTTTGTGATTATTAATGCTATTTTTATTGCGAAAATGTCGTTTCCTTTAGAATTGGTGTTGGCGCACTTTCCCACTTTTTTGTGAGCTGATGTTGACACTCGATTTTATTATTATATTATGTCCCCACATTAAATCAGAATGCTGGTGTAGCAGATGTTGAATTTCTGGTTTATGATGGTGGTGGGAGTAAAAACTGTGCAGACTGATGGCACTACGTCACTAGTTGGTACTTGTGTCGAATCCGGATCCTTTTGAAAACCACATAAAAACCCCGTTTGCACTAGTCGGAGCCGCTTCGGCGGTGCGTTACCGCAAAGCGCGCGTAAAATGAGCGATATAGCAGCGTATGTTAATACAAACCGGGGAACTATTTACGCCTCAAATGGGCGTAGACCGCAATATTCTTAAAGGTAAATATGCCTAGGACAATGTGGAAAGATAGAACTATCTCACTGAGGTATCAGAGTTGGGTAAAACTCAAGTTATCAGGGCGAAATATTCTTTAGTATACCAATCTTACTGCTAAATTAGTGTCATGGGAAAACGTCATCTGGTACAATAAATAAACAATTGTTATTATACCACGGCCAGTCACACCTTCATTACAGGTTCTTACCAGTTGATCGCTTTGAGCAGTCCTATGGAGTGGACACTGCGCATATATATATATATATATATATATATATATATACATATATATGAACTTATCTTTTACTTACCTTTACACACATAGACATACCATGGCACCCTTCCTTGAGTCCACTGGAATACAATCACTATCAGATACGAAAAATCCACATTTCGAAGCACTATAAAATACACCAGCGAAACGACGCGTCTCTTGTTAGTGTTTTATTAATTATAATGCACAACTTTTAATATAAAGCGCCTCATATTGAGTGTATTGTGTTCACAAGTGGATTTGGTGAATTTATTTAAGTGTAATTTTAGGGTGGGTCCAGATTCGACACAATGCCCACAAGTCTATTCAACTAAAGTTATATGCCGTTTTTTTTTAGCAAAATAAAGAATGTGATTCGTAAGATATCTTTGTCCTAAATATATAATACATATTCCGACAAAGTTGTGCAAACAAACGTTTGGCAAAGTTGATTTGAGTGAAGTATTTACAAATATAAACCACCGAAGTTCACATCTCAGAAAATACGCCTATTGCCGAAAATCGTGTATACAAACGTGTTATCAATAACTTGGGCTAGACAATTATTATTATGTTTCCACAGAAATTGGATATACTAAACTAATGTTGTGTGGGTGTATTATTAAATACTCGTTGAACACATCTGAATTACAGCTTTGATACCAACTATTTTGTGTGTGGATGCAGACTGAAATTAAATTGTTCAATAACACGCAAATATGCGTCATTGAAAATAATAATTTTATTATATGTAAATAACAAATTAGGCCTACTAAAATTTAATTGATCTCCCTAACTGGATTAAACCAACATAATAAGTAGTGTGTATAAAGAATGAAGAGCAAGCAGGTAAGGATTTCAACATTCAAATGTTCCTGTCATTTTCATAAATCCAAAATACATTAGTTAATCAATTAAGTGATATAATAAAATTAATAAAACAATATTAAATAGTGTACGACACTTGATCATAGTGTGTAATGTATTAAACGAAAGCCGGACACCTCGTCAATTAATGTGTGCGTGTGTGCATGCGGGTGTATTAAACATCGGCGCCGGAACGAAGTTAATAATGGGTGGACATTTTCCTAGACCACAGAGACAATCTGATAGCACACACACACACACACACACACACACACACACACACACACACACACACACACACACACACACACACACACACACACACACACACACACACACACACACACACACACACATATACACACACACTCACATACACACACACACACACAACACACACAACACACACAACACACAAAACACACACAACACACACAACATACCCAACACACAACATACACAAAACACAACATACACAACACACAACATACACAACACACACACAGCACACACAACATACACAACACACAACATACACAACACA
>CM034532.1:65550471-66131159 GCA_020002185.1 Paraescarpia echinospica
TGTGTTGTGTGTATGTTGTGTAAGTTGTGTATGTTGTGTGTTGGATATGTTATGTGTGTTTTGTAAATTGTGTGTTGAGTATGTGTTGTATGTGTTGTGTATGTTGTGTGTTGTGTATATGTTGTATGTGTTGTGTGTGTTGAATGTGTTGTGTGTTGTGTATGTTGTGTGTTGGGTATGTTGTGTGTTGTGTATGTGTTGTGTGTGTTGTGTGTGTTGTGTATGTGTTGTGTGTTGTGTATGTTGTGTGTGTTGTGTGTGTGTTGTGTCTGTTGTGTGTTGTGTATGTGTTGTGTGTTGTGTGTATGTTGTGTAAGTTGTGTATGTTGTGTGTTGGATATGTTATGTGTGTTTTGTAAATTGTGTGTTGAGTATGTGTTGTATGTGTTGTGTATATTGTGTGTTGTGTATATGTTGTATTTGTTGTGTGTGTTGAATGTGTTGTGTGTTGTGTATGTTGTGTGTTGGGTATGTTGTGTGTGTATGTTGTGTGTTGGGTATGTTGTGTGTGTGTTGAATGTTGTGTGAGTTGTGTGTTGTGTGTGTTGTGTGTGTTGTGTGTGTTGTGTATGTTGTGTATGTGTTGTATGTTGTGTGTGTTGTGTATATGTTGTGTGTTGTGTATATGTTGTGTGTTGTGTATGTTGTGTGTTGTGTGTTGTGTATGTGTTGTATGTTGTGTGTGTTGTGTGTATGTTGTGAGTTGTGTATGTTGTGTGTTGTGTATGTTGTATGTTGTGTGTTGGGTATGTTGTGTGTGTTGTGGTGTTGTGTGTGTTGTGTATGTTGTGTATGTTGTGTGTGTTGTGTGTGTTGTGTGTGTGTTGTGTGTGTGTTGTGTATGTGTTGTGTGTGTTTTGTGTGTTGTGTATGTTGTATGTGTTGTGTTTTGTGTGTATGTTGTGTAAGTTGTGTATGTTGTGTTTTGGGTATGTTATGTTTGTTGTGTAAATTGTGTGTTGAGTATGTGTTGTATGTGTTGTGTGTTGTGTATGTGTTGTATGTGTTGTGTGTGTTGTATGTGTTGTGTGTTGTGTATGTTGTGTATGTTGTGTTTTGGGTATGTTGTGTCTTGGGTATGTTGTGTGTGTTGTGTGCGTTGTGTGCGTTGTGTGTGTTGTGTGTGTTGTGTGTGTTGTGTGTGTTGTGTGTGTTGTGTGTGTGTTGTGTATGTTGTGTATGTGTTGTATGTGTTGTATGTTGTGTGTTTTGTGTATATGTTGTGTGTTGTGTATGTTTTGTGTTGTGTAAGTTGTGTGTTGTGTATGCTGTGTGTTGTGTATGTTGTGTGTTGGGTATGTTGTGTGTGTTGTGTGTGTTGTGTGTGTTGTGTGTGCTGTGTGTGTTGTGTGTGTTGTGTGTGTTGTGTGTGTTGTGTGTGTTGTATGTGTTGTGTGTTGTGTGTATGTTGTGTAAGTTGTGTATGTTGTGTGTTGGGTATGTTGTATGTGTGGTGTGTTGTGTGTGTATGTTGTGTAAGTTGTGTTTGTTGTGTGTTGGGTATGTTGTGTGTTGCATAAATTGTGTGTTGTGTATGTGTTGTATGGAGGGATCTCACGCGATAGCTCGTCTATTGTTGTGGAATTGTGGTGGAAGCGGTGCAATCTCACGCGATAACCCGTCTATTGTGTTGGAATTGTTGTGGTGGTGGTGGAATCTCACGCGATAACCAGTCTATTGTGGTGGAATTGTGGTGGAATTGTGGTGGTTGTGGTGGAATCTCACGATATAACCCGTCTATTGTGGTGGAATTGTGGTGCATTTGTGGTGGTGGTGGTGGAATCTCACGCGATAACCCGTCTATTGTGGAGGAATTGTGGTGGAATTGTGGTGGTTGTGATGGAATCTCACGCGATAACCCGTCTATTATGGTGGAATTATGGTGGAAGCGGTGGAATCTCACGATGTGAACCTATCTATTGTGGTGGAAGAGGTGGAATCTCACGATGTGAACCTGTCCATTGTGGTGGATTGCATTACACTATGAAAAAGACACAAGATGAGGTTTGCGCAGTTTATTCGTGAACAACACAAACGTATTTACATGTCACGCTCCATAACTACAAGAACCTGCGAAAGCTGAAAATAATGGCTAACCAAAGCACTACCTGTTTAAAATTATCACAGAAATGTCTAGAATGTCTTTTTACAGGGGAATTTTTTACTCGCTGTAACACCACGTCACTGACCATAACACCCATGATGTGAGTTATATTCGAGTGCAAAAGCACAAAACAATGGCTAACCAAATCACTACCTGCTTGCTCAACTCACATCACACACACAATTACTATACGTAGCAATGTAAAGTTTAACGATGTTATACAGAGTACGCGCACTTACACCCGCGACAACCAAACATGTCCAGACAGGTCTCGGGTTTTATAAGAGACACGAATTTAATCGCTATCTAATATAATAACAACACTAGTCTACTGTTCTTCGAACATGCAGAGCATTCGTTATCAGTTTTGTTTGAATTATACTGATTTATACTGGTGTTCAATATAGTTCTTACAAACAATAGCTGATACACTAGTCTATTGTTCTATCATGACGCTTCACTTTCCTCGAACAATGTAGATAGCGAGCACTGTGCCGTCTTGTATTGATATAGGATATTTGGTGTCAAGGCCACCGAGTCGACATTGCGCATCGCACATAGCGTGTATATTTAATAATGGTATTGAACGAAATTATACACATACGTGCATACGTACATACGTATAGGTTAAGAATGATAGTGTGATAAAAGGTTGCTATCTAGGTACAGATGAGACATACATGTAGATGAGACTTGAACAAGGAATATCAGTTCAAAACAGTTTGGGACCAGTTTGGAACCAGTTTGGAACCAGTTTGTATGCAGGCTATCAACTGCTATAATAAGTTTGGTAAGTACAAATCTCGTATGACAAATACTGTTACATGACAAACAGTTTGACCAAAGTATTACACAGATAGCTGGTAGTTTTAATGTTTTAGCAGATAAGTTCGTATAATTCCCTATGACTTAACACGGGACAAATACACGGATGTTTTTTCAACACAGAGCCTTTGTTTATACCGGATTGTTTATAGCCGGTATTCGATATAGTTCAAAATTACGGTGCGTAGCAGTTTATAGTTTAATGACGTTACTGCATCATGACGTCACATGAAGGGATTATATTACATACGCGCAAGTTCAATACAAGGTCTAACCAAAGCACTACCTGTTTGATCAAATCACCTCGCGTACAAAATTACTGCGCATAACAGTTTGATGACGTCACACAGGGTGCGCGTGCTCGCAACAAATAAACACACATGTCCAGACACGTCTCGAGTACGGGTTTTGTAACAGACACCAAAGGTCTAATTCCAAAATGGTCGCTCTGTTCGAAAAAACGAGTCTATAGGTTCTGATATAACATGGTCCTGTATATAATCTACATTTCGTATACATTACTTCAGACAAAACGGTCTCCGTTGAATTTATAACCCTTTTATTACACATGACACCTTACTATAACACTTCATTTTCGACATGTCATCGTCAAACAAATAAAGGCTCGTTCCTTTGGCGGAGCCTGGACCTACGGGTCAAGCAATCTCGTGTGTGCCATATTCAAATGCTGTTTTGTATGTTTTTTATTCAAAAAGTGGTCGCATACCTTTACGATAAAATTCCCTATGCTTTAACATGGGATAAAAATGGTCTATGCTTTAACATGGTGAAAAATTGCATATGCTTTAACATGGGATAACAATCCAAAAAGCGGTCGGATACCTTTGCGATAAAATTCCCTATGCTTTAACATGGAAAAAAATTCCCTATGCTTTAACATGGGATCGGAAATACTTTTCCAAGCTCATTTGCATAATTAGCCACGCCCACAATGCCTAGCTCGCTCGTGATTGGTCATTTGCACTTCCCCCAGACCGCGCCAAAGACCTCATTTGCATAAATCATAAGCGGTAGAAAATGCGCGGTCTGGGGGAAATCCCTATCTCTTAACATGGGATTTCCACAAGGCCGCGCCAACTTACACTCGTACTTAACCTCTAATACTACTACCAGGATTGTGCCACATCTGATACAAAGGCCCTTCGATTTGTAGTGGAATGTTAGATTGACAGGACACTATTGTGAAGCTCCATGAATATATATATATATCTGGCGCTATTTCAAATAAAATATACTAGTATTATTATTGCAAAACAAAACTCTCATCGCAATGATACACGACACTTTGGCAACATCTAAACACAAACCTTTATTCCGATTATTTATTTACAGAGAAACCACAAGTATGTTTCGGGTAAGAGGTATGGCCTACTAAGAAAATAGCTCTCGTTTGAATCGTAATTAGACATCACACTATGCGCCAAGGTTCCATCCATTTGTACCTATATACTACTGGTATCTCATTGGAGTGCACTATACGCCAAGGTTCCATCCATTTCTACCTATATATTTGTACCTACATACTACTGACATCTCGTTGGAGTACACTATACGTCAAGGTCCCACCCATCTCAGTACACTAATCTTACACATTCGGCGATATTTCATAAATAACTTTGGACCTTGTTACTAATAGAAAACAACGTTCCAAGGTGTACATTAATGTGGTATTAGAAGTGAAAGTATATCTTGAATACAGTTAAACGTTTACATTTTGCGGAAGAATAATTCTAATTCGAACACCGTTTCGGACGTATTAATCGCAATTTGTTGGCTAATATACCTTCAACATTCTCATTGTAGTCTTAACAACATTACATTAATTAATATAAAAAGCAGAGAAACAGACAACTTCCCTGTAATATGCCGAAAAAAGTACACAATTAGTCTTACACTCAATACACGATAGGGCAATGCATGTGTGAATGAACAGTAATTAAGTCAGAGGGCATCTACCACACGCTCTGTGATGAAGAGCTAACAGTTTAACGCAGGTTTTCCCGTAGAACTGACGCGCGTCTTCACGGAACATGGCGCTGGCGACGCCATAGATGAATGGATTGACGACAGAATTTAGAATATATAATCCCAGCCATTCGTCCGGAACCGAAAATCCAACGATGAGCAACCAGTGGGGCAGCCAGCACGCAATGAACACAATCGTTATAATGAATAACAACACGACATTTTTGTAGGTCTTCGTCTGCGAGGTTGTAGCCGCATTGTGGACAATTGTCTCTTGCGCTGGTTTCGTGGTACCAGGAACGGCAAACGTGTCGTTGTGTGCAACTTGAGTTGAAGCAGTCATTGGTCCAGGCTGGGGAGAACGATTGCCGCGGTCAACATTTGATATTGGATCCACCTGCGCGGCAGCGTTTGTTGGTCCACTTTGAGGTAGATGCGACTGGCCAAGAATGCCAACTCGATTTCTCAATATTTTAAGTAACGCAGCCGCTACCAACGTGTAACACGTTGCCATTATCAAGAGGCATATCGAGAGTAAGCATACCTTAAGGACCCAATCGAATTGTTTGTACGGCGTTTCTTTGGTCACTGTTTTCACCGTTGAGTACACAACTGTTGCCACAGCAATACCAATGAGAGCCTTCTTCGCTCGGCGGGCTTCTATACTGAACGAGTGTGGCCGTCTAACCGCGATAACGCGCTCGATGGACACAAACGCAAGAAGAAACATCGAGAAGACGATAGATATCCTGAAGATGCAGCGAAATATCAACGCTGTCACGAAATCCACAACGCCAATTCGCAAAACAATTCCACTAACGCAGACGACTGAATCAGCGATGGCCAGAGAAAACATATAAACCTTCGTTGATGTTGTCATGTTTCTCACATAAATGGCTATCACGAGCACATTGCCTGGTAGCCCGAGCACACTTGCGACCAGTAGGACAACGCTACGAGAATCGTATATGTAATCTACGTTGTTCTCTGCCAAATCCAAGCTGTCGTTGTTGACATCTTGCAGAACACTGGGTTCGTTGGCCCAATGCAAAGTGTTCCTCGAAATCATGTTCGTTGTCGGGATGCTTGCAACTGTTATCGAAGGTCACCACTGCATCAGTTCAACACACACATGACAGTACAGCTCTAAATCAATCAATTAAAGTAATACAATGTTAGATCAAAATAGCTCTATAACTATATTAGTTAGCAACGTTATTATTTGTTCTGCTGTAGTTGTTGTTGTGTAAAACATAATTGTAATTATGTGAACCAGTATTAAAGAGATTCCTTTCATTGTATATTGTAACATGTTTTGAATTTGCCGTTGCGGGATCGTCGTACAACACCATGGGTTATGACAAGGCTACCATATTTCCAGTCGCATCAACAACTGATGCAGCAGCAACGACAGCAGCAGCCACAACAGCAGCAGCAACGACAGCAGCAGCCACAACAGCAGCAGCAGCAGCAGCAGCAGCAGCAGCAGCAGCAACAGCAGCAACAACAGCAGCAATAACAAAAGCGGCAGTATCATAGAGTACGCATCAATCATTTTTAACATTTATCACATTTTCATGTGTAGACTGGCTTTCCCTACTGTGTTATGTTATTGAGAGTAAATCTACAAACCGTTTTGTGTAAATCTATGAGACATGCAAACTCGCTTTTCGTCTGGTTGATTCCTTGTGACAAAAAGAACGCGTGAACTCTTGTTGCAGGAACAGACGTCCGTGTGAACAACCGACGTGTAGCTGACTGAACGAGCGAGTAGAACTCTTACCGTTGAGTAAATAGTACCTGGTGAGGTCAAAGATATCTACGGTCGTGCCAAACATAGCACATGGTTCAGGTTTTATTGTCTCACATAACGCAATGTTGCCGCCAAAGTAGTGGCCTCCCAGTGCGTGGTTATGGAGCTATTGCAATGCGGCACCCAATGTCACCACAACTTTTGTAAGCAGGCAAAGCAAGTGTAGATGATGTCAATGTGTTATTTATATACCCAGAGCACGTAGGAAGACTATTAAATAACAATACGTCTTTGTTATTACAGACTTCGCTGAGTTTTATGGTTGTATCCGCTTCGCAAAGCTAATACTAATATTGTTTAGCACACTAATTAGTATCATGGGAAAACGTCATCTGGTACAATAAACATATATACTTGTTATTATACCAAGGCCAGTCACACCTTCATTATAGGTCCTTACCAGTTGGTCGCTTTGACCAGTGCTATGGAATGGACACCGCGCTATATATATATATATATATATATATATATATATATATAGCGCGGTGTCCATTCCATATATATATATATATATATATACATATATATATATATATATATTGCGCAGTATATATATATATATAAGAACTTATATTTTACTTACCTTTACACACATAAACATACTATGGCACCCTTCCTTGGGTCCACTGGAATACAATCACTATCAGACACGAAAAATCCACATTTCGAAGCACTATAAAATACACCAGCGAAACGACGCATCCCTTGTTTGTCTCTTGTTAGTGTTTTATTAATTATAATCCACACATTTAAATATAAAGCGCCTCATATTGAGTGTGTTGTGTTCAAGAGTCGATTGGTGAATTGATTTAAATGTAATTTTAGTGTGGGTCCGGATTCGACACCAATGCCCACGAGTCTATTCAACTAAACATGTATGCCGGTTTTTTATACCAAAATAAAGAATGTGATTCGTAAGATATCTTTGTTCTGAATATATAGTACGTATTCCGACAACGTTTGGCAAAGCTGATTTGACTGAAGTACTTACAAATATAAACCACCGAAGTTCACACCTCATAAAATACGCCTATTGCCGAAAAACGTGTATACTAACGGTTTATCAATAACTTGGGCTAGACAATAATATGTTTGCACAGAAATGGGTATACTAAACAACAATTTGAAAAACGTTCTTGCGATTAATAGAAACGTATTTTTGTTGCATTCCAGAAATGACTATTTAATTAATTGCATTGCACGCCAGCAACAAATGAAATATAATCTTTGGAACATAAACCACCAATTTACCATGATATTATGATATTATAATAATTTAAATGTAATGGAGAAAGAGACTTCAGGTGATACCACTAAAGTAAAGTGTAAAGCACTTTGAGCAGTCCTTAGGACTGGATATTGCGGTATATAAGAACTTACCTTTTACTGACTCTCTCAGCGTGGCAACAAGGCCTAGGCTTAGGTCAAGAAAAACATCACCAGAACCAAGTACCAGTGGTCAAATGGAAACCACACCTCAACTGAGTACCAGTGGTCAAATGGAAACCACACCTCAACACGATGAAACAATCATGATTACTGACTTTTATCAATCATGATTACTACATTTAGAAATAGTGTCTTGTTTTAACCTTCCCCTCTATATCCAAGAGTAAAGAATAAATCATACCACAGAATGCACCATTTTCAAGCTGAGCCCCTGGCAACACTTAACCGGGCCATCCAGAGTTAACACCCTGGTGGCAAGAGAACAATTACGAACGCGAGTGCAACATGTATGTATCTATGTAGGCTCTATATTTAATCCGCCTTTCTAAGGTATTTCTCAGTTATCTTTTATACTTCTTCGTGCTGCAAGCAAAACGTTGCGTTCACTTTCGTGGAGCGCAGTGGCGAGCTGGCGCAGTAGCGCAGTAGCGCAGTGGCGCAGTGGCGCAGCTGTATGAATGATTACATGGCTATAGGCAATGGTGTATGTGTGTATACGAATAATGTTCGCGACTGAATGAACAGGTCTGCCAGGGAGAAAAGTGTAAAGCGCTTTCAGCAGACATGATGATTGGATGCTGTGTTATGGAAGAACATACGTTTTCGGATTAGGTATAAAAGTCAATGACAGATAAAAAAAATAATTTTGGTAGAGATCGGGCACGTGTAAATTCAGAAAAGATAATGGGGTTGTAATGCCGTGGTGTCACCCCGGTGCCCAGAAGTGTCTTGCAAAGGTCGGAACCTCTTAGATTCAGGAGTGTAATGGCGACTTGCCACCCTGATGCATACAGGCAGGCAGTGTGAAATCTAGAAGAGATGCATGGCTGTAATGGCTAGTTGCCACCACGGTGCCTAGAGGTAAGCAAAGTGTGAACGTGCTAGGTTGTGTGGGAACCAGAAAGGTGGTGTTCCCATTGTAAAAGTGTACGTGTGGAGGCGTCTACATGAGTGCAGACCGGGGTCTCTACACAGCGGAGAAGGAGAGCGAACAGCCAGCGACAGCTCTGCCTAGCGGGCCGAGAAAGGCGCGGACGTAGCGAGCGCATGGCGAAGATACGTGTCGAGCGCGTGTCGAAGATTCGTGCAAGCGAAGCGTAGCGAGGACGGGCGTAGTCTGCAGACCGACTAGAGGTGCGACGTCTCGAAGCGAGACAACCGGGTCAACGTGACCGGGTGAGCGCGTGACGATGATCGGACCGGCGGTCAGCTGGAAGGACACTTCCGGCAAACGGTCGGCCTAGCGGGGTCAGCGAGCTGGCGGGTCAACGGGACCGCATGCGGCGTACGTGCAACGAGACGGACATTTCCGACGAACAGTCATCGCGTGATCTGGTGTGATCTCATGACCAACTAGCTTAGTTGGGCTAACGGAGCGTGAGCGGCGACATTTCTTTCGACTACGCGGTACGTGATACCGTATGTAGGGAAGTGACAATTCAATATTATATATTGATGTTAGAACCGACTAGTCTACTGTGAACTGACCATATATTACATGTGATTAAAAGTTTGCCTTATTGTATTCTGAGAATAGTATAGATTGCCGATCTATGTATGTGGACATGCAAACATATATATATATATATATATATATATATATATATACACACACCGGGGATGATGTCGATTCTTCAATGCTATTTATCTGAGTCCCAGCGGATCAGATCTTGTAATTGGTTTACAAGTGAAATTCTATTGAGTGTGTATAATATTTAATTTTTTAACGGGGTGTTCTAGTATTTTTATTTGGGTTTCAAAGATTATCTGAGAGACGAGGTAGGGTAGACTAGAGGATAGATTTTGTTGTGTTTATTGTTACTATAACAGGTTTTTTAATTTATATATGTAATAACATTACTTAAATGTCCGTTGTTCCTCGTTGCGTTGATCACGGTTGCCGCCCGCATTCACAAGCGTTGACGTAATTAACATTGAACCCTACTAGACCTGAGCCACCTAGTTACGGAGACCTCGCCGATCCGCGAGACACATTATGCATCCACATCAACCAGCAATGACAGTCTGATTATGCATCGGTATTTTCTGCCAATTTTTCATGCACACAACGATGGATAATATTTCTACATAGCACATTTATGAATTTATTTGTAAATCAGTAGAAAACTGCAGTGGGCAATCTCTAAAAATGCAACTATTTTTGATATTAACCTTTTTTCATGAATAAAACAGTTTGTTATTTGTGACTAAAAAAATAACAACAATTAGCAACACAAAACAGCAATAATAGTCCCAACAACAAGCGATATTTAGGTTCGACAAAAATATTAACAAAGCTTTCTCACCTGAAATTGGTTCATTGGTGGTATATCTCACCACACAAAATTCTCCACCCGAATCCATCCATGACAAAACCTCGTTTTTGGCTCAAATCCAAGATGGCCGACATGTCGCAGAGTTTAATATTCAAATGGTCCTAATTTTGGAACTAAGCAACATGCATTCAGGTCAAGGCAAAATATTTTATAAAATAACCTAGAAATTAGCTGGATTCGGACCAAATTGGCATGACTTTGCAACGAAATGAGCTAAAAACACATTCATTGCAATCAAGTTTACTATGCGTAATCATTTAAACCATAGTTTACAGGAGATTATAGTTCAAAGTTACGTTTCAATGTCAACCAATCCTATTATGTATATGTGCATATTGTCTTTTTACTGTGTGATTCTGGTCAACATCCCTGTCATCGTCATCATCCTGACTCTCCACTTGTGGGACATTATTGAAGGTGATGCCCTTGCACTGGCACATGCTGGTGTGCACCACAATCCATTCTTGGGGCTGGTGCACGTTTGCTGATCGCATTGACCATTGCATTTGCATCAAATTATCTTGAGGAGTCGCTCTGGTGAAGCTGGCTGAGCCATTCTGTTTGGCACGAGACCAACGGAAGATGCTGCCCAACCCCAAATCTCAGGGGAAATATCGTTGCCACGCCATCCCCGCACCTAATGCTAAGTCTGATGGCTATGGAAGGCACCTGCATCATTCGTCGATGGAAGCTTCTCTAGAGACACGTATTGTATCGAAGTAACCACCTTCAGCAGGAACTTCGCCACCCGTGCGAAGTTTAGGCTTGTGGTGCAACCGTATATCACCAGCAGGGCCTCCCCTCCTTCCGTTTCAATGTCCTCTTTCGAGGAAGATGGAGAAAGCGGACCTTCCAGTGCTGCGTACTTCGTGAGAACGGTCACTTTGCCAATTCCATATGGCCTTGACGTCGTATCCCACCCACTGAGAGCGTGCAGGAAGAGCAGAGCTTCTGAGAGGGCTGAATCCAGGTTCTTTTGCAATGTCGTGATACACACCGTCTGTTTCGACATCACCATGTACATATTATCACTCTTATCTGTGGCATCAGCATGATGTATCATCAGCTGATATATGTCAGAATCCTCTGCGACAACAGCTGTTGGTTTTGTCTCCGCAGAAAGGCATGCCAACATACATAATTTATAGTCAGCACCCCCTTCTGCGTGCTTACCAGTGATGTCTGCTTTGACCATATTCTCTGCAAGGAGGTTGATAAAGGCCTGCTTGTTTGGTGTATTGGCAAGGAAAGCTTTGCTCATGGTTAAACGAAACTATGCGGAAATTGAGACTGAAGCACCAATGTCGTTCCCTGCCATACGACGATGACCTTCGTCTTTAGTGCTGCAGCCGTGAAACCCATCAAACACAACAAACGCACATCCACAGCTGATGCATACGTGCCGGGTATACATAGCGCAGATCTCGAAATAGCTGGAGTGCTTGGGCCATTATAACTTGTGGAGCAAACCTCCCCATCAACAATAAACTACAAGCCCTTGCCGAGCATGGCTGAAACGATGCATGCGGGAACAAGCTTCAGCAGATGGTGTAAGAGCTGCGCGTTGTCACCAGTCTGCATGCACATAAATTATAATTGTCGAAGAGAGATGGGGACAAGAGCACAACTCGTATTTGAAGAGATCAGGCATCGAGATTTCGCAGATACCCATAACAAGAAGACGCTGGTATAGACGCTTGGGATCCATCTCGATTCGCTCCTCGGAAGCAGTTTTGACATGTACAGCTGAGGAGTCTTCACTTGATTCTTCTGGGAGTACTTGTACTCTGCCACGGAATGGCCGAGCATGCAATTTGAGATCTTCTCTCAAACACTTTGAACATCGTCCACGTTCACTTAACTCCCTGCCATCAATCCTGTTGAGAGACTTATATGCTTTTCTGAGGTTTTGTTGAATAGTCCCCGCTCAACAAACACCTGAAGGAGCTTCTGAATATCGGATATGTTACGTCGTATGCATGATGCTGGCAGGTCACGATGCCCATCTCATGTATTCGAAGAGAATCCCGCTATCTCGAAGATGGACTGGCTGACATCAGTACATACGGGTCTGGAGAGCAGGAAGAGAAGAAGAGTACCCTCATTGAAGCCATGGCCGTGCGTTAAACCTCTAGTTGACTTAATGCCATAGATCAGAATTTGCTCTATGAAGAGATCTGTGAATATACCTGACTACCCACCGTCACTTCTCCTGACCGGGAAGAGACCCTTCATGAAAGCTGCATGTACGTTTGGGTGAGTGCGCTCGAAGTCTAGCATTTTTGGAATGAACAGTGTCATGGTATTTGTAGGGCCTTACTGTATGGAATTTAGAATATACAGGAAGAACAGAGACGATAATTCTATTAAACCAAAGTTTATTAACGTGACTTCCGCGGGCAATACACAGCGCGGATCTCGGCATAGGTGGAGTGCTGCGTCATGAGAAGATAGTTCCACTATGCCAAAGTATATTAACGTGACTGCCGCGGGCAAGGAGCGTCCTCTTATTTCCCTTTCCGGGGAGCCACAATTAAGTGATATTGTTACATCCCTTCCGTTTTACAAGCAACATGTACTGAACCAAAAACGTACTAACGTATTCAAATAACCAACTCATTACGTCTGTGGATCAGCATCAGTGCTTCGTAGTCATATAAATAAAATAAACATGCCAAACCATGAAAGTAACATTACTGTTTTGTAAAATGTTCCCAAACACTACATAACACACTCTATTTCACTACAGCAGCAACACTCCTGGTGTCATGCTGAATCAAAAATAGCATGGTGAACATGCAAATGTTCAGTTGTAAGAATAGCACATGGCAGCATGTCATACTCATACGCACATGGCAAACATGAACATATGGAATTGGAAGGAGCATCCACAAGTCAACACACTTGCGAGTCCGCATGAATCAAGTCTGCGCTGATCAATGTTCATGAAAGTGTCATCAACTGTTCATTTAGATGATTATTGGAAAAGTTATACCGCTGCTGTGTGTGGCTGCTCCTGGAAATATCAAAATTTTTCAATGTAACAGATTAGTTGTCATTCTAAATATTGTGCAATACTCTTCATTGACAATCAAGGATTCTCTGCGGAACACTTGTTGGTGGTTTTAGTGCGTTTTTATCTCCAATTTTATTCGAATTTTATCTGGACTTTTAACCTGAGATGTGGCGGACGGAAGCACCTGAGTGGAACGGCAACCGGTTTATCCGCCGCCTGGACCTGTGTTCGATCTACTGGAGCATGGCATTGTCACGATCGTTGCTGCTCGGACTAAGACAATGCTGGCAGCCGGCTACCTATCCGTGGACAACAACGATAGCTGCACTCAATCTGCGCCGACCACCGACCAGACGCTGGACAAAGGCCGGGTTGAGAAGACGATCCCAGAAAATAACAAAGATGCCAAGCAGGTGGTACTTGGCTGGTGCAGCCAGCCATGTCACGGGTGAGGTGAGCCATGTATACAAACAATCAGGAGTGAACATGTCAAACATAATACAATGTGCGACATCGCCGTCTTATCCGAAGTCTGTGAACAATTCGGTTCAGACCACCCTGGCACTGATGAACACCAGATCAGTTCGCAACAAAGCCAAAGCCATTTGTGATTACCTCAGTGAATTCGATTTTGAAATAATCTGTATGACTGAGACATGGCTCTTAGAAAACGATGCTGCTTCCACATACGTCGTTACTCCCAACGGATAGCATTTCCGCCATCTTCCACGGAGTGACCGACGATGCGACGGAGTTGGGGTAATGTTTAAGACGTCATACCAGCTGTGCTCAACGACGCGCCAATACCTGCCCAGTCGTTTGAGGGTATCGAAGTAGTATTGCGTCATGTTCGCGCAGCGTCGATCATACGAGTGTTAACGATATATCGACCACCTTCATCTACCCGTAAGTCTACGCCATTCCGTTTATTCATCGATGAATTCAGTCGTGTTCTGGAACATGCAACCACACAGCAGACCCAGTGTGTTATAGTCGGTGACTTCAACGTGCAATACGGCGATGATCGTGCCAGCGATGCCCGCGATCTCGCTGACCTTCTCCGTGAGACTGATTTCCAACAGCACGTCACTGAACCGACCCACGTGGGTGGTCACATCCTCGACCTCGTGATAACACGAAACACGCCTGATTGTATCGTATCTGCCGCATCAGTTGAAACTCTGTTAACTGACCATCATGTAATCAAATGTGACCTTGTAACGGTCAAGCCGAGACAGCCGAGAAAAAAGACCAGCTACAGGAAATACGCGGCAACAAACAATGCTGAGTTTGTCGCAGATCTGACAACATCGCGACTGCTAATTGACCCTAGAAACAGCATTGATGAACTGTATCTTCAATACAACACCACTATCGCAGAATTGATCAACACGCATGCACCGCTCACTAGCCGTGTTATCACCATCCGCCCCAAGACACCCTGGTACAACAGTGAGCTGTCAGATGCGAAACGCAAACTTCGGCGAGCCGAGCGGCGGTGGCGAGAGACGCGGCTACTTGTGCATAGAGAAATTTGTATAACTATGCGAGACCTCTACAGAAAACAACTGATGACGGCAAAGTCCGCGTTTTACTGTCAGAAAATACAAGAGTCTGCCCGTGACACGAAAGCTATGTACCGTGTTACGAATTACATCACCGGACGCAAACAACTACCAATGCTTCCCGAATGCAACGGCTCGCATGAGGATTTGGCGGAACGTTTTCTTGTATATTTCTTCCAGAAGATTACGAAGATCCGCCATACACTGAATCACCGTGACACGCCACCACCGTTGCTGCCAATCGACAGCAATCACCACTACCGTTGTACTCTGTCAGCATTTACACCGAAAATAGCCACAGCTATCGTTCGACTCATGAACAAATGCCCTTGCAAATCTTGCTCTCTCGACCCTTGGCCGACAGCACTGTTGAAGACAAACATCAATATCATCGCACCAATTCTGGCGAGTATCATCAATCTGTCACTGGAATCTGCGACTGTACCATCTGAAATAAAACATGCGCTGGTCACGCCACTGCTCAAGAAGACTGGTCTTGATGCAAATGACTTTACGAACTAACGCTCTACATCCAATCTCAGCTTTGTGTCAAAGTTATTGGAGAGGCATGTCGCTGCTGACCTTCGCCGCTACATTGACGAAAACAAACTGCTTGACCCGTTCCAGAGCGCGTATCGTCCGCACCACAGCACCGAAACAGCACTCGTGCGTATTCACGACGATATCATACAGGCATTCGACTGTCGAAAAGGACTAATACTCGTCCTTCTTGATCTTACTGCTGCTTTCGACACTGTGGACCATACTAAACTACTCTGGCTAATGAAATCCATCGGCATCCGTGACTCGGCGCTGGCGTGGGTGGCATCTTACTTGTCGGACAGAACACTGGAGATAAAAATCGGCGATGCCATTTCTCGCCGGCAACTGTTGAGCTATGGTGCGCCTCAGGGATCGGTTCATGGTCCCTTACTGTTCACAATATACTGTATGCCAAGCACTGCCATATTCGCTAAACACCGCTTGAAATATCACATGTACGCCGATGACACTCAACTCTATGTTGATTTCCCACGTGATCAGTCCTGTGACTCAGACAATGCTACCCGCCGTATCGAACAATGCACCATCGACATAAAACGTTGGATGGCGAACCATCAACTGTTACTAAATGAGGCAAAGACCGAAACAATTGTCTTCTACGCACCTAACACCAAAGCGCCTCCTGCGATTACGAGAGTCGACGTGTGTGGGTGTGACATAACGCCTCAGCCGACAGTACGAGACATCGGCGTTTTCTTGGACAGTGGGCTGGATATGTCGGTGCAAGTTGCTCGTACGTGCCAGGCGGCATATTTCCATTACATTGCTTGACCGTTGATGCATGTAAAAACATCGTTCATGCTCCAGTGACCTCAAAGCTGGACTACGGTAATGTGGTGTTGTTTGGCATCAACGAGCGATTGCTACACAAATTGCAACGGGTACAAAATTCAGCGGCGCGTGTAGTAACGCAGCAACGACGCCGAAATCACCTCCACATCACGCCTGTGTAGATCGCACTACACTGGTTGCCCATTCGATGGCGTGTAATATACAAAATACTGGTGTTGACTTTCCGAGCGATGCACGACCTCGCGCCCGAATACATCGATGACATGATTGTTGAATACACGCCGGACCGCCAGCTTCGCTCCGCCGGAAGCCGACTCCTGAGAGTACCCTGCTACAATTTATAACGATATGGTCGGCGTGGTTTTTCAGTGACGGCACCGCGCCTGTGGAAAGATCTGCCGGACTGTCTGCGCCTGATAGACTCTCTTAAAATTTTAAAGTCATATTTGAAAACATATCTTTTTAAAGCCGCATTTGTCGACTACTTGTAGTATGTACTATATTGCATTTATCTTAATCATAATTATATGGGTTTTTTTCAATATTATTTTATTATCTTATTTTATTATTAATTATTGACTTATCCTATTTTATTATTAATTTATTAGTTTACTTTACTATTAATTTATTATGGATAAGTTATGCTTATACATTACGAATTTTAGAAGCCTTACATTTTCTACATAATAATTTAGTATCTTATGTAATCTATTTACCATTTAAGCTCAAACAATTGTATATTTATATTGTAACAATGTTGTATTTTTATGCGCCTCTGAGCAGAATTATATTCCGGATATACGGCGCTTTATAAATAAAATTATTATTATATTATTATTTTTATAGATACAACACATACCTTGTATTTGCTGAGTAGCTTGGACTTTTTGATTCTCTTGGACTTCCTGGGAGTCGTTGGACGTAGCGGAGAGTGGCGTGACTAAAGGATCATCTTGGGATATCCACGGATTCCTGAACCAACTCATGGGGTGGAGTTTCGTGTGTTCCTCTTAGATGTAAAAGGTTGCGTCTGTACACTGTTCCCTCACTATCTTCAACTTGATTGGACCTTTCATCGAGTCGCCTCGCCACCTTCTCTTTCTTCCACAACTTGACTCCAAGCTTGAATGACTTAATTCGGACGGTAACGCCTAGATGCAGATGTGGGAGATCGGTAGCAGATTTATTATAGTACTTGTCTTGACGGCATTGTGTCCTTTTTAGCATATCTGTTTCATGTTGCTGCACAGACGGCAGCGACTCCAGAAGACTTTGAGCTGTTGGAAGAATTGTTTTTGTTCGCTTACCTAATAGTCTCTGTGCAGGACTACTTCCTTGAGTTGGGATGTTGCGGATATTCAGCAGTGCTAAATATTGGTCATCACCAGCGCATTGTGCTTTCTTGATCTTCTTCTTTCCAGCTTTCACAGATAATTCCACCTTGCCGTTCGAGCGACTGTAGTGGGGAGATGTCGTCACATGCTCGAATCCCCATTTCTTACTGAAATGAGCGAACTCGCTTGACGCCAGCTGTGGACCATTGTCACTAACTACCGTGTCCGGAATTCTACCGTGTCCGGAATTCCCATCCTAGCAAAGTGAGCTTTGTGATTACTGCCTTAGAGCCAGTGGTCGATCTGTAGTCAGCGGTGACTAAGTAGTCCTTTCCTTGGTGAGAGAACAGGTCGACACCGATCTCATGCCATGGACGGTCCGGTACATCATGGTTCATTAGAGTTTCCTTAGCCTGAGAACGTTCGAACTCACGACAGGTTTCATACGTTTGGGTGTACTCTTTAATTTCTGCATTCATGCCAGGCCAGTACACCAACTCCCTTGCTTTTCTTAGGCATCCTTCAATGCCAATGTGGCCTAGGTGAACATCCTTCTTAATTTGTGATTTCATGGATTGTGGAATCACAAGTCTTTTGCCGCGGAACACCAATCCATCAGTGACAGCAGGTGGCGGCACATCTGGTTTCTCGGGCCACCCATGTTGCAGGACAGCTGTCAGCACTTGTAGAGTGGCATCTTGCTCAGTGGCATTACGAATATCCTGGACAACATCTTGTCTCATGGGTAGATAGTTCACAACGTGGATAGCTTCGAATTCAGAGGACTGTTGTTCCTGTCCACCTGGCAGGAAGGCACTTGACAGGGTGTCAGCGAGAGACATCTTCCTGCCCTCCAGATCCTTGACATCAGTGTGATACGCAAGTGCACATAGGAGCATGCCCTGTAGACGCTTGGATCCTCTGTCCAGTGGCTTGTGGTCACCGTAGACAACGATGGGACGACGATAGGTGAACAGTTGCAAATTCTCAAGAGCAAAGACGGCGGCCAGCATCTTTTCTCTATAATGGCCTATCTTGTCTCTGTGTCAGTCAAAACACGACTGGCGTATGCAATTGGTCTTCATTCCTGAAGTAGTGCACACCCCAGACCATAGTTGCTAGCATTGCACTGAATGACCAGTTGCTTACTCGGGTCAAAGTAAGCCAGAGTGGGTGCCTCAGCCAGGAGTTGTTTTGGTGTTGTGAAAGCAAAATGACCAACACAAACTGATGAGATTTTGGGTTGAAGAAGAAAACGCCTGTATGATATAAACCCAAGACGGGTTGATCTGGTCATGTTTATTTTATCAGCGAAACGGGTAAAATGCTTCAAGATTTCCTACAGGAGCCCATGTAATGACGCCATGGAATGGAACACATAACGATGATTGTTAGACGTATGCATGTTTGAGAGATCCTAATATAAAAATCTCATTTTTGAAGAGGACATGACATGTCTTAATTAAAACTTCGTGGGTTTGTCAAATAACGATGTTTATTGCAACATATGCATGTTTTCATTGATAACATTAGCGTCACGTTTATATCAGAATTCGACCGATGAATGTGTAGGTAACATAATCTTGAAATGGGACTTGTTTTTTTAATGTTGATGTTAACGTTTGTTCACACTCGTCCGTCCAGAACAATTGTTTGCTAGAATATCCAGTACTATTTGGCATGTGTTATGTTGGTTATAATTAATGTTAATTGACAATTATTGAGGATATATTAATTAGCGAGCTGTACAAATGATCCTATTATGAAGATCTAGTTTTTATGATCATATATCATATATTTACTTCGACATCCACTGTGTTTATTACGACATCCAGTGAGGTACTCTTTATGTAATCTATAATTAATCTGAGTGTTTTGAATAATGACATGATTACTTTATTTAGTGCAGGTGCAGACGTAATATATTATACGTTATTATAAAAGTAAGTTCAAATTTGTGATGATGCAGTTACCGTGTGCATTTATAGCATTTCTGTCATAGCAACATATAAATTTATGTTCATGGGTTACCGTAATAAACGTTTGCTTAAAAATTGTAAGATAATAAATTAAGTGTATATATGTTGTATGAATATTATCTTTCAACATCAAGTGAACATGATGTAAAGGTGTTTACTACCAAATCTAGACAGGTCACCTAAATATGTACCGCCATGTCCATATGAACCAATAAAACATTGCATTCACTGTTTTCATATCTTAAATGTACCTGTGCATTTAAAAAACATATAAATGTAATTCTAAGGTAGTCCCAAAGAAAATATCGGAATTGATAGCGGGTCTGTTTCTTTTGAACTACACAAACGCAGAATGCCAATAAAATCACGTTAATATGACGCCACACAGTTCGCTCCAGACATCACAAGACACACACATATTAATTCTTTTCTGAAGGCCAATATACTTTATGACATGCAACATGTTATTTCTGTTGTCGGATGTCTGTGTTGTATCCATGGGTAGTCATGTTGTACCTATACAATAGTTGGATGTTGTAGTAAACTTGGGTGTAAAAGTCGAAAAATGTCACCCTGTTCCAACGAACACCACATAAATACCGCAAATGTGGTGTGGACCATAGTTTAGGTCTAGATACTAGAACCTCTTTGCTTCCCAGAAATCATAATAAAGATTCGAATTGAGGAATTTCTAAATTTCTCAAAGAAATCTTGCCTTAGTACATATCTATTTTGAAATTCTAGCCTTTATGCATACGAAATCTACATCATCCATACAATCCACAAGACGTGCCCGTCTGAGATTGATGTCACCTCCAAAGAGCAGAAAGAAAGTCATATTGGTCAGTACACGTGGCATTTTACGCTGATTGTCACATGATGAATCTGTCTTAAACGGTTACGCAGCCAACTACAAATCGATGTAATTCTCTAATCAAGTGTCCAACCTTGCGTCATCTTAGATGCTCCCAATATGGAATGGTGTACACGTTGAAGTTGTTGGCCATTTATGTTGACTTGATCAGGATGGGGTAAAGCAAAAATGGAATACCCTGTATTCAGGATAACATGCATTGTATTCGAGATTAAATACATTGTATTCTAGATTAAATGAATTGTGTTCGAGATTAAGTGAATTGTGTTCGAGATAAAAAGCATCGTGGTCAAGGAAATCGGTCAAAGAAATCTAACAGGATAGTTCACTTAGATGTTGAGAAATGCTGACCTACCACTGTTGCCGCCGCCGCCGCCGCCGCCGCCGCCGCTGCTTTGGATAAGAAGTATATTTTTGTGTCCAAAACGACCTTGTTTGTAAAGTAAAGGTAAGTTCTTATATACCGCGGTATCCAGTCTTTACGACTGCTCAAAACATTTTCACACTTTGTCCCCTGGCAGACCTGTTCAATCGAACACCATCTCGCATTCTTTGGGAAACATTCAACCAAGCTGCATTTGGTGAGCGAAGGTTATTCGTACACAAATATCCACCACTGTCAATGGACATGTACTCATTCATATAGCTGAGTGAACTGGAACAAGGTGGAATGAACGAACTTGCCGAAAATTCGAAAGGGCAGGAAGAGGAATAGAACCCGGGTTCTCTCAATTGAGAGTCCAATACTCTAATTACTGCGGCACACCGCTCTTGAGCGCCGTCGTGGGTATTTAATGCACTGATGACGTGTCAAAGTTGTTAATTACAACGTTATGTTGCGATGTCAACTAATGAAAAAGCCAAGGATATATTACTTATAAACAACCAATGTCACGACGTTCAAATGATGATACATCGGAACACGCGCCATTTCTATTATAGGTAGCATTATTTATTGCAATGACTTCCATTAGCACAGGTGCATTTCACATGACACCGGATATAGCAAATAATTCTTCCTTGTATTCGCTACGACACAGCGTCATATACAACGACTCGCTACATGTAAGAAGTATATACGCTGTTTGACAAGGTCGATGTGCACGTAGTCCTGGTGCTGATTTCCAAAAGGGCCTTAAAACAGGAGTTGGCTGCACCCCTCCCCCGCCAACATAGGTTTCTTGATATTTTCTTTTTAATTGAAATATAAATTAATAATTTTTAAACATTAATAAAAAATTAAGGTGTCTGTTCTATAAAAAAACATTTATCACGATTGGTTGGCAAACAATTTAAGAAATACCTAAAATCACAAAATATGCCATAAATAAAATAATTGTTCTTGAATCTCGTAATAAATTCACGGTAGATACATAAGTGAATGCACAACAGCACTGAAACACAAAATGTTTAACTTTCAATCATTAATATGATACGTTCGGTCATTTTGTGTAAAGTTGTCTCAGTAAAATCTATATGCGTAGTGCTTCCGTTTGTTCCACACACATACTCATAGTATATTGACCCGATAATTTCGTATGTTCCCATATTCATGTTCTATCACTTGGAAAACAACTGGCGAGAAATATTCAATATTAATGAAGATATCATATGTGTAACCCTACCCCCTAAATCGAGAAAATGGCGTGAAATGACAAATCGTCCACAATTTGCTCTAAATCAACCATTTATTTGTTAATCATCTTATAGTCTCACGTAGTTGGTCATAACATAACGCAAAACAAGTTTGTACCATCAATGATATGTATACATTTAAGTTTGAGTATAGTAAACAAAAGAAGTGAACTAAATATTATGGTAGAAGATATTGACCCTCACATAATAGGTATAACCAAATCATGGGCCACCACTGATATATCAGATGCCGAATTGGGACTAACAGGCTATGTAATGTTAAGGAAAAAGAGAATAGTAAGAAGGGGAGGTGGAGTTATTTTATATGTTAAATAATCTATCCAGGTTGATGAAATAAAATTAGAAAGAGAAGCAGATTGCGAAGAAGCTATTTGGTGTAACATAGTTACAGGAAACTCAACGTAAACGGTGGGGTTAGTTTATCGAAGTCCAAACATAAGCATAGAAAAGAATGAGAAAGTACAAAATGCTAAGGGAAGTTAGCAAACGGGACTCTATTATTATGGGAGATTTTAACCAAGGTCATATATAATGGAAATCTCTACAAAGTACGGGGAGTGAGGACCACAAGTTTTTATTTCAGTACAAGACAGTTTCCTTTCTCAACAAGTGCTAGAGCCAACCAGGGGTGAGAATGTGTTAGCCATAGTTTTGTCCTCACAGAAAGAATTAGTCACAACCAGATACAGTTTACCTTGTTAAACTAAAGGCCCATGGCACAGGGAATTGTTTAATTAACTGGATCTAAATATGCCTAATTGACAGAAGACAACTGGTAGTATTTGACGGGAAGGCTTCAAACTGGAAATCAGTTTTGAGTGGTGTACCACAGGGATCATTACTGGGGCCAGTATTATTCTTAATATATATCAACCACTTGAACAATGATATAACAAACAAGGTGTTGACATTTGCGGATGATACAAAATTGTTTACAAGGATTAAACGTGATGGAGATAGATAGCATATAGACAGGTCATATTGACAGGTTGATAAAATGGTCTGAAAAATGGCAAATGTTGTTCAATTTTGGGAAATGTAAATGCCTCCACACAGGACATGGGAACGAAGATGTGCAATATACAATGGGAGGTTCTGTACGTAGTACTACTGTAAAAGTAAAAGGACTTAAGGTTAACCAATAGTGCTGATATGAAGGTTTCCGAGCAGTGCGGTATTGCCGCTTCGAAGGGAAATCAAATCCTTGGATAATTAGGCGAAACATAACGTATAAGGAAAAAGAGCTAATAACACCGCTGTATAAAACAATAGTTAGGCCTCATTTAGAATATTGTATTCAGGCGTGGAGGCCATATGGTAGGAAGGACATAGATATGCTAGAAAATGTACAGAGAGCAACTAAAATTATACAAAAACTGACGGATCTTAGTTACGAAATATGCCTAAGAGAATGTGGTTTAACATCACTAGAGGCCAGAAGATTGAGAGGAGATCAGATAGAAGTGTTTAAAATATTGAATGGTTATGAAAATATTGATAGAAATATTATTTGTTCTCAGTTAAGAACGACAGAAGGACCAGAGGACATGAAGTTACATTAGTAAAGGAGCAGTGTAGACTAGATATAAGAAAGTTCTCATTCTCACAAAGGACTTTAAATGAATGGAACATATTATCTCCTGAGTGTGTTGGTGCTAGTAGCGTGAACATGTTTAAACATAAAATCGACACATACCTTAAAAGGGCGGGAAACACGTAGTTAAAAAGTATTGGATAAGCAAAAAGGCTTCCTTGCCCACCTGCCATCTAGAGTTAATTTTCTGGACGGCAATCTTGTTAAATATTTTTCTTTTTGACAGATAAATGCGTAATTATTAGATGAATGCATTTACTTCATAATTATGTTAATGTAAGTAGGCTTTTTAGGCAAATCACCAATAGTATGGTAATGATGACAACAAATTAAAAATACATGATAATTTTAAAGGTTCTTTATTGAAGTTCTCCAAATGACAAATGGATCATAGACCATGTGACTTCATATCGGAGTCGTCTGCTAACAGCAGTGCGTCTACTCCCATGTCTGTCGATATGACCGGTCTATTTTCGCAATCATCGGTGTCCCAGCGGCAAACACCAGTACACGTTAACCCATTCAGCTTGGACGAGCAACGAACACACAGCACATGTCTTACATTTACAGCTGACACATTCAAGTACTGCCTGTGGAGCTGCTGGACTGTCCGTCCAATGTACCAAAATGTATCCGTCAACAGTCCACACATTTCCATGAGGGGGTGGCAGTGATGGTCGTGTCGTCAAGCTGTGTCACCAAATGGCTGCCTTATAGTTAGCACGTTTGATATGTTCGTCACATGCGCTACCAAAGCGAGGCCCAACGATTGCCGTGAAGTTGATAATAATGTGGAATGCACCCAAGTACGATGCAATTCTCTCAAGCCTGTCATGCCGCTGTAACGCCGATCATTGCGAAAATAGACCGGTCACATCGACAGACATGGGAGTAGACCCACTGCTGTCAGAAGACGACGCCAATATGAAGTGACATGGTCTATGATGGTCCGTGAAACAGTTTCTCAGTTGGTGAACTTCAATAGAGGAACTTTAAAATTATGATGTATTTTAATTTTGTTGTCATCATTACCATACTATTCGTGATTTGCCAAGACCCTACTTACATTAACATAATTATGAAGTTAATGCATGCATCTTATTATATTATACATTTATATATCAAAATGTTATTAAATGCATGTAAGCCAGAAATGTTTGTAATCACACTGAAAGTCTTTTACACGAACACAACGTGAGCTATGCCCACTCTGAAAGGACTTTGTAATATTTTGATAAGGGGTAGGGCTACATAAATCTCTTTATAATTGTTCAAACATAACAAATAACAATTATTTGTTCAGAATTAATAATTGTAATTGACCATACAAACATAGATATCTGGTATTTTGATATGTAATTTTATATAAGACATTACGTTGTAATGTATGTGATTCTGTTTACGGTAACTCGACCGAAAAACTGTTTATTTCTGTATATCGGCGAAAAGTTAAATGTATACACCTGAATAATGGTAAAAAATTGCTTTGCATTATGCTATGACCAACTACGTGAAACTATAAGATGTTTAACAAATACATAGTTGATTTAGAGCATATTGTGAGACGATTTGTCATTTCCCGCCATTTTCTCGATTTAGGGGGTAGGGATACATATATGAAGATAACTTCATTAATATTGAAATTATCGGGTCAATATATTATAAGTATGAGTGTGGAACAAACGGAAGCACTATGCATACAGATTTTTACTTTAAAAAGTGAGAATTATTTTAATAAAAAATGACCGACTAATCATATTAATGATTGAAAGTTAAACATTTTGTGTTACAGTGCTATTATACATTCTCTTATGTAGCTACCCGTGATTTTATAATGATATTCAAGTACAATTATTTTATTTATGGCATATTTTCTGATGTTAGCTATTTCTGAGAATTGTTGCCAACCACTCGTGATAAAACCAAAAATTTTGGTTAATGTTTGGAAACTATTAGTTTATTGTTCAACTAAAAAGAAAATATCAAGAAACGTATGTTGGTGGGGGGTGTAGCCAACTCCTGTTTTAAGGCCCTTTTGGAAATCAGCACCAGGACTATATGCACATCGAACTTGTGAAAGAACGTATATACTTTTTTATATGTAGCGAGCTGAGAAATGACGCTGTGTCGTAGCGAATACAACTAAGAGTGATTTGCAGCAAGTTTTATATCCGGTGTTGTGTCAAATGCACCTGTGCCAATGGAAGTCGTTGCAATAAATAATGCTACCTATAATAGAAATGGTGCGTGTTCCAATGTATCATCATTGCAACGTCGTGACATTGGTTGTGGGTGGTGGCTCAGTGGATAGTGATTTTGGACTCTCAGTTGAGAGAACCCGGGTTCTAATCCTTTTGCAGCACTTTCGAGTTTTCGGCGAGTTCGTTCACTCCACGTTGTTCCAGTTCACTCAGCTGTATGAATGAGTACATGTCCATAGCGAGTGGTGCGTCTTTGTGTACGAATAACCTTCGCTCACTAAATACAGCCTGGTTGAATGTTTCCCAAAGAATTCGAGATGGTATTCGATTGAACAGGTCTGCCAGGGAACAAAGTGTAAAACGCTTTGAGCAGTCGTAAAGACTGGATACCGTGGTTTATAAGAACTTACCTTTACTTTACACGCAATGTTGGTTTGGACAATAATTTGTATCACTTATCTAAAGATGCGGCGGCGGCGGCGGCAACAATGGTAGATCAGCATATTTCAGCACCTAAGTGAACGATTAAATTGACGTCTCTCAACGCATTTCATCTCGAACACAATTTATTTAATCTAGAACACAATCTCGAATACAATGCATGTTATCCTGAATACAAGGCATTCCATTTTTGCTATACCCCATTCTGTGGCCAAAAACTTCAACGTGTACACCATTCCATATTGCGAGCATCTAAGATGTCGCAATGTTGGACACTTGATTGGAGAATCACATGGCATCATCGAATTGAATTAGGCTGCACAACCGTTAAAGAAAGATTCATCATGTGACAATCAGCGTAAAATACCATGTGTAATGAGCAATATGACTTTCTTGCTGCTCTTTGGAGGTGACCTTAATCTCAGACGGACAGGTCGTGTGAATCGTGTGGATGAGGCAGATTTCCTAAGCATAAGGGCTAGAATTTCAAAATATGTACCAACGCATGATTTTTTGAATTTTTATTATGTTTTCTGGGAAGGAAAGAGGTTCTAATGTCTAGACCTAAATTATTGTCAACATCACTTTTATGGTTTTTCTGTGGTGTCCGTTGTAACAGGATGATTTTTTTTACTTTTACGCCCAAGATTACTACAACATCAAACTATTTTAGGTACAAAATGACTACTTTTTGACACAACATTGACATACGACAGATAATAACACTTTTCATGTCACATATTGCATTGGCCTTCAGGAAAATAATGACGATGTGTGTCTTGTGATGTCTGGAGCCAACTGTGTGGCGCATATTATTGTGATTTTATCAGCATTCTGCGTTTGTCTAGTTCAGAAGAAATAAATCCGCTATTAATTTCGCCATTTTTCTTTGAGGCTAACTTAGAATTACATTTATGATTTCTTTAAATGCACAGGTATGTTTACGGTATGAACACAGTGAATGCAATGTTTCATTGGTTTTTGTTCGTTCTTATACTGGCCATGGTGATACATATTTAGGTGACCAGCATGTCTAAATGTCGTAGTAAACATTTTTATATCATGTTCACTTGATGTCGAAAGATAATGTTCATACAACATATAAACACTTATCTTACAATGTTTAAGCAAATGTTTATTACGCTAACCCATGAACATAAATGAATATGTTGCTATGACAGAAATGCTATAAATGCACACGGAATGGCAAATTGTAACTGCATCATCACTACGTTGAACTTACTTTTACAATAATGTATAATATATTACGTCTGCACCTGTACTAAATAAAGTAATGATGTCATTATTCAAAACACTCAGACCAATTATAGATTACATAAAGTGTACTTCACTGGATGTTGTAATAGATACAGTGGATGTCATAATAAACCCGTGGGTGTCGTAGTAAATAAATGGTATATCATCATAAAAACTAGTTCGTCACAATATGATCACTAGTACAGTTCGGTAATTAGTATATCCTCGATAATTTTCAATTACGTTTAATTATAACCAACATAACACATGCCAAATATTACTGGATATTCTAGAAAACTATTGTTCAGGATGGATCTGTGTGAACAAACATTAAGATCAATCTTGACAGAATCAAGGCCTATTTCAAGATTATGCTACCTTACAATAAACATCGTTATTTGACAAACCCACGAAGTCTCAATTAACACATGTTATGTCTTCTTTAAAATGACTTTTTTACACTAGGATTTCTCAAACATGTATACGTCTAACAATCATCGTTAGTTATTTGTTCCATTCCATGGCGTCATTACACGGGAAAGCTTTAAGAAATCTTGAAGCTCTTTACTCGTTTCGTTGATGAAATAAACATAACCATATCGACCCGTCTTGAGTTTATATATTTTCATACGGACATTTTCTTCTTTAACCCAAAATCTAATCAGGTTTTGTTGGTCATTTGAAGGAGAGTAGTTTATCTATTCCTCTGACCACGAAGGAGGTCAGGTACTCTCTGTCTACATTATCGATGTCTTTCACCTGATCACTATACGGCTTCCTGTCGTAAAGAACAGCCACAAAGTCACCAACTGATTGCTTCTTTAGATATATAGTGCCGTCCACCTGCCAAAGGATCTGCTTAACAGAGTCATATTGGTTCGTTTCACTCCGTGACGTGGTCGCATGCATTGTCTATCCAGAGCATGCGAGGTGTAACTAGCTGTTGATGAAGCAGCACTCTTTGAGACAAGATACCTCTGTCCCACACCTACAGGCATTACTCTGTGTAGATGCGTAGTGATCCAGAGCATGCGAGGTGTAACTTGCCGTTGATGAAGCAACACTCTTTGAGACAAGATAACTCTGTCCCACACCTACAGACATTACTCTGTGTAGATGCGTCGTGATCCAGAGCATGCGAGGTGTAACTTGCCGTTGATGAAGCAACACTCTTTGAGACAAGATAACTCTGTCCCACACCTACAGACATTACTCTGTGTAGATGCGTCGTGATCCAGAGCATGCGAGGTGTAATTTGCCGTTGATGAAGCAGCACTCTTTGAGACAAGATAACTCTGTCCCACACCTACAGACATTACTCTGTGTAGATGCGTCGTGATCCAGAGCATGCAAGGTGTAATTTGCCGTTGATGAAGCAACACTCTTTGAGACAAGATAACTCTGTCCCACACCTACACGCATTACTCTGTGTAGATGCGTGGTGCTATGAATTTGCATTTCATTGGAGGTTTCCATTTCCTACTGGGCCTCTGCCACCTCATCCATGATTACCATCAGGTATGTCATCTTTGAATTGGTTTATTCAAGTCCTTCTAAATGTTTCTGCGCTGTGAAAGGTGAGATCCCGCTTAAATGCCAAACCTGCATTTCAGTTGGCAGTCCCTCCTACTCCGTCGCAGGAACCTTTTCCACTGCCTGACTCGAAATGTTTCCTTTTGACAGCGACATCAAACAAGAATTGGTGATGAACAGTGAGGTTGATAGTGTGTTTGTTCAGAAACTGCCTGGTGAGGGAATCAGTGAGGTAGTGTACCAATGAAACAGCCTGGTGAGGGATTCAGTGAGGTAGTGTACCAATGTAACTACCTGGTGAGGGAATCAGTGAGGTAGTGTACCAATGGAACTGCCTGGTGAAGGAATCAGTGAGGTAGTGTACCAATGGAACTGCACTGTGAGGGAATCAGTGAGGTAGTGTACCAATGGAACTACCTGGTGAGGGAATCAGTGAGGTAGTGTACCAATGGAAATACCTGGTGAAGGAATCAGTGAGGTAGTGTACCAATGGAACTGCCTGGTGAGGGAATCAGTGAGGTAGTGTAAGAATGGAACTGCCTGGTGAGGGAATCAGTGAGGTAGTGTAACAATGGAACTGCCTGGTGAGGGAATCAGTGAGGTAGTGTAACAATGGAACTACCTGGTGAAGGAATCAGCGAGGTAGTGTACCAATGGAACTGCCTGGTGAAGGAATCAGTGAGGTAGTGTAACAATGGAACTGCCTGGTGAAGGAATCAGTGAGGTAGTGTAAAAATGGAACGGCCTGGTGAAGGAATCAGTGAGGTAGTGTAACAATGGAACTGCCTGGTGAGGGAATCAATGAGGTAGTGTAACAATGGAACGGCCTGGTGAAGGAATCAGTGAGGTAGTGTAACAATGGAACTGCCTGGTGAGGGAATCAGTGAGGTAGTGTAACAATGGAACTGCCTGGTGAGGGAATCAGTGAGGTAGTGTAACAATGGAACGGCCTGGTGAAGGAATCAGTGAGATAGTGTAACAACGGAACTGCCTGGTGAAGGAATCAGTGAGGTAGTTTACCAATGGAACAGCCTGGTGAAGGAATCAGTGAAGTAGTGTACCAATGGAACTGCATGGTGAGGGAATCAGTGAGGTAGTGTAACAATGGAACGGCCTGGTGAAGGAATCAGTGAGTTAGTGTACCAAAGGAACTGCCTGGTGAAGGAATCAGTGAGGTAGTGTAACAATGGAACTGCCTGGTGAGGGAATCAATGAGGTAGTGTAACAATGGAACTGCCTGGTGAAGGAATCAGTGAGGTAGTGTAACAATGTAACGGCCTGGTGAAGGAATCAGTGAGGTAGTGTACCAATGGAACGGCCTGTTGATGGAATCAGTGAGGTAGTGTAACAATGGAACTGCCTGGTGAGGGAATCGGTGAGGTAGTGTAACAATGGAACTGCCTGGTGAAGGAATCAGTGAGGTAGTGTAACAATGGAACTGCCTGGTGAAGGAATCAGTGAGGTAGTGTACCAATGGAACTGCCTGGTGAAGGAATCAGTGAGGTAGTGTAACAATGGAACTGCCTGGTGAAGGAATCAGTGAGGTAGTGTACCAATGGAACTGCCTGGTGAAGGAATCAGTGAGGTTGTGTAACAATGGAACTGCCTGGTGAAGGAATCAGTGAGGTACTGTACCAATGTGACGTTTCGAACCAGCTGTTTGATCTCCGATATCACTTTTTGATAAAGGTGTACGTTGTTGTTGTTGCATGGCTGCGCTCAGCACTGACCACAACATAACTTATGTAATATAGTGGGCCATCACCTGCCGATAATGAACAACCAGGTTTACGTGAAGCGTGATACGTTCTTTATTGTAGTATGTACTTTGAAATTCCTCGCCATAGTTACAACCGTAATTTTTGGCGTAGTCCATTTAAAACGTGACGTGTCATTGATTCGCAAACCTTCTTCCGAGCCTTCTCCCTTTGTAAATGTTTTTTTTTGTGCTGAGGTACATACTACCGATGAACACGCATAGTTTCCTTCTTACTACGACCAATTTTTTGCTTAGTACGCTATTTCTTTAAGTTTGCAGCATTGTGTCTACCCTCACTGCGTGGCTGCAATGACAATATTGTTGGCATGTTTTGCGTACACATAAATGTAACTAAAACATAAAATATCATAATGCATTGATACATTATCATGTCAAGGTAGTATTATGATGTAGGCACCTATGTGAAGCTAAATATACACATTCATCATCTTAGATTTACTTTTAGAAAGGTAAACTGTCGTAGTAAACATATTAATTTACTACGACATCGACAGTTTAGCTTGGATTTAAGGTGCATGTGCACGGAAAATACCATACCAATGTTGATTCCGTGGACTAACTTTTGAACAGTCACATGTTGTCTCAACAATCATTACGTTTTATTAACTCAATCTAGTCCCAATTTAACTCTACAAGCCTTCGTATTGAGGAAAAGATAAAGTAAACAACAGCCACCTATCCTTTTTGAATATCCAACGTCATAAGTTTGTATACCCGAATGTAAATAGTTAAAACTAACAATCTGCCAAAGTGAATTACAACGTTTCATTATACGTGGATGACGTAGTAAACATTTTAACACGATGTCGTAGTAAGCACATAGTACTACAGTTACAATAATGACGTAGATTTGATGACATTTTGTGACACCATTGTGATTGTCTATCTGCATCATGTTTTGCTTAAGCTCTGGAACCAATATGTTTTTGAGAAAATGGGTGTCGTAGTAAACATCTCTTAAACATGACGCAACATTTTTGGACATTTGACATACATTCTTGCGCATTTACATCTCAACCTAGCCAAAAAGAGTGATTGTTTTCGGATCTATGTTTATTGGTAGACACATTAAGCGCTCGAATACTTTTATTACCACATTCTTTCTTTTTAACAAACTATTGCAACGTTGGATGTCGTAGTAAACAGCGTTTTCGAGACATTCTATAAGCATGCACTTCACAGATAATATTGCCAGTAATACACTCTGATATAATTCTCAAATGTTTGTTCTGCGGTTAGGGACAACTGAAGCAGTTTCGAAAACATATCGCAAAGTAAATGATAGTAACGAAGTAAAAATAGCGTTACCTTAAATAAAACTACTTCGTTACTAGTAGAAGTAGTTAATATAAATAGTACTTCGTTACTCTTCACGTTACTTGAAAAAAAACTACTCAAGTAGGGTAACGAAGTAGTTTTACTTCGTTACATGACACCCTTGCTGAAACTAACATTCTGGTCACGGGTATATTTTAAAACTCCACTGGCATTTTAGAAATGGTGCTAGGGAAATTGTTTTTTTTGGCTACTTAGTTGTGATCTAGGGTCAATCAATACTAAATTATAGCCGAAATATATAGGTAATAATACATACTCAAACTCGGATTGTGGATGTCTATTCACATAACTATTAATTCTGAAAAGAAATGTGATGGTATGCGTTTGATAGCATTTCAAAGTGCGAAAACACCTTTTTTTGCATTGGCACAACTTTTGAGGGTGTATGGGGAGTCAGGGAGGGATAGTACCTCTGACGGGGAGCATATCGTCCTCTTCGGAGTAGCTCGTCCGCTTTGGTTCCCACCTGGCACCCAACTGTCACCTATGGCTCCAATTATCTCGACGGGCAGGCAAAACCAGGTGAGGGTAACCAACGGGTCTCAAACACTCGGTGAGTTAGGGACTTGCTCACCCGGCATGCGAAGACTGTTGTGGCGGATTGGGCGGAGGAAATCAAGTCTAGATTCAACAGCCAAGAAGGCGAAACAGCAGTGCACTGTGGAGTGCATATGGCATGGCAGAGCACGGAAGATGTCATGGCCATCCACTGCAGTCAAGGAATTCTTCAGTCGTACCAATTTTCTGGGCCACTGAAATCCGGCTTCTGCGGCCGAGAGAGTGGGACACCTCTGTTCAACGGCCTTCCCACTTTAAAAGCATTCACGCACAGGTTTGTGCTACTCGTCATTCGATACCATCTCGTCAATCATCACTTCTTCATCAAGCCCTGTGGCGATGCGGGAGGGGCAAAGCGACAGGTGGAGGTGACCACTGGGAATCGTAGTCCTAAACCTGCACGTAGGCGGCCTGTGGGCAAGAGGTCGTTCGACTCTGTATCCAGGGCAGCGGAGGAGTCCGGCAGCACCACAGGCGACTGAGCAGCTCTTTTCGGGAGCACTACTCACCCTTTGTAAGGGAGGGGCCTAGAAAAGGTGGGCTAAAGATTGCCTGCCCTACTACAACTGCCCAGCATACCGCGGCTGGCAGTTCAACCCATTTTAGCGGTCGTAAACAAAGCTACACAAGAAAACTCCTTCTCGGAGCATGGAATGTTCGCACACTTATGAATGAAGCTGACACCGCAAGACCGGATAGAAGGACTGCCCTTATTGTAAGAGAACTGCAGCGTTACAACAGTGATATAGCGGCTCTGAGTGAGACGAAACTTGCAGAGGAGGGCTGCTTGAGGGAACCAGGCGGCGGTTACTCCTTCTTTTGGAAAGGCAAGGCGGAGAATGAGGCCAGAATCCACGGAGTTGGCATAGCAGTGAAAACTTCTGCGTTTTCCCCTGAACGCCAAGCGCCACGCCACTATCACAAGTGCCTACGCACCCACCCATACAAGATTCGACGAGTCCAAAGAAAGAGATTCTATGAAGATCTCCACAGCTTGGCCAGGTCCACACCTGCTGGCGACAAGCGCATCATCTTGGGGGATTTCAATGCTAGAGTCGGAACTGTTAGCAGGAACTGGAAGAGAGTCATCGGACAGTTTGGCGTAGGAAGACCAAACAGCAATGGCCTCTTCCTTTTGAGCATGTGTGCGGAGAACGACTTGACTATCACAAACACTCTGTTCAGCCAGGCCGATAAGTACAAAACAACCTGGATGCACTCTAGGTCCAAGCAATGACACATGGTAGACTATGTCATCATAAGACGGTGGGACATCCAGGGTGTGAAGATCACAAGGGCCATGCGGGGAGCAGAGTGCTGGACGGATCATCGACTGGTCAGGACAGGCTTCCAGCTGTACATTGTCCTATTTCAGCGCAATCATCCAAAGTCGACCAGAAATGCCTTCAATACAGCCAGGCTGAAACACCAGCGTTACCGCGAGCAGTTAGAGGTTGACCTTGATGACAGGCTGATGTCCCATGGACAACTTACTGGCAACACCACAGAGAAGTGGACCCAGTTCAAGCAAACGGTGACGGACTCAACAAAGTCAACTATTGGACCGAAGAAGAAGGCACACCAGGACTGGTTCGATAAAAAGAACGAAAAATCTGCAAGGCGCAGGATGAAAAGAACAAAGCGTACCTAGAATGGCAGAATGACCCTTTCTCAGTTTCCAAGAAAGACCGCTACAGACACCTACAGAGCTAAACGCAGAGAGACCTTCGTCAGATGCAGGATAACTGGTGGCAGAAGAAAGCAGAGGAAGTGGAACATTACACTGAAACTCACAACACAAAGATGTTCTTCAGTGCCATCAAGTCTGGGTACGGACCATTAAAGCCCACCTGGTATCAACTTTAGGTGGAGAGAACACTTCAGCAACCTCCTCAACCGACCTTCAACAGTGAATGAAGAAGCCCTTGACTCCATACTCCAGCAACTCATCAGAGAATACCTTGATTTTCCTGCCACTCTGGAGGAAATGAAAAAGCCATCAACCAGATGAGTGCAGGAAAGGCTTAAGGAAAGGACGGGATCCCAGCTGAAATTTACAAGGCAGCGGGTCCAGCAACACTTGCGGCCTTTCATGACATCATAACTAGCATCTGGGAAGATGAATACATGCCACATGACCTTCGTGATGCCACTATAGTTTCCCTATATAAGAACAAGGACAATAAAGCAGACTGTGGCAACTACAGAGGAATATCGCTCCTGTCCATTGTTGGGAAGATTACTGCCCGCATCGTTCTGAACCGACTCATAGCCAGTGTCTCTAAGACAAAACTTCCAGAAGCACAATGGAGATGGTCTTTGCAGTCAGACAAGTACAGGAAAAGTGCATTGAGCAGAACATGGACCTGCTTGCTGTATTAATATACCTCACCAAGGCCTTTGACTCTGTCAAGAGGACAGCGCTGTGGACAATTCTGACAAAACGTGGTTGCCCAAGGAAGGTTGTTCACATCATCCGGCTATTTCATGAAACATGACAGGTGAAGTGCTCTCAGACGGCACAGCCTCAGCCCCATTTGGCATTTCAAACGGAGCGAAGCAAGGTTGTGTACTTGCTCCAGTTCTCGTCAACATGTTCTTTACTTGCGTCTTGAGCTATGCCATAAAATATTTGGACATTGGGGTCTACCTTAAGTATCGACTAGACGGTTCACTGTTCGACTTCCGCCGCCTTGCTGCTAGGACCAAGACACTGCAACGACTCATTCTCGAGGCACTCTTTGCTTACGACTGTGCCCTCATGGCACACAGGGAGAGTCATCTGTAGCTCATACTCAACAAGTGTGCAGAGGAGTCTAAACTGTTTGGCCTAACTATCAGTCTTGGTAAGACGGAGGTCCACGACCAGCCTGCCCCTGACATCACAGCACCTGGTCCAAAAGTCTCCATTGATGAAACACAGCTAAAGGCAGTGGAGACCTTCAAGTACCTTGGCAGCACCATATCAAGTGACGGGTCCTTGGATAAAGAGATCGACGCAAGGATCTTTAAGGCCAGCCAGGCACTTGGTCGCCAGCGCACCAATGTGTTGAGTCATCACCACATCCGGTTGTCAATTAAATTGTTGGTATATAGAACAGTCGTCCTCTCATCTCTGTGGTTGTGAGACATGGACACCCTACAGGCGCCACATCAAGAAGCTGGTCTATACTCCATATCCACTGGCAAGACCGGGTAACGTACACACCTTGAGGTGCTTAAGAGAGCACAGACCACTAGCATCGAGGTGATGATTATGAGAGCCCATCTACGATGGAGCGGGCATGTCATCCGTATGGATGAGACAAGGATCCCCCGACAGCTTCTCTACGGCGAGCTCTCTGAAAGCTCCAGACTCCTGGGGCGTCCGCGCAAGCGATACAAGGACTGCATCAAGGCCAACCTCCTGTACAGTGGCATCCGTCCAAAAGAACTCGAGAGCGCAGCAGCTGACAGAAGTCAATGGTGAGCCCTCACCAGGACTGCCTGCCAGGCCTTTGAGGAAAGACGCTGCCAACACCTGCAAGATGCCAGAGGCAGACGACACGGGGCAGCAGCATCGTCAGCACCAGCCACAACGGGTTTCCCTTGCCCGACTTTAATATATATATATATATATTAATTATGTATATATATATATACATATGTATATATATATATAGTCTGGCTCAGAGTAGCATTTTGACTGCCCATTTGTTGGCAGCCATGAGAGCTGCCACCTAGTGTATATACATGTGATTAAAAGGCACTAAGCTACGAAAAAAGTTTAATGTCAGTTTAGTTTTTGTGTGACATGTTTCAATATATGTTTTATGTTGAATAGTTGTTATAGCATAGTAATATCTGATGAAAGTGTATCCTTGTTTAATGTGTTATTTCATAGTTGGTCTGAGAGCCAATCGATCATCGTCTCTACCCGAATCTGGGGTAAAACCCTCCTGCCGGTAACATTGGCAGGAGCTTAAAAATTCAGGTCGTAGTGAGGAGCCAATGCTGCCACCTCACGGCGCCTGGATAATCGAGGCTACTCGGATGCATATATACATGTCACGGATTAGCGAGGTCTCCGTACACTAGATGGCTCAGTCTAGTAGGGTTCTTATATATCAAGGTCAACGCATATGAGAAAGAACGGTTATCGTGAATATATATATATATATATATATATATATATATATACATATATATATATATGAATACTTCAAGGGTAATAATACCTCACTTGAAAACCACAGATAACTAACAATCATAATACAGCAAATAATAGATACGTTCAATCAGAAAATAGACATTTACACTGGGCTAGTCCCATCTCGAATATATACGAACGTTTGTTAAAGTCAACACGCCGAGCTCAGAATACAATTAGAACGGTGTATCTCGGCCGCACGAGTGATGATGCCGGGCAATTGACGATTGCCGTCGTACGCCGGGAATTCTCGAGTCGCGTCCGTTCAATGATCGCATGGTCGCAAACGATTGCGAAGTCAGTTGAATACGTTCAACTGAAAGACGAAGCCGGGCAGTAGACGCTTACCGCCGGCCGCTACGAATTCGATCGAGAGGTCTTGCCCTGTCGCAAACGATCGAGAAGTCGGATGAACGGGTTCGCGCGAATGACGACGCCTGGCAGTATACCTTTACCGCCGGCCGCTACGAGTCGCATTCGGTCAAGCTTTCTAACGATGTCGCTGTGAGACCGCTGTTCGAGGATGGCCCGAGCTGGGTGAGTGCATCGCGATTATCGCTCATCGACGCAAATACGTTGGGGCCGACCGGAACGTTGTCTCAATATACCGCTGACGTGGCGGCATGGCTTCTTCGAAGCTCGAACAGTCACTCTGGACGCTGAACATTACACACACACACACACACACACACACACACACACACACACACACACACACACACACACACACACACACACACACACACACACACACACACACACACAAAAGCTTGGGAACGTAACCCACGTTAACGATTCCCACCACGCTTCATGACTTGACTTGCCATTCTCTTGGCAGCAGGGCAACCTGTCTCGTTCGACCCTGGATCTGTCCCAGTCCTTCGCCAGCGCCCAGATGGCGAAATGCGTACAACAGACGTTTATATAAGCGGACCTAATTAGACATCATATGACAGGTTTCCATCATTTCTATTGGCTAAAACAATATACAATTCAAGCTAGGCATTGTGGAACACCCTCTAAGATTACAGAGAAACCACCTGCTTGCCTAGAAACGCTAGCAACAGAATACCACGCCCGAGTGAGCGCATCTGCAACCGAGTTGCTGTAATTACGTAACTAAGGCGGTTGGTCAACAATATGTCTATCTACTGGCTTGACCTTCCTCATTTCCCAAATTAAACCTCAGGAAAGTAGATTTAAACATCCAGAAATAGCAGAAATGCTACAATACAGTAAGCCTACATTTGCCACTTTTTATGCGTTTCCTGGTTTATTCGCTAGGTGACACAACCAAACTACGTGGCCTTCACATTGCCCGATGTTGGTCACGTTACGAAAATACATACACTTTTGTCACCAGTCAAATTTGGATTTAGACCGTATTTATTTGTAGATAAAGAACGAAAAGCGTACAACCGAGACAATTGCCAAACACTGTAAAATTTAGTCCAAAGGACATATGAAAAATGGCGTCTAGTCTGACCCTTGAGTCTTGGAAAACTGCACTGCCGGTGGCGATGCCGCCGATGTTGCGTTCGTTGGCTTAGCTATTGAATGCAACTGTTCGCGTGATAAGTTCAATTTTGACGAACAATTGTTCAACTATTACCGACGTTGCCTTTACCGTCTCCTATAACTGAGTCGGGTCTAAGAATTTGTAACGAACTATGCATCGGATGCAGCCTAGCCATGTCCGCCGAGATAAACCGGTGGCGTTTGTGAACCGGTGGTGTTGGGCCGATAACTTGAGCATTTTGGCGAATTGAATCGGCGGAACAGATTTTGAAAAGCCTTAATTTCGAACACTGGGTAATGGTTATTTGTCTGTGAAAGTGTATACTTTGATGGCAGCGATTAGGACCGATAAAAAACGGCATCGATAGCGTCCTGGGCCGGTTTCATGAAGCGTACTTAAAAATACGCAATTACTTAGCGTCACGTGTTTGAATAAATTCCTATGCTCGCTTATATTAAAACAATCACGTCATTTACTAAGACAATCATCTTAGCGTTAAAGTGCCTATGACAAGATTGTTACAAGTTCTATTTGTTTTGTAATAAGCATCTCTTAGCCAAATAAGATACTTTCACAACAGTACAAACCACGACTTTGCACACACATTTGTAATATTGTTGAGACTAAATGTGATGATAAGCACCGATGTCGCTTGGTTCTTCTGAACCAGTCGCGCCATGTTGTGACGTCAGCGGGGAATTTTTTCAAGGAGAGCTATATCAATAAACATGACCGAGTGCAGTCAGGAAGACATCGACCCATCGACCTTCGCGAATCTGATGATTCTGATTCAAGTCTGGAATTGTCACTTGAAATCGAAGATGTTGAAGAACGTTGTCGTGATGTTAGTCCTGTAGGACAAATAAAACCATACAGGTATGAACCGTATTTGCCTTTAGACGACGTTGCAGGCGAACGTGCCGGCAATGCCAGGCAGGAATGTTCCAGTCACAGTGTCGAACACGATCGACTGCAGAACACAGAATGGTAATAACCGCAACTATATAATATATTCTAGAATACATTATACTAGCAGTGCTATATAATATCTGCGATGTTGGCAATATACAGTTCGTTGTGTTTGTTTATATAAAGAAAGTTCGCAAATAAAAGAAGGCCGCGCTTGATCATCATTTATACTGGTGGGGGCACAAATCGGGCGTCCTATCGTTTTTGCCGTTTTAACAAAACCTGATCAAATTCTTTCGTAAGATATCTGGGTTTTTTTCTATTTCGTAAATCTGTAAAGTTCTTAAAATGGTGCTACCAGTTCTTGGGTAGGAAGATTCGTCCAATTCCATCATGTGTGGTTAAGACAATCCATCAAACCTTTCCATCAGCTTATTTCACTGGATTCCAGGAAGCAGACAGTAATAGTGACCCCTAAATGAGACACACCAAGCGTTTCTTCACACACCGTAGTGAAACCTTGTAACATGAGCATGCACTGCGTCAGCTTTGTTTGGTTTGATAAAGTCTGCATTCAGTGGTGGTGGCTCAGCTAATGCCGGGATGTCCTCATCCAAATCAGTACTGGTACACACATCTACCAAGGTTTCCATCAAATCATCAACATGCCCTGTAAAAGCAGCACATTCTTCTTAACAATAACTATCTCGAATTATATGTAGCGATGTTCTGTAATAATGTTGTAATAACATGACAATATATATTGACCTGTACAGTGTGGATGACGTGATATGCATGCATGCTACAACAGTTCTGTTCTGTGGAGGGCAATAGAAACAAAACTTCTGTTATGATATAAATGGAATGTAAGCATGATGTAGACATGATGTAGATATGCACATGACTTGTCAGTTGGATATTGACCTTCTTTTGGACGTTACACAAGGTTGCAAGACATTTTTCAAACATTCATCATTGACAGTTGCCACTTTTATATTCAATCAAGACGATTGGTTATGTATGCCTTGCACCTTTTTATAGTAGCTACATGTGCTAGTACACTGTATAAGATTACATTGTTGAGTATGTCAGTAAAAATTAATACAGCATTGCGTTACCAAATATTGGATCTTCGATTACCTTCCTCACTATGTAGCCACCGAGTTTGTGTTTGGGGTAGTGTATACTAAACATGAGTTCTCCCTGCTGCGTAGTGCTCTGCTGTCTTCCCACATTCTCGTTGAAATGCAAGGCTGTTAGAATGGTCCTGGATGGTAAGAACATTATTCTGACATGTTTTGTAACTGACAGCCACGTACTTACTGCTATTTTTTGATAGGGATATGGTCTTGCCGTCCCCTGGATTTATCGATACGGCGATTTAATTATGTGTAATCTTAGTCATCACAAATTTATTTTTAAAACAAGTGTTTGCCAACCAGTCCTCTTGACTACGCCCAGTCAACATAAAAGAAATCTGTGCAGGCAATATGGATCATTTGTAGCAACAATTACTGCAGCTTTTGTACCTATATGGATGTAATTAATAAGAATGTAAAATAGTCAGAAGAATTAGCTGCAAATACTTTACTCAATATGGTTTGGTAAATAAAAGCACAAATTCAAAGTGTGCTACACTTAATAATAAAATAAACTATTACACTTGCACATTATACACATGCGAAACATACCAGGCTCAAGCCAGGGTTTCTGCCGTTCTCTCCCTTCTAGAGGGCCGTGGACACATTGTGGAAATGGTTCACCGAAACCGTCATGTATATTTTGCACATGATCCACAATGGAACACCATTTTGCAAGCAACACATCTCCATCCTCCGGCGGTGTCGACATAACACACCAATATAAGTGGTTCACTATGCTGGAGCTCCACAGATCCAGAGGTGCTCCATCTGCTGTCTTAGCTAAGTCACGTAGCTTCATCTTGAATCCTGTACACAATAGTGTATAAATAAAGTATATTATTATTATTATGTAAAGTTGAACAAGTACCTGTGCTATTCAGTTCACATAAACTCCTGCAATGACAGTAATTACAATGGCCATGTATATGTTGAACTAGCAAACCAAAGAATGTCGACATACATCATGCTGCTCATTAAAAATAACTTAATTATTTAAACCAAGATACCGGTATTCCTGTACGTACCTTTAGCAACATGCCAAATATCATAAACGTGTTTTATCCACGGATAATCCACTAGCATCATTTTAGTAATAGACACGTGCCTATCTGTCACAATTTCTCCAACAGTTAGACAGTTATCTTCCAGCAACTGGAGTGACTACTTCAGTCCCACCATTTCCATGTGATAACTGCCGCCTACTTGGTTGCTCTGAGATATCAAAAACATCTTTTTGTCCTCACAGAATGAATTAGTTGAAAATGTTAAATTGAAGAATACTGAAGAATAAGACACATATTCAAGTACAATTATTTTATTTATGGCATTTTTTCTTATGTTAGCTATTTCTGAGAATTGTTGCCAACCACTCGTGATAAATGTCGTTTTTCTTATAGAACGAACACCTAAACTTTTGGTTAATGTTTGGAAACTATTAGTTTACAGTTCAACTAAAAAGAAAATATAAAGAAACCTATGTTGGTGGGGGGTGCAGTCAACTCCTGTTTTAAGGCCCTTTTGGAAATCAGCACCAGGTCTACATGCACATCGAACTTGTGAAAGAGCGTATATACTTTTTACATGTAGCGAGCTGAGAAATGACGCTGTGTCGTAGCGAATACAAGGAAGAGTGATTTGTAGCAATTCCTATATCCGGTGTTGTGTCAAGTGCACCTGTGCCAATGGAAGTCGCTGCAATAAATAATGCTACCTATAACAGAACTGTCGCGTGTGCCGATGTATCATCATTTCAACGTCTTGACATTGCTCGTGTACAACGTCTTGACATTGCTCGTGTATCAGTGGATAGTGTTTTTGGACTCTAAATTGAGAGAACCCGTGTTCTAATCCTTTTGCTGCACTTTCGAATTTTCGGCGAGTTCGTTCACTCCACGTTGTTCCAGTTCACTCAGCTGTATGAATGAGTACATGTCCATAGTGAGTGGTGCGTATTTGTGTACGAATAACCTTCGCTTTCTAAATGCAGCCTGGTTGAATGTTTCCCAAAGAACTCGAGATGGTGTTCGATTAAACAGGTCTGCCAGGGAACAAAGTGTAAAACGCTTTGAGCAGTCGTAAAGACTGGATACCGTGGTTTATAAGAACTTACCTTTACTTTACACGCAAGGTTGGTTTGGACAATAAAGTATACCACTTATCTGATTCGAGGCTATATTTGGCGGAGATAGATCGTTGAAATTGGTGGTGTATCAAAGTTCATAAGCAAGTGGAATTACTGATTGATAAGTATTATTCTTGCCTTAATATCATTCATAAAGTAGCAGTAAACATATATTGAGTAGCAGTTGTGCTTAAAGTTAGTTAGATAAAGTATTTTAGGACACTTTAGTCTAGTGAGTGATAATAGGGTACGTTAGCTTACGGCTACGATAAGTTTGTAAACAAGATTTAACAAACCTCGTTATGTGGTAGAATATATAGGTGATAAAGTAACAACCATAAACTACCTACATAAGATAATATATGTGTAAGTCAGTACCTGCTAGACATTTTGATAAGGTAGCTTTGTTGTTAAAATTAAGCATTTGCGATAATCGGGCGAACTAAGTTTATGTAGCTAGTGTCTCTCTTATTCGCTAGGGCGCTGTATAACCTAAATAAATAAGGCAGTCTAGCGTACGCAATCTTACGAAAAGTGTAACATTTGTGCACAGAAAACAGTCTTCTTAAAGACTACATAGACAGTGAATAGTGTAAACACAGTTGACAAAACTATTTTAAATAGCTAATTAGATTATTATTATTAAATAAATTCTGATATGGCGCCTTGCAAGCGGCAAGTCAAGGCAAAGAGACACTTGGTGTGCGACGACTGCCACAGTTGGGTGGATTTTGCCTTGTCCGGCTGTACGAAGTCATGGACAGAAACCAAGGAAGAGGGATTCACCTTTCAGTGCGTGGGGTGTTGGAAGGTGAAATGTCTGGCGAAAGAGGTAGCTAGGTTGGTAGATATTGTGAAGGGGATGGAGATGAGAATCAGCAAGGAGACAGATGGAATGGACACAGGGATGGAATGAAGGAGTGAGTAGTGGAATGGAGTGGGAAAGGAAGGTGGAAGGTGGATGGACGGATGGAATGGAGGGAGAGGAAAAGAGATGGAAGGAAATGGAAGGAAAGAAAGGAAGGAAGAGGAATGGAATGGAAGGAAGAAGGAAAGAATGGATGAAAGCATGGAGGAAGATGGCATGAACGGATAGATGGAAACTGGAAAGAAAGCACTGGAGGGGGGCAATGAGGAAAGAGAGGGTGTTTATGGGCGATTCGATCATGAGAAAGACAGATAAGACTCTAAGCGAGGGGGAGGACGTCGTTGTTTGTCTACCGGGGGCTAGGATAGAACATGTAACTGAAAGGGTAGAGAAGGTACTGGGGCATGGCAAGGGAGGGTCTATACTAGTACATGTAGGGACAAATAACGCAGAGAGGGAGGGAACAACTGGGATAGTTCAGAAGTACAGACAGTTAGTGAAGAAGTTAAAGAAGACAAGAGTAGAACAGATTATCCTCTCAGGAATGTTGCCAGTAATGGGAGGAAGGGGGCCGACATATAGAAACTGCAAGAGGATGGCGATCAACGCACTAGTTGAGCAGATGTGTAAAGAAGAGGGGGTGGGATTCGTAGATTTATGGGGATACTTTGTTGGGAGGGAAGATATGTACATGAGAGATGGCCTACATCTAAGTGGAAATGGGGCAGCAGTTTTCTCAGAGAACTTGCTGCAATCTATTTAAACTAGATTCGCAGGGGGGATTCACAGAGAAGCCTGAAACTGGAGGCATAGATAAAGACAGCAGAAATAAATCGGCAAAGAACAGCCTGGAAAACTGTTCTGAATCAGGATATAAATGCATTTGTTTAAATGCAAGGAGCATAGTAAACAAAAGAAGTGAACTAAACATTATGGTAGAAGATATTGACCCTCACATAATAGGTATAACCGAATCGTGGGCCACCACTGATATATCACATGCCGAATTGGGACTAACAGGATATGTAATGTTTAGGAAAGATAGAATAGGAAGAAAGGGAGGTGGAGTTATTTTATATATTAAAGAATCTATCCAGGCTTATGAAATAAAATTAGAAAGAGAAGCAGATTGCGAAGAAGCTGTTTGGTGTAACATAGTTACAGGAAACTCAACGTTAACAGTTGGGTTAGTTTATCGAAGTCCAAACATAAGTATAGAAGAGAATGAAAAAATACAAAACGCTATAAGGGAAGTAAGCAAACGGAACTGTATTATTATGGGGGACTTTAACCATGGGCATATACAATGGAAATCTCTACAGAGTATGGGGAGTGAGGACCACAAGTTTTTAGTTTTAGCACAAGATAGTTTCCTTTCTCAACATGTGCTAGAACCAACCAGGGGAGAGAATGTGTTAGACTTAGTTTTGTCCTCACAGAAAGAATTAGTTGACAATGTCAAGATGTGTGAGCCACTGGGGAGTAGTGATCACAACCAGATACATTTTACCATCAAAGTAAAATCAGAAAGGAATAGTAAAAAGCAGTATAGGAGAAATTTCCACAAAGGAAGGTATAAGGACATGAGGAAATATTTAGCAAAGATAGACTGGAATAACACACTGAAGAATAAGACAGCAACCGAATGCTGGAATATCTTAAATAGTGAAATTAAGTGCATAGTCGATAAATTTGTACCTTTCAAAAAACAAGGAAACGGTCTAAAAAGAAACACTTATCGAAAGAAGCCATTAGAAAAATTAAGTATAAACAAATGATGTGGAAGTCATATAGATGTACTGGAAATGATGAAGACTACAACATTTATAAAGAAGCACTTAATCAAGCTACAGTTGAAATTAGAAATTCAAAGAGAAGCTATGAAAAAAAATTAGCTAGTAATATAAAACATGACAGTAAGAGTTTTTATGCGTATATTCGAAGCAAACAGAAAGTTCAGGATAAGGTCGGTCCCCTAGAAGATAGTGCTGGAAATACAATATCAGAGGGATTCTTAATGGCAGAAGACCTGAATGAGTATTTTAGTTCAGTGTTTACCAGGGAAGATATTAGTTCACTGCCAGTACCAGAGGCTAAGTTCAAGGGGGCAGATTCAGACTATTTAGGACAGTTAGTTGTAACCTCGGAAATGGTAGCTAAGAAAATAAGGGCTGTGAAGGATAATAAATCACCTGGAGTGGACGGGATTCCGCCCAAACTACTATTGAAAATTGTAGAACAAATTAGCGTACCGCTTGCAACAGTTTTCAATTTGTCATTAGAAGAGGGAGTGGTTCCTTTAGAATGGAAAGAGGCAAACATTATACCGTTATTTAAAAAAAGGTTCGAGAAACAAGTCAGAGAACTATAGACCAGTGAGTTTAACATCAGTGATTTGCAAATTATTAGAAAGACTAATTAAAGATCACATGGTGGATTTTCTTGTTAAACATAACTTGATAAACCCATCTCAACATTGGTTTTTAAAAGCGAGGTCATGCTTAACAAATATGTTATGTTTTTTGGAAGACATCACTAGGTGGGTAGATGAGGGATCACCAGTAGATATCATCTATTTAGATTTTCAAAAGCTTTCGACAAAGTACCACATCAAAGATTACTCCTTAAGCTAAAGGCCCATGGCATAGGAAATGGTATAATAAACTGGATAGAAAAATGGCTGAATGACAGAAGACAACGTGTAGTAGTTGATGGGGAGGCTTCAAACTGGAAATCGGTATTGAGTGGGGTACCACAGGGATCAGTACTAGGACCTATATTATTCTTAATATATATCAACGATTTGGACGATAATATAACAAGCAAGGTGTTAAAATTTGCGGATGATACAAAAGTGTTTAGAAGGATTAAAAGTGATGGAGACAGACAGCATTTACAAGATGATCTTGATAGGTTGATCAAATGGTCTGAAAAGTGGCAAATGCTGTTCAATTTTGGGAAATGTAAATGCCTCCACACAGGTCATGGGAATGAAGAGGTAAAATATAAAATGGGGAGTACTGTTCTAAGTACTACTGTAAAAGAAAAGGACTTAGGGTTAACCATTAGTGCTGATATGAAGGTTTCAGAGCAGTGCGGAATTGCAGCGTCAAAGGGAAATAAAATCCTTGGATTAATTAGGCGAAATATAGCGTATAAGAATAAAGAATTAATAGTACCGCTGTACAAAACAATAGTGAGGCCTCATTTAGAATATTGTATACAAGCATGGAGGCCATATCGCAAGAAGGACATAGATATGCTAGAAAGAGTACAGAGGAGAGCGACTAAAATGATACCAAATCTGAGGGATCTTAGTTACGAAATACGCCTAAAAGAATGTGGTTTAACAACACTAGAGACCAGGAGATTGAGAGGAGATCAAATAGAAGTGTTTAAAATATTGAATGGTTATGAAAATATTGATAGAATTTTTTTTTTCTCAGTTAAGAAAGATAGAAGGACCAGAGGACATGAAGCTACATTAGTAAAGGAGCAGTGTAGATTAGATATAAGAAAGTTCTCATTCTCACAAAGGACTGTAAATGAATGGAACAGATTATCTCCTGATTGTGTTGGTGCTAGTAGCGTGAATATGTTTAAAAATAAAATCGACACACACCTAAAAAAGGCGGGATACATGTAGATAAAAAGTATTGGACTCTCGATAAGCCAAAAGGCTTCCTTGTCCACCTGCCATCCAGAGTAATTTTCTGGATGGCAATCTTGTCTTGTTAAATCTAAAGATGCGGCGGCGGCGGCGGCAACAGTGGTAGGTCAGCATCTCTCAGCACCTAAGTGAACAATTCAATTTAAGTCTCTCAACGCATTTCATCTCGAACACAATTTATTTAATCTAGAACACAATCTCGAATACAATGCATGTTATCCTGAAAAAAGGGCATTCCATTTTTGCTATACCCCATCCTGATCAAGTCAACATAAGTGGCCAACAACTTCAACGTGTACACCATTCTATATTGTGAGCATCTAAGATGTCGCAAGGTTGGACACTTGATTAAAGAATCACATGGCATCATCAATTTTAATTAGGCTGCGCAACCGTTTCAGAAAGATTCATCATGTGACAATCAGCGTAAAATGCCACGTGTATTGAGTAATATGACTTTCTTGCTGCTCTTTGGAGGTGACCTTAATCTCAGACAACAAAAATAAAGCTTTTCATATCACAGATTATATTGGCCCTCATGAAAATACTGACTATGTGTGTCTTGTGATGTCTGGAGCCAACTGTGTGGCGTCATATTGATGTGATTTTATGAGCAATCTGCGTCTGTCTAGTCAATTCCGCTATTTTTCTTTGAGGCTGACTTAGAATTACATTTACGATTTTTTTTTAATGCACAGGTTTACGATATGAACACAGTGAATGCAATGTTTCAATGGTTTTTGTTCGTTCATATACTGGACATGGTGATACATATTTAGGTGACCTGCATGTCTAAATGTCGTAATGAACATTTTTATATCATGTTCACTTGATGTCGAAAGATAATGTTCATACAACATATAAACACTTATCTTACAATATTTAAGTAAACGTTTATTACGGTAACCCATGAACATACATTTATATGTTCTATGACAGAAATGCTATAAATGCACACTGAATGGCAAAAATTGTAACTGCATCATCACAAACGTTGAACTTACTTTTACAATAATGTATAATACATTACGTCTGCACCTGTACTAAATAAACTAATGATGTCTTTATTCAAAACACTCAGATCAATTATAGATTACATAAAGTGTACCTCACTGGATGTCGTTATAAACCCAGCGGATGTCGTAGTAAATAGATGGTATATCATCATAACAACTGGTTCGTCACAATAGGATCACTTGCACAGTTCGGTAGTTAGTATATCCTCAAAAATTTTCAATTAGAATTAATTATAACCAACATAACACATGCCAGATAGTACTGGATATTCTAGCAAACAGTTTTTCAGGATGGACCTGTGTGAACAAACGTTAAGATCAATCTTGACAGAATCACGGCCCATTTCAAGATTATGTTTCCTACACACTCATAGATCGTAGTCTAATATAAACGTGACGCTAATGTTATCAATGAAAACATGCAGATGTTGCAATAAACATCGTTATTTAACAAACCCATTAAGTCTTAATTAACACATGTTATGTCCTCTTCAAAATTACTTTTGTACATTAGGATCTCTCAAACATGCATACTTCTAACAATCATCGTTATTTGTTCCATTCCATGGCGTCATTACACGGGCTCCATTAGGAAATCTTGAAGCTTTTTATCCGTTTCAATGATGAAATAAACATGACTAGATCGACCCGTCTTGGGTTTATATATTTTCATACAAACGTTTTCTTCTTCAACCAAAAATCTCATCAGGTTTTGTTGGTCATTTGAAGGAGAGTATTTTATATATTCCTCTGACCACGAAGGAGGTCAGGTACTCTCTGTCTTCATTATCGATGTCTTTCACCTGATCACTATACGGCTTGCTGTCGTAAAGAACAGCCACAAAGTCACCAACTGATTGCTTCTTTAGATATATAGTGCCGTCCACCTGCCAAAGGATCTGCTCAACAGAGTCATATTGGTTCGTTTCACTCCGTGACGTGGTCGCATGCACTGTCTATCCAGAGCATGCCGGGTGTAACTAGCTGTTGATGAAGCAGCACTCTTTGAGACAAGATACCTCTGTCCCACACCTACAGGCATTATTCTGTGTAGATGCGTGGTGCTAGGAATTTGCATTTCATTGGAGGTTTCCATTTCCTACGGGGCCTCTGCCACCTCATCCACAGTTACCATCAGGTATGTCATCTTTGAATTGGTTTATTCAAGTCCCACTAACTGAAGGTTTCTGCGCTGTGAAAGGTGAGACCCCGCTTAAATGCCAAACATGCATTTCAGTTGGCAGTCCCTCCTACTCCGTCGCAGTGTCCTTTTCTGCTGCTTGACTCGAAATTTTTCCATTTGACAGCGACGTCAAACAAGAATTGGTGATGAACAGTGAGGTTTGTTTGTTCCGAAACGGTCTGGTGAAGGAATCAGTGAGATAGTGTACCAATGTGACGTTTCGAACCAGCTGTTTGATCTCCGATATCACTTTTTTGTAAAGGTGTACGTTGTTGTTGTTGCATGGCTGCGCTCAGCTCTGACCACAACATAACTTATGTAATATAATGGGCCATCACCTGCCGATAATGAACAACCAGGTTTACGTGAAGCGTGATATGTTCTTTATTGTAATATGTACTTTGAAATTCCTCGTCATAGTTACAACTGTAATGTTTGGCGTAGTCCATTTAATTGATACGCAGACCTTCTTCCGAGCCTTTTCCCTTTGTGAATACTTTTTGTGCTGAGGTACATACTACCGATGAACACGCATAGCTTCCTTCTTTATACGACCAATTCTTTGCTTATTACGCTATTTCTTGAAGTTTGCAGCGTTGTGTCTACCGTTACTGCGTGGCTACTATGGCATTTTTATACTTATATTCATTATCATCATGCAGCGGACACCTCGTCAATCAATGTGTGCGTGATGCATGCGTGTGTATTAAACATCGACGCCGGAACGAAGTTAATAATTGGTGGGCAGTGCTGGACCTTCAGCGCCAATCAGCTGTCGGACCTTGACTTGACATCGGATGACGGGTGCTGTTAAAAATGTTCACGTTGAAGTTCACAGTTGTTGAAAATCACCAAAAACTTATCCAACTGCACTCCTTTGAAACAGACCAAACCTTCTACTGCACCTCCCCTTGAGACTGACCAAACCTCCTACTGCACCTCCCCTTGAGACTGACCAAACCTCCTACTGCACCTCCCCTTGAGACTGACCAAACCTCCTACTGCACCTCCCCTTGAGACTGACCAAACCTCCTACTGCACCTCCCCTTGAGACTGACCAAACATTTTCAACAGCACCCCCTTTCCAAAATATTGGGGAGCTAATCCAATCTCCAGCTCCCCACCAAAACTATTGGGGGCTTAGCCCCCAAGCCTCCGAGTTCCGGCTCTTATGTGAAGAGATGAAAAGCCAACGCAATGTACCCGTATTACACACCCCAACATTTCACTTCATTTTTAATAACACAAGCGACATTTTCCTAGACTAGAGAGAGACAATCTGATAGCAATGCGTATTTTACATGGGGATAAGCCCAAATTATTATTGATTTACAACAGACGTTCGCCTTCAGATTCTATATTTTAAGAATTTATTAGTAGTAACACTCGTACGCAGGTCGATGAAGGTATTTCCACTTTCGTTATTAAACAATCATTTGTATTTAATTCAAAACAACTTTCAGAACAATATGTGTGCAACCAGTCGATAACATAATTGCAATTTGTGCACATTATCTATCTCAAGCGCAACGTTTTTTTCATATTTAGTTTCACATAACATCTTATGTTAAGTATAGCATGGCAACATTTGGGGGACTTCCGGTGGTGAATTGATTTGAATTTGGTGCAGCAAACTTGCGAAAATATAAGGATATTTGATCAAGATAAGTGATATTATTGAGCGTATAGCATACATAACGTAATTATAGATATATATTAAGCAATATTTTTTGTTAAAAGTTAGCTAGAGGGAGTAATCTAGGATAGATTAAAAGTAGGCGATTTGCGAGCGATAATTGGGGACGTTAATGTAATCGGAACGTTGTTTACAAAGTAGGTCACTGGCGAAGAATAGAATAGCGTTATTTGAGATAATCGGTGTAGTTAGATGAGTAATTAAAACCTGAAATAACAATCTTTTAAAGTGAATAATAGTACACAGGAAACAGTCTTTGTAAAGACTACCTTGTATCTAAGCCTAACTTGAATACATTGTCATCGACATCGTAACTAGGTAAGGCACGGTGTGTCACTGTATGTTAACAAATATAACTAACTATAACCTAAACAATCTGGTGTAAATTGTACACAGAAAAGTCTTTTCAAAGAAACTACTTTGAACATAAATAAATTCTGATATGGCACCTTGCAAGCGGCAACTCAGGGCAAAACGACACCTAGTTTGCAACGACTGCCAGAGCTGGGTGGATTTTGCGTTGTCTGGCTGTCCAAAATCATGGGCAGAGACCAAAGATGACAGTTCACCTTTCGGTGTATGGGGTGTTGAGGGTGGAATGTCTGATGAAGGAGGTGTGTAAGTTAATGGATCGTCGTAGAAAAGATCGACGAGACCTAACCATCGTCGACAAAGGATAACCTGGAAAGAAGTTAAAGGTCACAAAGGAACAAGTTGGCAGAGACAAAGGGCAAGAAGGAAGAAATTGTCAATTAATGAAGCGTAGAAAGGGACAGGCATTCCAGCAGAAGGCAAATAGGGATAAGATCAACAAATGAATCAGACTATAGAACAAAGGAGAACAACAAACAATGAAACGGTGAAAACGGGTTAAAATTGGAACAAGACAAAGACAATCGGTGTCACTCACTTTCTCAACAAACATCAAAGGTAACAAAGGAAATGCTCAAGGGAAAGGAGGACAAAGAAGTGGAAATTAAATGCTAGAAGATAAACAGGATAAAGAAAAGGGACAAGAAGAAAACAAGGAAAGAAAGGAATGGAAGAATGACAGGAAGACGACAAGGAACAACAACAATTTTCTCAAACAGACTCCGAGACGATTGAGGGGGCCAAGGAGAAAAGAGAGTGTTTATGGGCGATTCAATTCTGGAAAAAACAGACAAGACTCTATGCGGGAGGACGTTGTTATGTCTACCAGGGCTAGGATAGAGCATGTGAAAGGGTAGAAATATTGGGGCATGGCAAATTAGGTGGGACAAACATCAGACAAAGGAGGGCAACTGGGATAATTCAGAAATGAAAGTAAGGAATAAAAGACAAGAGTGGAACAGGTTATTCTCTCAGGAATTTTGCCAGTAATGGGAGGAAGGGGGCAAGATACAGAAACTGTAAAGAGATGGCGATCAACGCACTAGTTGAGCAGATGTGTGAGGAAGAGGGCGTGGGATTCATAGATTTATGGGGTACTTTGTTGGGAGAGAAGATATGTACATGAGAGATGGCCTCCATCTAGAAGTGGAAAGGGGCAGCCAGTATTCTCAGAGAATCTGCAGCGATCTGTTGACAGTGGGACAGGTTGCATCTATTTAAACTAAATTCGCAGGGGGGACTCGCAGAGAAGCCTGAAACTGGAGGCATAGATAAAGACAGCAAAAATAATTCAGCAAACAACAGTCTGGAAAACTGTTATGAAGCTGGGTATAAATATGTTTGTTAAAATGCAAGGAGTATAGTAAACAAAAGAAATGAACTAAACATTATGGTAGAAGATATTGACCCTCACATAATAGGTATAACCGAATCATGGGCAACCACCGATATATCAGATGCCGAATTGGGACTGACAGGATATGTAATGTTTAGGAAAGATAGAATAGGAAGAAGGGGAGGTGGAGTTATTTTATATATTAAAGAATCTATCCAGGCTTATGAAATAAAATTAGACAGAGAAGCAGATTGCGAAGAAGCTGTTTGGTGTAACATAGTTACAGGAAACTCAACGTTAACGGTTGGATTAGTTTATCGAAGTCCAAACATAAGCATAGAAGAGAATGAAAAAATACAAAACGCTATAAGGGAAGTGAGCAAACGGGACTGTGTTATTATGGGGGATTTTAACCACGGGCATATAAAATGGAAATCTCTACAGAGTATGGGTAGTGAGGACCACAAATGTTTAGTTTTAGTACAAGATAGTTTCCTTTCTCAACATGTGCTAGAACCAACCAGGGGAGAGAATGTGTTAGACTTAGTTTTGTCCTCACAGAATGAATTAGTTGACAATGTTAAATTATGTGAGCCTCTGGGAAGTAATGATCACAACCAGATACATTTTACCATCAAAGTAAAATCAGAAAGAAATAATAAAAAGCAGTTCAGGAGAAATTTCCACAAAGGAAGATATAAGGAAATGAGGAAATATTTAGCAAAGATAGACTGGAATAATACACTGAAGAATAATACAGCAACAGAATGCTGGAATATCTTAAAGGATGATCGTAGATAAATTTGTTCCCTTCAAAAAACAAGGGAAACGGACCAGAAAGAAATACTTATCGAAAGAAGCATTAGAAAAATTAAGTATAAACAAATGATGTGGAAGTCATATAGACGTACTGGCAATGACGAAGACTACAACATTTATAATGAAGCACTAAACCAAGCTACAGCTGAAATTAGAAATTCAAAGAGAAGCTATGAACATAAATTAGCTTGTAATATAAAACATGACAGCAAGAGTTTTTATGCATATGTTCGAAGCAAACAGAAAGTTCAGGATAAGGTCGGTCCTCTAGAAGATAGTGCTGGAAATATAATATCAGAAGGATTCTTAATGGCAGAAGACCTAAATGAGTATTTTAGTTCAGTGTTTACCAGAGAAGACACTAATTCACTGCCAGTACCAGAGGCTAAGTTCAAGGGGGCAGAATCAGACTATTTAAGACAGTTAATTGTAACCCCAGAAATGGTAGCTAAGAAAATTAGGGCTATGAAGGAAAATAAATCACCTGGAGTGGATGTTATTCCACCCAAACTACTAGTGGAAATTGTAGAACAAATTAGCATACCGCTTGCAACACTTTTCAACTTGTCATTAGAAGAGGGAGTGGTTCCTTTAGAATGGAAAGAAGCAAACATTATACCGTTATTTAAAAAAGGTTCGAGAAACAAGTCAAATAATTATAGACCAGTTAATTTAACATCGGTGATTTGTAAATTATTAGAAAGACTAATTAAAGATCACATGGTGGATTTTCTTGTTAATCATAACTTGATAAATCCATCTCAACATGGGTTTCTAAAAGCGAGGTCATGCTTAACAAATATGTTATGTTTTTTGGAAGATATCACTAAGTGGGTAGATGATGGATCACCAGTAGATATCATCTACTTAGATTTTCAAAAAGCTTTCGACAAAGTGCCACATCAGAGATTACTGCTTAAACTAAAGGCCCATGTCATAGGAAATGGTATAATTAACTGGATAGAAAAATGGCTGATTGACAGAAGACAACGGGTAGTTGTTGATGGGGAGGCTTCAAACTGGAAATCAGTTTTGAGTGGGGTTCCACAGGGATCAGTAATGGGACCTATATTATTCTTAATATATATAAACGATTTGGACGATGATATAGCTAGCAAGGTGTTGAAATTTGCAGATGATACAAAAGTGTTTAGAAGGATTAAAAGTGATGAGGATAGACAGCATTTACAAGATGATCTTGACAGGTTGATCAAATGGTCTGAAAAGTGGCAAATGTTGTTCAATTTTGGGAAATGTAAATGCCTTCACACAGGACATGGGAACGAATATGTAGAATATACAATGGGGGGAACTGTACTAAGTACTACTGTAAAAGAAAAAGACTTAGGGCTGACAATTAGTGCTGACATGAAGGTTTCAGAGCAGTGTGGAATTGCAGCTTCAAAGGGAAATCAAATCCTTGGATTGATTAGGCGAAATATAGCATATAAAGAAAAAGAACTAATAATACCGCTGTACAAAACAATAGTTAGGCCTCATTTAGAATATTGTATACAAGCGTGGAGGCCATACCGCAAGAAGGACATAGATATGCTAGAAAGAGTACAGAGGAGAGCGACTAAAATGATACAAAAACTGAGGGATCTTAGTTGTGAAAAACGCCTAAAAGAATGTGGTTTAACAACACTAGAGACCAGCAGATTGAGAGGAGATCAGATAGAAGTGTTTAAAATATTGAATGGTTATGAAAATATTGATAGAAATATGTTTTTTCCAGTTAAGAAAGATAGACAGACTAGAGGACATGAAGTTACATTAGTAAAGGAGCAGTGTAGATTAGACGTGAGAAAGTTCTCATTTTCACAAAGGACTGTGAATGAATGGAACAGATTATCTGATGATTGTGTGGATGCTAGTAGTGTGAATATGTTTAAAAATAAAATCGACACATACCTCAGAAGGGCTGGATATATGTAGATAAAAGGGTTGGACTCTCGATAAGCCAAAGGGCTTCCTTGTCCACCTGCCATCTAGAGTTAATTCTCTGGATGGCAATCTTGTTAAATCTTGTTAAACATGTAAAGGTTATACAAACACTACTCCTGTTCTACTTTGTCGGAAAACAAAAGAAAGATAGACATGAGTTGTCCCTGTAATAACCCGATCAACCAGCCGCTGCACAGACCAATTAAAGTCCTTTCATTTATTTATTTTCCGCCGACCTCCGCCATAACGAAGCGGTCATGTTACCCGGTATGCTATCCGACCGGAAGTGGGCGCCACTCTGTTACCGGGACAGAAAAGCAGCGAGTGAAACGTCAGTAATATCAAAATATGTCTTTGGTGTGACCTTACCATCAGCTGTGCAGCGTAAGGCTGTCTTGGATTGAGCTCCGGTGAGTATTCGGCATGCGTGCCCTAGCCACCTCCAAATTTATGTATCTATTTTCCAGCGATGCTGTTTGTTTTGTGGCGCAACTCTATGTTGGTAACTATGTTTGACCCAAGAATTATGTTCCGAGGATAGCAATTGTACAAGGTATGTTGCTTTTGTGCTAACCTACATGGCTGTCTATTTCCAGTTCGCTATACGCTGTTTGAAAAAACACTTATTCGTGAGGCTTCTTTGCAGGTTTAGCATATGGTGTGATCAGCTGTTAAAATAGTGATTTCAATAAACTTCACATCTGATGCAAGATCATCTCTGCTTGCAGCAGGTTATTAAATGGCTAGGATAGACAGTATGACGTGAAGTAGATGCACATTATAGAGCAACTTAGGTTCTTGTATTTTAATTACTATGCCAGAGAGCATAGAGCATCTCACCTGGCAAGGTAGATGCGCATGTCACCTCTTCGAGGACATCAACTATGTGGCTGACAAACTGCTCATTACGAAATGGTTACTATTCAAAGTGATTCCGGTGTGCTTCGTGGGTTTTCTGCACCGAGTGGGGTGGAATGCAAAAATATTCAATTTACGTTTTCACTCAACCACGCTCGAAAATGCAATGCCATGTTTACAAACGTATACCTTTGATTGTATTCTTTGGCCGTATAACTATAACGTTGGTATTCACGAGTAGTATATTCAATAGCAGAATGTTGCTGAGCATTACGCCACACGGGGGTGGCACAAAGATCTGCATGGGGGCATACCCCTCCCCCAGACTATAGCTATGGGTTTGCATGCAGTTTATCATAAATCGTTTTTGTGGAACAGAACTTACTGCACGCCTCGAGAAAAAAACTCTTCACCCACCTGTTGTATACAAAACATTATTTTTTTAATAACATCACAAACAGGATTGTGCCTCATCTGATACAAAGGCCCTTCGATTTGCAGTGGAATGTTATGTTGACAGGACACTATTGTGAAGCTCCATGAACATATATATATCTGGTGCTATTTCAAATAAAATATACTATTATTATTATTGCAAAACAAAACTCTCATCACAATGATACACGACACTTTGGGCAACATCGAAACACAAACCTTTATTCCGATCACTTAGTTACAGAGAAACCACAAGTATGTTTCGGGTAAGAGGTATGGCCTACTAAGAAAATAACTCTTGTTTGAATCGTAATTAGACATCACACTATGCGCCAAGTTTACATCAATTTGTACCTATATACTACTGGCATCTCCTTGGAGTGCACTATACGCCAAGGTTCCATCCATTTCTACCTATATATTTGTTCCTATATACTACGAAAATCTCCTTGGAGTACACTATACGCCAAGGTTCCATCAATCTCAGTACACTAATCTTACACATTCGGCGATATTTCACAAATGAACTACGGACCTTGTTACTAATAGAAAACAACGTTCCAAGTTGTGTACATTATTGTGGTATTAGAAGCGAAAGTATATCTTGAATACAGTTAAACGTTTACATTTTGCGGATGAATAATTCTAATTCGAACACCGTTTCGGACGTATTAAACGCAATTTGTTGGGTAGTATACCTTCAACATTCTCATTGTAGAACATTATATTAATTAATATAAAAAGCAGAGAAACAGACAACTTCCCTGTAATATGCCGAACAAAGTACACAATTAGTCTTACACTCAATACACGGTACGGCTATGCATGTGTGAATGAACAGTAATTAAGTCAGAGGGCATCTACCACACGCCCTGTGATGAAGAGCTAACAGTTTAAAGCAGTTTTTCCGGTAGAACTGACGCGCGTCTTCACGAAACATGGCGCTGGCGACGCCATAGATGAACGGATTGACGACAGAATTTAGAATATATAATCCCAGCCATTCGTCCGGAACCGAAAATCCAACGATGAGCAACCAGTGGGGCAGCCAGCACGCAATGAACACAATCGTTATGATGAATAACAACACGACATTTTTGTAGGTCTTCGTCTGCGAGGTTGTAGCCGCATGGTGGACAACTGTCTCTTGCGCTGGTTTCGTTGTACCAGGAACGGCAGACGTGTCGTTGCGTGCAACTTGAGTTGACGCAGTCATTGGTCCAGGCTGGCGAGAACGATTGGCGCGGTCAATATTTGATATTTTATCCACCTGCACGGCAGCGTTTGATGGTCCACTTTGAGGTAGATGCGACTGGCCAAGAATGCCAACTCGATTTCTCAATATTTTAAGTAACGCAGCCGCTACCAACATGTAACACGTTGCCATTATCAAGAGGCATATCAAGAGTAAGCATACCTTAAGGACCCAGTCGAACTGTTTGTACGGTGTTTCTTTGGTCACGGTTTTCACCGTTGAATACACAACTGTTGCCACAGAAATACTAATGAGAGCCTTTTTCGCTCGGCGGGCTTCTGTACTGAACGAGTGCGGCCGTCTAACCGCGATAACGCGCTCTATGGACACAAACGAAAGAAGAAACGTCGAGAAGACGATAGATAGCCTGAAGATGCAGCGAAATATCAACGCTGTCACGAAATCCACAACGCCAATTCGCAGAACAATTCCACTAACGCAGACGACTGAATCAGCGATGGCCAGAGAAAACATATAAACCTTCGTTGATGTTGTCATGTTTCGCACATAAATGGCTATCACGAGCACATTGCCTGGTAGCCCGAGCACACTTGCGACCAGTAGGACAACGCTACGAGAATCGTATATGTAATCTACGTTGTTCTCTGCCAAATCCAAGCTGTCGTTGTTGACGTCTTGCAGAACATTGGGTTCGTTGGCCCAATGCAAAGTGTTCCTCGAAATCATGTTCGTTGTCGGCAAGCTTGCAACTGTTATCGAAGGTCACCACTGCATCAGTTCAACACACACATGACAGTACAGCACTAAATCAATCAACTAAAGTAATACAATGTTAGATCAAAATAGCTCTATAACTATATTAGTTAGCAATGTTATTATTTGTTCTGCTGTAGTTGTTGTTGTGTAAAACATAATTATAATTAGGTGAATCAGCACAAAAGAGATTCCCCTTTTCATTGTATATCGTAACAAGTTTTGAGTTTGCCGTTGCGGGATCGTCGTACTACACCATGGGTTATGTCAAGGCTACCATATTTCCAGTCGCATCAACAACTGATGCAGCAGCAACGACAGCAGCAGCAGCCACAACAGCAGCAGCAACGACAGCAGTAGCAGCAGCAGCAGCAACAACAACAATAGCAATAACAAAAGCGACAGTAGAGTACGCATATATCATTTTTAACATTTATCACATTTTCATGTGTAGACTGGCTTTCCCTACTGTGTTGTGTTATTGAGAGTAAATCTACAAACCGTTTTGTGTAAATCTATGAGACTTGCAAACTCGCTTTTCGTCCGGTTGATTCCTTGTGACAAAAGGAACGCGTGAACTCTTGTTGCAGGAACAGACGCCCGTGTGAACAATCGACGTGTAGCTGACTGAACGAGCGAGTAGAACTCTTACCTTTGAGAAAATAGTACCTGTTGAGGTCAAAAAGATCTACGGTCGTGCCAAACATAGCACATGGTTCAGGTTTTATTGTCTTACATAACGCAATGTTCTCGCTAAAGTAGTGGCCTCCCAGTGCGTGTTTATGGAGCTATTGCGATGCGGCACCCAATGTCACCACAACTTTTGTAAGCAGGCAAAGCAAGTGTAGATGATGTCAATGTGTTATTTATATATCCAGAGCACGTAGGAAGACTATTAAATAACAATACGTCTTTGTTATTACAGACTTCGCTGAGTTTTATGGATCTATCCGCTTCGCAAACCTAATACTAATATTCTTTAGTACATCTTACTGCCAAATTAGTATCATAGGAAAACGTCATCTGGTACAATAAACATATATACTTGTTATTATACCACGGCCAGTCACACCTTCATTATAGGTCCTTACCAGTTGGTCGCTTTGAGCAGTCCTATGGAGTGGACACCGCGCTATATATATATATATATACATATATATATAATATATATATATATATAATATATATATATAGCGCAGTATATATATGTATATATAAATATATATATATAAGTATATATAAGAACTTATATTTTATTTACCTTTACACACATAAGCACACTTTGGCATCCTTCCTTTGGCCCACTGGAATACAATCACTATCAGATACGAAAAATCCACATTTCGAAGCACTATAAAATACACCAGCGAAACGACGCGTCCCTTGTTTGTCTCTTGTTAGTGTTTTATTAATTATAATCCACAACTTTTAATATAAAACGCCTCATATTGAGTGTGTTGTGTTCAAGAGTCGATTTGGTGAATTTATTTAAGTGTAATTTTAGTGTGGGTCCGGATTCGACACCAATGCCCACGAGTCTATTCAACTGAACTTATATGCCGGTTTTTTTTACCAAAATAAAGAATGTGATTCGTAAGATAACTTTGTTCTGAATATATAATACGTATTCCGACAACGTTTGGTAAAGTTGATTTGACTAAAGTACTTACAAATATAAACCTCCGAAGTTCACATCTCATAAAATACGCCTATTGCCGAAAACCGTGTATACTAACGGTATATCAATAACTTGGGCTATGCAATAATATGTTTGCACAGAAATGGATATACTAAACAACAATTTGAGAAACGTTCTTGCGATTAATAGAAACATATATTTGTTGCATTCCAGAAATGACTGTTTAATTAATTGCATTGCACGCCAGCAACAAATGAAATATAATCTTTGGAACATAAACCACCAATTTACCGTAATATTATGATATTATAATAATTTAAAGGTGATGGAGAAAGAGACTTCAGGTGATAACACTAAAGTAAAGTGTAAAGCACTTTGAGAAGTCCTTATGACAATGACTGCAGTGGCGAGGTGGCGCAGTGGCGCAGTGGCGCAGTGGCGCAGTGGCGCAGTGGCGCAGCTGTATGAATGATTACATGGCTATAGGCAATGGTGTAAGTGTGTATACGAATAATCTTCGCGACTTAATGAACAGGTCTGCCAGGGAGAAAAGTGTAAAGCGCTTTCTGCAGACAAGAGGATTGGATACTGTGTTACGGAAGAGCAAACGTTTTTGGACTAGGTATAAAAGTCAATGACAGGTAACAAATATCATTTTGGTAGAGATCAGGCACGTGTAAATTCAGAAGAGATAATGGAGCTGTAATGCCGTGGTGTCACCCCGGTGCCCAAAAGGGTCTTGCAAACCTCGGAACCTCTGGATAAATTTAGATTCAAGACTGTATTGGCGAATTGCAACCCTGATGCATACAGGCAGGCAGTGTGAAATCTAGAAGAGATGCATGGCAGCAATGGCTACTTGCCTCCACGTTGCCTAGAGGTAAGCAAAGTGTGAACGTGCTAGGTTCTGTGGGAACCAGAAAGGTGGTGTTCCCATTGTAAAAGTGTACGTGTGGAGCCGTCTGCATGAGTGAAGACCGGGGTCTCTACACAGCAGAGAAGGAGAGCGAACAGCCAGCGACACATGTGCCTAGCGGGCCGAGAAAGGCTCGGACGTAGCGAGCGCATGGCGAAGGTACGTGTCGAGCGTGTGTCGAAGAATCGTGGCAGGCGATGCGTAGCGAGGACGGGCTTATTCTGCAGACCGACTAGACGAGGTGCGACGTCTCGAAACGAGAGAACCGGGTCAACGTGACCGGGCGTGCGCGTGACGGCGATCGGAACGGCGGTCAGCTGGAAGGACACTTTCAGCAAACGGTCGGCCTAGCGAGCCGGCGGGTCAACGGTAACGCATACGGCGTACGTGCAACGAGACGGACATTTCCGACGAACAGTCATCGTGTGATCTGGTGTGATCTCATGACCAACTAGCTTAGTTGGGCTAACGGAGCGTGAGCGACGAACTTTCTTTCGACTACGCGGTACGTGAGACCGTATGTAGGTAAATGATAATTCAATATTATATATTGATGTTAGAACCGACTAGTCTGCTGTGAAATGACCACATATTATATGTGATTAAAAGTTTGCCTCATTGTATTCTGGGAATAGTGTAGATTGCCGATCCATGTATGTGGACATGCAAATATATATATATATATATATATATATATATACCGGGGATGATGTCGATTCTTCAATGCTATTTATCTGAGTCCTAGCGGACCAGATCTTGTAATTGGTTGAAAAGTTAAATTCTATTGAGTGTGTATAATATTTTATTTTTGAACGGGGTGTTCTAGTATTTTTATTTGGGTTTCAAAGATTATCTGAGAGACGACGTAAGGTAGACTAGAGGGTAGATTTTGTTGTGTTTATTGTTACTATAACAGGGTTTATTATTTATATATGTAATAACATTAATTAAATGTCCATTGTTCCTCGTTGCGTTGATCACGGTTGCCGCCTGCATTCACAAGCGTTGACGTAATTAACATTGAACCCTACTAGACCTGAGCCATCTAGTTACGGAGACCTCGCCGATCTGCGAGACACATTATGCATCCATATCAACCAGCAATGACAGTCTGATTATGCATCGGTATTTTCTGCCAATTTTTCATGCAAAAAACGATGGATAATATTTCCACACAGCACATTTATTAATTTATTTCTAAATCAGTAGAAAACTGCAGTGGGAAATCTCTAAAAATAAAACTACTTTCGATATTAACCTTTTTCATGAATAAAACAGTTTGTTATTTGTGACTAAAAATAACAACAATTAGCAACACAATACGATATTTAGGTTCGACAAAAATATTAACAAAGCTTTCTCACCTGAAATGGGTGCATTGGTGATATATCTCACCACAACAAAATTCTCCACCTGAATCCATTCATGGCAAAACCTTGGCTCAAATCCAAGATGGTCGACATTACGCAGGGTTTAATATTCAAATGGTCCTACTATTGGAACTAAGCAACATGCATTCAGGTCAAGGTAAAATATTTTATAAAATAACCTAGAAATCAACTGGATTCGGACCAAATTGGCATGACTTTGCTACGAAATGACATGATAAGGTGTCATTACAACCAAGTTTACTATGCGAAATCATTTAAACCATAGTTTACAGGTGATTATAGTTCAAAGTTATGTTTCAATGTCAACCAATCCTATTATGTATATGTGCATATTGTCTTTTTACAATTCTGTGTGATCCTGGTCAACATCCCTGTCATCAACATCATCCTGGCTCTCCACTTGTGGGACATTCATGAAGGTGATGCCCTTGCACTGGCCACATGCTGGTGTGCACCACAATCCATTCTTGCGGCAGGTGCACGTTTTCTCATCGCATTGATCATTGCATTTGCATCAAATTATCTTGAGGAGTCGCTCTGGTGAAGCTGGCTGAGCCATTCTGTTAGGCACGAGACCAACGGAAGATGTTACCCAACCCCAAATTTCAGGGGAAATATCGTTGCCACGCCATCCCCGCACCTGATGGCTATGGAAGGTACCTGAATCATTCGTGGACGGAAGCTTCTCTAGAGACACGTATTGTATCGAAGTAGCCACCTTCAGCAGTAACTTCGCCACCCGTGCGAAGATTAGGCTTTTGTGGTGCACCCGTATATCACCAGCAGGGCCCTCTCCTTCCGTTTCAATGTCCTTTTTCGAGGAAGATGGAGAAAGCGGACCTTCCAGTGATGCGTACTTCGTGAGAACGGTCACTTTGCCAATTCCATATGGCCTTGACGTCGTATCCCACCCACTAGAGCGTGCATGAAGAGCAGAGCTTCTGAGAGGGCTGAATCCAGTTTCTTTTTTAATGAAGTGATACACACCGTCTGTTTCGACGTCACCATGTACATATTATCACTCTTATCTGTGGCATCAGCATGATGTATCATCAGCTGATATATGTCAGAATCTTCTGCGGCAACAGCTGTTGGTTTTGTGTCCGCAGAAAGGCATGCCAACATACATAATTTATAGTCAGCATCCCCTTCTGCGTGCTCACCATTGATGTCTGCTTTGACCATATTCTCTGCAAGGTTGATAAGGGCCTGCTTGTTTGGTGTATTGGCAAGGCAAGCTTTATTGCTCATGGTTAAACGGAAATATGCGGAAATTGAGACTGAAGCACCAACGTCGTTCCCTGCCATACGACGATGACCTTCGTCTTTAGTGCTGCAGCCGTGAAACACATCAAACACAACCAACGCACAACCATAGCTGCTGCGTACGTGCCGGGTATACATAGCGCAGATCTCGAAATAGCTTAAGTGCTTGGGCCATAATAAAGTGTGGAGCAAACCTTCCCATCAACAATAAACTGCAAGCCCTTGTCGAGCATGGCTGAAACGATGGATGCAGGGACAACCTTCAGGAGATGGTGTAAGAGCAGCGCGTTGTCCCCAGTCTGCATGCACATAAATTATAATTGTGGAAGAGAGATTGGGAAAAGAGCACAACTTGTATTTGAAGAGATCAGGCATAGGGATATCACAGATATCCGTAACAAGAAGACGCTGGTATAGACGGTGGGATCCATCTCGATTCGCTCCTCAGAAGCAATTTTGACATGGACAGCTGAGGCCAGAGTCTTCACTTGATTTTTTTGGGAGAACTTGTACTCTGCCACGGAATGACCGACCATGGAAGTTGGGATCTTCTCTCCAACACTTTAAACATCGTCCACGTTCACTTAACCCCCTGCCATCAATCCTGTTGAGAGACTTACATGCTTTTCTGAGGTTTTGTTGAATGGTCCCCGCCCAACAGACACCTGAAGGAGCTTCTGAATAGCGGATATGTCACGTCGTATGCATGATGCTGCCAGGTCACGATGCCCATCTCACGTATTCGAAGAGAACCCCGCTATCTCGAAGATGAACTGACTGACATCAGTACATACGGGTCTGGAGAGCAGGAAGAGAAGAAGAGTATCCTCATTGAAGCCATGGCCGTGCGTTAGAGCTCTAGTTGACTTGATGACAGACATAAGAATTTGCTCTATGAAGATATCTGTGAATATACCTGACCACGCACCATCAATTCTCCAGACCGGGAAGAGACCCTTCATGAAAGTTGCATGTACTTGTACTCTTTCAAGGTGTTTAGTTTGGGTAGCAGTGTGTGATTTAACAAGATTTAACAAGATTGCCATCCAGAGAATTAACTCTAGATGGCAGGTGGACAAGGAAGCCCTTTGGCTTATCGAGAGTCCAACCCTTTTATCTACATATATCCAGCCCTTCTGAGGTATGTGTCGATTTTATTTTTAAACATATTCACACTACTAGCACCCAAACAATCATCAGATAATCTGTTCCATTCATTCACAGTCCTTTGTGAGAATGAGAACTTTCTCACGTCTAATCTACACTGCTCCTTTACTAATGTAACTTCATGTCCTCTAGTCTTTCTATCTTTCTTAACTGAAAAAAACATATTTCTATCAATATTTTCATAACCATTCAATATTTTAAACACTTCTATCTGATCTCCTCTCAGTCTCCTGGTCTCTAGTGTTGTTAAACCACATACTTTTAGGCGTTTTTCATAACTAAGATCCCTCAGTTTTGGTATCATTTTAGTCGCTCTCCTCTGTACTCTTTCTAGCATATCTTTGTCCTTCTTGCGGTATGGCCTCCACGCTTGTATACAATATTCTAAATGAGGCCTAACTATTGTTTTGTACAGCGGTATTATTAGTTCTTTTTCTTTATATGCTATATTTCGCCTAATCAATCCAAGAATTTGATTTCCCTTTGAAGCTGCAATTCCACACTGCTCTGAAACCTTCATGTCAGCACTAATTGTCAGCCCTAAGTCTTTTTCTTTTACAGTAGTACTTAGTACAGTTCCCCCCATTGTATATTCTACATATTCGTTCCCATGTCCTGTGTGAAGGCATTTACATTTCCCAAAATTGAACAACATTTGCCACTTTTCAGACCATTTGATCAACCTGTCAAGATCATCTTGTAAATGCTGTCTATCCCCATCACTTTTAATCTTTCTAAACACTTTTGTATCATCTGCAAATTTCAACACCTTGCTAGCTATATCATCGTCCAAATCGTTTATATATATTAAGAATAATATAGGTCCCAGTACTGATCCCTGTGGAACCCCACTCAAAACTGATTTCCAGTTTGAAGCCTCCCCATCAACAACTACCCGTTGTCTTCTGTCAATCAGCCATTTTTCTATCCAGTTAATTATACCATTTCCTATGCCATGGGCTTTTAGTTTAAGCAGTAATCTCTGATGTGGCACTTTGTCGAAAGCTTTTTGAAAATCTAAGTAGATGATATCTACTGGTGATCCATCATCTACCCACTTAGTGATATCTTCCAAAAAACATAACATATTTGTTAAGCATGACCTCGCTTTTAGAAACCCATGTTGAGATGGATTTATCAAGTTATGTTTAACAAGAAAATCCACCATGTGATCTTTAATTAGTCTTTCTAATAATTTACAAATCACCGATGTTAAACTAACTGTTCTATAATTATTTGACTTGTTTCTCGAACCTTTTTTAAATAACGGTATAATGTTTGCTTCTTTCCATTCTAAAGGAACCACTCCCTCTTATAATGACAAGTTGAAAACTGTTGCAAGCGGTATGCTAATTTGTTCTACAATTTCCACTAGTAGTTTGGGTGGAATACCATCCACTCCAGGTGATTTATTTTCCTTCATAGCCCTAATGTTCTTAGCTACCATTTCTGGGGTTACAATTAACTGTATTAAATAGTCTGATTATGTCCCCTTGAACTTAGCCTCTGGTACTGGCAGTGAACTAGTGTCTTCTCTGGTAAACACTGAACTAAAATACTCATTTAGGTCTTCTGCCATTAAGAATCCTTCTGATATTATATTTCCAGCACTATCTTCTAGAGGACCGACCTTATCCTGAACTTTCTGTTTGCTTCGAACATACGCATAAAAACTCTTGCTGTCATGTTTTATATTACAAGCTAATTTATGTTCATAGCTTCTCTTCGAATTTCTAATTTCAGCTGTAGCTTGGTTTAGTGCTTCTTTATAAATGTTGTAGTCTTCGTCATTTCCAGTATGTCTATATGACTTCCACATCATTTGTTTATACTTAATTTTTCTAATGGCTTCTTTCGATAAGTATTTCTTTCTGGTCCGTTTCCCTTGTTTTTTGAAGGGAACCAATTTTTTTTTTAAGGGAACAAATTTGTGGATTTCATATGGGAGAGTGTAGTACTGTAGGTGGTCCAACGCGTACACAGATTATGAGTGGAGGAAGAGGAGAAAGAAGTTCCGTTTCCAATATTAAAAGATAGGGAAATACTCGGATGTTGCTGGATTTTCCTCTTCCTCCAATCATAATCATTGGTATTTGCACCCATTTCGTTTAGGTCTAAAATGGGTAAGTTGGACTTAGAATATAGGGCAAAACGTCAATTCGATTTATCGTATAGGTATACGACGACGTTTTGAGTTCTAGGTAACAATTTACCCCTACGTTTTTTTGTCCTTCAAACCCCATGTTAAAACATAGCGAATCTTCCCTATATTTTTTAGATCGAGGTTCCTATTTACCCCAATTGTCCTCTGAAAACTGTCCTACCAATTTTCCCCATGTTAAAAGATAGGACATTTTCCCCATGTTAAAAGATAGGAAATTGTCTCCATGTTAAAAGATAGGAAGTTTCCAATTTACCCCAATTGTCCTCTGAAAACTGCCCTACAAATTTTCCCCATGAGAAAAGATAGGGCTATTTCCCATGTTAAAAGATAGGATCTAAACCCCATGTTAGAAGATAGGACATTTTCTCCATGTTAAACATCAATTCCATCAAACCAAATCAAATCAAATCTATTTATTTTGCAACAACAACAACATAGCAGTATACATACACAAAACAACCGTTTAAAAATAAAGTTGTGTTGCATGGTGGTCACATGGCATGTAATATCCCGTCTTCCTGTGACCCCATAAACATATATTTCGAATTATATTTACACATACGTATACGATGATTATCACGAGTGTATGCTATCTTCTGTATGGCAATGGACTGGGGATGCGATGGAGAAGGAAACGAATTAGTGTAGGAAATTACTGTTAGAAAACAATGATAAGAAATTTGTGCGGATCCAAACATTAATATAAAAAGTAAACAAATATTTAATTGCACTCCGCACATTTGGGATTTAGGCAGTGCACGTGGCTAAGATAGTTGTCTAGATATTGATTGGATAATAACAATTTCATTTGTTGTATGGATTTGACGTTTTGTAACTTATAATCGGGATTATTCCATAGTTTTATAAAATGGTGTTTAGGTAATTTAGATGAAAAATGTGTTCTGGGCTTCTCTCTATATAAGTGGTTACGTTGTCTAGTAATTCTGGTGTTTGTGGCTAAATTCTTTTTTGGTATATAGTGTTTGTAAATTGAAGGATTTAGGCAGTATATTATGGTGATAATCATACATAAATAGTGAGACATGCAACCTGTGAATATCAGTGATTTTAAGTATATTTTGAGATTTAAAGATAGGATCGGTGTGACTTCTATATATATTTTTTTTATTATTCGTATAGTGCGTTTTTGTAATATTTCTATCTTTCTTATGGTATTTCCATTGCCCCATGCTTGTACACCGTAAGTTAAGTGACTTTGAATTAAGGTATAATATAGAGTTTTTAAAGCACTGCGTGGCAAAAAATGTTTCATACTATTAATTGCAAAAATTGCTCTAGATATTTTAGAACTGATTATGTTGATATGTTTTTTTCCATGTTTAATGTTTATCAATATGTATTCCTAAGAACTTCACCGATTCGTCTTTGTCATCCTTTCCAACATGATTAATAATTTCACTGTTTATTTTAATACAGTTATTTACCTGGTATTTGCTATTCGGTGGACTAAATATGCAAAAGTTTGTCTTTTTTTTATTTAATGACAATTTATTGGCACAAAGCCAATCGTACAAATGTATTAATTCTTGGTTTACGCTGTCAATTAAAGTATCAAAATGAGGACCTGATTGGTATACAGTTGTGTCATCTGCAAAAGATAATAGATTCAGAGACGTAGAGTTAGTTATATCATTGATATAAATTAAAAATAAGATTGGTCCAAGTATGGATTCTTGGGGCACTCCACTTATTATGTTGTTTGGAGATGATTGACATTTGTGTATCTCAGTATATTGTTTTCGATTTGATAAATAACTTTCAAACCATTTATTGCTTATTCCCCGAATTCCATAAAAGTTTAGTTTGTACAGTAAAATATCATGGTTTATTGTGTCGAATGCGTTTGAAAGGTCCAGAAACACAACCAATGTAAGGTTTTTTGTTATTTTATTGTTTGCCTCTGCAATATCTTTCAGCAGGTGCTGTTTTGCACGAAACCCGTATTGATGTTTATACAAAATGTTATATTTTCCTAAGAACTTGATTAATCTATTGCATACGATTTTTTCCATTATTTTAGAAATCGCGGGTAGAATACTTATAGGCCTATAATTGTTGGACAGTTTATTGTTACCTAATTTGAAGACGGGAATGACTTTTACAGTTTTTAAGTTTTCAGGAACAATTCCCGTGACAAAGGATTGGTTTAGTATATGCTCAAGCGGAGTGGCTACTTCATGTATGGTCGCTTGTAGTAGTTTAGTGGATAGACCGTCGAAACCTTCAGTGCTTTTTGTTTTAAGTTTTCGTACAATTATTTCTATTTCTGTTGTCTGCGTTGGTTGCATGACAAAATTTACGGGATAGTTTCCTCTTAGGTGTGTTTCAAATTGCTTAACTGGAAGAGCTATTGAGTTGCTTATCGATTTATCTATTCCAACAACAAAATTATTAAATTCTTCTGTAATTTGTTTTTCTTTTGTATTCTCTTGTCCGTTTATGATGAAGGTTTCAGGTAGTTTGGGGAATTCGTTTTGTTTATGTATTGCTTGTCGTAATACAGCCTATGTTTCTTTGATATTGTGCTTACGTTCTTCTAGCATTTCTGTATAATAAGCACTTTTTGCAGCTCGTTTAATCTTATTAAAGACTCTACAATATTCTCTATATTTATTGATGATTTCTGGATTATCTCTGTTTAATTTCTTTCGAAGTAACTTTGCTTTAGGTTCTCGTTTAATGTATTTTTTTAACTTTCACAGATTTAATTGGACAAGATATTTCGAAAAGTGATTTGTATATTATCATAAAATTATCATCAGCTTCATTCGCATCAGCAGTGGATAGTACAGTTGAGTAATCAGCCATATCTAATAGATTTCTAAATGATGCATTTATCGTAAATGTATACGACCACATTTTGAGTTCGAGATATCAATTTACCCCTACTTTTTTAGCCCTACATGTCACTTATTAAAAGATTTGAACTTGTCACACACGAGACTAGTTGGTCGGTAGGTCAACCGTAGGTCAACCGTATAGCACAGTGTGTGGAAAATTCCCCTTAAAATTTAATTCTATAAGTTTCTTTGGTACTTTTTTCAACACGCTACAAAAGCGACGCTACTGTCTGCTGGAGACGTGTCTGGACTTGTTTGTTTGTCGCGTGCGCGATCGCGCGCGCTCTGTATGATGTCATTAAATTGGTACGCGCAGTAATTCGGTACGCATGGTAAATTGGTTGTAATCATAGTGATTTGGTTAGCCAACATTTGTAAGAACTATATTGAACCCATGCTATAATCAAACCGGTATAAACTGATAACGAATGGTCTGTGTGTTGGAAGAACATACGGGTATTTGTCCCGTATTAAAACATAGGAGCTAAATCCTACGTTGAAAGATATGAACTTATCTGCTAAATTGCTCAAATTGCCCACTATCTATGTAGCCGTAGATATGTGTAATAAATCGTTCAAACTGGTAGTATTTTGGTCAAGACATTTGACATGAAACACTGTTTGGCATACGACATTTGCACTTAGACCTTAATAGACTTATCTCAGTTGATTACCCGGTTGCAAACCGGTTGCAAACGGGTTCCAAGCTGTTTTGAAGTGGTATTCCCTGTCCAAGGCTCATCTGTGCCTAGAGACCAACAGTACTGTTTCACCATTTTATCATGCTAGTATTCTTAACTTACACGTATGTATATAATTTCGTTCAACGTCATTATTAAATAAATAAACAAGCGCGATGTCGACTCGTCGTCCTTGAACAGTATTTGACATCAAACTGACCGAGTAAAGAATTGGTTATAAGCCTCTTTTTCGGAACAATCTCGTAACAAAGTGAAGCGTTATGACGAACAGTACAGGAGCATAATAACCATCCAGATAAGGTGTACCAGTATGTATATAGTTTACTGTATTAGCGGTCAAGTGTACAAACTGCCATTAGATTGGTTTTTATCTTTTTTATACTGTAGTGTTTAAATTCGTGCTTCTTCGATAAAAAAACTTCCAAACCTAATTCTATCGTAAAACTCATAACCTGACATCGCTAACCGAAAAGGGTATAAATAGACATTATGTTTGATTATAACCCTATTATTGTATCGTTTATACTTCACACGCAATAACATACAAGTATAACCCATACGATACGCTATGAATAATACTAAAATTCATAACCTGGCGTCAGTAACCGGAAAGAGATAAAAATAAATATTATATTTTGGTTGATAAGGAGACCTCTGATCTTTATCATTTTGAACTTGCATGTATGTATGTAATCTCGATCAGTGACGTCATTAAATAAGTTCGCATAGTAATTAGGTCGTAATCATAGTGATTTGGTTAGCGATCATTTTGAACTTGCGCGTATGTATGTAATCATAGCAGTGACGTCATTAAATAAATACGCATGGTAAATTGGTTCACCTAGTGGTAAATCGGTTTGCAACCATTTGAAAAATGCCCGTGTGTATATAATCCCATCAGTGACGTCATTAAGTCAGATCATATGGTAAATTGGTCCAACGAGCGGTAATTCGGTTAGCCATCATTTGAAACATGCGCGTATGTATGTAATATCAATCAGTGACGTCATTAAATTGGTACTCATGGTAAATTGGTACACCTAGTCGTAAATCGGCTAGCAACCATTTGAAACTTGCACGTATGTAAACAATTTCCTTCAGTTGTCAATTGTGGTGGAATTCCACCACTTCCACCACAATGGACAGGTCAAACTTGCAAACTCACACTAACAAACGTCCAAATAAACGTACCAACACACTTGTAAACTTGCAAACTTGCACTAACAAACGTCCAAACAAACGTACCAACACACTTTTAAACTAACAAACTTGCACTAACAAACGTCCAAACAAACGTACCAACACACTTTTAAACTAACAAACTTGCAAATTCGCATTAACAAACGTCCAAACAAACGTACCAACACACTTTTAAACTAACAAACTTGCAAACTTGCACTAACAAACGTCCAAACAAACGTACCAACACACTTTTAAACTAAGACACTTGCAAACTTGCACTAACAAACGTTCAAACAAACGTACCAACACACTTTTAAACTAACAAACTTGCAAACTTGCACTAACAAACGTCCAAACAAACGTACCAATACACTTTTAAACTAACAAACTTGCAAACTTGCACTAACGAACGTCCAAACAAACGTACCAACACACTTTTAAACTAACAAACTTGCAAATTCGCACGAACAAACGTCCAAACAAACGTACCAACACACGTTTAATCTAACAAACTTGCAAACTTGCGCTAACTAACGTGCAAACAAACGTACCAATATACTTTTAAACTAACAAACTTGCAAACTTGCACTGACAAACGTCCAAACAAACGTACAAACACACTTTTAAACTAAGACACTTGCAAACTTGCACTAACAAACGTCCAAACAAACGTACCAACACACTTTTAAACTAAGACACTTGCAAACTTGCACTGACAAACGTCCAAACAAACGTACCAACACACTTTTAAACTAACAAACTTGCAAACTTGCGCTAACTAACGTCCAAACAAACGTACCAAAACACTTTTAAACTAACAAACTTGCAAACTTGCACTAACAAACGTCCAAACAAACGTACCAACACACGTTTAATCTAACAAACTTGCAAACTTGCGCTAACTAACGTGCAAACAAACGTACCAATATACTTTTAAACTAACAAACTTGCAAATTTGCACTAACAAACGTCCAAACAAACGTACCAACACACTTTTAAACTAAGACACTTGCAAACTTGCACTAACAAACGTCCAAACAAACGTACCAACACACTTTTAAACTAAGACACTTGCAAACTTGCACTGACAAACGTCCAAACAAACGTACCAACACACTTTTAAACTAACAAACTTGCAAACTTGCGCTAACTAACGTCCAAACAAACGTACCAACACACTTTTAAACTAACAAACTTGCAAACTTGCACTAACAAACGTCCAAACAAACGTACCAACACACGTTTAATCTAACAAACTTGCAAACTTGCGCTAACTAACGTGCAAACAAACGTACCAATATACTTTTAAACTAACAAACTTGCAAACTTGCACTGACAAACGTCCAAACAAACGTACAAACACACTTTTAAACTAACAAACTTGCAAACTTGCACTAACAAATGTCCAAACAAACGTACAAACACACTTTTAAACTAACAAACTTGCAAATTCGCACTAACAAACGTCCAAACAAACGTACCAACACACTTGTAAACTAAGACACTTGCAAATTTGCACTAACAAACGTCCAAACAAACGTACCAACACACTTTTAAACTAACAAACTTGCAAATTCGCACTAACAAATGTCCAAACAAACGTACCAACACACTTGTAAACTTGCAAACTTGCACTAACAAACGTCCAAACAAACGTACCAAAACACTTGTAAACTAAGACACTAGCAATAACAAATGTCCAAACAATCGTACCAACACACTTTTAAACTAACAAACTTGCAAACTCGCACTAACACACGTCCAAACAAACGTACCAACACACTTTTAAACTGACAAACTTGCAAATTTGCACTGACAAACGTGCAAACGAACGAAACAACACACTTTTAAACTGACAAACTTGCAAACTTGCACTGACAAGCGTGCAAACAAACGTACCAGTATACTTTTAAACTGACAAACTTGCAAACTTGCACTGACAAACGTTCAAACAAACGTACCAACACACTTGTAAACTTAAAAAGTTACAAACTTCCACTGACAAACGTTCAAACAAACGTACAAACATACTTTTAAACTAACAAACTTGCAAACTTGCACTAACAAACGTACAAACAAACGTACCGACACAATTATAGTTGGTAGGACTTAGACATTGTTGTAGATGGTAAGACTTAGACATTTTTAGAGTTGGTAGGACGAAAAACTAAACTTAGATCAACCAAACTTAGTCCTGCGAGTTGCACTAACGAAACACTTGCATAATCAATCAGATCGGACGTACATCACGTAACTTCCATTAATATAAAAACTGTGCGCGTTCATGAGGCAGGCGACATCCGGTGCCATCCAACGGACACCAATGTAACTAGTCAGACTATTGCCATCTACCCGCCATGATAGATCTCCATTCGTTGACACACTTCCGGGAATGGTGGAACCGTAGAGGCCGCCATGGCAGTCAAGTGACTTCCGGTACGACGTCACTTCCGCCGTAGCGCCCCTAGTGGATAATTTGAGTACTACGTTACATGATGACGCGATCTAGCGGGTACAAATGTATTATTAGGGTTAGATAGAGCAAAACAGTTGGGGTTAGTCTCGAGAAAATGTAATGTTTTGTTCCAGAGGGACAAAAACATTAAATTTTCAGAAAATTTATACAACCCACTTTGGTGGGTTGTTTAAATTTTTGCGAGACTAACCCCAACTTTTTTTAAACTCTATCTAACCCTCTCAGCCAAAATATAATATTTAGTTTTATTTCTTTCCGGTTACTGACGCCAGGTTATGAATTTTAGTATTATTCATAGCGTATCGTATACGACATACTTGTATGTTACTGCGTGTGAAGTATAAAAGATACAGAAATAGGGTTATAATCAAACATAATGTTTATTTGTACCCTTTCCTGTTACGAATGTCAGGTTATGAGTTTTACGATAGAATTAGGTTTGAAAGGTTTTTACCGAAGAAGCACGAATTTAAACACTACAGTATGAAAAAAGATAAAAACCAATCTAATGGCAGTTTGTACACTTGACCGCTAATACAGTAAACTATATACACACTGGTACACCTTATCTGGATGGTTATTATGCTCCTGTACTGTTCGTCATAACGCTTCACTTTGTTACGAGATTGTTCCGAAAAAGAGGCTTATAACCAATTCTTTACTCGGTCAGTTTGATGTCAAATACTGTTCAAGGACGACGAGTCGACATCGCGCTTGTTTATTTATTTAATAATGACGTTGAACGAAATTATATACATACGTGTAAGTTAAGAATACTAGCATGATAAAATGGTGAAACAGTACTGTTGGTCTCTAGGCACAGATGAGCCTTGGACAGGGAATACCTCTTCAAAACAGCTTGGAACCCGTTTGCAACCTGTTTGCAACCGGGTAATCAACTGAGATAAGTTTATTAAGGTCTAAGTGCAAATATCGTATGCCAAATAGTGTTACATGTCAAATGTCTTGACTAAAATACTACCAGTTTGAACGATTTATTACACATATTTACGGCTACATAGATAGTGGGCAGTTTGAGTAATTTAGCAGATAAGTTCCTATCTTTCAACGTAGGATTTAGCTCCTATGTTTGAATGCGGGACAAATACCCGGATGTTCTTCCAACACACAGACAATTCGTTACCAGTTTATACCGGTTTGATTATAGCATGGGTTCAATATAGTTCTTACAAATGTTGGCTAACCAAATCACTATGATTACAACGAATTTACCATGCGTACCGAATTACTGCGCATGCCAATTTAATGACGTCATACAGGGCGCGCGCGCGCTTGCGCACGCGACAAACAAACAAGCCCAGACACGTCTCCAGCACACAGTAGCGTCGCTTTTGTAGCGTGTTGAAGAAAAGTACCAAAGAAACTTCTAGAATGAAATTTTACGGGGAATTTTCCACTCACTATAACACTGCTATACGGTTGACCTACGGACCAACTAGTCTCGTGTGTGACAGGTTCAAATCTTTTAACATGAGACTTGTAGGGCTAAAAAAGTAGGGGTAAATTGATACATCGAACTCAAAATGTGGTCGTATACCTTAACGATAAATGGAAATGATGTTTAACATGGAGAAAATGTCTTATCTTCTAACATGGGGTTTAGCTCCTATCTTTTAACATGGGAAACATCCTTATCTTTTATGATGGGGAAATTTGTAGGAGTGCTTTCAGAGGACAATTGGGGTAATTTGGAAACTTCCTATCTTTTAACATGGAGACAATTTCCTATCTTTTCACATGGGGAAAATTGGTAGGACAGTTTTTCAGAGGACTATTGGGGTAAATTGGAACCTCGAACTAAAAAAATGTAGGGAAATTTCGCTATGTTTTAACATTGGGTTTGAAGGACTAAAAACGTAGGGGTAAATTGGTACCTCGAACTCCAAAAATCGTCGTATACCTTTACGATAAATATAATTGACGTTTTGCCCTATTTTCTAAGTCCAACTTACCCATTTTAGACCTATACGAAATGGGTGGAAATACCAATGATTATGATTGAAGGAAGAGGAAAATCCAGCAACATCCGGGTATTTCCCTATCTTTTAACATGGGAACCGGACCTACTTTCTCCACTTCCTCCACTCATAATCACTGTGTACGCGCTGGACCACCTACAATACTACTGGAGAGGCATACTCGAGTTTTGGTTGGATTAGCATGTTATAGGCTGTTTCTTTTACCGCGGTTATGCATGGTCCGAGGGTTTGTCTGATCATGCCTAGGACATTTGAAGACTTGGAAGCTATGTCAGTGATGTGGTTTGCCCAGGTTAGTTTAGAATCTAATTTTATTCCAAGATATGGGTGGCTATAGACGGTAGAGGGTGGCACGCCAAAGATTGAATGTAGTCTTTGTTTGGTTTGGTTTGTTTTTGGGAGATGCACACATTTAGATATGTTAAATTCCATTTGCCATTTGTCAGAGTTTTATCATTTGACAAGACAGACCTGGCTGGAATCCTTGTTGGAAGTGGAGAATGATGTTGTGTTTGTGTAAGTGTTTCCACATATTATTTAGAATGATGTGCTCCATAACTTTGCAGAGGATGCATGTTAGCGAAATTGGTATATTATTAGCGGGGTCTGATTTGTGGATTTATTGTGTTTGGTGTTACTAGAGCTTGGAGCCATTCATTTGGGAGTGTTGTATGACTGCTGGAAAATGTGTGTGATTATGGGGGCAATTTCCACTGCAGTCTCTTAAGGACTCTGGCTGGGAGTTCGTCGGGGCCTGTAGCTTTATTTTGGTTTAGGTTTTTCAGTTGATTAATTACTCCGTCTATCCAGATTTCGAGGGAGGGGATATCGGGATAGATGGACGGAGCTAGTTGGGAAATTGGGTAGATTTCTTGAGTAAACAAGGAACTGAATTTGTTGTTAATTGTATTTGCTTTGTCGTGATCGTTTGGAATTGGTTGGTCGTTTGCTTGCAGTGTAGGGATGCCAATGTATTCTCGTTTGTTTGCTTTAATGAATGACAAGAATTGTTTTGGGTTTGTTTTAGGCTGTATCCAATGAGATTGTTTAGATAGTCTGAGTAGAATTTAGTTGCAACGTTAGTGGCTTGTTTTCGGAGATTCCTAAACTTTTCCCAGTCGCTATTACGTCCAGTTTGTTTTGCGTTTTTATGGGTTTTTTACGTTTTCTTTGCATTCTTATTATTTCACGTGTTATTCAGGGGAGGTAGGTTTCTGCTTTGGTGTTGCGGCTGGGAATATTATTGTTGACTTATGAAGTAAGATTATTCCGGGAAAAGTTCCAATTTATGTTGATATCTCTTGAGTTTGGGATAGTGTCAAAGTATGTTGTTGTTAGTTGTTTTATGTCGCCTTTAAGCTTATCACAGTTTGCAGATTTATATTGGAACACTTTGTGTGGAGGTTTAATTACTGTTACAGACTGGATTTAGGTTTACGTTAAATGTCACAGCTTCATGATCACTCATGCCGGGAGTGGTGTGAGTGTTAACAATTATTGATGGATTTGAAGTGAGTATGAGGTCAAGGGTATTGCCCGAATCAACTTTTGTGGGATCGTTGATCATGTTTTGTAATCCAAATTCCCTCGTTATTTCTACCAGTTTGTTATGCTTGCTGGCAGTTCTGTTGTCAGTGGTTTGCTGCTTGCTCCAGATAATATCAGGAAGATTGAAGTCACCTGCTATAATTACATTAGAGAAGTTTTTTGTAATCTGTTTCATGTTCTGACCTGTCAGATAACTACATACCAATGGTTTCCAAATTAACATCAGTGAATTGCAAATTATTAGAAATACTAATTAAAGATCACATGGTGAATTTTCTTGTTAAACTTAACTTGTTAAATCCATCTCAACATGCGTTTCTAAAAGCGAGCTCATGCTTTACAAATATGTATCACTAAGTGGGTAGACGAGAGATCACCAGTAGATATCATCTACTTTGATTTTTAGAAACTTTCGACAAAATGCCACTTCAAAGATTACTTCTTAAACTAAAGGCCCATGGTATAGGAAATGGTTTAATTAACTGGATGGAAAAATAGCTAATTGACAGAAGACAACGGGTAGTAATTGATGGAGAGGCTTCAAACTGGAAATCAGTTTTGAGCGGGGTACCACAGTGATCCGTACTAGGACCTATATTATTCTTAATATATATCAACGATTTGGACGATAATATAACAAGCAAGGTGTTGAAATTTGCGGATGATACAACATTGTTTAGAAGGATTAAACGTGATGGAGATAGACATCATTTATAAGATGATCTTGACAGGTTAATAAAATGCTTTGAAAAATGGCAAATGTTCAATTTTGGGAAATGTAAATGCCTCCATACAGGACATGGGAACGAAGATGTACAATATACAATAGGGGGTTCTGTACTAAGTATTACTGTAAAAGAAAAGACTTAGGGTTATCATTTAGTGCTGAAATAAAGGTTTCAGAGCAGTGCGGTGTTGCAGCTTCAAGGGGAAATCAAATCCTTGGATTAATTAGGTGACATTTAACGTATAACGAAAAATAGCTAATATTACCGCTGTACCAAAACAATAGTTAGGCCTCATTTAGAATATTGTATTTAAGCGTGGAGGCCATATCACAGGAAGGACATAGATATGCTAGAAAGAGTACAGAGGAGAGCAACTAAAATGATACCAAAACTGAGGGATCTTAGTTACAAAATACGCCTAAAAGAATGTGGTTTAACAACACTAGAGACCAGGAGATTGAGAGGACATTAGATAGAAATGTTTAAAATATGGAATGGTTATGGTAATATTGATAGAAATATTTTTTCTCAGTTAAGAAAGAGAAGAACCAGAGGACACGAAGTGACATTAGCAAAGGAGCAGTGTAGATTATATATAAGAAAGTTCTCATTCTCACAAAGGACTGTAAATGTATGGATCATATTATTTCCCGATTGTGTTGGTGTTAGTAGCGTGAATATGTTTTAAAATAAAATCGACACATACCTTAAAAGGGCGGGATACACATAGATAAAAATGTATTGGACTCTTGATAAGCCAAAAGACGTCCATGTCAACCTCGCATCTAGATTAAAATTTCTGGATGACAATCTTGTTATATTTTGTTAAGCCTTGTATATAAGACTCTATTTCACTACAGCTACAACACTCCTGGTGTCATACTAAAGCCAAAATACTCTGGTGAAGATTGAAATGCTCAGTTGTAAGAATAGCACAAGGCAATATGTCATACGCATTTTCATGTGTAGACTGGCTTTCCCCACTGTGTTGTGTTATTGATGGTAAATCTACAAACCATTTTGTGTAAATCTATGAGACTTGCAAACTCGCTTTTCGTCCGGTTGATTCCCTGTGACAAATGGAACGCGTGAACTCTTGTTGCAGGACCAGACGTCCGTGGGAACAATCGATATATAGCTGACTAAACGAGCGATTAGAACTCTTACCGTTGAGTAGATAGTACCCGATGAGGTTAAAAAGTATCTACGGTCGTGCCAAAAAGAGCACCTGGTTCAGGTTTTATTGTCTTACATAACGCAATGTTGCCGCCGAAGTGGAGCTTTTACACCATTACCGGTCAGCGTACTTGTATAGTAGTGGCCTCCCAGTGCGTGGTTATGGAGCTATTGCAATGCGGCAACCAATGTCACCACAACCTTTGCAAGCTGGCACAGCCAGTTTAGATGATGCCAATGTGTTATTTATATACTCAAAGCACGTAAGAAGACAGCTATTAAATAACAATACGTCTTTGTTATTACAGACTTCGCTGAGTTTTATGGTTCTATCAGCTTCGCGCAAAACTAATACTAATATTCTTTAGCACACTAATTTTACTAACAAATGAGTATCATGGGAAAAACGTAATCGGGTACAATAAACGTATAAAATATGATTGTTATTATACCACGGCCAGTCACACTTTCATTATAGGTTCTTACCAGTTGGTCGCTTAATTTAAGCAGTCCTATGGAGTGGACACTGCGCTATATATCTTTCGAGGGAGATGGAGACATGAAGACGGAGGTGGACTTTTTCAGTGCTGCGTACTTCGTGAGAACGGTCACTTTGTAAATTCCATATGGCCTTGCCGTGGTATCACACCCACTGAGCAGAGCTACTGGGCAGGCTGGATTCAGGTTCTTCTTCAATGTAGTGATACACACCGTCTGTTGCTAAGGAAAGTCCCGTTACGTTAGCGCGCTGTGGCTCGGCAGTCAAACACAGCCAGCGGTTGTCCAGGAACTACGCGATGGTTTGGGTGAAACAAAACTATCCCAGACTTTACTCCTGATTAAGGCAAACACTCACTGTGGATAACACACTTCCGTTGTGCCTACTAGTACTACGTCGTTAATTAAAACGTACTCGCTTTCAATTATCGAAGTTCGTATCCGTATTTGTTTCACCACTATCCAAAAGAGGGCGCCATTCATATGAATCACTCGGATAGCGCCATCTGTTGCATTGAACTAGTGTTACTAACCGGGGGGCGGGGGTAAAACGGGGGTTCGTCCGAACGAAAACGATCCCCCGGTCGGAACCATGATTTCCACCTCCGTTTCCCCGCTAAACCAGCTGCATAGCAATAAGTAATTACTTTTGGCTATTCAACGAAAATTTATTTGCACAAAATTAAAAGCTGCAGATATGATCACTTTTTGGGGGGGGGGATTCGGACTAATCTTATTTTCACGATCCCGCTCCAACAACGAACCCCCGCTTGAACCCTTCTTGGGACCTCTGTTTACCATTAAACTAGTTGCATAGCAATCAATAATTACTTACAGCTGTTCAATGAAATGTACTTAGAATGTCAGAATTAAAACCTGTAGAATGGTAACCTGTTTGGGGGAAGTTCGAACTATGTGCTCCATAAGTGAACCCGCTTGAAACCCTCATCCACACCCCCGTTTTTCAGCCGAACCAGCTATATGGCTATCATTAATTATCTTAAGCTGTATAGTGAAATCTCATAAACCAAACCTGCAAATAAGAGGATTGGTGTTCCACTAACTTCATTTTGATGAACATGCTCCTAAAAATCACAGAGGATCCAAATGTACGAACGCCAAAAGCGCTCTGCTTCCGAAGAATGGCCTTTCCCCAGATGATGCGATCGTTCTGCCATCTAGCAAAAAGTCACCGTCCGCGTCATTTAAAAAAATGAAAGGAAATAAATGTGGTTAACGCATTGCCTCCTTTTCGCCAGGTATGCATTGTCTTGAAGTAATTACTATTTTATTGAATAATCATTTGACGGTTGATGTCCGCGGACATCCTCATTTGTATAGGCTATAACTGAATGCTGTCAGATGACGTTTCAAACACTACTCAGTCTACTGTCTAACGCCAGCTATTTTGGTACGAATGCTGATAGTTTTATTAAGGCTATACAGTAGTTTACATGCACCGAATATACATTTATAATAAAACTGTACAAATTGTTATATAAACTATTTACGGAAGATGTTTCTCTTTCAGAAATAATTGGCTTGTAATTAGAAATCTCAGGACTGTTAGCGGAGAATTTATTTAGTGCCAAAATTGATCGTGCGTACCGTACTTGTTTATTAATTGATATAAACGTACTGCTATTTCAGGATGGAAGACGGCAGGCCAAGTAGCAGCTGTGGCAATGAAGCAGAAATCAGTTTGACTGTGGACGATGAACCAGTTACTAAAAGGAAATGTCTGCTGGACGAAGACATCGTCAAAGGTTTGAGCACCAACTTCTACGTGTCAAATGTATATTGATGATTTGTTTTGTGTTGCAGAAGTCGCAGGGAAGGAACCAAGACCAGGTTCCAGCCGGGAAGCAAGCACAAGTGTGGTTCAGGAGGAACAAACGTCCAAGATGTCAGAAGACAAAGCAATAGCTAGTAAAAACAGTTGGCAGGTACTCATCTTACCTACTTTTTCCCACACATCATATATCTTAATAGCAATTCAAACATTTCCAATTTTGGTTTTAAATAATTGTCCTAATAACTACTGAGATTTTTAACGTTTCCGATGAATCACCATTAAACAAGTATTTGTATAGTAGAAATGTTCAGGTTGATGATTACAAATGGATGGACATCCAATTGTAGTAATGTACACGTGACACTGTACCATATTCAGAACGATTGCTATTGGCTTATTACGATATCCGGTTGCGCAGTTGGCGCTGTACGTCTCCTGTTTAACACCTGTATTTTTCCTATATTTCAGTAGTTCTTTACCATTTCAGCTGGTGATGACCATAATGCCGATTCATCCCATGACCACGAGGAAGCTCCACCCCATCTTTTATATGATGACCTAGGCAGTATCATTCATGCAAATACGACACCTGACGAGGTGAACAAGGTCACTGACGGTTTAACACCTGAGCAGATACTCAGTCTTGTCCGGCATCATTTCACGTCTTAGTCCGTCTATAATTTTCCCTCAACGCCGATGAACAGATGTATCCGATCAAGTCAAAGATCGTTGCTTCAGAAATGCCCATGGCTGGTATACAGTTCAAAGTTAGATGGAGTGTTCTGTTACCCTGTGCCTTATTCGTCAAAGATAGAGCAGGCAAGGGTGCAATAGTCAACGGTCCGTTCAACAAATGGACAAAGATCTCTGACACCCTCGTCGGGACAAAAGGCCACACCACCAAGGGCTATCGCGGCGATGAACCAAAAGACTGCTCAAACAGCTGTCAGTCAAGGAAAGCCAGTGATAATCATTCAATCTTAGTGTTGCAATTGGCCTGTGCAATCCCCGTAACGCCATGCGAATGCGAAAGAAGTGCCAGCGCTTTACCACACCTGAAAACCTTCATGCGGGCCAGTATGGGCCAAGAACGTCTCTCCTTGCTTGCACTGGTGCACATCCACTGTAATGTTCCTGTTGATTAATCAAACGGTGAATTATTTTGCAGACCGTTTCCCAAGGAAACTGCAACTAAAGAGTCACCTGTATGAAAGCTAATGTGCCACCGAAGCAGCTAAACACTTTCAAGTGAATCAATCTGAATGTGCCAGGAACATCTGTCTTCACTGCCCCTTCTGCTGCACATTAATTGTGATATCCCCGCTGGTTTCAATCAAAAGCAATCGTGTTCGCATATCGTGTCATTAAAGAACCCAGTTTAATGTTGTTGCAATTGCTGTTGTTATTTTTGTATATGTAGCAGTAGGTTTGTCGTTTATTTGTGACATCATTCGCAACAATATTGGTCGTGAAGTCGAGTGTATAATACTATGATCTGTTTAAAAACATCCGTTTGCCCAGCGCGGCGCTATATACATATCTGGTCAGCGTATGTTGTCGTTAGGGATATATATATATAAAACAAAATAAAAAAAACGAACCCCCCTCAGCAAATCCTGGTTACGAGCCTGACCACAGTGCCTACTATTGCAGTAAAACACGCTTCTGGACAAGAGGTGGCGATACATATTCAATTTCGGTATGGCATATGGCGAGTTGGTTTTGTTTCTTGTTTCAAATGCTTTGTTCAAATCTCCCAGCCAGCAAAATCTAACTGAGGATGATGTTTTTTACAATACTAAAAATGAACTTAATCCCGTTTAATAAAATAAACACTGGAAATAACGCATCACGTCACCACATTAAGTTGAGGACCTATACATAAAGTAAAAGAAACAGAATCGTAGATAGTAGAACGAAAAAATATAGTTCTCGTGGAAAGAACAAACCGGCGTTTACACACAAACATATGTAACTTATTACCTGTATGATCGAAGCTCGATAGGTGTTCTTACAGGAGTAAGCGGTGAATGCAAATAAGATGGTTGCTTACTGGACAGTGCCTGGTATGTAATGGTACAGATCTTAAATATTATACGATAACGTACACGAAGCCAGTGCAAAGACTTCAAAAGTGGTACAGAGCGAGAAAAACGAGAGGAGATTTTGTAACTACTCTTGCTAGACAATTTTGGACACGCTAGAGTTTTGTGATATCCTTGCTAGCGATATTATAAAGGATGAAGATGGAAGATGAGATGTGTCTATAAACTCACATTTGTGCATTTTCCAAAATTGTAGAATTTGCGATTAAAGACGATGGTGACGTGCTCCCAGAACCGGTGACGACTCCACTGTTCCATCCTCTGCCGCTCGACGATTACATGTGTGTCGCCTTCGACGTTGAGACGACGGGCTTCGGTGAGAATCCATCCACGTTTCTTATAACATATTAATAGCATCTCGGTTCGTTTTAATTGCCACCTAACGTGGAAAGTGTTGGTATCCACGTTGCATAAGCACGTACGCCTGTTAAGTTTCAAAATTATTATGGTTACTATGAATTTAATTATACCATTAGTGAATATGAACATACATGTTATGTCGTTTGACGTTTGCAAGTTCCTCTTGTTTTTCCTGGTAATTCATAACTACAACAACGATCATTCTACATGTACAGCAACGGTCTGTTACTACTTTCCACTGTCCTACATATCCCCCCGTCCGTATTGCTACCCTGTTTTTATCCCTTCTCTATCATTACAAAGATCCATTACACATTCGTCACAGGTATTTGCTTCATCGGTGCCATTGCCAGCTGATTTGCCGGTTGCTCCGGAGAGACGATGGTGACTCATCGGCTTTGTGTTATGTCTGCTACAAACCTGCCATGGATGAGTACTTCAAATATAATAAGAGCTTTTTTTGCGGATGACCACACTCTTAGAGTACCGTAAAAATTACGGTAAAATGACTGACAGCATGGGTGCCAACGGAGTACCGTAACTTTAACGGTATATGATTTATGGTGTACCGTATTTTTTACGGAATAATACCGTAGAATATACGGTAGCATATTGATGGTGTACCATATTTTTATGGAATTGTGCTGCAGAATATACGGTAGAATGTTTACGATATACAGTATTTTATATGGAATTGCAGTGTAGAATATATAATATTTACGGCGTATGGTATTTTTAATGTAATGGTAGACAGAACATCTCTGCCCTTGCCCTATATGAAGAAAACATTGCACATGGACTGCACTACACACACACACACACACACACACACACACACACACACACACACACACACACACACACACACACACACACACACACACACACACGCACACATATGTGTGTGTGCACATATGTATGCACATCACATTAATATCAAAATAAGACATTGATATATAAACTCTGCTGATGCTTAATGGCAATACCATGAGCTCATCTACTACAGGAAGACACAAAGCAATTGTTGGTAAAGGTAATTTATTAATGGCACCAACAGAAAATACATGCATGTTGATATTGATGAGATAGTCCACAATATAAAATGACATCAGCATAACAATTATAGCCGTCAGAGTTCATCTTTGTGCAGACCTATCAGGCAAGCATTTGAAATGCACAACTTTTGTGGAAGATTAACAAACCCTGTAGGAAAAATTCAGAAGGAAAGTATTAAAACGTTTGATGTTGAAGACAACATGCTATAAACAGCATGCTGGCGCCATCAACCGTGTCCTCGGTGTGACTGGCCACAACAAGCTAGTCCAGGACCAGCATCATGCGTTTCACTGTCAACAGAGACTCTCCTGTAACAGATCAAGCTCAAGTTAGTAAAGTACAGCATCAAGCTACTTTATAGAGGGTCCGCTACAAAATATGTAATATTGTGAATTATACATTTCTTTTACAAGTCACCACCATGCTAGAAGACCACAGCTGTTTTCTGGACTATCAGAAAGCTATTTATGATAAGGCAGTGTCCAAAACTGTCGAAAACGTTTTCCAAAAGGTTAGAAATTCTGCGTCAAAAAAAGTTTAGTTTTTTATTAAGAACCTCAAGTGATTATATTATAATTATACAGAATATGCATGCCATCCCAATGGTCTCAAAAATGTAAGTGTTATTCGACGCTCTGGAACGCGCTACCGGAGGATCTGCGTTTGATCGAACACTTTTAGAGCGCGTCTTAAGACACATTATTTTAAACTTGCTTTCAATGTCTAGTTTTATGTGACATCATCATATTAGTTTTATGTGACTTCATCATATCATAATATTTATTAGTATAATATTTAGTTGTCTACTATTAAACTAGTATATTATCTCAATAATTATTTAATAATAATTAACTTTATTTGTATAATAGTAAATTATGCAATAACATAGAAAGATGGCCTTAAAGAAACATGTTACACATTGAAAGCGGGTTTGGAATGGTGTGTTTTGAGGCGTGCAGTGAAGGCGTCCAGTGAGGTGATCAGCCGCAGTTCCTCCGGCGGCGCGTTCCACGGGGTGGTCCGGCTCGAGAGAGAGAGATCACTGGTCGTATCGTTGTAGTGTGGCACGGTCTGGGGGGGGGGGGCGACATGGCGAGTGGTCAGTGACGCGGTGTACGGGGGTGTCTGGTTGTGAGGGACGTTGAGGACAAGGATCACTGTTTTATACTCTGTACGCCGCTTCACCGGTAGCCAGTTAGAAAGTTTGGGTCCTGCGATGATGCTTTGATGTCGGTCGCTGCGCTGGATCTGTAGAGCTACTCTGACCGCGGAGCGCTGGACCATATCCGGGAGATGCATCAGGCACCGCGTTGCCGTGTCTTGCGCGTATTTTGGCGATGCGGATCACTTGGAAGTACGCGCCACGCGATGGGTGATCGCGTGTACGGAAAGCAGATTTAATTATATTTATTAATATTTTATTGTATATTTATTTATTTATTAGTTTTAATGTTAATTAATTATCCACAATATCATATCGTAATTGTTGTATGTAATTTTTACTGAATTATACTTTAGATCATGATTGTTTAGCACAGTTTTATTTTAGCAAACTTTATTGACGTTTTATTTTATTACTGACAGTTTAGTAGCTCTATTAATCATTACACAAGTATTAGTATTTTAGAAACTTTGTTAACACCATTGAACAGAGTTATACTTTGGAAATGGGTGTCTAAGTAAAGTTATTATTTTTATTATAAAATCTTGAAAATATCAATGTACGCCAAATACTCCTTACCACACAAAACGGGGCAAGGTGTCTCAGGCAAGGTTGGCAGCTGATCCACTTCTGATGCCGAAGACGTGTCCTATAACCAACACATATGTAAATGAAATATTATATTTAATCTTTATTGTCAGCAGACCTATGATTAAGTGATTCTGATACCATTGCTCTCACATAGACAATTCCAATTTGGGAATCAGCCTTTCCAATACAGGAATTACCGCAGGCCAATTAATAATATTTAATTGTGTTCAGTACAAGGCTGATCAGAATTGTTGCCATGGTAGCACGGTGACATTTTATCGTTTTCGTCATCAAGGAATGTAGTACAAGTTTTCCCACTTTATATTGATTCTTTGAATTACACCATCATGGCCCAGTCGAATCGGGACAACCCACATATTATTTTTTGTATATCAAATAAAATATACATTTTATAAATACTTATGCACATTTACATACCTTAGCTTCTATAAAGAGTTGGTCGCTCTTTTCATCAAACTCAGCCATCACTGCCAGGATGAGTGCTGCTGTCTTGCACTGGCCGCTGTTGACATCAGCTTGCTGGAGAGCGGAGCTTGAGACTGATTTTCCTTTTGGAAGACACCTTCAGGTAGCGCTTCAAGATGTCGTAACGTTTGCATTGCTTACCTAATCCTTCACCGGGTCTAAATTATAGTAGATTTGCTGAACTACAGCCACCAATATAACACCAGACAGAAAAGTCGCTATTTTTTTTCCCGAAACGCAGTCTTTCCGAAATAATCTGAATTCAAAGCTGATTAATCCCAGTTCAAAGCAAGGCTTAGTAATATCTTCCGCTACATTTGGCGGCAAAATAGTTAATTACTTTTTCTAAAGCCTGCCGATAACGCTAGACGCGCTCAGGTTGTGACTCGCGGGGATTGAGTTATATCACTGATGGCCCTCTGCAGCACCCTGCTGGCCATCATCCCACCGTAAGGCAGAAAGAGTTGTACCCACCACTGTTTGACATCTATGACATGCAATAAATGTCTGGCAAAGGAAATGTTTGACTTGCAGATGGGTCACTGTGCTCCCTGGATAAGGTGACTAATGGCTAGTTAATGGGGTAGGCTGTAGCCACCAGCTTAGTTATTTGGGGAAGGGTTGTGATCTGGAAATGAGATTAATCTGAGGGTAATATCCCAGTTGGATTATCCTAGGCTGTGGACAGTCGGGTGGCTCACACGGGTCAGAGGTGCCAAGTCTACCCATTTGGCGGTAGAACATGTCCTGTTTCTTCATTCTTGGGACAATCTCACGGCCTAATGCTTTAGTACCAAAATCTGCCGTCGATCGATAGTTCACGGTTATAAAGGAATTACTAATTGTTAGTCCAGTTATACAGCCTAACCAACATTTCACCTAGAAAATGCCATGCAATAACTAATAAGTAAATATATCCTAACTTTGAAACATTATCTGGTCATGGCCGGAGTGGTTCCCTATTCTGCATGCATTTCTCATTACGACTGAGGAGGTTAAAGTTAAAATGTACACAGTTTGGATAGTAATTGTTTATTTTAAGTACAAAAAAGTACATGACATTAGGATGTACTATTCCTGATTTTACTTTGATGGTAAAATGTATCTGGTTGTGATCACTACTCCCCAGTAGCTCACATATCTTGACATTGTCAACTAATTCATTCTGTGAGGACAAAACTATGTCTAACACATTTTCACCCCTGGTTGGTTCTAGCACATCTTGAGAAAGGAAAGTATCTTGAACTAAAACTAAAAACTTGTGGTCCTCACTCCCCATACTCTGTAGAGATTTCCATTGCATATGCCCGTGGTTAAAATCCCCCATAATAATACAGTCCCGATGGCTTACTTCCCTTTGAGCGTTTTGTATTTTTTCATTCTCTTCTATGCTTATGTTTGGACTTCCATAAACAAACCCAACTGTTAACGTTGAGTTTCCTGTAACTATGTTACACCAAACAGCTTCATCGCAATCTGCTTCTCTTTCTAATTTTAATTCACAAGCCTGGATAGATTATTTAATATATAAAATAACTCCACCTCCCTTTCTTCCTATTCTATCTTTCCTAAACATTACATATCCTGTCAGTCCCAATTCGGCATCTGATATATCGGTGGTGGTCCAGGATTCGGTTATACCTATTATATGAGGGTCAATATCTTCTACCATAATGTTTAGTTCATTTCTTTTGTTTATTATACTCCTTGCATTTAAACAAACACATTTATATCCAGTTTCAGAAGAGTTTTCCAGACTGTTCTTTGTTGATTTATTTGTGCTGTCTTCATTTATGCCTCCAGTTTCAGGCTTCTCTGTGAGTCCCCCTGCGATTCTAGGGGACGGCAACTCAGACACAGAAATTCGCATGAGGATAAATGCAGGGGCGAATGCTTGGAGCAAAGTCGAAGGTGTTATGGAAGACAGGCGCATATCGCATCAACTCAAAGGAAAGACGCTGTGCTCATGTGCAATCCCGGCATACATGTATGGCCTAGAGACTATGGCACTGACAGAGAAACAACAGGAGAGTGTACAGGTTTGCGAAAACAAATGGGTCAGAATAATTGCGGGAGTGAAAAGAAGTGATCAGCGAAGAATGGAGGAGTTGAGGGAGGAGGTTGGAGTAGAAAATGCTTTAAGAAGAAGATGGTGAAGAGTCGACTGAAGTGGGCTGGGCATGTGGAGAGAATGGGAGGAGAACGGTTGGCAAAGGAAGCAGATGCCCGGAGAGTGAAAAATAAAAGGAGACGAGGACGACCTAGACTGCAATTGGAGGACTGCGCGTAAAGAAAGACTTGGACGGATTGGGAGAGGAGTGGAGACCGAGTTTTGTTCGACATGTATAAGAATAACCTGGCACATTCATTGGTTTCTCGTATTCCGTTCGACCGTGAAGCGGAGTTTCACTTTTGTATGCATCAACGACCAGTATGACACAATACCATGCACCATGCTGACGTAACATTTTTACAAGTTATACGCCATATTGGATAAGTATCACATTTCCGCTTTCTGTATTATTGCGTTGGTTAATTCCTTACCTTGTTCCTGTTGTACGCTCTCTTGCCTCGACTTCCGTTTTGAGATAAGTCTGTTCAATAAATGTTCTCGTCGTTATCGAGTCTTTCCCTTCTATACTGGCGTGGTGGCAGCGTTTTCACTACTGAAGTGGATAGATTCTCGTATAGCCAAACAAACGGCACGACGAATGCTTACTTTCTGTACGCAGTAATTAACATTGAACATTGAACATTGCCGGCATTTGCATACACGATTGAGCTACACGTCAAACGCGACAATGACTCAGTCACAGAGAGCTCCAAAACAGTGGTCTCTTTCAAAACACGAAACACTGACGTCATGTGAGAGTTGGCGCCAAAACCTCCAATATACTCTATCATTGGACGCGAATTTCGCACCATTCCTACTCGACCAGGTAACATGGGGAAAGAAAACTAACACTTCTCCACTCAGAGGCTTACTTGACGATACCGAAGACACACCAGGCTTGGTTAGGCGAACGGCACAACAAAAAGTCGCGCACTTAGAATTAATGCTTGGGCAGATTGCCAACTTCTGTCCGATCATATCGCGAAATACCATCGTCAAAAACTCGACATCCGTCAACTCCATATGGCAGGCAATCAGACTTCACTTCGGGTTTCAGACAAGCGGCGCTCACTTCATAGATTTCGCCGACATAAAACTTGAATCAGACGAAAACCACGAGGACCTATTCCAACGCCTCCTGGCGTTCGTTGATGATAGTCTGCTGACAGTGGGTGGCGGTATATCACACCACGACGAGTTCCCGACCGTAGATGAGGACTTATCACCGTCGCTAGAGAACATGGTTGTATTGAGCTGGCTTAGACTTATCCATCAGGAGCTACATAGACTCGTAAAACAGCGCTACGGAACCGAATTGCGGAGCCGCACGCTAGCCAGTTTTAAACCAGAGATCTCTCAGGCCCTGGGGTCCCTACTGGACGAGATCCATTCTATGTCAGAGACAAAAATCCTGAGACAGTCAACCTACTACCAACCACGCACACGCTCTGGGCCCGCTCGCCCACAAAGCTACCAACGAACCCAACGAGCAAAACAATGCCGGCTGGTAGACCGATAGTAGACCACTATCTAAGCGCTTGCAAGTACTTGCTCGAGCAAGACAGACTGTTCATGACTAAGGCACGCAACGTGACAGGACTAAACTGCGAAGACAGCGGAGACGAGGAACCACCGGTGAATGACGGCTACGTCAATGACGTACAAAAAGTGTAGGCGACTTGTCGCGTAAATACGAAACAGTCTCCATTCTTCAAGGCGTTCCAACGTCACCACCCAATACGTCTTACCCTCGACACTGGGGCCGAAACCAACATGATTAGAGAGACGGTGGCCAGGTCAATTGGTGCAAAAATCACCAAATGCTCCCAGCTCGCAAGACAAGATTATGGTGTAACCCCACTCAATGTAGTCGGAGAAACAAGGCTCGTGTTATCGCGGGATAATCTTGACCTACACCTCGATGCCCTTGTCGTTAAAGACTTGGATGTCGATGTACTTGCGGGAACACCATTCATGACAACCAATGACATATCCGTTCGTACCGCCAAAAATCAGATCAGCATTGACGAAACTGTGATACACTACGGGATGGAGAACGTCAACCGTTCCCAATATCACACGATTCGCAGAGAGCAGGCCTACGTGTTGCGTGCGCCACCCGCGTCCACTACTGTTTGGCCAGGCGACTACATAGAACTGTCTATTCCATCAGCACTCGACGATCTTGTAGTGGCGATCGAACCTCGTAACGATCATAAGTCAACATTGCACTACCAAGATTGGCCCCAACCTGCCATTGTCGAGGCAGTCGTGGAAAAAATCCGCTTACTAAAGACGTGTTCACATCCCTTGAAAATAGGACGCAACGAGCACTTTTGCCAAGTGCGTGGTACCACAGCATGTGACACCAACTACGTGGAAGACATCGTAATCAAAAACACAAGCACACACGCAGCAGACGTGCAATTTCCAGACACTATCGAACTAGACAGTGGCAACCTCTTGTCTGACGACTTGCACAACCAGTTCCGCAATCTGCATCAACAATTTGACACCGTGTTCAACTCGAAAATCGTAGGATACAACGGGCATGCGGGCCCATTCACAGCAACTGTAAACATGGGACCAGTCCAACCCCCGTAGCGAAAGGGGAGATGTCCGCAATACGTTCGTGACAAACTCGTCGAACTTCAGGAAAAGTTTGATGATTTGGAGGCGGCCGGTGTATTCCGTCGTCCAGAAGATATCGGGGTGGTGGTCAAATACCTTAACCCATCATTTCTCGTACGCAAAGCTAATGGAGGATCACGACTCGTCACTGCCTTCACGGAAGTAGGACGTTACAGCAAGCTGCAGCCTTCTCTCATGCCAGACGTGGATTTGACACTAAGATCCATAGCTTGCTGGAAGTACATCGTTGTATCAGACTTGACGAATGCATTCTATCAGATCCCTCTATCGAAGGACTCACTCAAATACTGCGGAGTTGCGACACCCTTTCGTGGAGTTCTCGTTTACATACGATGTGCCATGGGCATGCCCGGCTTTGAGACGGCATTGGAAGAACTCATGTGCCGAGTCTTTGGTGATCTGTTACAAGAGGGCGTCGTCGCCAAGTTGGCTGACGATTTGTACTGCGGGGGCAACTCGCCACAAGAACTACTAGACAAATGGAGTCGTGTCCTTGATGCCCTTGCTCGATGCGACTTACGACTTTCAGCAAAGAAGACCAGGGTTTGCCCCAAATCAACGACCATCCTAGGCTGGGTGTGGTCAGAAGGTACACTACATGCCAGTCCTCACCGCATCGCTACTCTGGCATCGTGCACACCGCCACAAACCGTTCTGGGACTTCGTTCCTTCGTTGGAGCATATAAAGTGTTGGGACGCGTCATCTCTCAGTGTTCCAAAGTACTTGCACCCCTCGAGTCGTACATTGCGGGCATGAAATCACAGGAGACATTGACATGGACTGATGACATCTGCGAGTTCCGTGTTCCGTGTAGCCCAAAACACACTCTCCACCAACAGATCGATCACATTACCACTGTCTATTACCTACTGTCTGCATACTCCACTGTCTACTACCTACTGCCCACTGTCCATTCACTCAACTGTCTACTGTCTACTACCTACTGTCTACTCACTCCACTGTCTACTGCCTACTGCCCACTGTCTACTCACTCCACTGTCTACTACCTACTGCCCACTGTCTACTCACTCCACTGTCTACTACTTACTGCCCACTGTCTACTCACTCCACTGTCTACTACCTACTGCCCTCTGTCTACTCACTCTACTGTTTTGGGACTCTGACAGTGTCCAGTCAACCCCATACACATATAACATATAGACGGAAGGTTGGGACTCTGACAGGGTCCAGTCACCCCCATACACATAGAGACGGAAGGTTGGGACTCTGACAGGGTTTAATCACCCTCATACACATATAACATATAGACAGAAGGTTGGGACTCTGACAGTGTCCAGTCACCCCCATACACATATAACATATAGACGGAAGTTTGGGACTCTGACAGTGTACACATATAACATATAGACAGAAGGTTGGGACTCTGACAGTGTCCAGTCTCCCCCATACACATATAACATATAGACGGAAGGTTGGGACTCTGACAGGGCCCAGTCACCCTCATACACGTATAGACGGAAGGTTGGGACTCTGACAGTGTCCAGTCACCCCCATACACATATAACATATAGACAGAAGGTTGGGACTGTGACAGTGTCCAGTCACCCCCATACACATATAACATATATACAGAAGGCTGAGATTCTGACAGTGTCCTGTCACCCCCCATACACATGGGACTCTGACAGTGTCCAGTCTCCCCCATACACATATAACATATAGACAGAAGGTTGGGACTCTGACAGTGTCCAGTCACCCCCATACACATATAACATATAGACGGAAGGTTGGGACTCTAACAGGACCCAGTCACCCTCATACACGTTTTATTTTACCGTTTAAACAATCTCATTTTATTTTTACTACAACGCATGCATGCATGCATTTTACCGTTTAATGTCTCATTTTATGTCATTTTATTTTATTTCACAACCTTATTTTACCATTTAAACAATGCATGGTTCTCATCCTTTGTTTAAAATGTATTGGTTTTTTTTTTATTTCATACGCATGCATTTTATTTTACCATTTAAACAGTCTCATTTTATTTTTACTACAATTAAGTACGCATGCATTTTACCGTTTAATGTCTCATTTTATGTCATCATTTAAACAATGCATCATCACAACCTTGTAATGCATCATTTTACCATTTAAACTGGTTCTCGTCCTTTTTTTAAATGTGGTTTTATTTCAGTCCGATCCAACTGCCTACAACCGGCGCATCGACGACCAAGGCAACATGCACGGTCGCGCCATTCATCCACACGCTCATTTCATTATATTTTACCGTTTAATGTCTCATTCATCGTTTAAACAATGTCTCATTTTATTTCATCGTTTAAATGGTCCTTTGTTTATTGTGGTTTTATTTCATAGACCGATCCAACTGCCTACAAGCAGCGGCGAATCGTCGGCTCGTAGACCGATCGAACTGCCCGACGTGACGACGACGTCGACCCAGCCGACCTGCGTGGTCACGCCGTCCGTCCGCACACCTTCGCCACCTCCTACGTGCAATGTCACGTCGACTGACAGCTCTGACGATGACGACATAGCCGATCTGGCACGGGTGTTTCTAATCATACAGCCCAATGGACTATGGAGAACAATCACGCCTCCTGAACTATATCGCCGGGAAGGCTTCGGTTCCCCACCGGAGCACCTCGTTGGCGCCGCCTATCATCCACAATAAATATTCAGCGCCGGAGCAACCCGGTGGCGCCGCCTATCATCCACAATAAATATTCAGTCACTACTCACGTTTTCACGCGTCTATTTCCAATGCATAAACACCCTACTGAATGTTAGTGTATTTATGCATTTGATTGTCATTGTAATCCCACGACTAGATGTATTTAAACGCAGCGGTTTCGTTTTAATCCGTCCACCAGAACAACGTTGTTTACCGTTAGCCAGCTATGTTGTCATCCAGGGGTCAAAGGCCACTAGAGCAGCAGCAGCCGGCGGCGGTGCCTTATCGCTGCAGCAGCAGCGGTCGTCGCTCTTGCTGTCAACATGCGTCATTCACATACGGGGGCATGTCAACGTTTATACAATGGTTTTAGTATACAATGGTTTTAGCGTGGTTAGCGTATTGCTTACGTCAGCACACGACTCGACTCCTAAGGTTTACCCCGGTTATAGATGGTCGATCAATATTATACCGCTAGGTGGCATCTCACATACAACGAAAAGTAAAAACGCATTATTGCTTACGTCAGCAGGTACGACGTTGAGGACTACGTTAAAAGTACGAAACTAAACGTTGCATGGTTTTAGCGTGGTTAGCGTATTTCTTACGTCAGCACACTCTAGGTACGGCGTTGATCGCTAGGTGTTTATACAATGGTTTTAGTATACAATGGTTTTAGCGTGGTTAGCGTATTGCTTACGTCAGCACACGACTCGACTCCTAAGGTTTACCCCGGTTATAGGTGGTCGATCAATATTATACCGCTAGGTGGCATCTCACATACAACGAAAAGTAAAAACGCATTATTGCTTACGTCAGCAGGTACGACGTTGAGGACTACGTTAAAAGTACGAAACTAAACGTTGCATGGTTTTAGCGTGGTTAGCGTATTGCTTACGTCAGCACACTCTAGGTACGGCGTTGATCGCTAGGACTAAAATACTCTCTGCACTCACCGCTAGGTGGCACGGCGTTGATCGCTAGGACTAAAATACTCTCTGCACTCACCGCTAGGTGGCATCTCTAGTGTAGGGGTAATCAATCATCCAATTAGTATCAAATTACATCACAAAGTACGAAACTAAACTTATATACTTTAGCGTGGTTATTAAACGCATTATTGCTTACGTCAGCACGCTCTAGGTACGGCGTTGATCGCTAGGACTAAAATACTCTCTGCACTCACCGCTAGGTGGCATCTCTAGTGGTACTGTCAATCATCCAATTAGTATCAAATTACATCGCTCATCAATCACGTTTTTATAAGTAGGTTTCCGAAACTCATTAGTGTCAAACAAAAAGCCTTTGATCTTTTTTATACATAGGACTACTCTCGCATTATTGCTTACGTCAGCAGTGTGGCCGATCTCTATTAATAGTCATAAACGTTTTTTATAAATAGGCTTTTGAGACCGTACAGAGCCTACTATCTACTTGCATGGACAGAAGATTTGCGAATAAAAAATAGTGCATATGATGTGGTAGGTTTATATATATGTACATATGATATATATGTTGTTACAAAAGTAAATTAAGACTTGCAGAAAACAATCAAGCCATAGTATCAATATGGCCTATTATATACAATAATTATAAACACTTGTTAAATATTACATTTCAATTAAATGAACTGTATATACCAAGGGGGTCTACACATATTATTTAAATATTATGTACGACTCGTACTGATATAGGTACGTGGATATCTGTCGATCAGTGTCCGCCATCTTTGTTCCAAATACGTGCTTCCGGGGTCTCACTTGGTGTTGAGGGCATCCCCACAAAGAGCGCTCTGTGACTGGCTGTTGGAACAGAAAATCCCAGTGATTCACTAGGTATGACGTAGTTGGGATATTCCTTGACTGCCGCGTTTTTGATTTGTTCAAATCCGACAATTATTTAGCCTTGGACGCTTTTCCGAAAACCAGTCCCCATTTCAACACAAAATAAAACTGTGATAAACTCTATAGACGGTAATGAAAGGTATATAGACATAAAATATAGGTTTTTATCTCATAACTGGCGAAGTTTTAAAACGATCTTATGTTGCGAAATGGTTTGTCAGCTTGCGGAATCTTGAGATGCAGCAGCGTCGATGCGTCATGGCAAATGAAAATGTTTGCACCATCTCTGCTGATTTAAACATGTTTATATTGTAGAAATCATATATTTTATGTTTTGTGCAGCTGTAGTTATGATTTAGGACATTAGAAATATGTGTTTCATTGCCAGATGATTTACCATAAAGCAGATGATTGTGGATTTATGACCGGTTCTTTTCGTCGCTAAAATACGCATTCAGGTCATGTGACCAATTTCTCTCAATCTGATTGGCTCTGGTTCAATGTTTACAAACAAATCACCATGTGCTCTTAAGGGTGTGATGCAGAGGAAGTGTTTTTACTTTCAGGAAAGGGAATTATTTTGCATTTCAGGTGGAATTTCATTTAAGCCAAGCTTGTTAGCTCTGCATATCTATTGAATTGTTATATATTTCTGAAAAATATTGTTTCGTTTTCATGATGTATAGATGCCTCCAAAGAAGAAGTTCTGTGGAGGGCCACCTGGTAGTAGTACCCATGTTGGTATTGAAAAAGCAGCATATTCTGGATAATTTCTCAACTCTTCCAAAGGTTGATGATCGTTGTAATAGACACATACTATACTGGTATATTACCCCGGGGGTGCGTAGCAGAGCCAAGACAGAGAGACAATTGCGAGCACATTTTCCATCAATCTATGCTGAACAAGGCTCAAATACCTTAAATAATGCAATTCAGATAACTGTATCACAAATTATAGACAATAAGTTCAAAAAACTTAGTGATTCAAATGAATTAATCACATTTTCGTCCATATACAATCAGAAGTTTGACTTGCACGTTGACATTTCTCAGGAAATCCAACCAGCCATACTAGCACTGAACAGCCCACTGCTCATCGTTGTCATCAAATACTCTGTTCATTCAAAACAACTAAGCAAGAACAGCTATTTAGCTTTGAAAGGTAAAAACAACTGCATTTTGTATATTACTGATTCATTTTTAGGATAGTTTCTATAATTTTAGGTGTGGACTGGGAAGAACTTTGGAAACAACACCTCAAAAGCAGCACTGTTATTGGATTTCTTTCAGATTTTAGCTATGAAAGTGACTAACTTAACCCTGGACGGCTGTAATTAATATTATTAACACTAATTAATTAATACTTGTATCTTATATTGCAGTTTTGATTAGATCTTTTGAAAGAACTAATTACCCTATATCTTCATTCCAAATTTTATGAAGATATCTTTGTTATTAAGGAAGTTACATGCTTTTTTGAGGAAAAAGTCACATTTTCGGTCACACAGCTGTAATGCAAATGTATGTATTTAGTAGGACTAAAACAAAGGCCGATTCCTGAAACAAAAAACCACTAACTCCATTAATATTCAACATAATTAAGTGATTTTTCATCAGTGTTGTTTGTTTAGACATTGGTCAAGCTTGACATTTTTGTCCACATACCTAACTGATAGAAGTCCACATCAATAATGGCTAAATACATTATTTCATAGGCTATTTTATATTTCATTTGGTGGCTATGCTATGCCTATGGCTATGCCTGTGGCACTACTACTAATCAGTAGTCTGTCGACTCTATTCGACTACGTGAGCATGTCTGTGACTGTGTGAGTATAATTACGGCCATGACTATGCTGCATGCACTATCCAATGTTAAGCCTATCAATACTATTACATTTACATCCTGGCATGGCTAATGACTAATCTGTTGAGATAATGTAGGCATAAGATCTTAAACAAACTAATGCTACCCAATAGAATGAATATTTTACGTTGCAAATGACAACATCATTCAATATTAACGCCATAACCGATAACGGTGTAGAACGTTTGATGATGACCTTAAATAATGTAAGCTTAGTTATTAATTTTAAGGTCATCTGGACTTGACTTCAATTTAGCTTAGCCTTAGATACACTTTAAATTGCCTTTGTAACGCACCTTTTGTGACATACTTCGATGCCGCATAGCGTATCCTCCTCTTCCTGCTGTCATTGTTTGCAACCGTTGGATGGTGTACGCCATTGTTAATGTAGTGCATGAGCTGCTCGTAAAACATTTCTGCGTTCGTTTTAACACAACTCATACTGTCAGTTTAGGCGGTAAATGGAAATGACTGACTCGCGCATGCGCAGAAACGCCACTCGGATATTATTTAACGGGGGTGCCGCGGGGTGGGAAGCGTAAACGTACCCAATAGCAACTAATGACAACTGACTCGCGCATGCGCAGAAACGTCACCCGGATATTATTTAACGCGGATAAATGGGGTGAGACCACATTAGATTTCCCCATAGGCGGCCATTATAACGTTTCCTTCATTTCCTGTAAATTTTACCCAACAGTTTTCTTTAAATTTCTACACCATATTTACCCTCTATTCATACACATGCTGTGCAAAATTCAAAAAATTCTCATACCTAAATTTTCCATAAACCACTTTCAAACCTGACACCCCTTCATTTCTGCTAGAACCAGACAGTGATTTGCCCTAATGACATCATATAGCCAAATGACACCTGTGTCTATACGCAGAAAAGCACAATTTGACAACTGTCATAATTTGACAGCTCTGGTACCACGCTGCAGAAAAACATAATTTCTACTCAATCAACACTATACAAGTACTCTCAGAAATTCACACAACCTGCATAATGCCATTTCTATTGGGAACTCTCTCGGAGGGTAATGGCAGACGAATCCTTAGTGTGGTCTTACCCCAAATGTAAGCGTCACATCGTATCTGCGTTAGGGGTTAGGACACTGTTAGACTTCCTGCTTGGTTACGAAAAAAAGTGCAGTATATTTTTTAGAAATGACTTGTTACAATATTCACTTGCTCTGACATAAGTACATTTGAGTAGTCAGATTTCTAGGTGTGATTGTAGAAACTGTTGACAGTAAAATGGTGTCTTTTTAGCTTATTTTACTAAGCGGAAGGGTATTTGACAGCAATTTGGCTAGTTGACACTTTAACCGGATTACTGCCTGCATACATTTGTAAATATTGACGGGTGTCATACATACAGGCATTTTGTAAGAGCTAGAAATATTAGATTTTGACTAAACTCGACCAGCATGTCAAAGAGATGATGACAACGGCAGGTGAGAAGTTTAATACATTTTCTAGGTCACGTTTTCTTACAATCAGATAAAACGTTAACATGGTCGCCAATAGGAAAACTATCAGTGTGCTGACCCCGTTATTTTGTTGCACGGTAGCGCTGTCGGTATTGAAATGCAGCAATGGCCCAGTCGAAAGAAAGTCCGCGAGCTCTTGCTGCGGGTGAAAGTGGTGATGATTGGTACGTGAATTCGCTTTGTCGCAATAGTTATGTAGAATTAACACAGTGACGAACATTCGGATCAACTACTTCCAAAGTATGGCTAAAAATTTATCAACGTCAGCTGTAAAGTTAAGCGGCTTCCGCCTAACGCGCAGTTGCTAAGGCTAAGGAAAGTCCCGTTAGCGCGCTGTGCCTGTGGCTCAGCAGTCAAACACAGCCAGCGGTTGTCCAGGAACTACGCGATGATTTGGTTGAAACAAAACTATCCCAGACTTTACTCCTGATTAAGGCAAACACTCACTGTGGATAACACACTTCCGTTGTGCCTACTAGTACTACGTCGTTATTTAAAACGTACTCGCTTTCAATTATCGAAATTCGTAACCGTATTTGTTTCACCACTATCCAAAAGAGGGCGCCATTCATATGAATCACTCGGGTAGCGCCATCTGTTGCATTGAACTAGTGTTACTAACCGGGGGGGCGGGGGTAAAAACGGGGGTTCGTCCGAACGAAAACGATCCCCCGGTCGGAACAATGATATCCACCTTTCCCCGCTAAACCAGCTGCATAGCAATAAGTAATTACTTTTAGCTATTCAACGAAAATTAATTTGCACAAAATTAAAAGCTGCAGATATGATCACTTTTTTGGGGGGGGATTCGGACTAATCTTATTTTCACGAACCCGCTCCAACAACGAACCCCCGCTTGAACCCTTCTTGGGACCTCTGTTTACCACTAAACTAGCTGCATAGCAATCAATAATTACTTATAGCTGTTCAATTAAATGTGCTTAGAATGTCAGAATTAAAACCTGTAGAATGGTAACCTTTTTGGGGGGAGTTCGAACTATGTGCTCCAAAAGTGAACCCACTTGAAACCCTCATCCACACCCCCGATTTTCAGCTGAACCAGCTATATGGCTATCATTAATTATCTTAAGCTGTATAGTGAAATCTCATAAACCAAACCTGCAAATATGAGGATTGGTGTTCGAACTAACTTCATTTGGATGAACATGCTCCTAAAAATCCCAGAGGATCCAAATGTACGAACGTCAAAAGCCCTCTGCTTCCGAAGAATGGCCTTTGCCCAGATGATGCGATCGTTCTGCCATCTAGCAAAAAGTCACCGTTTAAAAAAATGAAAAGAAAGAATTGTGGTCAACGCATTGCCTCCTTTTCGCCAGGTGTGCATTGTCTTGAAGTAATTACTATTTTATTGATGGTTGATGTCCGCGGACATCCTCATTTGTATAGGCTATAACTGAATGCTGTCAGATGACGTTTCAAACACTACTCAGTCTACTGCCTAAAGCCAGCTATTTTGGTACGAATGCTGATAGTTTTATTAAGGCTATACAGTAGTTTACATGCACCGAATAGACATTTATAATAAAACTATACAAATTGTTATATAAACTATTTACGGAAGATGTTTCTCTTCCAGAAATAGTTGGCTTATCGCCTTGTGTAATAGGAAACCTCAGGACTGACAGCGGAGAATTTATTTAGTGCCAAAATTGATCGTGCGTACCGTACTTGTTTATTAATTGATATAAATGTACTGATATTTTAGGATGGAAGACGGCAGGCCAAGTAGCAGCTGTGGCAATGAAGCAGAAATCTGTTTGACTTTGGACGATGAACCAGTTACTAAAAGGAAATGTCTGCTGGACGAAGACATCGTCAAAGGTTTGTTCACCAACTTCTACGTGTCAAATGTATATTGATGATTTGTTTTGTGTTGCAGAAATCGCAGGGAAGGAACCAAGACCAGGTTCCAGCCGGGAAGCAGGCATCAGTGTGGTTCAGGAGGAGAAAAAGCAATAGCTACTAAAAACAGTTGGCAGGGTGCTCATCTTACCTATGTTTTCCCACACATCATATATCTTGATAGCAATTCAAACATTTCAAATTTTGGTTTAAAATAATTGTCCTAATAACTACTGAGATTTTTAACGTTTCCGATGATTCACCATTAAACAAGTATTTGTATAGTAGAAATGTTCAGGTTGATGATTACAAATGGTTGGACATCCGATTGTAGTAGTGACTACGTGACACTGCACCATATTTAGAACGATTGCTATTGGCTTATTACGATATCCGATTGCGTAGTTGGCGCTGAAGTGTGCTGTTTAACACCAGTATCTCCCCTATATTTCGGTAGTTCTTTCCCATTTCAACTGGTGATGACCATAATGCCGATTCATCCCATGACCACGAGGAAGCTCCACCCCACCAGTTATATGATGACCTAGGCAGTATCATTCATGCAAATACGACACCTGACGAGGTGAACAAGGTCACTGACGGTTTAACACCTGAGCAGCAACTCGGTATTGTCCGTAATCATTTCATGCCTTAGTCCGTCTACAATTTTCCCTCAACGCCGATGAACAGATGTAACCGATCCTGTCGAAGATCGTTGCTTCAGAAATGCCCATGGCTGGTATACAGTTCAAAGTTAGATGGAGTGTTCTGTTACCCTGACCTTATTCGTCAAAGACAGAGCAGGCAAGGGTGCACTAGTCAACGGTCCGTTCAACAAATGGACAAAGATCTCTGACACGCTTGTCGGGACAAAAGGCCACACCACCCAGGGGTTTCGCGGCGAAGAGCCAAAGGACTGCCCAAACAGCTGTCATTCAAGGAAAGCCAACGAGAATCATTCAATCGTATTGTTGCAATTGGCCTGTGCAATCCGCGTAACGTCATGCGAATGCGAAAGAAGTGCCAGCGCTTTACGACGCCTGAAAATCCTCATACGGGCCAGTATGGGCCAAGAACGTCTCTCCATGCTTGCACTGATGCACATCCGCTGTAATGATCATGTTGATGTCAATCAAACGGCGAATTATTTTGCAGATCGTTTCCCAAGGAAACTGCAACTAAAGAGTCACCTGTATGAAAGCTAATGTGCCACCGAAGCAGCTAAACACTTTCAAGTGAATCGAACTGAATGTGCCATGACCATTTGTCTTCACTACCCTTTCTGCTGCACAATAATTGTGATATCCCTGCTGGTTTTAATCAAAAGCAATCGTTTTCGCATATCGTGTCATTAAAGAACTTCGTATATGAACGTTGAATATTGAATGTCGTTACAATTGCTGTTGTTATGTTTGTATATGTAGCAGTAGGTTTGCCGTTTATTTGTGACATCACTCGCATCAATATTGGTCGTGAAGTCGAGTATATAATACCATGATCTACTTAAAAACATCGGTTTGCCCAGCGCGGCGCTATATACATATCTGGTCAACGTATGTTGTCGTTAGAAATATATATATATATATACAAGATGTATATATATATATATTTAAAAGAAAATATCAAAAACGAACCCCCTTCAGCAAATCCTGATTACGGGCCTGACTACAGTGCCTACTATTGCAGTAAAACACGCTTCTGGGTGCTTTTTGAGCGGTGAATGTTGCCTCCAAAACTTCTCAACAAAAACACAGCGTAACAATACCGGATCAGAACAAGAGATGGCGATACATGTTCAATTTCGGCATGGCATATCGCGGATTGGCTTAGTTTCTTGTTTCAAATGCTTTGCTGAAATCTGCCAGCCAGCAAAATGTGACTGAGCATGATGTTTTTTTATAATACTAAAAATGAACTTAATCCCGTTTAATAAAATAAACACTGGAAATAACACATCGCGTCACCACGTTAAGTTGAGGACCTATAAATAAAGTAAAAGAAAGAGAATCGTAGATAGTAGCACGAAAACATACGGTTCTCGTGGAAAGAACAAACGGCGCTTACACACAAAAATATGTAACTTATTACCTATATAGCCAGTTATTTGTAGGCGCTATATTGAAGACAATATTTTACTCAGACCAGAGGATTTGTGTATCAGAAGCACCCTTTATCAGGTCCGCAGCATGGTTGATTTTAGGGATTGCGTTTTTCTACTTGCAATTACAGATTTAAAAAACTCCAAATACACCCATCTTGAGACTTCTAACTGCACCCCCTCACCAAAACCTTCCATCTGCAATCCTCCAGCTGCACACCCTTGTGGCTAACAAAAAACCTCCAATCGCACCCCTCCCTGAGACATCGAGCGGAACTAACTTCCCCCGAGCTGAACTCTTGCCTCAGCGGGGGTTCCTACGCACCATCGCATCCCAGACTACGAACTTGCTTCAGAACTACCGTGCACGCCTTTAGCTACTCGTTTACATTGCGTTGTTTCAACGCTGGGTGAATACATAGCTGTGGTGTTGTCACAATAATCTTCCCACCGATGTGATGCAGGCCCCTACATTAGATTTGTTTAGAACTTTCTTCGCGGGCCTCCCAGCCATAGAATGAACATTGCCTAAAACATAACAAGTACTTTACAATTAACTTGTATTTATTTATTTTTAATGTCCAATATATGCGCCTATGTTAAAACCCACAACATGATGAGGTTACATAGTATATAAGAAGATAAGATAACTTCCATTGCGCCTAAATCATTGGAAGCCAAGCTCAGAGGCGCATCAAAACAAAAGGATTGGTCAATCTAAAAATCCGTAAGCAGTATTCCAGTTGTCAACAGATGGGTCAAGGCGTTAGAGGTCTACGGTGGATCAGCAAGGTCGTAAAGATAAGTTTTTAAATGACGACGGAATTTTGTAATATGCTCAACTGATCTAACAATAAGAGGGAGCATATTCCAAAGAGTTGGTGCAGCAACAGAAAAAGCCGTAGTTCCAATGTTAGTGTTGACTCTAGGAACAAAAACTAGGTCAGAACTAGATGATCGAAGCTGGATATGTTTTCTTACAGGAGTAAGCAGTGAATGCAAATAAGATGGTTGCTTACTGGACAGTGTCTGGTATGTAATGGTACATATTTTAAATAGTATACGATATCGTACAAGAAGCCAATGCCGACTTCAAAAGTGGTACTGAACGAGATAAAATTAGGAGAACTTGTAACTACTCTTGCTAGAAAATTTTGGACACGCTGAAGTTTTGTGATATCCTTGCTAGCGATATTTTAAAACATGAAGATGGAACATGAAATGTGTCTATATAAACTCACATATGTGCGAATTCCCAAATGGTAGCATTTTGCCACATTTCCCATAATAGACATATGTGTTGATGTACACGCATCTTGGAAAATTGTGTTATACAATTCCTCCTCGTCGGGCGTGTCTCTTTTTCAACTCGTGGCACATTAAACTATTGCGTGGATTTGTTACCATGAAAGAACCTTTCCTTTTTGCGTTGTTTCTCTTACGTAACAAATAAAACACGTTCAAGCAACGTCACTCGAATCGTTGCTAGACCACGTCGGAAGGCCGCGGCGCTGCAAGGATGGGGCGAGTTTGGTGCGTTGTAGCGCGTGTCGTCGTCGCGGTGAACAAGTCGGTGGCCACGCGAACACCGCCGACTCTGACAGTCCCGTCTGTGATCACGCGAACACCGCCGACTCCGACAGTCCGGTCTCCGTCGTCGCCTCACGTCGACTGTCATCGCCAGCTGCTGTCGGTCGGCAGCCAACAGCATAATCGCTTCTTCGCCATTTGTCTCCATACGACGTAGTGCTAACTTTGTACTATAATATAATTATATACATTATGATATATGTCAGATGATTCACATTAGACCTATATCGTTCGAACATTACCTTTTGAAAACGTTTCGTCTCCGTACATGTCACATTTCCTTATCATTACGATAGCAAGAATGACAACCCCACTTAACTCAAACCCAACGAGTACCTAATGTGAATTATACAATCCATAAGACTCGATGCTCGCGTTTGATCATCCGCGCTATGGATAACGTGCAGTACATTATGTCTACTGTCTGAGACATGCAGTTGTTTCTGTAGCGCTCGACAGACCTGCGATGAAGATGACATCACTGGAGTACTCAGTGGCTTAGGCCGCCTGGCGATTAAAGACGATGGTGACGTGTTCCCAGAACCGGTGACGACGCCACTGTTCCGTCCTCTGCCACCCGGCGATTACACGTGTGTCGCCTTCGACGTTGAAACGACGGGCCTCGGTGAGAAACTGTCCACGTTTCTTTAACATATTAATAGCATATCAGTTCGATTTAATTGCCACCTTACGTGGACCGTGTTGGTATCCACGTTGCATAAGCACGTACGCCTGTTAAGTTTCAAAATTATAATGGTTAATATGAATTTAATTTCATTTGACGTTTGCAAGTTCCTCTTGTTTTTCCTGGTAATTCATAACTACAACAACGATCATTCTACATGTACAGCAACAGTCTGTTACTACTCTCCACTGTCTTACATATCATCCCCGTCCGATTTGCTACCCTGTCTTTATCCCTTCTTTCTGCTTACAAAGATCCATTACAAATTCGTCACAGGTATTTGTATCATCGGTGCCATTGCCAACTGATCTGCCGGTTAGTCCGGAGAGACGTTGGTGACTGATCGGCTTTGTGTTATGTCTGCTACAAACCTGTCTTGGACGAGTACATGAAATATAACAAGAGCGGTTTTCGCGGTTGACTATGAGGACAGTGCCGACGACGCTGAACAAGGACTTAAACGATGTTTGGATTAAAAAAACATAATTCCAAGGACATCAAAACGCTGCGTACTCTCAACCGCATCGAATGGCAAGGACTGTTGACGAGATTAGTGAAAATGGCAGCGAATGGCAAGGACTGGTGACCAGATTAGTGGAAATGGCAGCGAATGGCAAAGACTGGTGACGAGATTAGTGGAAATGGCAGCGAATGGCAAGGACTGTGACGAGATTAGTGGAAATGGCGTTAGCAAAACATATTATTGTAACACAATAAATCTGCTGGTACCCACACCTATTCAGGCAGTCTAAACATCTTCTCACTGTTCAGTTCAACGTAGCGGATTTATTCCTTTCACGTTTTACTGTTGGCAGGTACGAATGCAGAAATCACACAGCTGGCAGCGATATACCAAAAGAACACTTTCAACCGCTACATTCTGCCGGTCGGCGAGATAACGCCAGACGCCAGTCGGGTGACAAAGCTGACCAAAAGAGACGGCAAGCTGTGCCATGAGGGGAAACCCTTGGAGACGGTCGACATAAAGCAATGTTTGACCGAATTCAACGAGTTTCTGTCCGGTCTCGATAAACCGATGCTACTCTACGGCCACAACGCGCGGCGATTTGACTGTCCGCTTCTGGTCGCTGCCCTCTCGCGTAGCGACCTGATAAATACTTTCAGCGCGATCGTCAGCGGGTTTGGCGACTCTCTGACAGCTTTCAGAAGCGTGCTTCCCGGGCAGAAGTCATACAAACAGGAGGATCTCGCCGGGACGTTTCTGAACACAACACACGGAGCGCACGACGCGCTAGAAGATGTGCGGGCGCTTCAAGAACTCTGCCAGACGGTCGCTAACGATGAAATCATGCGTCAGCACAGCTTTGACGTAGCGGACGTGCGACGTCACTGTAGAAACCAATCCAGTAACAGACACAGAATGGCGTCGCTGGAAGGAATGATTAATGACAGCGTCATCTCTAGATACATTGCGGAGAAGATAGCTACCGCCGGCTTGACTCGCGACGATCTGGTTAGACGCTACAACTCAAGCGGTGAGGAGGGCGTCGTGCAACTGTTGACAGCGGACATCTCTGGCAAGCCAAGAGTCACCAAACACGGAAATATACTGGGGAACATTGTCGCTTATTTAAAGGAAAACGCCAAAGAAACAAAAGGATGATTGTTGCAAACCATTGTTGAGCGTATTCTTGTAATACTACTAGCGTACACTCATTCATGGAGCGACACATCAAAGCTCACCACTTATTACCATTGCATAGTAGTAGTAGACAAAGCGTAGTCTCGAGAGACGATGCTGAAGCGCCCTGTTGTCAGTTTCTGGAGATGTGGTAGCGTCCGCTATGGTTGTGTAGTCCGATTTGGGAGTGACAGTCCCTGCCGCAGCCAGAGCAGACGAAACAGGATGACAATGGCGGTGCAGCTTGTTGTTTGCGACGCATCGTCTTCTCAGCCGCATACTGGTGCCTCGTTCCATCAGCTCATCCAGTCCCTGTGTATACAGTCAGACGCCAAGCAGTGCGATTTTTGGCTGCTGTCCCCCATTCTTCAGAGCTAATGTTGTAGGCCTGTTAGTCGCCTTCAGATCGCGCTTGCAGAAGTCTTTGAACCTGAAGGCTGGGCGATCAACTGACCTCACACCAATGGTTAGTTGTCCATAGAGGAAGTTTTTTGGCAAGCAGCCGTCCACCATGCACCGTACGTGGCCCAACCAGCGGAGACGTCTCTGGCTCAGTAATGAGTACAAACTGGGGATCCTAGTACGGTCCAGTGTGTCACTGAAGGGGACACCGTCCATGTCAGGTGATAACGAAGATGCGTTAGAGGTACCGCATGTGGAGTGTATTGAGGCGGCGCTCCTGGCGCATGTAGACGACCCACGGTTCGCAGCCGTAGAGGAAGGTGTTCAGCACACATGCCTGTTAGATTCTCAACTTGGTGTTCTCAGTGAGCATATTGTTTTCTCATACTCCCAAGGTAGGTGAAGTCTACTATACCTCCAAGCTGTAGTCATTGGTGTTGATAGAGGGGACTTGGCTGGCATCCCGCGCAATGACGTTCGTCTTCTTCATGCATACTTTGATCTTAAATCCGTATCTGCTGACAATGTAATTTGCCAGTTACGCCATGCTTGACCGATGTGTCCCGGTAAAGCCGATATGCCGCTATCTAGAGACAGGCTCCCCCCACAATTTGTCCATTGTTTTGTCTTGCTCCGACAGGTAAAACGCATATATTCGATGGCCGCCACCACATATCTTAACGCGTGTAAATAACGTGATTTACATTCTCGTATACCTGGTTGGAGCGATTTGCGGGGACGGCAACTCAGACACCAAAATTCGCAGGAGGATAAATGCAGCGGCGAATGCTTGAAGCAAAATCGAAGGTGTGATGGGAGACAGGCGCATATCGCATAAACTCAAAGGAAAGACGCTGTGCTCATGTGCAATCCCGGCATACATGTATGGCCTAGAGACTACGGCACTGACAGAGAAACAACAGGAGAGTGTACAGGTTTGCGAAAACAACTGGGTCAGAATAATTGCGGGAGTGAAAAGAAGTGATCAGCGAAGAATGGAGGAGCTGAGGGAGGAGGTTGGAGTAGAAAAAGCTTTAAGAAGAAGATGGTGAAGAGTCGACTGGAGTGGGCTGGGCATGTGGAGAGAATGGGAGGAGAACGATTGGCAATGGAAGCAGATGCCCGGAGAGTGAAAGGGGAAAGGAGACGAGGACGACCTAGACTGCGATGGGAGGACTGCGCGTAAAGAAAGATTGGGAAGGATTGGGACAGAAGTGGAGACCGAGTTTTGCTCGACATGTATAGGAATAATCTGGCACATTTATTGGTTTCTCGGATTCCGTTCGACCGTGAAGCGGAGTTTCATTTGTGTATACATGCAAAACGACCAGTATGGTACCATACCATGCACCATGCAGACGGAACATGTTGACAATATATATAGCAGCAAAGAACATCTGTTGATTATTAACGTTGTAAAAGGCTGTACTAGCTGTGGGAATATGGATATTATCACACTGTACATAAAACAACTTACTTGTTGAAAGTGGCATAATCTGCTGAGAACGTGTCATTACAAAATGCTAACAAATATTTGGCCGCAACATATGGTTTATTGTGCGTCGTAAACTAGATTAGTTTTCCCAATTCCGCGACTGGCGAACGGGGAATAGTACACATTCGTGACGTCAGCCTTTCTATTAAAATGGCGCTGCCGTTACAACTTTACGTTGGCGTCTTCAACATGGTTATTGTAGTAAACTAATGGTATAATAGTCTTAAGTATAATCGCAAATTGTTTGTTTTTATTGACTTTTTAAGATACGTAGACCCAAGCAATTGCCTTTTGATTGATTTTAATATCAATCAAATAATTAATTATATTATTTATTTTTACGATGTATTAATCAATTTTATCACTATTTAATTATTCTAAACTAATGGTATAATAGTCTTAATTGTAATCGCAAATTGTTTGTTTTTATTGACTTTTTAAGAAACGTACACCCAAGCAATTGCCTATTGATTCATTTTAATATCAATCAAATAATTAATTATATTATTAATGTTTACGATGTATTAATCAATTTTATCACTATTTAATTATTCAGCCAGTCTGCAAATGTGTTACGGTGTGCGTGTGTGCGTTTATTAGTGTGCGTGCTTGCGTGCGTGCGTGCGTGCGTGACCACAATATGACAATAATGTTGAATGAAGAGGTTCATCATATGACAATTATTAAAATGATAAATAAAATCCTCAATAACCAGACGTTTAAGATTATTTTTATTAGAGTGACTATCACGGCATCACAACTTGCATGACTTGTGCACTATCCACGCTTTCTAACTTTATCCAACTTTGCTGGCACTTATGTATTGCATGATTTGATCAATTGCATTTAGTAATATATTTGGGTGATAAAGTGTCAAATAAGATGGTGCGTTTGTGTGCCTGTCCTTGGGGCCATACTAAGCTAAGATGTCATTCAGCCAGACCCGTAGGTAGGAAGTTAAGCATGTAATGGCAACAACTGTGTATGGAGGAGCACCAAGTAAACGTAAAGGTAAGTGTTCTTTTATATAACGCAGTTTCCAAAGCTCAAAGCGCCTTGCATGTTACTCCCTGACCGATCTGTTCAATCGAACATCTCGACTTCTGTGGAAAGCATCCAGCCACGCTGCAATTTATGCGCGAACACTGGTCGTATACAAATATCCTCCACTATCTATAGCCAGGTACTCGTTTATACAGCTGAGTGAACTGGATGGAGCAACTTAGAGTGAACGAACTTTCCCAATGTTCGACGGTATCACAGGGTCTGAACCCGGGTTCTCTCGGTCGAGAGTCCGAAGCTATAGCCACTGCAATTGGTATAGGTGTCTGCACCATAACACACTTTTGGAAGTTGGTGTACCAAAAAAAGCGTTTTGAAAGGTTTAGGGACTTAAGTATTACGTTCTCTGAACCGAGTGTTAAGTTCCGTCAGAGTACAATGAGTGATGGCGACGTACAGCTACGTCATTTCGGATGTCATCGGTCTGACAAACTGTTATTTCCACGTATGTCATTCACTCACCCAATCACTCACGAACTCACTCATTCTCTCACTCACTCATTATGAGACGTATATCACTTCAATGCACAGGCTTAGTCCGTCTTCAAGACTGGCAGATAACTGGCCAAGACGAGTAATTACAACTGATAATGCTGCATACGTTTGGATCGTTCTCCACGGTCCTTCGCCGTGTTTACTTGATGTGACCAAAGATGTATTAAGGTATTACGAGTAAGACCTGTCAGTCGCCAGCCTCTCCTATTGGATAGCGTCGTCCCATTGCTGAGTAGTGGCGCCCCTAGTAGCTGGATTACAAGTCCGTCTTATGTTGTATGGGCGTATTATTAAATAGTCGTTGAACACATCAGAATTACAGCTTTGATACCAACTATTTTGTGCTAGGATGAAGACTAAAATTAAATTGTTCAATAATACGGAAATAAGAGTCATTGGAAATAATAGTTTTATTACGTGTAAATAAAAATTTAGGCATACTAAAATTTAATTGAACTCCCTAACTGGATTAAACCAGCGTAATAAGTAGAGTGTATAAAGAATGAAGAGCAAGCAGTTAAGGAATTCAACAATCAAATGTTGGCGATCTGTTTGGCGGTAGTACGGCTACGCCTACGCCACGGTAAGTAGAACTGTTGAGCGAGTTGCTTATGCGTTCGCCAAGCTACTGCCGCGTTATGTTCGCTTCCACGGCGTAGGAGAGACCGAAGTAAAGAAAGTCCAATTTCACAACATTGCAAACTTCCCGAAAGTGATCGGCTGCGTCGACTGTACACATGTTAAAATCGCAACACCGTCGGTCAACGAACATGAATACGTCAATCGAAAAACGACCACACCGTAAATGTTCAACTGATTTGTGATGCCGACGCCATGATAATGATTATGAACAGTGTTTTGAGGTGGCCGGGATCAGTGCACGACGCACGCATTCTGAGGGAGTATCCCGTCTTCGAAATGTTCGAAACAGTAACCCGGCCACTGGAAGGATACATCCTCGGCGACAGTGGATACATGCTCCGCGACTGGCTGCCGACGCCGTATATCCACGTCGCGAATGCAGCGCAGCAACGGTACAACGACAGCCACTGTGCGACCCGTTGTATTATAAAGAGATGCAATGGAATTCTGAAGAAAAGATGGCACTGCCTACACACTGGTCTAAGGTACGCTTGTTTCTGCTGCTTTTTGATTTGCTGAATTTCACATTAGATACGTCATTAGTCTGCAATATAGGTCACTTGGGGCAAAGGACGCATATTAACTTGCAACAAAGAACTTTATTTGTTTCAAATTGAAACAAGGCCTCGCGATGACGGTGTTGTAAACATCTGCATTATTTAAATCTATCGGACTGTGAAATTATTGTAACGATACTATATATGCAATAATGGTTTAATTAAAAAGCCAACGAACAACATGTAATTCACACCAGCAACACGACTTCTCCCCTGCGTCCGTCGACGTCGTTACCCCTCTACCGCGTTGGAGTCCGTAGAGGTGTCACTGCAGATATGGTGGGGGTCAACACCACAGGGCCACTAGGCCTATATTTTTTGTTATAACTACAACTACGTAGCATGGTATAGTTGTGAGGAGGTGCATTCTATACATACAACTACACCACCTTCATAAAAAACTACACCCACCCAGTGACATCTCTAACTCCTTGACGCTCCTCCAAAAAACTTCCAACCCGTATGCTTGGTCTGGTCAAACGGAACTATTAATTTTTGTCTCAGCGAGTGGATGCAAAAAGAGTGCTGCACTCCAACCCATATGGACTTCGGCTGTAAAGCATTACGAGTGTAATGTATGAAAACAAGACGAGGTGAAAGAAATCAGTATAGTATACTTTCGTACATGCACATAACTACATAGATCATTATTGCCTGTCTTCATTCATGATTATACCTAACGATTATTGCATGTTGCGCCTCTGAGCTCAGAATACTGGGGGTACAAGCGCTTTAGAAGTTCATTATTATTATTAGAATACTTTCCGTTAGTCCAAACGCAGAACTGTTGTACTTAATATTAAATTTTGAAGATGCTACGACCTTTAAACTTGTTTAATGTTGCTAGAGAAATTGACTAATATATTTATTATAGTAAACTTATTTTGTCACTGGATCGAAACTGGCTTTTATTCACCATTGTGTGTCACATTACATTTTCTCTTAGGTACGAGCCAGCAAAGGCAGGCCAGATTATTATGTGCTGCATTGTGCTACACAACATCGCCGTCAGCCTGAAGGTACCGGTTCCCGAACAGCCTGATGATGACCACAACGACGGTGACAACGATAATGACAACGGAGGTGCTCCCACAGTATCAGGCAGAGCGACACGAGACAGACTGGTACAGCGGTACTTCAGCGGGTACTGAAATTTATTAATTGGTTAAGATGCTTTTAAGCTTAAAGTATGTCTTGCAATGAATAAATACAGTTATGAAAATAAATCAACATGTTGGCCTGACAGTAACTTTGGCAATGGCATAACAAAACACTTCAAGCAAATAGCCGACGACAACAGCCACATGCTAGTTACATAATACATCGGAATATAAAGCATTCTTTCAAGAAATGCATGGACAAATATTATCCCTTATCACTGGCTTATAATAAAATACTCCAACAGTAATACCCATAAAGAAATTGAATAGACACAGAAAGAGACTGCCATTCTACAGACGCAATGTTTTTTCAGTCGTCTGATGCCATGTCTGATTCTCCCGACGCACGCTCAAGCGAGTCAAGCACTTTGGGCGGTATTCCCATTTGAAGTTCAAGTTTCCAAACTAAAAGCGTCTCCTTGTAGTACTGCAGCTCAGTCAACTAGTTGTCCATTTACATCTTTTTCAGTTCACATTGCAATTTCTTAACCTCAAGTTTCAGTTTCTCTCTCTCTTCCAAAACAAGTTGGTGGTATTCATCGTCCACCTTACGTTTCTTGTGTTTCAGATGACTGTTGGAGCCACCGTGAAGGGTAACAAGCGGTCGCTGAGCTGATGTTGACGCCACCACCTCGCCAGCAGTTGATGGATATTGTATTGTAGCGTGGTCCATTCGCTTGGGCAGTTTCTCTCACCGTACCCGTATTAGTAGTAAAGGAGGTGGTGTACGAGTTACGGATGAGTATGAGTAGTGCAAGTGCAAAGTACCCGGATGTAGGTCAAGGTCAAATTTCAAGGTCAAATGACCGGATGTAGGTCAAGGTCAAACTGAACTACACCATGGCAGTCGGGTAACTTCCGGTGCAACGTCACTTCCGAAAGTTGGGGTTAACTTAGCAAAAATTTAAACAACCACAAGGTGGTTGTATAAATTTTCGCGAGGTTAACCCCAACTTTTTTCCTCTATCTGACCTAATTATATATTTTTACCCACTAGATGGCGCTATCATGTGACGTAGTGCTCCGATTATCCACTAGGGGGCGCTACGCCGGAAGTGACGTCGCACCGGAAGTTACTTGACTGTCATGGCGGACTCTACGCTTCCGCTATTCCCAACGAATATGAACTACACAGATACATAACTGGCTAACATCTCTGTACTGAACTACACACATACGTAACTGCACACAGACATAAGTGGTTAACATCTCTGTACTGAACTACACACATACATAACCGACATTAGTAAGGTTCCCAACATATGCTTTGCATTACACTATGAAAAAGACACAGAATGAGGTTTGCACCTTTTATTCGTGTACAACACAAACGTATTTACATGTCACGCTCCATAACTACAAGAACCAGAGACTAGACATTGATACAGAGTCTTGCAAAGTTTAATTGTGTACAAGACAATACCACACCTCACTACTTCAGTCTTGCCTGCCATACGGCGAGGAGCCCTTGTGGGTCCAACAAAGTTGGTTCGGATACTTGGTTGCGGTATTGTTCCAGACAGTCAACCAGTCTTTAATCAACTTCATCCTCCATTAGTGTCAGAACCATTTGTTTCATAGTGTTTCGCCACAGTTTCGAAACGGCGTCTTGGAACCAATACTTGATACTACACATTGATAGTGTCGTCTTGAGTGTTCAGCTTTGCACACCTTGATTATGGAGCTAATTTTGACGCTAAGCCTAATTCTAACCCTAACGCTGCCCGAAATCCTAACCTTAACCCTAACCCCAACCCTAATCCTAATGCTAACCCAACAATTATGACATTGGTCACGTGAGTAGAAGTTGTAACGTCTTCAAGAGCGGTCGTTGTTGCATTGGAACCATCGATAGAAGTTGTCACATCGGTCGTATAGGTTGAAGTTGCGACATCGACGGGAGCGGAAGTTGTCACATCGATCGTATCGGCAGAAGTTGGGACATCGACAGGAGCGGAAGTTGGTACATCGCAGAGCCTAGTGTACCAGATGTTCTCGCCCTCTGGTTCCGTCGGCACGGAAGGACGGTTGGTCACCGGCATGATGGGTCGGTTCGTTGGCTCGTTCTCATCGCTCGAGTCTGCCTCATCGCAAGGTCGGTAATAAGGTGTCTTCAACATGATGTTAGGCGTGATGGTATCGTAATACGAATGACGAGCCAATTGACAAAACACAGCGCTTATATAGTTAGTGAATGTGCCGAAAGGTCACGTGGTCGTGTCGAACGAGCACGGACTGTAGAGTAGAAAGTACACATTCACGGGCTGTAGAGTAGATCAGACTTGTACAGCGAATACCAGTTCAAACCAGTTTACAAACAGGCAACCATCTGAAGTAAGTTCAACTCTACTATGTAAAGACTGTCGTCGTTTTTCCTTGCACAGCTTGGGTGTATTCTGCAATGGAGACTTTCGCTTGGTGGATCAATATTTGTCGCGACGGCAGGAGAAGAGGCAGAAGTAGCGACAGTTGCTGCAATGCACTCTTTTTCTTGTCGCTGAAACAGTGACGAGATGAGTTTAATAATGAATGGTCAACTGGTATGTATAACAAAAAATATAATATTATGTTCTTTTGAAAATGTTCTAACAAAATTACATGAATAGCATTTGAACACTGAAAAATTGAAGCTTACTGTTATCTCTTCAAGTTGTTCTTCAAGTTGTTGTTTACGTCGCCGCTGTTTATCTTGTTTCCTTTGGCAGCAGCCCTACTTCACATGAGCGGGCCAATTAGCTTTATACTTGAAGGTACTGCCACACATAGAGCAAGTATAACGAGGCAAAAGCTTCTGACGCTTCGTCGGAGGTGATGGCGTCAGGTTGATGATTGGGTTGATTGACGGTGCAAGTGACAGAGACGAAATTGGTTTGGTCGTCCAACTGGTCGTCGAACTGGTCGTTGAAATAGTCGTTGGCTGATGGTCCGGGTTGCTTGACGGGGTCGAGAGATCGAGTGGGCCCGTAGCCGGAGAAGGATAGCTTCAAACCTGCGTCTAACAAAACACACAACCAGTCTTTCATCACTGCAGTCGAATTAATGGCCTCCACAGCCTCGTCAAAGTGCATATAAATTAGAATGTCATCAGGTAACATACAATCGTGATGAAATTGACTAGGATCGTCTATCTCGCAAGCGAGACACTGTCGTCTCGAGAGTTCAACGACGGCACATGCTATATGACGTGCAATCGTCTTCTTCATTTCCGTCGCAGGAAACTCAAGCGTAAAGTTCGGACCAGTGGCGACAGGAGCGGCGGTTGTCACATTGGTTACTTGAGTAGAAATTGTGACATCGTCAGGAGCAGAAGTTGTCATATCGGCCGTGTCGGCGGAAGTTGTCACATCGGCAGGGATGACAGCAGACAGAGGCTGAAACAGGATACGGAGCCTAGTGTATCACCTCCACGTCAGTGTTGTTGATGTTTGTGTAAGTATCTCGTCGAGTTTTCTTTATGGTGAAAGACACACGAGTTCCCGTCAGTGAGTTCAGTTTGTAAGTCTGCATCGTTTCGTCCATAACAGCAAACGTCTCGGCATTCACGTCTAGGAGAAGAGCCATACACTGGTCGAATAAAGTCAACCATATAGATCGACCCGTCGCTGTCTCGACAAAGCACATGCGCACCACGAAATCCATGTCAGAGGCAACGTAACCGTGTCGTTCGCATTGCAAATGTCCCCTATCGTCGGTAATCATACGCTTCTTGCAATACCTGCACCCGATGTAGAAGGGAGTATGCTGGCGTACTTTGTCAATGAGGAGACCTCTGATCTTGATAACGGCGTCGGCGCTTACCGTTGTTTCTAGAGCTGAGATGTCCACTTCGTCCACGACGTCTGGTTCCGACGGCCCGGGGGGACGGTTGATCACCAGCATGATGGGTCGGCTTGTCGGCTCGTCCTCGTCGCTCGAGTCTGCCGCATTGCGAGGTCGGTAGTAGGGTGTCTTCAACATGATGATGATGTTAGCCGTGCTGTTGTCGTGATATGAATGACGGTTCGACTAGTAGAGCTCCGCGCTTATATAGTAGTTAGAAAATGTGCCGAAAAGTCACGTGGGCGTGCCGAAAGATCACGGATTGTAGAGTAGAAAATTCAAAAGCACGGACTGCTGAGTAGAAATTACACAAGTGCGGACTGCAGAGTAGTTATTTAGTTCACCACTTATCTAACAGGGGTGCTTTCAGTTGATGATTATATATCCACCAGGAGTAAGCACTCGATAAAAACAAGAGACACGAATTTTTGCAGAACTCATGTGGTTCGCTCACTTGTCCACTAGGGGATGATGTTTGTAATGATGTTTGTAGTTCGTGATCTATCCGTCAGGGGGCTCCATTGCTCGCAAACGTGCAAGAGACACGAATTTGGGCAGTATACCTACATTTAGTTTATAAAAATTCCGATAGGTGGCACCACTTGTAGTTCACTACTTATCCGCCAGGGAAATTCAGTTCCAATTTTTTTTCCTAGGTGGTGCTATTTTAGTTCCTTAATATTCCGCTAGGGGGTGCAATTTCAGTTCACGAATTGAACTTAGTTCAATGGCGCTGCTTGACTTTGACCTACATCCAGTCACTTTACTTTGACCTTGACCTACATCCGGTCATTCGACCTTGGACTTTGACCTTGACCTACATCCGGGTACTTTGCACTTGCACTACTCATACTCATCCGTAACTCGTTCACCACCTCCTTTACTACTAATACGGGTACGGTGAGAGAAACTGCCCAAGCGAATGGACCACGCTACAATACAATACCCATCAACTGCTGGCGAGGTGGTGGCGTCAACATCAGCTCAGCGACCGCTTGTTACCCTTCACGGTGGCTCCAACAGTCATCTGAAACACAAGAAACGTAAGGTGGACGATGAATACCACTAACTTGTTTTGGAAGAGAGAGAGAAACTGAAACTTGTGGTTAAGAAATTGCAATGTGAACTGAAAAAGATGTAAATGGACATCTAGTTGACTGAGCTGCAGTACTACAAGGAGACGCTTTTAGTTTGGAAACTTGAACTTCAAATGGGAATACCGCCCAAAGTGCTTGACTCGCTTGAGCGTGCGTCGGGAGAATCAGACATGGCATCAGACGACTGAAAAAACATTGTGTCTGTAGAAAGGCAGTCTCTTTCTGTGTCTATTCAATTTCTTTATGGGTATTACTGTTGGAGTATTTTATTATAAGCCAGTGATAAGGGATAATATTAGTCCATGCATTTCTTGAAAGAATGCTTTATATTCCGATGTATTATGTAACTAGCATGTGGCTGTTGTCGTCGGCTATTTGCTTGAAGTGTTTTGTTATGCCATTGTCAAAGATACTGTCAGGCCAACATGTTGATTTATTTTCATAACTGTATTTATTCATTGCAAGACATACTTTAAGCTTAAAAGCATCTTAACCAATTAATAAATTTCACCGCTGTACCAGTCTGTCTCGTGTCGCTCTGCCTGATACTGTGGGAGCACCTCCGTTGTCATTATCGTTGTCACCGTCGTTGTGGTCATCATCAGGCTGTTCGGGAACCGGTACCTTCAGGCTGACGGCGATGTTGTGTAGCACAATGCAGCACATAATAATCTGGCCTGCCTTTGCTGGCTCGTACCTAAGAGAAAATGTAATGTGACACACAATGGTGAATAAAAGCCAGTTTCGATCCAGTGACAAAATAAGTTTACTATAATAAATATATTAGTCAATTTCTCTAGCAACATTAAACAAGTTTAAAGGTCGTAGCATCTTCAAAATTTAATATTAAGTACAATAGTTCTGCGTTTGGACTACCGGAAAGTATTCTAATAATAATAATGAACTTCTAAACCGCTTGTACCCCCAGTAATCTGAGCTCAGAGGCGCAACATGCAATAATCGTTAGGTATAATCATGAATGAAGACAGGCAATAATGATCTATGTAGTTATGTGCATGTACGAAAGTATACTATACTGATTTCTTTCACCTCGTCTTGTTTTCATACATTACACTCGTAATGCTTTACAGCCGAAGTCCATATGGGTTGGAGTGCAGCACTCTTTTTGCATCCACTCGCTGAGACAAAATTAATAGTTCCGTTTGACCAGACCAAGCATACGGGTTGGAAGTTTTTTGGAGGAGCGTCAAGGAGTTAGATATGTCACTGGGTGGGTGTAGTTTTTTATGAAGGTGGTGTAGTTGTATGTATAGAATGCACCTCCTCACAACTATACCATGCTACGTAGTTGTAGTTATAACAAAAAATATAGGCCTAGTGGCCCTGTGGTGTTGACCCCACCGTATTTGCAGTGACACCTCTATGGACTCCAACGCGGTAGAGGGGTAACGACGTCGACGGACGCAGGGGAGAAGTCGTGTTGCTGGTGTGAATTACATGTTGTTCGTTGGCTTTTTAATTAAACCATTATTGTATATATAGTATCGTTACAATAATTTCACAGTCCGATAGATTTAAATAATGCAGATGTTTACATCACCGTCATCGCGAGGCCTTGTTTCAATTTGAAACAAATAAAGTTCTTTGTTGCAAGTTAATATGCGTCCTTTGCCCCAAGTGACCTATATTGCAGACTAATGACGTATCTAATGTGAAATTCAGCAAATCAAAAAGCAGCAGAAACAAGCGTACCTTAGACCAGTGTGTAGGCAGTGCCATCTTTTCTTCAGAATTCCATTGCATCTCTTTATAATACAACGGGTCGCACAGTGGCTGACGTTGTACCGTTGCTGCGCTGCATTCGCGACGTGGATATACGGCGTCGGCAGCCAGTCGCGGAGCATGTATCCACTGTCGCCGAGGACGTATCCTTCCAGTGGCCGGGTTACTGTTTCGAACATTTCGAAGACGGGACCCTCCTGTTAAGTGCGTCGTGCACTGATCCCGGCCACCTCGCAACACTGTTCATAATCATTATCATGGCGTCGACATCACAAATCAGTTGAACATTTACGGTGTGGTCGTTTTTCGATTGACGTATTCATGTTCGTTGACCGACGGTGTTGCGATTTTAACATGTGTACAGTCGACGCAGCTGATCACTTTCGGGAAGTTTGCAATGTTGTGAAATTGGACTTTCATTACTTCGGTCTCTCCTACGCCGTGGAAGCGGACATAATGCGGCAGTAGCTTGGCGAACGCATAAGCAACTCGCTCAACAGTTCTACTCACCGTGGCGTAGGCGTAGCCTTACTACCGCCAAACAGATCGCCAACATTTGATTGTTGAATTCCTTACCTGCTTGCTCTTCATTCTTTATACACACTACTTATTACGCTGGTTTAATCCAGTTAGGGAGTTCAATTAAATTTTTGTATGCCTAAATTTTTATTTACACGTAATAAAACTATTATTTCCAATGACTCTTATTTCCGTATTATTGAACAATTTAATTTTAGTCTTCATCCTAGCACAAAATAGTTGGTATCAAAGCTGTAATTCTGATGTGTTCAACGACTATTTAATAATACGCCCATACAACATAAGACGGACTTGTAATCCAGCTACTAGGGGCGCCACTACTCAGCAATGGGACGACGCTATCCAATAGGAGAGGCTGGCGACTGACAGGTCTTACTCGTAATACCTTAATACATCTTTGGTCACATCAAGTAAACACGGCGAAGGACCGTGGAGAACGATCCAAACGTATGCAGCATTATCAGTTGTAATTACTCGTCTTGGCCAGTTATCTGCCAGTCTTGAAGACGGACTAAGCCTGTGCATTGAAGTGATATACGTCTCATAATGAGTGAGTGAGAGAATGAGTGAGTTCGTGAGTGATTGGGTGAGTGAATGACATACGTGGAAATAACAGTTTGTCAGACCGATGACATCCGAAATGACGTAGCTGTACGTCGCCATCACTCATTGTACTCTGACGGAACTTAACACTCGGTTCAGAGAACGTAATACTTAAGTCCCTAAACCTTTCAAAACGCTTTTTTTGGTACACCAACTTCCAAAAGTGTGTTATGGTGCAGACACCTATACCAATTGCAGTGGCTATAGCTTCGGACTCTCGACCGAGAGAACCCGGGTTCAGACCCTGTGATACCGTCGAACATTGGGAAAGTTCGTTCACTCTAAGTTGCTCCATCCAGTTCACTCAGCTGTATAAACGAGTACCTGGCTATAGATAGTGGAGGATATTTGTATACGACCAGTGTTCGCGCATAAATTGCAGCGTGGCTGGATGCTTTCCACAGAAGTCGAGATGTTCGATTGAACAGATCGGTCAGGGAGTAACATGCAAGGCGCTTTGAGCTTTGGAAACTGCGTTATATAAAAGAACACTTACCTTTACGTTTACTTGGTGCTCCTCCATACACAGTTGTTGCCATTACATGCTTAACTTCCTACCTACGGGTCTGGCTGAATGACATCTTAGCTTAGTATGGCCCCAAGGACAGGCACACAAACGCACCATCTTATTTGACACTTTATCACCCAAATATATTACTAAATGCAATTGATCAAATCATGCAATACATAAGTGCCAGCAAAGTTGGATAAAGTTAGAAAGCGTGGATAGTGCACAAGTCATGCAAGTTGTGATGCCGTGATAGTCACTCTAATAAAAATAATCTTAAACGTCTGGTTATTGAGGATTTTATTTATCATTTTAATAATGGTCATATGATGAACCTCTTCATTCAACATTATTGTCATATTGTGGTCACACACGCACGCACACTAATAAACGCACACACGCACACCGTAACACATTTGCAGACTGGCTGAATAATTAAATAGTGATAAAATTGATTAATAAATCGTAAACATTAATAATATAATTAATTATTTGATTGATATTAAAATGAATCAAAAGGCAATTGCTTGGGTGTACGTTTCTTAAAAAGTCAATAAAAACAAACAATTTGCGATTACAATTAAGACTATTATATCATTAGTTTAGAATAATTAAATAGTGATAAAATTGATTAATACATCGTAAAATAAATAATATAATTAATTATTTGATTGATATTAAAATCAATCAAAAGGCAATTGCTTGGGTCTACGTATCTTAAAATGTCAATAAAAACAAACAATTTGCGATTATACTTAAGACTATTATACCATTAGTTTACAACAATAACCATGTTGAAGACGCCAACGTAAAGTTGTAACGGCAGCGCCATTTTCATAGAAAGGCTGACGTCACGAATGTGTACTCTTCCCCGCTCGCCAGTTGCGGAATTGGGAAAACTAATCTACTTTACGACGCACAATAAACCATATGTTGCGGCCAAATATTTGCTAGCATTTTGTAATGACACGTTCTCAGCAGATTATGCCACTTTCAACATGTAAGTTGTTTTATGTACAGTGTGGTAATATCCATATTCCCACAGCTAGTACAGCCTTTTACAACGTTAATAATCAACACATGTTCTTTGCTGCTATATAACTTGTCAACATGTTCCGTCTGCATGGTGCATGGTATGGTACCATACTGGTCGTTTTACATGTATACAAAACTGAAACTCCGCTTCACGGTCGAACGGAATCCGAGAAACCAATAAATATGCCAGGTTATTCTTATACATGTCGAACAAAATTCGGTCTCCACTCCTGTCCCAATCCTTCCAAATCTTTCTTTACGCGCAGTCCTCCCATCGCAGTCTAGGTCGTCCTCGTCTCCTTTCCCCTTTCACTCTCCGGGCATCTGCTTCCTTTGCCAACCGTTCTCCTCCCATTCTCTCCACATACCCAGCCCACTCCAGTCGACTCTTCACCATCTTCTTCTTAAAGTTTTTTCTACTCCAACCTCCTCCCTCAGCTCCTCCATTCTTCGCTGATCACTTCTTTCCACTCCCGCAATTATTCTGACCCAGTTGTTTTCGCAAACCTGTACACTCTCCTGTTGTTTCTTTGTCAGTGCCATAGTCTCTAGGCCATACGTGTATGCCCCTGTCTCCCATCACACCTTCGACTTTGCTCCAAGCATTCGCCCCTGCATTTATCCTCCTGCGAATTTCGGTGTCTGAGTTGCCGTCCCCGCAAATCGCTCCAACCAGGTATACGAGAATGTAAATCACGTTATTTACACGCGTTAAGTTACGTGGTGGCTGCCATCGAATATAATGCGTTTTACCTGTCGGAGCAAGACAAAAACAATGGATTAATTGTGGGGGAGCCTGTCTCTAGATAGCGGCACATCGGCTTTACCGGGACACATCGGTCAAGCATGGCGTAACTGGCAAATTACATGGTCAGCGGATACGGATTTAAGATCAAAGTATGCATGAAGAAGACGAACGTCATTGCGCGGGATGCCAGCCAAGTCCCCTCTATCAAGATCAATGACTACAGCTTGGAGGTATAGTAGACTTCATCATATTTAGGAGCATCGTAAAAGCCGCAGTCACTACGGCCAATCTGACAAAAAGAGTTTGGGAAAACAAGATGCTCACTGAGAACACCGAGATGAGAGTCTACCAGGCTTGTTTGCTGAACACCTTCCTCTACGGCTGCGAACCGTGGATCACCGACATGCGCCAGGAACGTCGCCTCAATACATTCCACATGCGGTACCTCTAACGCATCTTCGTTATCACCTGACATGGACCGTGTCCCCTTCAGTGACACACTGGACCGTACTAGGATCCCCAGCATTTAATCATTACTGAGCCAGAGACGTCTCCGCTGGCTGGGCCACGTACGGCGCATGGTGGACGGCTGCTTCCCGAAAAAAATTCCACTATGGACAACTCACCACTAGTGTGAGATCAGTTGGTCGCCCAGCCTTCAGCTTCAACCACGTCTGCAAGCGCGATCTGAAGGCCTACAACATTAGCTCTGAAGACTGGGGGGCTGCAGCCGAAAATCGCACTGCTTGGCGTCGGACCGTATACACAGGGACTGGATGAGCTGATGGAACGAGACACCAGCATGCAGCTGAGAAGCCGATGCGGCGCAAACAACAAGCTACACCGCCATTGTCATCCTGTTTCGTCTGCTCTGGTTGCGGCAGCGACTGTCACTCCCAAATCGGACTGCACAGCCATAGCGGGCGCTACCACATCTGCAGAAACTGACAACAGGGCGCATCAGCGTCGTCTCTCGAGACTACGCTTTACCTCCACGAATGAGTGTACGCTAGTATGACAAGAATACGCTCAACAATGGTTTGCAATAATCATCCTTTTGTTTCTTTGGCGTTTTCCTTTAAATAAGCGACACTGTTCCGCAGTATATTTCCGTGTTTTGTGACTCTTGGCTTGCCAGAGATGTCCGCTATCAAAAGTTGCACGACGCCCCCCTCACCGCTTAAGTTGTAGCGTCTAACCAGATCGTCGCGAGTCAAGCCGGCGGTAGCTATCTTCTTCGCTATATCTCTAGAGATGACGCACGCTGTCTTTAATCATTCCTTCCAGCGACGCCATTCTGTGTCTGTTGCTGGATTGGTTTCTAGAGTGATGTCGCACGTCCGCTACGTCAAAGCTGTGCTGACGCATGATTTCATCGTTAGCGACCGTCTGCCAGAGTTCTTGAAGCGCCCGCACATCTTCCAGCGCGTCGTGCGCTCCGTATGTTGTGTTCAGAAACGCCCCGACGAGATCCTACTGTTTGTATGACTTCTGCCCGGGAACCCGCTTCTGAAAGCTGTCAGAGAGTCGCCAAAGCGGCTGACGATCGCGCTGAAAGTATTGATCAGGTCGCTATGCGAGAGGGCAGCGACCAGAAGCGGACAGTCGAATCGCCGCGCGTTGTGACCGTAGAGTAGCATCGGTTTATCGAGACCGGACAGAAACTCGTTGAATTCGGTCAAACATTGCTTTATGTCGACCGCCTCCACGGGTTTCTCCTCATGGTACAGCTTGCCATCTCTCTTGGTCAGCTTTGTCACCCCACTGGCGTCTGGAGTTATCTCGCCGACCGGCAGAATGTAGCAGTTGAAAGTGTTCTTTTGGTATATCGCTGCCAGCTGTGTGATTTCCTCATTCGTACCTGCCAACAGTAAAACGTGAAAGGACCAAATTGGCTACAGTCAGAAGTGATTTAGACTGACTGGGTAGTTGTGGGCTCCATCAGATCTATTGTGTTACAATAGTATGTTTTGCTAATGCTATTTCCATTAATCTCGTCACCAGTCCTTACCATTCGATGCCGTTTCCACTACTCTCGTCACCAGTCCTTGTCATTCGATGCCATTTCTACTACTCTCGTCACCAGTCCTTGCCATTCGATGCGATTGAGAGTACGCAGCGTTTTGAAGTGCTTGGAATTGTGTTTTTCAATCCCAACATCGTTTAAGTCCTTGTTCAACGTCGTCGGCGCTGTCCTCGTGCACTCTTAGAAATTACCGTATAATTAACGGTATCTCCCCGTAAAATGGAATTACGGTACATCTGCTTTAATACAAGTACGACATCTATCGTGGTAATTTTAATAAGTAATATATCGTTTCCTGTGTCATAGCAATGGATGAACGTTTATCAAAAGTAATAGTAATTGATCCAAAAGTAATCGATAATAGTTTAATTACCCTATTTGTTACATCTATTGCTGCAAATACAAAAAAAAATTATATATATATATTTTGGTTTGTTTGCACGTTGTTCCAAACGTGTATGTGGTAACAGCAAGGTATGTGTACACAATGTACACACAATTACTGAGTCTGTATTTACATAACAGGAGAAGATCAGTGTGCTAATAATTTGATAGTTTCAGCGAATATCTGCTCGGTGAAAGAATGCAGGATTAGCAAGGCAGTAACTAATTGTTGGGATGCACTATTGGAGAGGCTAATAATGGATTCAGCACATTCCTAACTTACACAACGGAAGCTGCATCCTGGTCTTGAATTCAAGGAAGTTCATCACACCCAAGCATAGGTCGTTTTGAGTCACCCACAAGAACTGGCCAACAAGAATCCGTCCATTTAACAATCTAATAATAATAATAGTAATAAATATCCCTGTAAAAGTTTGGTTTTAATGTATTAGTAATAGCAATATTAAGAAATACTACATAGTTTGTAATAGAACCCAAGCCTGCCTATGATATCACAAGTACGTTAGGCGCTCTGTCCCAAGGGTGTCAAACCTCAGTATTAGCTTTCTGGTGACCTTATTACAGTGTCCTTTGGTCGTTTTAAACACAGTGCACGACAAGGCCCACAGTCTCTGCTGGAGAGGGGTGAATGTTTAATGGTTGTGTCATTCACCAAGCACCAGTGTTAAGGGAATTTATTCATGCTAGGGGGCCAGTACAGGGTATCCTGTTTGTGTACCCTACCCGGGTGGTTCGCCTATGCTGCGGAGTTAATTTGACGTGTCCCTTAAACACCTCCTCAGCTTTTGGGGCTATCTAAATAGTTCATTTAAAGGTCACGGTTTTTTTGCATTTATGCAGCTACAGCAATAGCCTTGCCAGGGGAATCAAGGAATACGTAGGATGCATTTTGTAGATAAATCCAAATTTTTCAAGCTGTTTTGGCCAAATTGTTTGATAGTTTGTTTAATGCGGTGGGGTGATCACAGTGGTTTTGGTGACCTTATGGCGAATTAGCCCCACCTTGCTAAGTAGAATTTGTGTTTTTGGTGGGGAATGTATGTATTCTTGACATCTTATGTTTATACATGTAGTGGTTTTTAGTCCATTACAAGATAGAGACGAATCATGTATATTGTTAGTGTCAAGATTGTAGGAATGTGGGATCTGAGAAACCGGAAGTGTGACATTGTACAAGGGTTCAGTGTCATATCAGGTTTGGATTTTAGAGCTCACATTCCTATTAATGTCATTCCCAAATTGGCTGCACGATAAGCAGTCCAACTTCAATAAATAAACGTAATTCATTTGGCCAATTTCAATTCTCTGCTACATTGGACTTGTGTTGTTCATTGCATAAATGAATTTATGCAAATCAACAAGTTGCATAATAGATTTTATGCAATGAGCAGAGCAAGTCTTCGGCAGGCTCTGGCCTGTGTGCTTGAGCCAACGACAGCTCCTGGATTATCTCACTAGATCACATCATCCCGTAAGATAATCCACCAATCACAGCACTGGATTAGTCCAGATGTCTTATCACTCCGGTCAAGCAGTTACCCAGTGGTAGACGTGTTTTAAATTCACTGATAATTTGAAATCCGCCCTCCTCCCCACCTTTCTTCCTTTCATTGAACGTGTAGGTAATAAATACTACTGTACATCGTTGGTAGAAAAGGAAGTTGGAAAATGTCAAAAAGCTTTCCCCACATTTCTTTGCAATATAGATGAACATGGGGGTTTATCCTCTATTAGTTTGTGTTCATGGGGTTTTGGTGCACTAACAGGCTTCCTCTTTTTCCATCGATAATTGGAATTAGGTTTATATAGGTTAGGCGAATTAACCCCACCTTGCTAAGTAGAATTTGTGTTTTTGGTGGGGAAGGCGAATTAGCCCCACCTTGCTAAGTAGAATTTGTGTTTTTGGTGTGGAATGTATGTATTCTTGACATCTTATGTTTATACATGTAGTGGTTTTTAGACCATTACAAGATAGAGACGAATCATGTATATTGTTATTGTCAAGATTGTAGGAATGTGGGATCTGAGAAACCGGAAGGGTGACATTGTATAAGGGTTCAGTGTCATATCAGGTTTGGATTTTAGAGCTCACATTCCTATTAATGTCATTCCCAAATTGGCTGCACGATAAGCAGTCCAACTTCAATAAATAAACGTCATTCATTTGGCCAATTTCAATTCTCTGCTACATTGGACTTGTGTTGTTCATTGCATATATATATATATATATATATATATATATATATAGATGCAATATATATATGTATATATAGTGCAGTCCATGTGCAATGTTTTCTTTATATAGGGCAAGGTCAGAGATGTTCTGTCTACCATTACATTAAAAATACCATACGCCATAAATATTATATATTCTACACTGCAATTTCATATAAAATACGGTACATCGAAACAATTCTACCGTATAAACAACAGTACAATTCCGCATAAAACACGGTACATCGTACACATTCTACCGTATATTCTACAGCACAATTTCGTAAAAATACGGTACGCCGTAAATATGTTAACGTATATTCTACAGTATTATTCCGTAAAAAATACGATACACCATAAATCATATACCGTTAAAGTTACGGTACTCCGTTGGCACCCATGCTGCCAGTCATTTTACCTTAATTTTTACGGTACATTTCTAAGAGTGTGGTCATCCGCGAAAACTGCTCTTATTATATTTGAAGTACTCATCAATGGCAGGTTTGTAGCAGACATAACACAAAGCCGATCAGTCACCATCGTCTCTCCGGACTAACCGGCAGATCAGTTGGCAATGGCACCGATGATGCAAATACCTGTGACGAATTTGTAATGGATCTTTGTAATCAGAAAGAAGGGATAAAGACAGGGTAGCAATACGGACGGGGATGATATGTAGGACAGTGGAGAGTAGTAACAGACTGTTGCTGTACATGTAGAATGATCGTTGTTGTAGTTATGAATTACCAGGAAAAACAAGAGGAACTTGCAAACGGCAAAAGACATAAAAATGTATGTTCATATTCACTAATTGTATAATTAAATTCATAGTAACCATAATAATTTTGAAACTTAACAGGCGTACATGCTTATGCAGCGTGGATACCAACACGTTCCACGTTAGGTGGCAATTAAATCGAACCGAGATGCTATTAATATGTTATAAGAAACGTGGATGGATTCTCACCAGAGCCCGTCGTCTCAACGTAGAAGGCGACACAAGTGTAATCGTCGGGCGGCAGAGGATGGAACAGTGGAGTCGTCACCGGTTCTGGGAGCACGTCACCATCGTCTTTAATCGCCAGGCAGCCCAAGCCACTGAGTACTCCAGTGACGTCAGCTTCGTCGCAGGTCTGTCGAGCGCTGCAGAAACAACTGCATGTCTCAGGCAGTAGACATAATGTACTGTACGTTATCCATAGCGTGGATGATGAAACGCGAGCATCGAGTCCTATGGATTGTATAATTCACATTAGATACTCGTTGGGTTTGAGTTAAATGGGGTTGTCATTCTTTCTATCCTAATGATAACGAAATGTGACATGTAGGAGATGAAACGTTTTCAAAAGGTAATGGTCGAACGATATAGTGCACAACGTAGGTCTAATGTGAATCATGTGACATGTATCATAATGTATATATAGTAAAAAGTGGGCACTACGTCGTATGGAGACAAATGGCGAAGAAGCGATTATGCTGTTGGCTGGCGACCGACAGCAGTTGGCGATGACAGTCGACGTGAGGCGACGACGGAGACAGGACTGTCGGAGTCGGCGGTGTTCGCGTGGTCACATACTCATCAGTAACTCGTACACCACCTCCTTTACTACTCGTATTGACCTGAATCACATGCTCATACTGGAGGAGATCAGACCGTGATGTGACATTCAGTGTCCCACTTTGGCCATGTGGATGCAAAGCACACAGCATAAATTGTCAGAATTAATGTATCACATGCACATATACAGTTTTTATTTTATGTTTAACTTACAACTTGTTTGTGGACCCATATCTCTGTTAGTTTTTGTATGTGATCTGGCGAGCCCATTGTGGTGGTTGGTAGATTTAGATTTTGTTTTAAATTTCTACAGCGGATGGGGATCTTGAGGGGTCAGAATGTTAAAATGGCACTTATCTCCGTCAATTTTGCATGCATGGTGCTGACATTTTGTGTACAATATAGTGGGCCCATTGTGGTAGTTCGTAGATTAATTTGTTTTCGAAATTCGTCCAGGGCGGTAGGAATCTCGGGTGGGGGTCACAATTTCAAAACAGTTTCAGCGCTGGCGACTGCCTTTTTCATATGCAACGCTAGTGTTGTATGTTACGTTTTTAATAATCAAAGTATAATGTTGCCTGTTATCTCACCTTCGACGGTTCCTTCATTTGTACAGGAGGCATGCACATTTGGAGACTGATTACCTGTGAAAATGCGATGAAGTTTTTATTGCATCATGTTTTATTCCTTGCGATATTAAACAGTTATAATGTTCACCAATAACATGTTATTTTTCCTTTCTGTGGAGATAAAATATCATAAGCTATCATAGACCTTCCTGGCAAATTTATTCCTAGGTAATACCAAAAAATAAGTTCAAATTCTTCGTAAGATATCTGTGATAAATTTCAATGACACGATTTTTGACCTGGCACGAATTTACCGGACGTTATTAATTATACTTACTGGGTCGTTGTTAGACCAACATCAACGTTCGTCGCTTTGAATCTCGGAAGATCTACCCACTGATCTCTGTGTATGACTTACAATAATTGAGCGTGACAATCCAAGGCAATTACCTCACGTGCGTCAACATATCTTTTCCATTGGTTAAAGTTATAGCCACAAGCACGGTAAACGCTGTTACCAAACGTTGTCTTTGACTTTGTGTGCGGCGGTGTGTTTTCGTACGGAAACTGTAAGTATTTCACGAAAACCAACTTTTTTGACAATTTATTTGCATAATATGACACAATTAAGTGATAAGACGTTACAATAACAATATCTTTTACAAATGTTTCTTCAGATTTTTATGAAAACGGCATGTTTATAATTATTATTGGCACGATCGTTGACAAGACCATGATAATTACGAAGCACGAATTTGGGCTGTGTACATACCTTCTATCCCTTCGACAAGAACCGTGTTGATTCCCAGTATGTCGATAATTATCTACATACCACGGCTCTTTTTACCGCCACCTGTTTTGGGTTTATGGCGTGCGGAGACGATGCGTAGGCAGAAGCTTTTCATCTCAGCCCACTTCTTCTTAAACGCGGCCACGGTCCGCCAATTGTTCCCCGCGAATTCACTACCGTAGCAATACTGTCCCAAATCTGCTTCTTTCGTAGATTTGAGACAGTATTGCTCAGCTTGCACACTAGTATGGATGCATTTTCCGAATATTGCTCAAGTAAGCATGCGATTTCTTCGTGGACGTGGGCAAAATTGTCTTTCCGCTCACGCTTCACATGTTCCTGCTGTACTGTTGCCATGTTGTCATCTGCAGTGTTGATATAAAAAGATGCCGACGGAAGCAATCACGGTTACGATGTTTGCACATAACTATGGGAAGGGGAATTCTGGGGAATATCAAATACCCACTGATTAGCATTCATCTAACCACGTGACAGCTTTACCCTCGTTCTTAGCTAAGAAATAGGTCAGACAGGCTCCGTGAAACCGGACTTGCTTAATTTTACGCAAATACTTAGCTACGCAAACATAGGAGTTTACGCAAATGCGTAACGCTAAGTAATTGCGTAGTTTAAGAACGGTTCATGAAACCGGCCCCAGGGACTTAATTATTACGTTCTCTGAACCGGGCGTGAAGTTCCGTCAGAGTACAATCAGTGATGGCGACGTACAGCTACGTCATTTCGGATGTCATCGGTCTGGCAAACCGTTATCTCCACGTATGTCATTCACTCACTCATTCTTACTCAATCACTCACGAACTCACTCATTCTCTCACTCACTCATTATGAGACGTATAAAACGTCAATGCAGAGGCTTAAGTCCGTCTTCAAGACTGGCAGATGACTCGCCAAGACGAGTAATTACAACTGATAATGCTATATACGTTTTTATCACACATCTACAACAAAAGCTGCCCCATACATGCAACTGAGCACATGTGTGATACAAGCTTTCTCAGGGTTGATAAAATATTGCTTTTATATAGGTGTCATTTCAGAATTGGTCATTTCCCAGATTTCTGTGGCAATACAAACCTATTTATAGAGCGATACAGAAACACTAATTAAAAGTCTTGATCCGTATCGCCCTGCTCAGGGAGCCAATAAGCAAGCTTCCCAACAGTGTCTAATGTGCGCGTAATACGTAAAACGTAACATAACAATCGCGGCAAAACGTCGGGAAAACCTGCACATAATTTCGTTGCCACAAGCACACAGTCAATGGACCTGATGGACATTATTAATGATGCTGTTCTCATGGACTTTGCCAATTACCCATTCATGGATCTTTCGACTTCTCCCACAAATTTCATCCCTCGCTTTCCTGTTATACAGAACTGTCCTTTCAATGGAGCCGTTACCATACAGTTTGTTAATGGATCGAAATAAGGACGTTGTTTTTTATTGTTTTTAATGTATCATACAATATTTTTTATATGATCTCATATTGTTTGAACTGTTATTATTCGCATAAAATGAATTAATTAATTTTAGGAAGCTTTTTGTTGTAGATATTTAATAAATAAGTTATTACACGTCTTGTTCTGTATCACGCCTGTATCATGCCCCGATGTACCTGTATCAGCCCGAGTCCGAAGGACGATGGCTGATACAGGTACATCGGGGCATGATACAAGGCGTGATACAGAACAAGACATGTAATAGTATATACGTATCGTTCACCGCGGTCCTTCGCCGTTTTTACTTGGTATGACCAAAGACGTATTAAGGTACTAAGAATAAGACCTGTCAGTCGCCAACCTCTCCTATTGAATAGCCTTATCCCATTGCTGAGTGGTGGCGCCCCTAGTAGCTGGATTACAAGTCCGTCTAATGTTGTATGGGCGTATTATTAAATAGCCGTTAAACACATCAATGTACTGCAATGTTATATAGAGCCCATATTGCTATATGGATGTGAATCCTGGACAATAACCAAAAGATCACCAAAAAACATAGAAGCCACTGAAATGTGGTTCTTAAGAAGAATGCTGCGAGTGCCATGGACTGCAAAGCAAGGCAATGAAGTCATCCTTAGGACAGCCAAATCAAAAAGAAAGATCATCAACAAAGTTAGAACACAACAAGCACGATTTATAGGCCATGTCATGAGAAAGAAAAAGTTAGAACAAATAGTAACAACAGGAAAGATAGAAGGAAAAAGATCCAGAGGACGCCAGAGAATAAAAATAATAGATAGTCTCTCAACATGGTGTGGAAGGAGCACAACAGAACTGCTACAAACTACACACGACCGTGCGGTATGGAGGGCCATGATCGCCAACGCCTGTGACAGACATGGCACATAGAAGAAGAAGAAGAAGAAACACATCAGAATTTCAGCTTTGGTACCAACTATTTTGTGCTAGGAAGCAGGCTAAAATTAAATTGTTCAATAACACGCAAATAAGCGTAATTGAAAATAATTATTTTATTATGTGTAAATAAAAAATTAGGTATATTACAATTAATTTTTAATTGATCTCCCTAACTGGATTAAACCAGCGTAATAAGTAGTGTGTATAAAGAATGAAGAGCTAGCAGGTAAGGAGTTCAACAATCAAATGTTCCTGTCGATCATTTTCATCAATCGAAAATACGTTAGTTAATCAATTAACTGATATAATAACATTAATAAAACAATATTAAATAGTCTGCGACACTTGATCATAGTGTGTAATATATTAAACGAAAGCCGGACGCCTCGGCAATCAATGTGTGCGTGCGTGCGGGTATGTTAAACAAATTAATAATGGGAGGGCAGTGCCGACCTTCAGCGCTATTCCCTGCACCCCCTTTCCAAAATATTAAGGAGCTAATCCTATCTCCAGCTCCCCACCAAAAATATTGGGGGCTTAACCCCCAAGCCTCCGAGTTCCGGCTCTTGTGTGAAGAGATGAAAAGCGAACGCAATTTACCTGTATTACACCCCAACATTTCACTTCATTTTTAACACAAGCGACATTTTACTAGACTAGAGAGACAATCTGATAGCAATGCGTATTTATGGGATAAGCGATGTGTTGCAACGATCGTTCGCCTCCAGATGCTGTATTTTAAGAATTAGTAGTAACACTCGTACGCAGGTCGATGATAGATATTTCCGCTTTCGTCATTCAAAAATCATCTGTATTCAATTCAAAACAACTTCCAGAACAATATATATGCAACCAGTCGATAACATAATTGCAATTTGAGCACATTATCGATCTCAAGCGCAACGTTTCTTCATATTTAGTTTAAAATCACATCTTATATTAAGCAGCACGACAACATGTAAAAGTTATACAAACAGTATACCTGTTATGCTGATTTGTCGGAAAACAAAAGACAGACATGGGTTGTCCCTGTAATACCTTGAACAACCTGCCGCCGCACAGACCGACTAACGTTCCTTTCATTTATTTATTTTCCGCCAACCTCCGCCATAACGAAGCGGTCATGTTACCCGGTCTTCTATCCGACCGGAATAGGGCGCCACTTGGTTGCCGTTACAGAAAAGCAGCGAGTGAAACGTGTTATTAGAGGTTAGTAATATCATAATATGTCTTTGGTGTGACCTTACCATCAGCTATGCAGCGTAAGGCTGTCTTGGACTGAGCTCCGGGGAGTATTCGGCATGCGTGCCCTAGCCACCTCCACATTTCTGTATCTATTTTCCAGCGATGCTGTTTGTTTTGTGGCGCAACTCTATGTTGGTAACTATGTTTGACCCAAGAATTCTGTTCCGAGGATAGCAATTGTAGAAGGTATATGTAGCTTTCAAGCTAACCTGCATGGCTGCCTATTTCCAGTACACTATACGCTGTTTAAAAAAAGACTTATTCGTGAAGCTGCTTTGCTGGTTTAGCATATGGTGTGATCAACTGTCAAAATTGTGATTTCAATAAACTTCACATCTGATGCCAGATCGTCTCTGCATGCAGCAGACTATTAAATGGCTAGGGAAGACAGTATGACGTGAAGTAGATGCACAATAAAGAGAAACTTCGGTTCGTGTATTTTAATCACTATGCCAGCTGCAACGGCATCTCACCTGGCAAGGTAGATGCGCATGTCGCCCCTTCAAGGACATCAAGTATGTTGCTGATCAAACTGTTCAAAAAGAAATCGTTACTATTCAATGTGTTTCCGGTGGAGTGGAATACAAAAATATCCAACTTACGTTTTCACTCAACCACGTGCGAAAATTCAATGCCATGTTTACAAACGTATACCTTTGACTATATTCTTTGACCGTATAACTACAACGTTGGTATTCACGAGTAGTATATTCAATAGCAGAATGTTGCTAATCATTACAACGCCACACGGGGGTGGCACAAAGATCTGCATGGGGGCAAGGCCCCTCCCCCAAACTATAGCTATGGGCCTGCATGCAGTTTATCATAAATCTTTTTATGGAACAGAACACATTGCACGCCTCGAGAAATAAAACTTTTCACCCACCTGTTGCTTCCAAAACATAAATTTTGTTAATAACGTCAGAAACCAGGATTTTGCCTCATCTGATACACATTTGCAAAGCCCCTTCGATTTGCAATGGAATGTTAGGTTGACAGAACACTACTGTGAAGCTCCATGAGCATATATGGATTTGGCGCTATATCAAAAAAATTATATTATTATTATTACAAAACAAAACTCTCATCGCAATGATACACGACACTTTGGCAACATCTAAACACAAACCTTTATTCCGATCATTTATTTACAGAGAAACCACAAGTAGGTTCCACGGAAGAGGTATGGCCTACTACGAAAATAGCTCTCGTTTGAATTGTAATTATACATCTCTCTGGAGTACACTATGCGCCAAGTTTCCATCCATTGGTACCTATACACTACTGACATCTCATTGGAGTACACTATACGCGGCTATATACACCTGACAATCGATGCAATGTGTCTTACGCTACAACATCCATGCAGCTTTGCACATTACACTCTCAGTTCACTAATCTTACACATTCGGCGATATTTCACAAATGAACCTTTGACCTTGTTATTAATAAAAAACAACGTTGCAAGTTGTGTACCTTATTGTGGTATTAGAAGCGAAACTATATCTTGAATATAGTTGAACGTTTACATTTTGTGGAAGACTAATTCAAGTTCGAACACCGTTTCGGACGTATTAAACGCAATTTGGCGGGCAGCATACCTTCAACATTCTCATTGTAGTCTTAACAACATTATATTAATTAATATAAAAAGCAGAGAAACAGACAACTTCCCTGTAATGTGCCGAACAAAGTACACAATTAGTCTTACACACTCAATACACGATAGGGCTATGCATGTGTGAATGAACAGTAAGTCAGCGGGCATCTAGCCACACGCCCTGTGATGAAGAGCTAACAGTTTAACGCGGGTTTTCCGGTAAAACTGACGCGCGTCTTCACGGAACATGGCGCTGGCGATGCCATAGATGAACGGATTGACGACAGAATTTAGAATATATATTGCCAGCCATTCGTCCGGAACTGAAAACCCGACGATGAGCATCCACTGGGGCAGCCAGCACGCTATGAACACAATCGTTATGATGAATAGCAACACGACATTTTTGTAGGTCTTCGTCTGCGAGGTTGTAGCCGCATTGTGGACAACTGTCTCTTGCGCTGGTTTCGTTGTACCAGGAAATGTAGACGTGTCGTTGTGTGCAACTTGAGTTGAAGCAGTCATTGGTCCAGGCTGGGGAGAACGATTGCCGCGGTCAACATGTGATATTGGATCCACCTGCGCGGCAGCGTTTGATGGTCCACTTTCAGGTAGATGCGACTGGCCAAGAATGCCAACTCGATTTGTCAATATTTTAAGTAACGCAGCCGCTACCAACGTGTAACACGTTGCCATTATTAAGAGGCATACCAAGAGTAAGCATACCTTAAGGACCAAGTCGAATTGTTCGTACGGCGTTTCTTTGGTCACGGTTTTCACCGTTGAGTACACAACTGTTGCCACAGCAATACCAATGAGAGCCTTCTTCGCTCGGCGGGCTTCTATACTGAACGAGTGTGGCCGTCTAACCGCGATAACGCGCTCGATGGACACAAACGCAAGAAGAAACATCGAGAAAACGATAGATAGCCTGAAGATGCAGCCAAATATCAACGCTGTCACGAAGTCCACAGTGGGAATTCGCAGAACAATTCCACTAACGCAGACGACTGAATCGGCGATGGCCAGAGCAAACATATAAACCTTCGTTGACGTTGTCATGTTTCGCACATAAATGGCCATCACGAGCACATTGCCAGGTAGCCCGAGCGCACATGCGACCAGTAGGGCAACGCTATGAGAATCGTGTACGTAACCTATGTTGTTCTCTGCCAAATCCAAGCTGTCGTTGTTGACATCTTGCAGAACACTGGATTCGTTGTCCCAGAGTGAAGAGTTCCTCGAAATCATGTTCGTTGTCGGCATGCTTGCAACTGTTATCGAAGGTCACCACTGCATCAGTTCAACACACACATGAAAGTACAGCAGTAAATCAATCAATTAAAGTAATACAATTTTAGATCAAAATAGCTCAATAATTATTTTAGTTAGCAACGTTATTATTTGTTCTGATGCATTTGTAGTCGTGTAAAACATAATTATAATTATGTGAACCAGTATTAAAGAGATTCCTTTCATTGTATATCGTAACATGTTTTGAGTTTGCTGGTGCGGGAGCGTCGTACTACACCATGGGTTATGACAAGGCTACCATATGTCCAGTCGCTTCAACAACTGATGCAGCAGCAACCACAGCAGCAGCCAGAACAACAGCAGCAGCAGCAACAGCAGCAGCCACAACAGCAGCAGCAACAGCCACAACAGCAGCAGCAGCCACAACGGCAGCAGCAGCCACAACAACAGCAGCAACAACAGCAGCAGCAGCAATAACAAAAGCGGCTGTATCATAAAGTAGGCACATATCAGTTTTAACATTTATCACATTTTCATGTGTAGACTGGCTTTCCCTACTGCGTTGTGTTAATTAGAGTAAATCTACAAACCGTTTTGTATAAATCTATGAGACTTGCAAACTCGCTTTTCGTCCGGTTGATTCCCTGTGACAAAAAGAACGCGTGAACTCTTGTTGCAGGAACAGACGTCCGTGTGAACAATCGACGTGTATCTGACTGAACGAGCGAGTAGAACTCTTGCAGTTGAGTAAATAGTACCTGGTGAGGTCATAAATATCTACGGTCGTGCCAAACATAGCACCTGGTTCAGGTTTTATTGTCTTACATAACACAATGTTGCCGCCAAAGTGGAGCTTTTATACCATTATCGGTCAGATTCCTTGTATAGTAGTGGCCTCCCAGTGCGTGGTTATGCAAATATTGCAATGTGGAAATCAATGTCACCACAACCTTTGCAAGCAGGCATGATCAACGTGTCAAGCAAGTGTAGAGGATGTCAATGTGTTATATACCCAGAGCACGTAAGAAGACAACTATTAAATAATAATACGTCTTTGTTATGACAGACACCGCTGAGTTTTATCGTTCTATCCGCTTCGCAAAGCTAATACTAATATTCGTTAGTAAATCAATCTTACTGCCAAATTAGTTGTATAGGAAAACTTCGTCTGGTACAATAAACATATATAATTGTTATTATACCACGGCCAGTCACACCTTCATTATAGTTCCTTATAAGTTGGTCGATTGAGCAGTCCTATGGAGTGTGTATATATATATATATATATATATACAGGGTGTATATATATATGTATATGTGCATATATATATACATATAAGAACTTATCTTTTACTTACCTTTACACACGTAAACATACCCTTCCTTGGGTCCACTGGAATACAATCAGTATAAGATACGAAAAATCCACATTTAAAATACACCAGCGAAACGATGCGTCTCTTGTTAGTCTCGTGTTAGTGTTTTATTAATTATAATCCACAACTTTAAATATAAAGCGCCTCATATTGAGTGTGTTGTGTTCACGAGTCGATTTTATACATTTATTTAAGTGTAATTTTAGTGTAATTGCATTACTTTTATTATGTACAAGATGTTTTATATTGATTTTAACAAAATTTATTGTGTCATATAGCAGAATATTACAATTATGTGATTGTGTGTATTTATCGTGAATATAATGTACAATCCAACTGAAAAGTTGCCAATAATAAATTGATTCTGATGTGATTCTGTCTACCTGTCGGTACATCGTGACTGCGGGAACAAATGAGACACACTGTGACGTAACCAAACGTCTGAAATGGCGGGCTACTGTTCATATGTTGGTCGCGAGTTGGTCGCTAGGTGGCGTAAGGTGGTACTTGTTTATTTTGTCACTGCGTGATTCAAAATCATTTTTGCAATTTAACGTTTAATTTTGTCTGCGACACTAGTGTAGAATTAGTGTCAACGTATTGCACTGTTTGCTTAAACAAACATTTTATAAATTGTCACCACCAACGCTGCTAAATCTTGTACTTAAATTATTTGGGCGATAATTACTTTGTGCAACATATAACAGAGCCCACCAGAGGTAGAGGTACAACTGAACCATCACTCCTTGATCTTGTCCTCACTAGTGAAGACACAGAGATCTCAACAATTGAAACAGCCTCAGCACTAGGAAGAAGTGACCATTCTATTATTAAGGTGGTTCTTAACTGCATGCCAGTCTATGAACCAATCAGCAAAACTGTCTATAAATACGACAAGGGGGATTACACCAAAATGAAAGACATGCTAAACATTAATTGGGAGGAGGAATTTTCTAATCACCAGGAGGATGTGCAAATTCAGTGGGATATCCTTACTTCTAAGCTTAGATATGCAGAAGGAAAATGCATACCAAAGAAGGTGATAACTGAGAGAGCCAGAAAATATCCAGTTCCACTGGAGTTCAAAATCCGAACCAAAATCAAAAGAAAAAACAGGTTGTGGAAAAAATATCTTCTCTCCAAAGATGCCCAAACTTATCAGGAATTTTGTCGACTCCTTAGTCCCCAACAGTCGGCTGTCATTTTAACAGTTTCTCAGTACATGAGAACACAATATTCCTTGTCACATCTTCACAGTTTGCCATGTCTTAATCTTTGCTTTAATAGAAAGTTACTGCTAATCCCCCGCTCTAAGCCAACGTTTAAATTGGCAATTATTTTACTACTAGCAGGAGATGTAAGTCATAATCCTGGACCTGCTATCAGGCGCAATATTCGAGTAGCCACCACTAACGTTCGATCTATTCGAGACAAAACAGCCACGCTTACCGATTTATTAACTTCCAAGACAATAGACATCCTTGCAGTCACTGAGACCTGGCTCAGACCACATGACACAGCTGCATGCATTGCTGACATTTCTCCTTCCAGTTTCACCTTCCATCATCGCCCACGTTCAGTTGTGCGAGGTGGTGGTGATGGATTTCTCGTCTCAAAACAGTTCAAAGTTAATTTGCATTCAAACTCTGATTACTCCAGCTTTGAGGCCATCTGTGCCGAAATTTCCGATTGATCTTTCTCTGCTTATTTTGTGTGCATTTATCGCCCTCGAGGACACCCTGCCCATTTCTTTGAAGAATTCCAGGATCTACTTGAAAACCTGGCAACTATTTATTCAGAATTTTATATACTCGGTGATTTTAATCTTCATCTGGACACACCTTCATCAACAACAAGTACATTTAATGAAATTCTGGCATCCTATGACATGAAACAACATGTTACCTTCTCAACACACATACATGGCCACTGGCTCGATCTCTTAATCACCCGTTCAGATTGTAACAGTATTCAGACACCTACTGCTTCAAATGGTTTATCAGACCACCACACTGTCATTGCTGATCTCAAAGTTCCTAGAATTCCCGTAGAGTCCAAACACAATGTGTTTTACCGACCGATCCATAAGATTGACATTGCTGCATTAATGACAGACATCCTTAAATCCGACCTCATCAGTAACCCCAAAGAACATCTGTCAGATTTGTGTCGACAGTACTGTCAAGTACTCAAAGATTTATTTAATAATCATGCACCCCTGAGATCTAAATCTGTGTCCCAAAAGCCACGTGCTCCATGGATGACTCCTGAAATTCTACAATCTAAAAAGCGCCGGCGCTATCTTGAACGTGTATGGCGTAAATCACGCTCGCCTTTGGATAGATCACGATATTCTAAACAGTGTCACTACTGCAACAGACAAATGGCCAAAGCTAAATCAAATTATTACACAAACATGGTCTCGAGTAACTCTGATAACCCACGTCAGCTATGGAACTGCATAAATCATATTTTACACAGACGGCCGCCTCCATCTGTACCTATTCATGTGTCAGTCAAATCTCTGTGTGACTCGTTTTCTAGTCACGTCAAAGATAAAATAAGTCTTATACCTTCTGCTTTTTCATGTCACAAATTTTAAGTACTGTAAATGTGGACTCCCCACAAGTAAATTCTCCACTTGTATTGTTTGAGCCAGCTACAGTTGATGAAGTGAGGAAAATAATAATGTCCTCCCCAAATAAGTCATGCGATCTCGATCCATTACCAACCATACTACTAAAAGCATGTCTTGACTCTTTACTTGGTACAATAACGAATATCATAAATTTATCACTGAGTTCGGGTAAATTCCCAGATGATTTTAAACACGCACATGTAAATCCTGTTCTCAAGAAGACTTCTCTGCCAAAAGATGATTTCAAAAATTATAGGCCAATTTCTAATCTTAGCTTTATTTCTAAGATACTTGAGAAAGTCGTAGCAAGCCGTGTAAGGTGTCATATCAGCTCAACTTGTTTATCCAGTGTGCTCCAATCAGCGTACAAACAATTTCATTCTACAGATACTGCTCTCCTAAAGTACACAATGATGTTATATTAAACATTGATCAAGGCAAAGTAACTGCACTTACCTTGCTTGATCTGTCTGCCGCCTTTGATACCATTGTTCACAACACTCTTGTCAAACGTTTATCAATGTGGTATGGCATATCTGGCACAGCTCTGACCTGGTTTTCTTCATATCTAACCAGTAGACATCAATGTATAAAGATAGATAATTACTTTTCAACCTCACTCCCCACTTCATGTGGCATTCCCCAGGGTTCCGTTCTTGGGCCTTTGCTTTTCACTCTCTACACTACGCCACTCAGCTCTGTAATCCAAAGTCATAACTTGGATCATCACCTTTATGCAGATGACACACAGATCTACATTTCCTTGGCCACGCCCGATAGAAGTCAGTCTCTAAAGCGACTCAACGATTGTCTCCAAGATGTTTTCTCATGGATGACTGATAGCAAATTAAAGTTAAATGCAGACAAAACTGAATTCCTCATCATTGGTACTCCAATGCAGCGAGGTAAACTTAATGACTTTTTTCCAACATGCATCCTGAGTCAAAGTATTACACCAGCAGCATCAGTATGGAATCTAGGAGTGACCTTTGATTGCGACTTCAATTTCAGACAACACATATCCCAAACGTGCCGTTGCTGTTTTTATCATATCCGTGATCTTCGCCGCATTCGCCGACATATGTCGCTTTCTGTCGCTAAGACTATCGCAACAGCTCTTCTTAGCAGCAGATTAGATTATTGCAATTCCCTCCTTCATAATATTGCTATCAAGGATATTGCAAAACTACAACGCGTCCAGAATTGTTTAGCAAGGGTAGTCACACAATCTCCTCGATTCTCCCGCTCAGTGCCACTTCTAAAATCACTGCATTGGCTTCCCGTGCGATATCGCATTATGTTTAAGATCTGCACAATCACCTACCAAGCCCTTTCATCCAAACAACCTAGTTATTTACACTCAATGCTCACACCAGCTAGACAAGCCAGACAACTTCGGTCGTCTAGTTCGAAGTTGCTATCTGTTCCCAGAGTTAAGACAAAGGCTGGAACTCGAGCTTCTTCAGTTGCCGCGCCAACTATATGGAATTCGCTTCCCGTTAATGTTAAATCAGCAGAAAATATTGTTACATTTCGTCGTCACCTCAAAACCTATCTTTTCAATATCGCCTATCCTCCCTAGCTTCCTAGCACATCCAACCATTTGTTGACGACTTTCGCCTATCACACGAGTATGAGAATGCTTAATCCTTTGGTTATGGTGCGCCACTGAGCTCGGATTGTCTGAGGATATTGGCGCGTAAGAAGTTATTTATTATTATTATAATGCAACTGACGCGCGAGTAAATGGCAGGCACGTTAATCGAAGCGAACGGAAATAAAGCTTGAGCACACGGCGTTTGTCACTCGGTCGTCGTTTCTACAAAAGTGTTGTAGGAACGTTACCTTCGTTTCTATAGCTGAATTACCATGCGTCGAGAGGACTACAGATATGAAATTGTAAGCCATCTTTTGTCGGAAACCGTCCCACATCCGCGCCTCGTTCTCATCCCGTAAAATGACAGGAAAATGTTAATTTCTCTTACCTAACCGGCAACTGTTCTATTCTTAGTTCACACGACAACCGAGTTTGTTGGAATGGATCATTAATTAATTTTAAAAAAAACAAGAAGGAAGATAATTTCAATGTATCACAAGTGCTTGGGGATGCGCAAGAGAAACTAACATATATGATTTTCCAGGGATTAGATGCGACACTGGTGGAAAGGGGTGTAAAAGTTATAAGCTGAAAAGTAATAAGGACAAAACACTACTTAGAATTTTCGTAGATGTAATAAAGATAAATAACTAATTGCAATGGTCAGTAACCCAGCCGTTTACATTAATAAAAATGTTTCCCTTGGTATATGAAAAGCGAGGCGGGCCGCCTCGCCGTTTTTCTATGCTGCCTCACCCAAAATATGCCGAAATTACCGCCTCGTAGCTATTTTGAGCGCCCATTGTTTTGTGCTTTCGCGATATATTCAGCGTCGGCGAGCGGCGCGAAATGACACAACAAAGTCACTTATATTCCTGAAAACTCGCACATTTGTAGCAACATCGTTTAGTCTTAACATTGCTCAGGGCCTGTTAGGATTTACCTCTTGATATTACCTCCATTGGACAACGTGATTCGAATGACATAATTTGTCCAATCACGGAATATTCCCGCGGGATCCTCGGTGTCTCCAATGGTGACACCTTGCGGAGTTTCCACATACTAGAAATATAGACATTCACGTAACATAGCGCCCAGACGTTAACTGCGTTTGAGAGACATGTGGAACTTGGAAAAAAACATAGAAAACGGTAGCTGAACAAAAATGTATTTTGCGCTCAAATTTACTATTGTACTATGTGCCCACATTAAATCAGAATGCTGGCCAACCTGGTATAGCTGATGTTGAATTTCTGGTTTATGATGGTGGTGGGAGTAAAAACCGTGCAGGCTGATGGCACTACGTCACTAGACGGCACTTGTGTCGAATCCGGACCCTTTCGAAGACCAAATAAAAACCGTGCATCCTATTCCATAGGTGTCAACAGTACCGCTTTCGGGCGGGAAATCCCGCTTTTTATAGTCGGTCCCGCTTTCCCGCTTTTCTGTGTAAATGTCCCGCTTTTTTGTACATTTCGCCTCCGAAAAAATTGACGACAAAATGTATTTATGTATAGTGCGCTGCTAGTTGTATGAAAGTATCTGTGGTCGCGAACGAACGTTTTTCCCGCGTGCTCGAGCACGTGACTTCGTTGTCGGCGGCTGACGGAAACTTCAAGATGGCGAAGCGGCTGTGTGGGGCGGAGTGTGTCAAGAATGCGACGAACAGACGAAAACTGAGAGGCGGAAGCTGCGTGTTCAATCAAGAATGGGTGTTGGTGTTTCCCGGTATACGAGTCAGTAGCCAAGGGGCAGCAAAGGCGTTCTGTGTTTCCTGTGTTGATATCGACCACGGGGTCAAGAACGATGTCATGCGGCATGTTGAGCCGGCAGGCCACATCGCAAAAGCCTGTGCCCAGGCCCAGTCCGGAGTTCGCGGCATCGACCGTTTCATCGCTACCGGCACCGAGACTGATCTGTCCTATCTGATGACGTTGCTGCTTGTTGTGCCCTCAGTGAGAGAGTTCCGGTGCGGAAGATCGCCACCAGCTTTCGCTCTGAGCTGGGTCTGGATACTTTGTGTGCACTGCTCAGTGTAAAGTGGAACAGTGACGACTGCGCAGTCGACTTCCAGTGCACTGCGAAGCTTCTACGCTGTGCCAAGTCGGCGACCTACATATACAATCAGGGACACTGCAGCAAGTGACTGCACCTGTGATAGCTGTTTGATAGATCGTGTATCGCAATATAAGGCCAATAATTGGTCACAGTGAATCCCTGTCTTTTTTTCTTTTTTTTTTGCATGGGTGGAACGATTTCACATTGAAACTTGTATTGTGTGATTATTAGTGCTATTGTTATTGCGCAAATTTCCTTTAGAATTGGTGTTCGCGCACTTTCCCACTTTTTTGTGAGCTGTTGTTGACACCTATGCTATTCAATAGTCGGCATTTGTATCGAATCCGGACCCTTTTGAAGCCCAAATAACGACCCGGTTTGCGCTAGTCTGAGTCGCTTCGGCCGTGCGTTACCGCACAGCGCGCGTAAAATGAGCCATATAGCAGCGTATGTTTATACAAACCGGGGCGCTATTTACACCTCAAATGGGCGTATACCGCAATATTCTTAAAGGTAAATATGCCTAGGATAATGTGGAAAGATAGAACTATCTCACTGAGGTATCAGTGTTAGGCAAAACTCAAGTTATAACGGCGAAATATTCATTAGTACACCAATCTTACTGCCAAATTAGTGTCAAGGGAAAACGTCATCTGGTACAGTAAACATATATAATTGTTATTATACCAAGGCCAGTTACACCTTCATTATAGGTCCTTACCAGTTGGTCGCTTTGTGCAGTCCTATGGAGTGGACACTGCGATATATATATATATATATATATATATATATATATAATATTATATATATATATATATATTACCGCGTGCGGGGGAACCGACGCGCTGGGACTCAGGCACCAGCGAGAAATCAGCGAAGACCTGGAGGGTCGAACAGCCGGCATCGACTCTCATGCGAAGTCCGGTTTTCCACTCTCAATGTGGGAACAATGACGGGGAAACGAGTGGAGGTGGTGGAGCTAATGAAGAGGCGGCAACTGTCAGTGATGGGGGTACAAGAAACCAAGTGGAAAGGGGACCGGGCAGTGGACCTGGGAGATGGGTTTAAGATGCTGCATGCAGGGGGAGATGGAAGGACGAATGGAGTGGGAGTGATTATGAAGGAGGAATACAGCAAGGAAGTCATCAGAGTGGAACGATGGGAAGGCAGGATAATTGCAGTGTGGATATTAGTTGGTGGAGAGATGATGTGCATATTATCGGTCTACGCACCGCAGACAGGGAGAACTCAAGAAGACAAGGATGCATTCCGAAACAACCTGGAAGAAATTATTGGGCATGTGGAGCCGGAGACAATGCTGGTTGTGGCAGGTGATTTAAATGCACATGTAGGAAAGAGACAGAACAGTGAGAAGACCTTAGGAAAGTACGGATATGGAACGAGAAACAGAGAGGGACAAGCTCTGGTCGGGATGCTAGGCAGAAATCAGCTAGTGATGGTAAACTCCTTCTTTCTTTCGAGCCAACATAAAACAGTGGTTTATGAAATGTAGATAGGAAGAGGCAAACAGGAAAGGAAGAAACAAAGACAGGTACTAAAATGGTGGAAATGTGAAGGAGAGGTGATGGCCCAATACAAAACCGAAGTAGAGAAGAAGTTCAGGCTACTCCAAGAACAAAGGGAGGATGTGGAATCAGAGTGGAAAGCACTTAAGGAAGGCTTTGTTAGAACAGCTGAGGAGATATGTGGCAGAACATCAGGAAAGCCGACACAAAGTCGAAAGAAGAAAGAACAGTGGTGGTGGAACCAGGAAGTTGAACAAGCAATACGAGAAAAAAAGGAGGCACTGAAGTGTGTGGAAGAAGCGAGTGATGAAGAAAAGACAAGGCTAAAGCAGAAATACCGGGAGAAGAAGAAGGCAGCAAATAAGGCAGTTGCTAAAGCAAGAGATGATAAACAGCAGGAATTATGTGATAAGATTGAAGAAGATGGAGGGAAAAAACTGATCTTCAAACTTGCCAGGGATAGAGATAGAGACAGCAAAGATACTATACGAACATCAGCAATGATGAGAAGCGACGGGACACTGGTCACTGGAGCAAAACAAGTGCTAAGTGTTTGGGAGGAGTACTTCAAGAAACTACTAAATCCGGAGGAAGAATATGAGATAAAGATACCTCATACCGTAAGGAGAGAGCTGGAGGTGAGGACAATAACAGAAGAAGAGGTGGAGAAAGCAGTAAAGAAGATGAAAACTGGAAAGGCTGTAGGAGTGGATGAACTCTCAGTGGAAATGGTGAAAGCAAACAGACTAGTTGGAATCAAGTGGCTGACGAGGCTGTTTAATGTGTGCTTCACAGCAGGAGAGATACCAGCAGAGTGGCGAAGAGGAGTGATTGTGCCGATATTGAAGGGGAAAGGGGACATCCATGACCCAGGGAGATACAGAGGCATCACATTACTGCTTTCAGTGGAGAACAAAATTGGAGAGAATCAGCTGGGATTTAGAAAAGGGAGAGGAACAGATGATGGATTGTTTGCCATCGAACAAATTATCGAGAAGAAGAGAGAATTTAAAAAGGATGTAGTGTTCGGTTTTGTAGATCTGGAAAAGGCATTTGACACCGTGCCGAGAGAACTCGCATTTGCAGTCATGAGATGGATGGAGGTTGGAGAAGCAGAAGCCAGAATGGTGGATGAAATGTACAAGGAGACAACAGCGGTAGTGAGAGTCGAAGGAGAAACATCGGAACAATTTGAAGTGGAAGTAGGACTCAGACAGGGAAGTGCCTTGAGTCCCCTGCTTTTCATTATGGTGATGAACCTGATCAGTGGAAAGATATCGGAGCAGGAAGAACTTAAGAAGATACTGTATGCAGACGACCTAGCAGTGGTGGCTGATAACAAAGAGGAATTACAGAAAGCTATGCAAGAATGGAGTGACACCTTCAGAAAACACGGCCTCCGAATTAATCTGGAGAAGACTGAAGAAATGTGGATAGGAGAACAGGAGGTAGATCTGCATGTAGTTATTGACGGAAAGACCATTAAACAAGTGAACAGCTTTGTATACATGGGCGGTGCAGTGAGTGAGGATGGAAGGAGTAGTAAAGAAAAACAGAGGAGGGTGCAAGCAGGAGCAGCATCATGGAAGAGGGTAGAAGGTATTATGTGGGACAGAAAACTGAAGAAACAACTGAAAGGAAAAGTGTTGGAAGCCTGTGTTGTACCAGCCTGTATATATGGGTTGGGAACACTGCCACTGACAGAGAGACAGGAGGAGAAACTACAGGTGGCAGAAAACAACTGGGTCAGAAGAATATGTAGAGTAACACGAGAGGATAGAAGGAAGATGGAGGAATTGAGAGAGGAGATTGGAATGAAAAAACACCTAAAGAGGAAAGTAGCCGGTAACAGAATGAGATGTACATAGAATGGGTGAAGACAGACTGGCGAAAAGAGCATGGAAAGTAGAAGAGGGTGGCAGACGAAGGAGAGGAAGACCAAGGCTGAGATGGAACGACAGCATAAAACGAGACCTGGGGAGAGCTGGCGTGAACAGCCATGAATGGATGGCAATTGCTGACGAGAGAGAGAGGTGGAAAGAACTGACAAGAAAAGTAGAAGAAGCTACCAAGTGACGTGGACCCCACCCCGCAAGGGAGCAAGGGGAAGAAGAAGAAGATATAGATATATATGTATATATAGCGCTGTGTGGATATATACTGTGTTTATATATATATATATATATATATAAGAACTTATTTTTTGCTTACCTTTACACACGTAAACATACCGTGGCACCCTTCCTTGGGTCCACTGGAATACAATCTCTATCAGACACGAAAAATCCACATTTCGAAGCACTATAAAATACACCAGCGAGAGTCTCTTGTTAGTGTTTTATTAATTATAATCCACAACTTTTAATATAAAGCGCCTCATATTGATTGTGTTGTTTTCACGAGTCGATTTGGTGAATTTATCTAAGTGTAATTTTAGGGTGGGTCCGGATTCGACACAAATACCCACAAGTCTATTCAACTAAAGTTATATGCCGGTTTTTTTAGCAAAATAAAGAATGTGATTCGTAAGATATTTCTGTGCTAAATATATAATACATATTCCGACAAAGTTGTGCAAACAAACGTTTGTCAAAGTTCATTTGAGTGAAGTACTTACAAATTTGAACCACCGAAGTTCACATCTAATAAAATATGCCTATTGCCGAAAACCGTGTAGACTAACGGGTTATCAATAACTTGGGCTAGACAATGATATGTTTGCACAGAAATTGGATATACTAAACAGCTTATACTGTTTTTAAAAGGACACGATTTGAGAAACGTTCTTGCTATTAATAGAAACATACTTTTTATGCATTCCAGAAATTAATGTTTAGTTAATTGCATAGCATGCTAGCAACAAATACAATATAATATTTGGAACATAAACCACCAATATACCATGATATTATGATATCATAATCATTTAAAGATGTTGGTGAAAGAGTCTTCAGATGATACCACTAAAGTAAAATGTAAAACACTTTGAGTAGTCCTTAGGACTGAATATTACGGTATATAAGAACTTACCTTTTATTTTTTTTGTTAACTCTGTCAGCGTGGTAAAAAAAGGCCTATGGTTAGGGCAAGAAAAACATCACCACAACCAAGTACCAATGATAATGTGGAAACCACACCTCAACTCGATGAAACAATCATTCGTGATTACTACATTTACAAGTAGCGACTTGTTTTATATCTTCCCATCTAAATTCAAGAGTAAAGGTTAAAATATACCTCAGAATGCACCATTTTGAAGTTAGTTCTGCAAGCAAAAACGTTGCGTTGACTTTCGAGGAGCGCAGTGGCGCAGTAGCACAGTTGCGCAGTGGCGCAGTGGCGCAGTGGCGTATTGGCCATGCAGTGGCTAGAGCATCGGACTCTCTATCGAGTTCCAATCCCGGGTTCCAATCCTGTACTGCCGTGTCGAACCTTGGGCAAATTCGTTTACGTTACTCCAGCTTATTCAGCTGTATGAATGAATACATGGCTATAGGCAGTGGTGGATATGTGTATACAAATAGTCTTGGCGACTTAATTGCAACGTGGCTGAATGCTTCCAAGAGAAGTCGAGAAGGTGTTCGATTGAACAGGTCTGCCAGGGAGAAAAAGGTAAAGCGCTTTGAGCAGACATGAGGATTGGATACTGCGTTATGGAAGAACTTAGGTTATTTATATATACTCCATTGCTAATTATAGTATGTGTATATCGATAGCCAATTGGTGAGCATACTTTGAAATGTAAACTGTGATGTTATGTCAGTTGTATAATATTTTTAATGTTGTGGTTTTGTTTACTCTATGTGGTTCATATACTAGCAATATGTATAGTAATGTCGTAATAGGAGTCTCCCTGATATTCTGATTTTGTTATGTATAATTTGCAATGCATAATTAGTTTGGTGAAATAAACTATTCTGAGTTCTGAGCATTTCGAAAATGAGTTCAAATTCAGTTTACATTTATACATCAATGATTCTTCGTTCATAACATTCGAAGCTCGCAATAATAATAAATCAAACAATTCTAGTTCGACGTGTGGCTGTCTTTCGTTAAGATTAGTGACAACATTAAATAAACAGTATGTCACATTACGCATCCATATCAACCAGCAATGACAGTCTGATTATGCATCAGTATTTTCTGCCAATTTCTCATACACACAACGATGAATAAAATTTCTACTCAGAACATTTATTAATTTGTAAATCTGTAAATTTGTAATATTCAAATGGTCCTAATTATGGGACAAAGCAACATAGAAACACATTTGAGGTGTCATTTCCAACTAACTTTAGGATGCCCATTCGTTTGGTTATACACTTGAGGTCGTTAGAAGTCAAGGTCATGCATTAAGGCCAAGGCAAAATGTTATAAATTAAGCTGGAAATAAGCTGGACTCGGACCAAATCAAGTTAAAAACAAAACACATTTTAATGTGTCATTACAACCAAGTTTACTATGCGTAATCATTTAAACCATATTTTATAGGTGATTATAGTTCAAAGGTACGCTTTAATGTCAACCCATCCTATTATGTACATGTGCATATCGTCTATTTACAATCCTGTGTGATCCTGGTCCACATCCCCGTTATCATCATCATCCTGGCTCTCCACTTGTGTCACATTCATGCAAGTGATGCCCTTGCATTGGCCACATACTTGTGTACACTGCAGTCCATTCTTGCGGCAGGTGCACGTTTTCTTATCGCATTGACCACTGCGATTGCATTAAATTATCTTGAGGAGTCGCTCTGGTGCCGCTGGCTGAGTCTTTCTGATAGGCACGAAACCAACGGAAGATGCTATCCAACCCCAAACCTCAGGGGATATATCGTTGCCACGCCATCCCTGCACCTGATTATAAGTCCGATGGCTATGGAAGACGGCTGCATCATTCGTCGGCGGAAGCTTCTCTGGAGACACTTATTGTGTAGAAGTAGCCACCTTCAGCAGGAACTTCGCCACCCGTGCGACGTTTAGGCTTGGTGATGTGGTGCATCCGTATATCACCAGCAGGGCCTCCCCTCCTGCCGCTTCAATGTCCTCTTTCGAGGAAGTTGGAGAAGGCGGATCTTCCAGTGCTGCGTACTTTGTGAGAACGGTCACTTTGTCAATTCCATATGGTCTTGACGTCGTATCCCACCAACTGAGAGCGTGCGGGAAGAGCAGAGCTTCTGAGACGGCTGAATCCAGGTTCTTCTTCAATGTAGTGATGTACACCGTCTGTTTTGACGTCCAATCTTCTGCGACAACATGGACAGGTTTTTTACTCCGCAGAAAGGCATGCCAACATACATATTTTGTAGTTAGCATCCCCTTCTGCGTGCTCACCAATGATGTCTGCTTTCACCATATTCTCTGCAAGGAGGTTGATGAGGGCCTGCTTGTTTGATGTATTGGTAAGGAAAGCTTTTTTGCTCATGGTTAAACGCATTTCTGCGGAAATTGAGACTGAAGCACCAACGTCGTTCCCTGCCATACGACCATGGGCTTCGTCCATAGTGCTGCAGCCGTGATACCCATCAAACACAACCAAAGGCCATAGCTGCTGCGTACGTGCCGGGTATACATAGCGCAGATCTCGGCATAGCTGGAGTGCTCCGGCCATGATAACTTGTGGAGCAATCCTCCCCATCAACAATAAACGGCAAGCCCTTGTCGAGCGTGGCTGAAACGATGCATACAGGGACAAGCTTGAGGAGATGGTGTAAGAGTTGCGCGTTGTTCCCAGTCTGCATGCTCATATAATTGTCGACGAGAGATGGGTGACAGAGCACAACTCGTATCTGAAGAGATCATGCATAAGGATATCGCAGATACCCGTCACAAGAAGACGCTAGTATAGACACTGGGATCCATCTCGATTCGCTCCCCGGAAGCAGTTTTGACATGGACAGCTGAGGCCAGAGTATTCACTTGATTCTTCTGGAAGAACTTGTACCCTGTCACGGAATGACCGGCCATGAAAGTTGGGATATTCTCTCCAACGCTTTGAGCATCGTCCATGTTCACTGGCCCCTCTGTCATCAATCCTGTTGAGATACTTACAAGCTTTTCTGGGTTTTTTAATGGTCCCCACTCAACAAACACCTGACGGAGCTTCTGAATATCGGATATGTCACGTCGTATGCATGAAGCTGCTAAGTCACGATGCCCATCTCTTGTATTCGAAGAGAACCTCGCTATCTCGAAGATGGACTGGCTGACATCACTACATACGGGTCAGGAAAAGAAGAAGAGTACTCTCATTAAAGCCACGGCCGTGCGTTAGACCTCTAGTTGACTTAATGCCAGACATCAGAACTTGCTCTATGAAGAGATCTGTGAATATACCTGACCATGCACCATCACTTCTCTTGACCGGGGAGAGACCCTTCATGAAAGCTGCATGTACGTTTGGGTGAGTGCGCTCGAGGTCTAGCATTTTTGGAATGAACAATGTTATGGCATTTGCTCGGGCCTCACTGTATGGCATTTAAAATAAACAGGAAGAACAGAGACTATAGTTCTACTAAACCAAAGTTTATTAACGTGACTGCCCCGGCCAAGGAACGTCCTCTTATTTCACTTTCCGGGAAGTCACAATTAAGTGATATTGATACATCCCCTCCGTTTTACAAGCAACGTGTACTTAACCAAAATGTACTAACGTATTAAAATAACCAACTCATTAGGTCTATGAATCAGCATCAGTGTTTCGTAGTCATATCAATAAAATAAACTTGTCAAACACTGAATGCAACATACCTGTATCACAAAACGTTCCCAAACACTGTTCCCTTGAAAAAAAAACAAGGGAAACGGTCCAGAAAGAAATACTTATCGAAAGAATCCATTTGAAAAATTATGTTCAAACAAACGATGTGGAAGTCATATAGATGTACTGGGAATGATGAAGACTACAACATTTATAAAGAAACACTAAACCAAGCTACAACTGAAATTAGAAATTTACGAACCAAAATTAGCTTGTAATATACAAACAAGACAGCAAGAGTTGTTATGCATATGTTCGGAGCAAACAGAAATATCAGGATAAAGTCGGGCCTCTTGAAGATAGTGCTGGAAATATAATATCAGAGGGAATGTTAATGGCAGAAGACCTCAATGAGTATTTTAGTTCGGTGTTTACCAGGGTGATATTAGTTCACTGCCGTTACCAGAGGCTAAGTTCAAAGGGGTGAAATCAGACTATTTAGGACAACTAATTGTAACTCTGGAAATGGTAGCTACGAAAATAAGGGCTATGAATGATACTAAATCACCTGGAGTGGATGGGATTCCGCCCAATGTACTATTGGAAATTGTAGAACAAATTAACATACCACGTAACATTTTTCAACTTGTTATTAGAAGAGGGAGTGGTTCCTTTATAATGGAAAGAAGCAAACATTAAACCGTTATTTAAAAAAGGTTCCAGAAACAAGTCAGAGAACTACAGACCAGTGATTTGCAAATTAATATAAGTGATTTGCAAATTATTAGAAAGACTAATTAAAGATCACATGGTGAATTTTCTTGTTAAACATAACTTGCTAAACCCATATCAACATGGGTTTCTAAAAGCGAGGTCATGTTTAACAAATATGTTATGTTTCTTGGAAGATATCACTAAGTGGGTAGACGAGGGATCACCAGTAGATTTCATCTACTTAGATTTTCAGAAAGCTTTCGACAAAGTGCCACATCAAAGATTACTGCTTAAACTAAAGGCCCATGGCATAGGAAATGGTTGATGAAATGACCAGACAAATAGCAAATATTGTTCAATTTTGGGAAATGTAAATGTCTCCACACAGGACATGGGAACGAAGATATACAATATATAATGGGGGGTTCTGTACTAAGTACTACTGTAAAAGAAAAGGACATAGGGTTAACCATTTGTGCTGATATGAAGGTTTCAGAGCAGTGCGATATTGCTGCTTCAAAGGGAAATCAAATCCTTGGATTAATTAGGTGAAATATAACGTATAAGGAAAAAGAGTCAATAATACCGCTGTACAAAACAATAGTCAGGCCTCATTTAGAATATTGTATACAAGCGTGGAGGCCATACCGCAAGAAGGACATATGTATGCTAGAAAGAGTACAGAGGAGAGCAACTAAAATGTTACCAAGACTGAGGGAAATACGAAATATGCCTAAAAGAATGTGGTTTAACAACACTAGAGACCAGGAGATTGAGAGGAGATCAGATAGAAGTGCTTAAAATATTGAATGGTTATAAAAAATATTGATGGAACTAACTTTTTCTCAGTTAAGAAAGATAGAAGGACCAGAGGACATGAAGTTACATTAGCAAAGAAGCAGTGTAGATTATATATAAGAAAGTACTCATTCTCACAAAGGACTGTAAATAATTGGAACAGATTATCTCCTGATTGTGTTAGTAGCGTGAATATGTTTAAACATAAAATCGACACCCATCTTAAAAGGGCGGGATACACGTACATAAAAAAATTTTGGGCTCGGGATAAGCCAAAAGGCTTCCTTTTCCACCTCCCATCTAGATTTAATTTTCTGGATGGCAATCTTTTTAAATCTTGTTAAGTCTTGTTAAATAAGACTCTATTTCACTACAGCAGCAACACTCATGGTGTCATGCTAAAGCCAAAATACTATGGTTAACATTGAAATGCTCAGTTGTAAGAATAGCACAAGGCAACGTTTCATACTCATTTTCATGTGTAGACTGGCTTTCCCTACTGTGTTGTGTTATTGAGAGTAAATCTACAAACCGTTTTGTGTAAATCTATGAGACTTGCAAACTCGCTTTTCGTCCGGTTAATTCCTTGTGACAAAAAGAACGCATACACATTTGTTGCAGGACCAGACGTCCGTGTGAACAATCGACATGTAGCTGACTGAACGAGCGAGTAGAACTCTTACCGTTTAGTAGATAGTACCTGTTGGTGAGTTCAAAAATATCTATGGTCGTGCCAAACAGACCACCTGGTTCAGGTTTTATTGTCTTACATAACGCAATGTTGCCGCCAAAATGGAGCTTTTACACCATTACCGGTCAGCGTACTTGTATAGTAGTGGCCTCCCAGTGCGTGGTTATGGAGCTATTGCAATGCGGCAACCAATGTCACCACAACCTTTGTAAGCAGGCAAAGCAAGGATAGATTATGTCAATGTGTTATTTATATACCCAAAGCACGTAAGAAGACAGCTATTAAATAACAATACGTCTTTGTTGTTACAGACTTCGCTGAGTTATATGGTTCTATCCGCTTCACAAATCTAATACTAATATTCTTTAGCACACTCATTTTACTACCAAATGAGTATCATGGGAAAAACGTAATCTGGTACAATAATCATATAAAAATATGATTGTTATTATACAACGGCCAGTCACACTTTCATTATGTAGGTCCAGTTGGTCGCTTTGAGAAGTCCTATGGAGTGGACACTGCGCTATATATATATATATATATATATATATATACATATAAGTACCTATATATATATATATATATATATATATTTATATATATAAACATAGGTACTTATTTTTTACTTATCTTATACACATAAACACATCATGGCACCTTCCTTGGGTCCACTTGAATACAGTCACTACCAAATACGAAAAATAAACATTTCCAAGCACTATAAAATACACCAGCGAAACGACGTGTCTCTTGGTAGTCTCTCGTTACTGTTTTGTTAATTATAGTGCACACGTTTTCATATAAATCGCCTCACATTGAGTGTGTTGTGTTCATGAGTCGTTTTTGTGAACTTATTTAAATGTAATTTTAGTGTAATTGCATTACTTTTATAATGTACACAATGTTTTATAATGATTTTAACATAATTTCTTGTGTTTTATAACAGAATATTACAATTATGTGATTGTGTGTATCTATCGTGTATGTATGCACAATCACACTGAAACGTTGCCAATAATGAATTGATTCTGATGTGATTCTGTCTACCTGTCAATACATCGTGATTGCGGGAACAAATGAGACACACTGTGACGTAACCAAACTCAAATGACGCCATAACGCAACTGTCGCGCCGCGGATAAATGGCGGACACGTTAATCGGCGCGAACGGAAATAAAGCTTGCGTACACGGCGCTTTTCACTCGGTCGTCGCTTCTATAACAGTGTCGTAGGAACGTCAGCTCCGTTTCAATAGCTGAATTACCATGCGTCGAGAGGACTACATATATGAAATAGTAAACCATTTTTTCTCGGAAACCGTCCAACATCCGCGCCTCGTTCTCATCCCGTAACACCACAGGAAAATGTCGATTTCTCTTAACTCTCAATTGTTCTGTTCTTAGTTCACACGACAACAGAGTTTGTTGGAGTGCATCACTTTATAAAAAAACAACAAGGAAGAGAATTTAAATGGGTCACAAGTGCTTGGGAATGCGCAAGAGAAACTAACATATAGGATTTTTCAGGGATTATATGCGACACTAATAGAAAGGGGTGTAAAAGATACAAGCACAAAAGTAATAAGGACAAAACACTACTTAGAATTTTCGTAAATGTAATAAAGATAAATAACTAATTTTATTGGTCAGTAACCCAGCCGGTTACATTAATATTGCAGTGTTTTCCTTAGTATATGACAAGCGAGGCGGGCCTCCTCGCCGTTTCTCAATGCCGCGTCGCCCAAAATATGCCGAAATTGCCGCCTCGTAGCTATTTCGTGCGCCCATTTGTTTCGTGCTTTCGCCATATATTCAGCGTCGGCGAGTGGCCGAAATGACACCACAAAGTCACTTATATTCCTGTAAAATCGCACATTTATAGAAACATTGTTTAGTCTTAACGTCGCTCAGGGCCGGTTAGGATTTACCTCTTGGAATTAACTCCATTGGACAACGTGAATGACATCAGTTGTCCAATCACGAAATATTCCCCCTGGATCCCCGGTGTCTCCAATGGTGACACCTTGCGGAGTTTCGACTTACCATAATTATAGACATTCATGTAACATAGCGCCCAAACTTAACTGCGATCGGGAGACATGTGGAACTCGGAGAAAAAACCATAGAAAACGGTAGCTGAACGAAAATGTCGTTTGTGCTAAAGTTTACTATTATACTATGTGCCCACATTAAATCAGAATGCTGGTCGGCCTGGTGTAGCTTATTTTGAATTTCTGGTTTATGATGGTGGTGGGGGTACAAACCGTGCAGGCTGATGGCACTACGTCACTAGACGGCACTTGCGTCGAATCCGGACCCTTTTGAAAACCAAATAATGCCCCGGTTTGCGCTAGTCTGAGCCGCTGCAGCCGTGCGTTACCACACAGCGCGCGTAAAATGAACGATATAGCAGCATATGTTGACACAAACTAGGGCGCTATTTACGCCTCAAAGACGCAATATTCTTAAAGGTAAATATGCCTAGAATAATGTTGACGGATAGAACTATCTCACCGAGGTATCAAACTTAGCAAAACTAAAATATAACGACGAAATTGAGGTGGGTCCGCATTCGACACAAGTGCCCCCAAGTCTATTCAACTAAAGTTATACGCCTTTTTTAGCAAAATAAAGAATGTGATTCGTAAGATTTCTTTGTGCTATATATATATATATATATATAATATACATTCCAACAAAGGTGTGCAAACAAACGTTTCTCAAAGTTGATTTGAGTGAAGTACTTACAAATATAAACCACCGAAGTTCACATCTCATAAAAGACGCCTATTGCATAAAAACATGCATACTAACGGGTTATCAATAACTTGGGCTAGACAATGATATGTTTGCACAGAAATTGGATATATTAAACAACTTATACTGTTTTATAAACAGGACACAATTTGAGATATATTCAAGAGTAAAGGTGAAAACATACCTCATAATGCACCATTTTTAAGCTGACCCCCTCTAGCAACACTTCACCTGGCCATCCAGAATTAACTCCCTGGTGGCAAGAGGACAATTACAAACATGTATGTATCTATGTAGACTCTATCGTTAACCCGCCTTTCTAAGGTATTTCTCAATTTTCTTTTATACTTATTCTTGCTGCAAGCTAAACGTTGCGTTGACTTTCGTGGAGCGCAGTGGCGCAGTGGCGCAGTGGCGCAATGGCGCATTAGTCATGCAGTGGGTAGTGCATCCTGTGCTGCCGTGTCGAACCTTGGGCAAGTTCGTTTACGTTGCTCCAGCTCATTCAGCTGCATGAATGAGTACATGGCTATAGGCAATGGTGTATATGTGTATACGAATAATCTTCGCGACTTAATTGCAGCATGGCTTAATGCTTCCAAGAAAATGTGGATTGCAGTAAGACGCCGTGGACATGCAAACTTATATGGAAGCTACAGATCTAAGTAATGGACATGATTAACCAATACGGGTATCAACGGGCATTCTGATATATCGTGTACTGGCCACATTAAATGGCTGATATACGATAGACGGAAATTAGACGTAGTAACGTGTTGGTGCCCGTTTCGTGAAAATGAATACTAAAAGAAACTACTCGAGTACGTTCAAAATGTAATTGAGATACAGCATAATTAGAATATTGTTGACAGCAGTCGCAATAATATTACTAACAAAGTTCATATCTGTAACCAATATGGCTTCTCCACAACATGTATCTCAATTGAGAATCATGCTGTATGGATACGCAACATTTGCGAATCTTAAACTGGCATACACATTTGGTTATTTATATATACTTCATTGCTAATTATAGTATGTGTATATCGATAGCCAATTGGTGATGATAATTCGAAATCAAAACTCTGATGTTATGTTAATTGTATGGTATTTTTAATGCTGTGGTTTTGTTTACTCTATGTGGTTGACGTACTAGCAACATGTATAGTAATGTCTTAATACGAGTCTACCTGATATTCTGATTTTGTTATGTATAATTTGCAACGCATAATTAGTTTAGTGAAATTAACTATTCTAAGTTCTGAGCTTTTGGAAAATGAGTTCAAATTCAGTTTACATTGATACTTAAATGCTTCTTCGTTCGTAACATTCGAAACTCGCAATAATAATAAATAAAACAATTCTAATTCGACATGTGGATGTCTTTCGTTAAGATTAGTGACAACATTAAATATACAATATGTCACATTGAAGCATTTCTGCTATTTGCGTATTTTCAGAATCTATTTCCCGGTCATTTTGAATCGTCATTTTGCTAAAGTAGAAAGGTCAGGCAGGAATTGCGTAATTAATTTTAGACTAGCGTTGGTGTTCAGATGTGCTCACTGAAGCGTGATAAGCGTGGTTATAATTAGCCTTTAATTAAGTTGTGTGCCTACTGAAGCATGATTGTGGTTAGCCTTTAATTAATTGTCGTCGTCGTGGACGAGTCATTATTATAGTTACAAGGGTGTTTTCATGATGCATAAATTAGGTATGGCTCATTGTCGCATTCTTCTTGATTTCATTGGTTCAATCCGGTCATGTGTTATGCCTTTTGGACTAGGTATAAAAGTCAATGACAGGTAAGAAATATATTTTTTGGCAGAGATCGGGCACGTGTAAATTCAGAAGAGATAACGGGGCTGTAATGCCGTGGTGTGTATCATCCCGGTGCCCAGAAGGGTCTTGCAAAGGTCGGAGCCTGTTCAGAAATTTAGAAGAGATTCAGGACTGTAATGGCGAGTTACCACCTTGCCTAGCGGGCCGAGAAAGGCGCGGACGTAGCGAGTGCATGGCGAAGATACGTGTCGAGCGCGTGTCGAAGATTCGTGGCAGGCGAAGCGTAGCGAGGACGAGCGTCGTATGCAGACCGTCGAGACGAGATGCGACGTCTTGAAGCGAGACAACCGGGTCAACGTGACCGGGCGAGCGCGTGACGGTGATCGGAGCGGCGGTCAGCTGGAAGGACACTTCCGGCAAACGGTCGGCCTAGCCGGGTTAGCGAGCCGGCGCGGCAACGGGAGCGTGTACGTCGCGCGTGCAACGAGACGGACATTTCCGACGAACGTTCATCGTGTGACCTCGTGTGAACTCGTGACGAACTAGCTTAGTTGGGCTAACGGAGCGTGAGCGGCGAGCTTTCGTTCGACTACGCGGTGAGACAGTATGTATGGAAGTGACAATTCAATAGTATATCTTGCTGTTAGAACCGACTAGTCTACAGTGAACTGATCATATATTATGTGATTATGAGATTGCCTCACATTATTCTGGGAATAGTGCAGATTCCCGATCTATGTATGTGGACATGCAAACACACACATACACACACATACACACACACTCATATATATATATATATATATATATATATATATATATATATGTATATATATATATATACATATACATATGTGTGTGTGTGTGTGTGTGTGTGTGTGTGTGTGTGTGTGTGTGTGTGTGTGTGTGTGTGTGTGTGTGTGTGTGTGTGTGTGTGTGTGTGTGTGTGTGTGTGTGTGTGTGTGTGTGTGTGTGTGTGTGTGTGGAAAACTAGTCTCTCGTGTGTGTGTGTGTATATATATAAATATATATATATATATGAGTGTGTTTATATATATATATATACACGAGAGACTAGTTTTCCGCTATACCGGGGATGATGTCGATTCTTCCATGCTATTTATCTGAGTCCGAGCGGATCAGATCTTGTAATGGGTTGACAAGTAAAATTCTATTGAGTGTGAATGATATTTAATTTTTTGAACGGGCCGTTCTAGTATTTTGATTTGGTTTTCAAAGTTTATCTGAGAGCCGAGGTAGGGTAGACTAGAGAGTAGATGTTGTTGTGTTTATTGTTACTATAAAAGAGTTTGTTTGGTATTCATATATATAATAACATTCATTAAATGTCCAATGTTCCTTGTTGCGTTGATCAGGGTTGCCGCCCGCATTCACAAGCGTTGACGTAATTAACATTGAACCCTACTAGACCTGAGCCATCTAGTTACGGACACCTCGCCGATCTGCGGTACACATTATGCATCCATATCAACCAGCAATGAGAGTCTGACTATGCATCAGTATTTTCTGTCAATGTTTCATACACACAACGATGAATAATATTGATACACAGAACACTTATTAATTTGTAAATCAGTAGAAATCTGCAGTGGGGAAATCTCTAAAAAAGCAACCTCTTTTGTTATTAACTTTTTTCATGAATGAAACAGTTTGTTATTTGTGAATAAAAAATAACAACAATAAACAACAGCAATAATAGTCCCAGCAACGAACGATTTAGGTTGGACAAAATGTTAACAACGATTTTTCACCTGAAATGGGTTCGTTGGTGGTATATCTCACCACGCAAAATTCTCCACCCGAACCCATCCATGGCAAAACCTCGTTTTTAGCTCAAATCCAAGATGGCCGACATTATACCGGGTGTAACATTCAAATGATCCTAATTTTGGAACTAAGCAACATAGAAACATATTTGAGGTGTCATTTCCTAACTAACTTTAGGATGCCCATTCGTTTGGTGATACATTTGAGGTGGTTAGAAGTTAAGGTCATGCATTAAGGTCAAGGCAACATATTTTATAAAATAATCTAGAAATAAGCTGGATTGTGACCAAATTGGCATGACTTTGCAACGAAATGAAGTAAAAACACACGTTAATGTGTCATTACAACTAAGTTTACTATGCGTAATCATTTAAACTATATTTACAAGTGATTATAGTTCAGACTTACGTTTCAATGTCAATCCATCCTTTTATGTATATGTGCATATTGTCTATTTATAACCCTGTATGGTCCTGGTCAATATCCCGGTCATCCTGGCTCTCCACTTGTGTCACATTCAATGATGTGATGCCCTTGCACTGGCCACATGCTGGTGTGCACTGCAGTCCATTCTTCCGGCAGGTGCACGTTTTATTATGGCATTGACAACTGCAATGGCATCAAATTATCTTGAGGAGCCGCTCTGGTGCCGCTGGCTGAGTAATTCTAATAGGCACGAAACCAACGGAAGATGCCATCCAACCCCAAATCTCAGGGGAAATATCGTTGCCACGCTATCCCTGCACCTGATGATAAGTCCGATGGCTATGGAAGGCACCTGGATCATTCGTCGGCGGAAGCATGATGTATCATCAGCTGATATATATCAGAATATTCTGCGACAACAGCTGTTGGTTTTGTCTTCGCAGAAAGGCATGCCAATATACAGATTTTGTAGTCAGCATCCCTTTCTGCGTGCAATAGTGATATCTTCTTTGACCATATTCTCTGCAAGGACGTTGATGAGGGCCTGCTTGTTTGATGTATTGGCAAGGAAAGCGTTTTTGCTCATGGTTAAAAGCATTTATGCGGAAACTGAGACTAACGCACCAACGTTGTTCCATGTCCTATGACGATGAGCCTCGTCCTTGGTGCTGCACCCGTGATACCTGTCAAACACAACCAACGCACACCCGTAGCTGCAGGGTATACATAGCGCAGATCTCGGCAAAGCTGGAGTGCTTGGGCCATGAAAATGTGTGGAGCAATTCTCCCCCAACAACAATAAACTGCAACCCTTTGTCTAGCATGGCTGAAATGATGCATGCATGGGCAAGCTTCAGGAAATGGTGTATGAGCTCCAAATTGTTCCCAGTCCGCATGCACATATGATCGTCGAAGATATGGGGGAAAGAGCACACCTCGTATTTGAAGAGATCAGACGCTGGGGATCCATCTCGATTCGCTCCCCGGAAGCAGTTTTTTTGACATGGACAGCTGAGGCCAGAGTTTTCACTTGATTCTTCTGAGAGAACTTGTATTCTGCCACAGAATCACCGTGGAAGTTAGGATCTTCTCTCAGACACTCTGAGCGTCGCCCACGTTTACTGACTCCTCTGCCATCAACCATGCTGAGAGACTTACAAGCTTTTCTGAGGTTTTGTTGAATGGTCAATAATCACCTGATGCAGTTTCTGTATATTGGACATGTCCCGTCGGATGTCTGATGTTGCCAGGTCACGATGCCCATCTCCTGTATTCAAAGAGAACGCCGCTATCTCGAAGATGGTCTGGCTGACATTAGTACATACGAGTCTGGAGAGCAGGAAGAGACGAAGAGTACTCTCAATGAAGCCACGGTCGTGTGTTAAACCCCTATTTGACTTAATGCCAGCCATCAGAACTAGCTCTATGAAAATATCTGTGAATATACCTGACCATGCACCATCACTTCTCTTGACCGGGAAGAGACACTTCATGAAAGCTGCATGTACGTTTGGATGAGTGCGCTCGAGTTCCAGCATTTTGCGGATGAACAGTTGTATGCTATTTGCTCGGGCCTCACTGTGTGGACTTTAGATTATACAGGTAGAACAGAGATGATAGTTATACTAAACCTAACTTTGCTAACGTGACTGCCTCGGCCAGGGATCGGTCTCTTATTTCAATTTCCGGGGACCCATAATTAAGTGATATTGTTACAACCCCTCCATTTTACAAGCAACGTGTACTTAACCAAAACGTACTAACGTATTAAACTAACTAACTCATTACGTCTATGGACCAACATCAGTGCTTCGTAGTCATATAAATAGAATAAACTTGCCAAACCCTGAATGCAACATAACTGTATCACAAAACGTTCCCAAACACTACATAATACACTCTATTTCACTACAGCAGCAACATTCCTGGTGTCATGCTAAAGTCAAAATACCATGGTGAACATGCAAATGCTCAGTTGTAAGAATAGCACAAGGCAACATGTCATACTCAAGCGAACATTGCAAACATGAACATATGGATTTGGACGGAGCATCCACAAGTCAACACATTAGCGAGTCCGCATCAATCAAGTCTGTACTCATCAACTGTTCATTTAGATACAACATAGTCCTTGTATTTGCTGGGTAGCTTTGACTTGTTGATTCTCTCGGACTTCCTGTGTGTTTTTTGACGTAGCGGAGAGTGTGGTTCTGTTTCTGTCTGGTTACTCTGGTGTTGTTTTCTGAACCATCTCACCATGGAGTTTCGTGTGTTCTTATTAGGTGCATACGGTTTCGTCTGTACACTGTTTCACCACTATCTTCAACTTCATAGGACCTTTCATCCGGTCGTCTCACCACCTTCGCTTTCTTCTATGACTTGACTCCAAGCTTAAACGGCTTCATTCGGACGGTATCGCCTTGATGAAGATGTGGAAGGTCTGTAGCAGATTTGTTAGAGTACTTGGCTTGTCGCCATTGTGTCCTTTTCAGCATGTCTGTTTCGTGTTGCTGCACAGACGGCAGCGACTCCAGAAGACTTTGAGCTGTTGGAAGAATTGTTTTTGTCTGCCTACCTAGTAGTCTCTGTGCAGGACTAGTATCCATTCCTCGAATTGGGATGTTACGGATATTCAGCAGTGCTAAATATTGGTCATCACCAACGCATTGTGCTTTCTTCATCTTCTTCTTTGCAGCTTTTACTGATAATTCCTCTTTGCCGTTTGAGCGACTGTGGTGTGGAGATGTCGTCACATTCTCGAATCCCCCCATTTCTTACTGAAATGGGCGAACTCGTCTGACACCAGCTGTGGACCATTGTCAGTAAGTACAGTGTCCGGGATTCTCATTCTAGCAAAGTGAGCTTTGAGCTTTCTGATTACTGCCTTAGAGCCAGTGGTCTATCTGTAGTCTGCGGTGACTAAGTAGTCCTTTCCTTGGTGAGAGAACAGGTCGACACCGATCTTCTGCCATGGACGGTCCGGCACATCGTGGCTCATCAGTGTTTCCTTAGTCTGAGAACGTTCGGTCTCACGACAGGTTTCTTACGTCTTGGTGTAATCTTTGATTTCTGAATTCATGCCATCAGTGACGGCCAATTCATCTCTGAAGTGGTGATAAAGCACAGCAGGTGGCGGCACATCTGGTTTCTCGGGCCAGCCATGTTGTAGGACAGCTGTTAGCACTTGTAGAGTGGCATCTCGCTCGGTGGCATTACGAATGTCCTGGACAACATCTTCTCTTATGGGCATATAGTTCACAGCGTAGATAGCTTCGAACTCAGTGGTCGGTTGTTCCTGTCTAGCTGGCACGAAGGCACGTGACATGGTGTCAGCGAGAGTCATCTTCTTGCCCTCCAGATACTTGACATCAGTGTGATACGCAAGAATACACGGGAGCATGCCCTGTAGACGCTTGGGTGCTCTGTCCAGTGGCCGACGTAAGCAGTTGGTCTTCATTAATGAGGTAGTGCACATCACAGGCATCGTTGCTAGCATCACACTGAATGACCAGTAGCTTACTCGGGTCAAAGTAAGCCAGAGTGGGTGCCTCAGCCAGGAGTTGTTTCAGTGTTGTGAAAGCTTTCTTCTGAGCATCAACCCACATCCAGGCAACATCTCGTTGTACAAGAGCAGCAATGGGACGGAATACATCAGTCAACTTGGGTACGTATCTCGCCAGGTAAGTTATTGTACCTCTTAGTCCCTCCACAGCTTCCCTATCACACGAATTCTTCTTCTTCAGTACAGCACCGACCTTGGATGGGTCAGGTTTCAGTGTTGTGAAAGTAAAATGACTAACACAACCTGATGAGAATTTGGGTTGAAGAAGAAAACGTCTGTATGATATAAACCCAAGACGGGTTGACCTGGTCTTGTTTATTTTATCAGCGAAACGGTTACAAAGCTTCAAGATTTCCTACAGGAGCCCGTGCAATGACGCCATGGAATGGAACAAATAACGATGATTGTTAGACGTAAGCATGTTTGTGAGATCCTAATGTAAAAAACAATTTTTTGGAAGAAGACATAACATATGTTAATTAAGACTTCGTGGGTTTGTAAAATAACGATGTTTTTGCAACATCTGTATGTTTTCAATTATAAAAATTAGCGTCACGTTTATATCAGAATACGACCGTTGAGTTTGTAAGTAACATAATCTTGAAATGGGACTTGATTTTGTCAAGATTGATCTTAACGTTTGTTCACACAGGTCCGCCCTGAAAAAAAAATGTTTGCTAGAATATCCAGTACTATTTGGCATGCGTTATGTTGGTTATAATTAATCATAATTGAAAATTATTGAGGATCTACTAATTACCGAGCTGTACAAATGATCCTATTGTGAAGAACTAGTTTTTTATGATGATATACCATATATTTACTACGACATCCATTGGGTTTATTACATCATCCATCTATAATTGATATGAGTGTTTTTGAATGATGACATCATTACTTTATATAGTGCATGTGCAGACGTGATATATTATACATTATTGTAAAAGTAAGTTCAACGTTTGTGATGGTGCAGTTACAATGTTCATGGGTTACCGTAATAAACGTTTGGTTAAAAATTGTAAGATAAGTGTTTATATATTGTATGAACATTATATTTCGACATAAAGTGATCGTGATGAAAAATGTTTACTGCAACATCTAAATATGTACCACCATGTCCATATGAACCAATAAAACACTGCATTCACAGTTTTCGTATCCTATACATATTTGTGCATTTAAAAATATATAAAATGTAATTCTAAGTTAGCCCCAAAGAAAAATATCGGAATTGATACCAGGTATATTTCTTCTGAACAAAACAAACGCAGAATGCCGATAAAATCACATTGATATGACATCACACAGTTGGCTCCAGACACCACGAGACACACATATTCATTATTTTCCTGAAGGCCTGTGTCATCCAAAACGTAATTTCTGTTGTCGGATGTCTATGTTGTTTCCATAGGTAGTAATTTTGTACCTATTATAGTTGGATGTTGTTGTAAACTTGTGTGATAAAGTCTAAACATGTCATCCTGTTCCAAGGAACACCACAGAAAAACCACAAAAGTGGTGTTGACAATATTTTAGGTCTAGATACTAGAATCTTTTTGTTTCCCAGAAATCATAACAAAAATTCGAATTGAGGAATTTCGAAATTTCTCAAAACAATCTTGCTTTGGTACATATTTTGAAATTCTAGTCTTTATGCTTAGGAAATCAGCATTATCCACACAATCCACACGACCTGTCCGTCTGAGATTGATGCAGCAAGAAAGTCATGTTGCTCAGTACACGTGGCATTTTACGCTGATTGTCACATGATGAATCTGTCTTAGACGGTTACGCAGCCAACTACAAATCGATGAGATTCTCTAATCAAGTGTCCAACCTTGCGACATCTTAGATGCCCCCAACAGGAAATGGTGTACATGTTGAAGTTGTTGGCCACTTATGTTGACTTGATCAGGATGGGGTATAGCAAAAATGGAATGCCGTGTATTCAGGATAACATGCATTGTATTCGAGATTAAATACATTGTGTTCTAGATTAAATTAATTGTGTTCGAGATGAAATGCGTTTTGTTCGAGATGAAAAGCATTATGGTCAAGGAAATCTAATTGGATAGTTCACTTAGGTGTTGAGAAATGCTGACCTACCACTGTTGCCGCCGCCGCGGCTGCTTTAGATAAGTAGTATAATTTTTTGTCCAAACCGACCTTGCTTGTAAAGTAAAGGTAAGTTCTTATAAACCACGGCATCCAGTCTTTACGACTGCTCAAAGCGTTTTACACTTTGTTCCCTGGCAGACATGTTCAATCGAACACCATCTCGAGTTCTTTGACAAACATTCAACCAAGCTGCATTTAGTGAGCGAAGGTTATTCGTACACAAATATCCACCACTGTCTAAGGATATGTACTCATTCATACAGCTGATTGAACTGGAACAACGTAGAGTGAACGAACTCGCCGAAAATGCGAAAGGGCAGGAAGAGGAATAGAACCCGGGTTCTCTCAATTGAGAGTCCAATACTCTAATTACTTCGCCACAGCGCTCTTAAGCGCCATCGTGGATGTTTAGTGCACTGATGGCGTGTCAATGTTGTTGAATACAACGTTATGTTGCGATGTCAACTAATCAAAAAGCCAGGGATATATTACTTGTAAACAACCAATGTCACGACGTTGCAATGATGATACATCGGAACACGCACTATTTCTATTACAGTTAGCATTATTTATTGCAACGACTTCCATTGGCACAGGTGCATTTGACACAACACCGGATATAGGAATTGCTGCAAATCACTCCTTCTTGTATTCGTTACGATACGGCGTCATATATCGACTCGCTACATGTAAAAAGTAGATACGCTCTTTCACAAGTTCGATGTGCATGTAGTCCTGGTGCTGATTTCCTAAAGGGCCTTAAAACAGGAGTTGGCTACACTCCCAACCCCCGTCAACATAGGTTTCTTTATATTTTGTCTAATAATTTCCAAACATTAATCAACAATTAATGTGTCCGTTCTATCAGAAAAAACATTTATTACGAGTGGTTGGAAAAAAAATTCAGACATAACTAAAATCACAAAATATGCCATAAATAAAATGATTGTTCTTGAATCTCGTAATAAATAAAAATGTAGATACATAAGTGAATGCACAACATCACTGTAACACAAAATGTTTAAGTTTCAATCATTAATATGATACGTTCGGTCATTTTGCGTAAAGTTGTTTCAGTAAAATCTATATGCGTAGTGCTTCCGTTTGTTCCACACTCATACTCATAGTATATTGACCAGATAATTTCGTATGTTCCCATATTCATGTACTATCACTTGGAAAACAACTGGCGAGAAATATTCAATATTAATGAAGATATCATGTATGTAACCCTACCCCCTAAATCGAGAAAATGGCGTGAAATGACAAATCGTCCACAATTTGCTCTAAATCAACCATTTATTTGTTAATCATCTTATTGTCTCACGTACTTGGTCAAACCATAATGCAAAACAAGTTTTTACCATCAATGAGATGTATACATTTAAGTTTGAGCATAGTAAACAAAAGAAGTGAACTAAATATTATGGTAGAAGATATTGACCCTCACATAATAGGTATATCCGAATCATAGGCCACCACTGATATATCAGATGCCGAATTGGGACTAACAGGCTATGTAATGTTCAAAAAAGATAGAATAGGAAGAAGGGGAGGTGGAGTTATTTTATATGTTAAATAATCTATCCAGGTTGGTGAAATAAAATTAGAAAGAGAAGCAGATTGCGAAGAAGCTATTTGGTGTAACATAGTTGCAGGAAACTCAACGTTAACGGTGGGGTTAGTTTATCGAAATCCAAACATAAGCATAGAAGAGAATGAGAAAGTACAAAACGCTATAAGGGAAGTTAGCAAACGGGACTGTATTATTATGGGAGATTTTAACCATGGTCATATACAATGGAAATCTCTACAGAGTACGGTTTTTAGTTTTAGTACAAGACAGTTTCCTTTCTCAACATATGCTAAAGCCAACCAGGGGTGAGAATGTGTTAGACACAGTTTTGTCCTCACAAAATGAATTAGTTGACAATGTCAAATAATGAAATAATGAAATATTTAGCAGAGATAGACTGGAACAACACACTGAAGAATAAGACAGGAACAGAATGCTGGAATATCTTAAAGATTGAAATAGAGTGCATCGTCGATAAATTTGTTCCATAGAAAAAACAAGGCAAACGGTCCAAAATGAAAAACTTATCGAAAGAAGCCATTCGAAAAACTAAGTACAAACAAATGATGTGAAAGTCATATAGCCATACTAGAAATAACCAAGACTACAAAGAAGCACTAAACCAAGCTACAACTGAAATGAGAAATTCGAAGAGAAGCTACGAACAAAACTTAGCTTGTAATATAAAACAAGACAGGAAGAGTTGTTATGCATATGTTCGGAGCAAACAGGAAGTTCAGGATAAGATCGGTCATCTAGAAGATATTGCTGGAACTATAATATCAGAGGGATTGTTAACGACAGAAAATCTGAATGAGTATTTCGTTCATTGTTTACCAGGGGAGATATTAGTTCACTGCCAGTACCAGAGGCTAAATTCAAGGGGCAGAATCAGAGTATTTAGGACAGTTAATTGTAACCCCGGAAATGGTAGCTAAGAAAATTAGGGCTATGAAGGTTAAAAAATCACCTGGAGTGGATGGTATTCCATCCAAACTACTATTGGAAATAGTAGAACAAATTAGCATACCGCTTGCAACAGTTTTCAACTTGTCAATAGAAGAGGGGGTGGTTCCTTTAGAATGGAAGGAAGCAACCATTATACTATTGCAACCATTATACCAGTGGGTTTAACGCCAGTGATTTGCTAATTATTAGATACACTAATGAAAGATCAAATGGTGGAATTTCTTCTTAAACATAACTTTTTAAACTCATCTCAACATGGGTTTATAAAGGCGAGGTCATGCTTAACAAATATGTTATGTTTTTGGTAGATATCACTAAGTGTGTAGACGAGGGATTACCAGTATATATCATCTACTTAGATTTTCAGAAAGCTTTCGACAAAGTGCCACATCAAAGGTTACTGTTTAAACTAAAGGCCCATTGTGTAGGAAATGGTTTAAATAACTGGATATAAAAATTGCTAATTGACAGAAGACAACGTGTAGTAGTTGATGGGGATACATCAAACTGGAAATCAGTTGTGAGTGGAGTACCACAGGGATCAGTACTAGGGCCTATATTATTCTTAATATATATCAACGATTTAGACGATGATGTAACAAGCAAGGTGTTGAAATTTGCGGATGATACGAAATTGTTTAGAAGGATTAAACGTGATGGAGATAGCATTTAAAAGATAATATTGATAGGTTGATAAAATGGTCTGAAAAATGGCAAATATTGTTCAATTTTGGGAAATGTAAATGCCTCCACACAGGACATGGGAACGAAGATGTACAGTATACAATGGGAGGTTCTGTACTAAGTACTGCTGTAAAAGAAAAGGACTTAAGGTTAACCATTAATGCTGATATGAAGGTTTCAGAGCAGTGCGGTATTGCCGCTTCAAAGGGAAATTAAATCCTTGGATTAATTAGGCGAAACATAACGTGCAAGGAATAAGAGCTAACAATACCGTTGTACAAAACAGTAGTTAGACCTCATTTAGAATATTGTATTCAGGCGTGGAGGCCATACCGCAGGAAGGACATAGATATACTAGAAACAGTACCGAGGAGAGCAACTAAAATGATACAAAAACTGAAGGACCTTTGTTACGAAAGACGCTAAAAGAATGTGGTTTAACAACACTAGAGACCAGGAGATTGAGAGGAGATCAGATACAAGTGTTTAAAATGTTGAATTGTTATGAAAATATTGATAGAACTATTTTTTCTCAGTTAAGAAAGATAGAAGGACTAGAGGACATGAAGTTACATTAGCAAAGAAGTGTTGATTAGATATAAGAAAGTACTCATTCTCTCAAAGGACAGAAAAACCACAAAAGTGGTGTTGACAATATTTTAGGTCTAGATACTAGAATCTTTTTGTTACCCAGAAATCATAACAAAAATTCGAATTGAGGAATTTCGAAATTTCTCAAAACAATCTTGCTTTGGTACATATTTTGAAATTCTAGCCTTTATGCTTAGGAAATCAGCATTATCCACACAATCCACACGACCTGTCCGTCTGAGATTGATGCAGCAAGAAAGTCATGTTGCTCAGTACACGTGGCATTTTACGCTGATTGTCACATGATGAATCTGTCTTAGACGGTTACGCAGCCAACTACAAATCGATGAGATTCTCTAATCAAGTGTCCAACCTTGCGACATCTTAGATGCCCCCAACAGGAAATGGTGTACATGTTGAAGTTGTTGGCCACTTATGTTGACTTGATCAGGATGGGGTATAGCAAAAATGGAATGCCGTGTATTCAGGATAACATGCATTGTATTCGAGATTAAATACATTGTGTTCTAGATTAAATTAATTGTGTTCGAGATGAAATGCGTTTTGTTCGAGATGAAAAGCATTATGGTCAAGGAAATCTAATTGGATAGTTCACTTAGGTGTTGAGAAATGCTGACCTACCACTGTTGCCGCCGCCGCGGCTGCTTTAGATAAGTAGTATAATTTTTTGTCCAAACCGACCTTGCTTGTAAAGTAAAGGTAAGTTCTTATAAACCACGGCATCCAGTCTTTACGACTGCTCAAAGCGTTTTACACTTTGTTCCCTGGCAGACATGTTCAATCGAACACCATCTCGAGTTCTTTGACAAACATTCAACCAAGCTGCATTTAGTGAGCGAAGGTTATTCGTACACAAATATCCACCACTGTCTAAGGATATGTACTTATTCATACAGCTGATTGAACTGGAACAACGTAGAGTGAACGAACTCGCCGAAAATGCGAAAGGGCAGGAAGAGGAATAGAACCCGGGTTCTCTCAATTGAGAGTCCAATACTCTAATTACTTCGCCACAGCGCTCTTAAGCGCCATCGTGGGTGTTTAGTGCACTGATGGCGTGTCAATGTTGTTGAATACAACGTTATGTTGCGATGTCAACTAATCAAAAAGCCAGGGATATATTACTTGTAAACAACCAATGTCACGACGTTGCAATGATGATACATCGGAACACGCACTATTTCTATTACAGTTAGCATTATTTATTGCAACGACTTCCATTGGCACAGGTGCATTTGACACAACACCGGATATAGGAATTGCTGCAAATCACTCCTTCTTGTATTCGTTACGATACGGCGTCATATATCGACTCGCTACATGTAAAAAGTAGATACGCTCTTTCACAAGTTCGATGTGCATGTAGTCCTGGTGCTGATTTCCTAAAGGGCCTTAAAACAGGAGTTGGCTACACTCCCAACCCCCCATCAACATAGGTTTCTTTATATTTTCTCTAATAATTTCCAAACATTAATCAACAATTAATGTGTCCGTTCTATCAGAAAAAACATTTATTACGAGTGGTTGGAAAAAAAATTAAGACATAACTAAAATCACAAAATATGCCATAAATAAAATGATTGTTCTTGAATCTCGTAATAAATAAAAATGTAGATACATAAGTGAATGCACAACATCACTGTAACACAAAATGTTTAAGTTTCAAACATTAATATGATACGTTTGGTCATTTTGCGTAAAGTTGTTTCAGTAAAATCTATATGCGTAGTGCTTCCGTTTGTTCCACACTCATACTCATAGTATATTGACCAGATAATTTCGTATGTTCCCATATTCATGTACTATCACTTGGAAAACAACTGGCGAGAAATATTCAATATTAATGAAGATATCATGTATGTAACCCTACCCCCTAAATCGAGAAAATGGCGTGAAATGACAAATCGTCCACAATTTGCTCTAAATCAACCATTTATTTGTTAATCATCTTATTGTCTCACGTACTTGGTCAAACCATAATGCAAAACAAGTTTTTACCATCAATGAGATGTATACATTTAAGTTTGAGCATAGTAAACAAAAGAAGTGAACTAAATATTATGGTAGAAGATATTGACCCTCACATAATAGGTATATCCGAATCATAGGCCACCACTGATATATCAGATGCCGAATTGGGACTAACAGGCTATGTAATGTTCAAAAAAGATAGAATAGGAAGAAGGGGAGGTGGAGTTATTTTATATGTTAAATAATCTATCCAGGTTGGTGAAATAAAATTAGAAAGAGAAGCAGATTGCGGAGAAGCTATTTGGTGTAACATAGTTGCAGGAAACTCAACGTTAACGGTGGGGTTAGTTTATCGAAATCCAAACATAAGCATAGAAGAGAATGAGAAAGTACAAAACGCTATAAGGGAAGTTAGCAAACGGGACTGTATTATTATGGGAGATTTTAACCATGGTCATATACAATGGAAATCTCTACAGAGTACGGTTTTTAGTTTTAGTACAAGACAGTTTCCTTTCTCAACATATGCTAAAGCCAACCAGGGGTGAGAATGTGTTAGACACAGTTTTGTCCTCACAAAATGAATTAGTTGACAATGTCAAATAATGAAATAATGAAATATTTAGCAGAGATAGACTGGAACAACACACTGTAGAATAAGACAGGAACAGAATGCTGGAATATCTTAAAGATTGAAATAGAGTGCATCGTCGATAAATTTGTTCCATAGAAAAAACAAGGCAAACGGTCCAAAATGAAAAACTTATCGAAAGAAGCCATTCGAAAAACTAAGTACAAACAAATGATGTGAAAGTCATATAGCCATACTAGAAATAACCAAGACTACAAAGAAGCACTAAACCAAGCTACAATTGAAATGAGAAATTCGAAGAGAAGCTACGAACAAAACTTAGCTTGTAATATAAAACAAGACAGGAAGAGTTTTTATGCATATGTTCGGAGCAAACAGGAAGTTCAGGATAAGATCGGTCCTCTAGAAGATATTGCTGGAACTATAATATCAGAGGGATTGTTAATGACAGAAAATCTGAATGAGTATTTCGTTCATTGTTTACCAGGGGAGATATTAGTTCACTGCCAGTACCAGAGGCTAAATTCAAGGGGCAGAATCAGAGTATTTAGGACAGTTAATTGTAACCCTGGAAATGGTAGCTAAGAAAAGTAGGGCTATGAAGGTTAAAAAATCACCTGGAGTGGATGGTATTCCATCCAAACTACTATTGGAAATAGTAGAACAAATTAGCATACCGCTTGCAACAGTTTTCAACTTGTCAATAGAAGAGGGGGTGGTTCCTTTAGAATGGAAGGAAGCAACCATTATACTATTGCAACCATTATACCAGTGGGTATAACGCCAGTGATTTGCAAATTATTAGATACACTAATTAAAGATCAAATGGTGGAATTTCTTCTTAAACATAACTTTTTAAACTCATCTCAACATGGGTTTATAAAGGCGAGGTCATGCTTAACAAATATGTTATGTTTTTGGTAGATATCACTAAGTGTGTAGACGAGGGATTACCAGTATATATCATCTACTTAGATTTTCAGAAAGCTTTCGATAAAGTGCCACATCAAAGGTTACTGTTTAAACTAAAGGCCCATTGTGTAGGAAATGGTTTCAATAACTGGATATAAAAATTGCTAATTGACAGAAGACAACGTGTAGTAGTTGATGGGGATACATCAAACTGGAAATCAGTTGTGAGTGGAGTACCACAGGTATAAGTACTAGGGCCTATATTATTCTTAATATATATCAACGATTTAGACGATGATGTAACAAGCAAGGTGTTGAAATTTGCGGATGATACGAAATTGTTTAGAAGGATTAAACGTGATGGAGATAGCATTTAAAAGATAATATTGATAGGTTGATAAAATGGTCTGAAAAATGGCAAATATTGTTCAATTTTGGGAAATGTAAATGCCTCCACACAGGACATGGGAACGAAGATGTACAGTATACAATGGGAGGTTCTGTACTAAGTACTGCTGTAAAAGAAAAGGACTTAAGGTTAACCATTAATGCTGATATGAAGGTTTCAGAGCAGTGCGGTATTGCCGCTTCAAAGGGAAATTAAATCCTTGGATTAATTAGGCGAAACATAACGTATAAGGAATAAGAGCTAACAATACCGTTGTACAAAACAGTAGTTAGACCTCATTTAGAATATTGTATTCAGGCGTGGAGGCCATACCGCAGGAAGGACATAGATATATTAGAAAGAGTACCGAGGAGAGCAACTAAAATGATACAAAAACTGAAGGACCTTTGTTACGAAATACGCCAAAAGAATGTGGTTTAACAACACTAGAGACCAGGAGATTGAGAGGAGATCAGATACAAGTATTTAAAATGTTGAATTGTTATGAAAATATTGATATAACTATTTTTTCTCAGTTAAGAAAGATAGAAGGACCAGAGGACATGAAGTTACATTAGCAAAGAAGTGTTGATTAAATATAAGAAAGTACTCATTCTCTCAAAGGACTGAAAATAATTGGCACATATTATCTCCTGATTGTGTCGGTGCGTGAATATGTTTAAAAATAATATCGACATATACTTTAAAAGGGTGGGATACACGTACATAAAAAGTATTGGACTCTCGATAAGTCAAAAGGATTACTTATCATCCTGCCATGTAGAGTTAATTTTCTGGATGGCAATCTTATTAAATCTTGTTCAATCTTTTCGACCTTATACAGTATGGAATGCACAGTTTCCCAGTCGACATACGGTTAACGGAATCACATACGTTTTTTTTACAACAAAATGCCTTATATAAATTACATAATATATAAATAACATACCAGGTGTTTATGATTAAATTGTCATTACTTCAACTTATTGAACGAATAATTGTTATCTGTTATATTGGAACAATTATATTGAGATTTCAGTAACCCTACCCATTTATCGAACAAAATCAAAAAGTCCTTACAGAGTGGGTATAGCTCATGTTGTGTTCGTGTAAAAGACTTTCAGTGTGATTACATACATCTCTGGCTGACATGTATTTAATAACACAAAATGTTTCTCTTTTTGACAGATAAATGCATAAGTATTAGGTGCATGCATTGACTTCATAATTATGTTAATGTAAGTAGGCTTTTAGGCAAATCACAAATAGTATGGTAATGATACAACATATTTCAAATACATGATCATGTTAAAGGTTCTCTATTGAAGTTCACCAACTGACAAACAGTTTCATGGACCATCGTAGACCATGTCACTTCATATCGGAGTCGTCTGCTGACAGCAGTGGGTCTACTCCCAAGTCTGTCGATGTGACCGGTCTATTTTCGCAATCATCGGCGTTACAGCGGCAAACATCAGTACATGTTAATCCGTTCAGCTTGCACGAGCAACGAACACCAGCATGTGTCTTACATATGCAGCTGACACATTCAAGTATTGCCAGTGGAGCTGGTGGACTGTCCGTCCAATGTACCAAAATGTGTTCGTCTACAATCCACCCATTGCCATGAGGGGGTGGCACTAGTGGTCGTGCCGTCAAGCAGTGTCACCAAAAGACTGCCTGATAGTTAGCACGCTTGATGTGTTGGTCACATGCGTCCTTGCATGGTGGCAACTTTGCTGGATTGGTTGTCCTCGACCCAAACATGGTTTGTCGCCATCTGTTCACATCATACTCTTGTAATTGCCCATACAGGACGCACCCTGCCGCTTCACCTTCCTGCAACAGTTCCTTATCGGCAACAAAGGATTTGCCAAGTTTGGCCATGGTACTTCTGAAGGAACGGTGCTCACGTAACAGTTTGTAGCCTTTTGCTTTACCGTGACCAACAAACGCGCCGGTTGAGTGACAACCTCTAAATGAGTGATAGCCAATTAGAGCTTCACACATGTCTGGTCCGATGGTAGATCCAATTTGAGTGATATTGATGTTTCTCTTCCGCTGTTGTGTCCCTATGTTAAATAGCATTGTACCTGGAACTGGATGAGTAATTCCAACTGCTAGTACGGCTACATCGCTATCAGGTGACCTTAGAACCACTGTGTTAGAACCACGTTGAGCCGCATGAGAGGCGTGAAGAAATTGTGATACTTATTTCTTGAATTGTGCACTTCGAAGTGACATTTTGAACTAGTGGTGAATTATTTGGTTCTCCGAGTTAATTGTTGTTGCCAGCAGCCCTGCTGTAGACGTCATACGGCGATCTATCACCGGATTCTTGTTAAAAATGTCGAGATACGTGTGCACCACCCAGTCAACATGTGAATACATTACAACATCTCTAAAAATTGTGTTGAAGACAAGATATGCCAAGTCTCTGTATGTTATTGTTATGTCTACCTTGAGTGCGTGCAGGATTGCCATCGCATCGACAATCCAAGTGCTGTCACAGGGTACTACATCAACAACACTGGCATTCTTCTCCAGTTCCTTCAGCAGAGATGCTTTGACGGTCTTGACCACGTTTCCCTCAAGTGTTGCAATAGCAAGGGGTACTGGTCCCAAGGAATATTTGAAGAGTTCTGGTAAAGATATGTGTCTACTCTGGCCGATTACCAAGAATCGTCCAAACAGTTCAAGGATTGATCTCAAGACAGAAGTTTGCTTCTTGTTTTGTTTATTCACATCCAAAGATTTTAAAGTTTTCAGTCTCATCTTTGGTACTGGCGCGTAGAAGTACTTTTGTCCATCGATTCCAATCTCTCATGAACAAATTCCCTGACAGCTTCCTCTCTCTTTGCATGTGCTCCCAACATGTCAGCTGAAATGTCACTTGTTGATGATAGAGTTTATGATCTGTCTGAAATGGGTTAATCCAGTTTGTGATGCATGTCTCAATGCGTCACACAGCAGCTTCGTCTTCTGCAACACGTCTTTTCCCTGCATCCCTTGGTCTGTGACTTGTAGCTGCATTCGGTTGTCCAGACATTTCCCTGCACAGACGCAAGTATTCACCTCGCTCAGCCCTAAGTACCATCCACATAAAAACTGCTCCATGATTTAATGTGATTCCTATTTGTCCATCTGTGTACAATCTATCATGAACAAATTCCCTGACAGCTTCCTCTCCCTTTGCTCCCAGCAGGTCAGCTGGAATGCCACTTGTTCCATTTATTCCAGAAGCCAGATGACAGAGTTTATCATCTGTCTGAAATTGGTTAATCTATTTTGTGATGCATGTCTCAATGCGTCACACAGCAGCTTCGTCTTCTCAAAAAAAACTTAAAAACTGCTCCATGATTTAGTGTGATTCCTACAATTCCGCTACGGGATTTCGTGCACCGGTTTGCAGTCACTTCAGTGGTTTGGTCATGTGGGATGCGGCCAAATGAATTTCCTGTTGATATCTTTGCACTGCAAATTCACCATTGATAAGCAGTGTGTGTGCGTCTGGATGACTTTCCGCAAGTGTCTTCACTTGTAGAACATATGCAGGCAAGTATCTTGCTTAATGTATCCTGTCATATGCTGAAAACCATGGCATCGTCTCCTGCAGACACTGAAAGTGCAAGTTCCAATCGGCTTCTCTGGTGGAACGAATCAATTGCAATAGACCCACAATATCAATGTATGATGACCGGAACTTTCTATTTGGTTCAAGCGATGGGCAAACCTTTGTGAATCGCTGCTGTGTCAGTGTAAAGATTTCAGATGTCAACACTACGCGCATTCTTTCTGGACATGGATTATGTCTCAGCAGATTAATGACTCTTATCAAAGAGTCCATGTCTAGAGATGCTTCTTGCTCTGTGTTCCACGGCAGAAACATATCCCAACGAAGTCGACCAATGACTTCTACAATCAATTTATGTGCACTGACACCTCTGTTGTAAAGGAGACCAGCAAGTGAAGCATCAACGGAACCTGTTGCTAAGATATCTGACTCGATCATATTATCTCGCAAACCTGCGCTACCAAAGAGACACCCAATGGTTGCCATGAAATTGATGATGATATGGAACGGAACCAAGCGCAACACAATTCTCTCAAGCCTGTCATGCCGCTGTAACGCCGATAATTGCGAAAATAGACCGGTCACATCGACAGACATATGAGTAGACCCACTGCTGTCAGACGACGACTCCAATAAGAAGTAACATGGTCTATGGTGGTCCATGAAACTGTTTGTCAGTTGGTGAACTTCAGTAGAGGAACTTTAAAATTATGATCTATTTTAAATTTGTTGTCATCATTACCATACTATTTGTTATTTGCCAAAACCCTATTTACATTAACATAATTATGAAGTAAATGCATGCATCTCATAATTATACATTTATATGTCAAAAAGAGAAACATGTTGTGTTATTAAATACGTGTTAGCCAGAAATGTATGTAATCACACTGAAAGTCTTTTACACGAACACTACGTGAGCTATGCCCACTCTGAAAAGAACTTTGTAGTTTTGTTCGATAAGGGGTAGGGTTACTGAAATCTCTATATAATTGTTCAAACATAACAAATAACAATTATTTGTTCAGAAAGTAATTGACCATATAAACTTAGACACCTGTTGATATGTAAGTTTATATAAGACATTATGTTGTAATGTATGTGATTCCGTTTAAGGTAACCCGACTGAAAAACTGTGTATTTCTTTATGTGGGCGAAAAGTTAAATGTATACACCTGATTGATGGTAAAAAAATTGCATTGCATTATGTTATGTCCAACTACGTGAGATTATAAGATGAGTAACAAATAAATGGTTGATTTAGAGCATATTGTGAGACGATTTTTAATTTCCCGCCGTTTTCTCGATTTAGGGGGTAGGGTTACGTATATGATGCTATCTTCATTAATATTGAATATATCTCGCCAGTTTTTTGTTACAAGTGATAGTACATAGATTTCGGAACATACTGATATGAAATTATCGGGTCAATATACTATGGGTATGAGTGTGGAACAAACGGAAACACTACGCATATAGATTTTTACTTTAAAAAGTGAGAATTTTGTAATGAACAAATTATCGAACGTATCATATTAATGATTGAAAATTAAACATATTTTGTTACAATGCTATTGTACATTCACTTATGTAGCTACCCGTAAATTTATAATGACATTCAAGTACAATTATTTTATTTATGGCATATTTTCTGATGTTAGCTATTTCTGAGAATTGTTGCCAACCATTCGTGATAAATGTCGTTTTTCTTATAGAACCGACACCAAAAATGTTGGTTAATGTTTGTAAACTATTAGTTTATAGTTCAACTAAAAATAAAATATCAAGAAACCTATGTTGGTGTGGGGATCAGCCAACTCCTGTTTTAAGGCCCTTTTGGAAATCAGCACCAGGTCTACATGCACATCGAACTTGTGAAAGAACGTATATACTTTTTACATGTAGCGAGCTGAGAAATGACGCTGTGTCGTAGCGAATACAAGGAAGAGTGATTCGCAGCAAGTTTTATATCCGGTGTTGTGTCAAATGAACTTGTGCCAATGGAAGTCGTTGCAATAAATAATGCTACCTATAATAAAAATGGCGTGTTCCGATGTGTCATCATAGCAACGTCGTGATATTGGTCGTGTAGAAGTGGGTGGTGGCTCAGTGGGTAGTGATTTTGGACTCTCAGTTGAGAGAACCCGGGTTCTAATCTTGTTGCTGCACTTTAGAATTTTCGGCGAGTTCGTTCATTCCACGATGTTCCAGTTCACTCAGCTGTATGAATGGGTACATGTCCATAGAGAGTGGTGCCTATTTATGTACGAATAACCTTCGCTCACTAAATGCAGCCTGGTTGAACTTTTCCCAAAGAACTCGACATGGTGTTCGATTGAACAGGTCTGCCAGGGAACAAAATGTAGACGCTTTGAGCAGTCGTAAAGACTGGATACCGTGTTTTATAAGAACTTACCTTTATTTTACACGCAAGGTCGGTTTGGGCAATAATTTGTACCACTGATCTAAAGGTACGGCGGCGGCGGCAACAGTGGTAGGTCAGCATCTCTCAGCACCAAAGTGAACAATTCAATTTAAGTCTCTCAACGCATTTCATCTCGAACACAATTCATTTAATCTAGAACACAATCTCGAATACAATACATGTTATCCTGAATACAAGGCATTCCATTCTTGCTATACCCCATCCTGATCAAGTCAACGTAAGTGGCCTATAACTTCAACATGTGCACCATATTGGGAGCACCTAAGATGACGCAAGGTTGGACACTTGATTACAGAATCACATCGATTTGTAGTTGGCTGCGCAACCGTTTAAGAAAGATTCATCATGTGACAATCAGCATAAAATACCGCGTGTACTGAGCAATATGACTTTCTTGCTGCTTTTTGGAGGTGAAATAAATCTCAGACGGACATTTCGTGTGAATCGTATGGATGATGCAAATTTACTAAGGGCTAGAATTTCAAAACATGTACCAACGCATGATTTTTATATTTTTATTATGATTTCTGGGAGGAAAAGAGGTTCTAGTGTCTAGACCTAAATTATTGTCTACACAACGTTTATGGTTTTTCTGTGGTGTTCGTTGGAACAGGATGAAATTTTTCGACTTTTACGCCCAAGTGTACTACAACGTCCAACTATTGTATAGGTAAAACATGAATACCTATGGATACAACATAGACATCCGACAACAGAAATAACACATTGCATGTCACATGGTATATTGGCCTTCTGGAAAATAATGACTATGTGTGTCTTGTGATGTCTGGAGCGTCATATTAATGTGATTTTATCAGCATTCTGCGTTTGTCTAGTTCAGAAGAAATAAACCCGCTATCAATTCCGCTATTTTTCTTTGAGGCTAACTTAGAATTACATTTAGGTTTTTTTAATGCACAGGTATGTTTACGATATGAACACAGTGAATGCAATGTTTTGTTCGTTCATATACTGGACATGGTGATACATATTTAGGTGACCTGCATGTATAAATGTAGTAGTAAATTTTTTTATATCATGTTCACTTTATGTCGAAAGAGAATGTTCATACAACATATAAACACTTATCTTAACATGTTTAAGCAAACGTTTATTACGATAACCCATGAACATAAGTTTATATGTTGCTATGACAGAAATACTATAAATGCACACGGAATGGCAAACTGTAACTGCATCATCACAAACGTTGAACTTACTTTTACAAATTATGTATAATATATTACGTCTGCACCTATACTAAATAAAGTAATGATGTCATTATTCAAAACACTCAGATCAATTATAGATTACATAAAGTGTACCTCACTGGATGTTGTAATAGATACAGTGGATGTCATAATACACCCAGTGGATGTCGAAGTAAATAGATGGTATATCATCATAGAAACTAGTTCGTCACAATAGGATCAGTTGTACAGTTCGGTAATTAGTATATCATCAATAATTTCAATTATGATTAATTATAACCAACATAACACATGCCAAATAGTATTGGATATTCTAGCAAACAGGTTTTCAGGATGGACCAGTGTGAACAAACGTTAAGATCAATATTGACAAAATTAAGTCCCATTTCAAGATTATGTTACCTACATACTCATAGATCGTAGTCTGATATAAACGTGGCGCTAATGTTATCAATGAAAACATTCAGATGTTGCAATAAACATCGTTATTTGATAAACCCATCAAGTGTTCATTAACACATGTTATGTCCTCTTCAAAATGACTTTTGTACATTAGAATCTCTCAAACATGCTTACGTCTAACAATCATCGTTATTTGTTCCATTCCATGGCGTTATTACACGGGCTCCATTAGGAAATCTTGAAGCTTTTTACCCGTTTCGCTGATGAAATAAACAAGACTAGATCGACCCGTCTTGGATTTATATATTTTCATACAGACGTTTTCTTCTTCAACCCAAAATCTCATCAGGTTTTGTTAGTAATTTGAAGGAGAGTATTTTATATATTCCTCTGACCACGAAGGAGGTCAGGTACTCTCTGTCTTCATTATCGATGTCTTTCACCTGATCACTATACGGTTTGCTGTCATAAAGAACATGTATTGGCTATCCATAGCATGCGGATTGTAACTTGCCGTTGATCAAGCAACATTCTTTGAGACAAGATATATCTGTCCCGCACCTACAGGCATTAGTGCGTGGTGCTAGGAATTTGCATTTCATTGGAGGTTTCCATTTCCTACTGGGCCATTGCCACCTCATCCGCGGTTACCATCTGGTATGTCATATTTGAATTGGTTTATTCAAGTACCACTACCTGAAGGTTTCTGCGCTATGAAAGGTGATACCCCGCTTAATTGCCAAACCTGCATTTCAACTGGCAGTCCCTCCTACTCCGTCGCAGTATCCTTTTCCGCAGCCTGACTCGACATTTTCCCATTTGCCAGCGACGTCAAACAAGAATTGGTGATGAACAGTGAGGTTGATAGTGTTTGTTCCGAAAGGGCATGGTGAAGGAATCAGTGCGGTAGTGTACCAATGGAATTGCCTGGTGAGGGAATCAGTGAGGTAGTGTAACAATGGAACTGCCTGGTGAGGGAATCAGTGAGGTAGTGTAACAATGGAACTGCCTGGTGAGGGAATCAGTGAGATAGTGTACCAATGCAACATTTCAAACCAGCTGTTTGACCTCAATATCACGTTTTGATAAAAGGTGCACGTTGTTGGTGTTGCATGGCTGCGCTCAGCACTGACCACAACATAACTTATGTAATGTAGTGGGCCATCACCTGCCGATAATGAACAACCAGGTTTACGTGAAGCGTGATACGTTCTTTATTGTAGTATATACTTTGAAATTCCTCGCCATAGTCACAACCGTAATTTTTGGCGTAGTCCATTTAAAATTGATGTGTCATTGATTCGCAGACCTTCTTCCGAGCCTTCTCCCTTTGTGAATACTTTTTGTGCTGAGGTACATGCTACCGATGAACATGCATAGTTTCCTTCTTTTTACGACCAATTATTTGCTTATTACGCTATTTCTTGAAATTTGCGGCATTGTGTCTACCCTTACTGCGTGGCTGCTATGACATTTTTTATACTTATATTCATTATATTCATTATTATAAACTGTCGTAGTAAACATATTACGTTTACAACGACATCGACAGTTTAACTTGGATTTAACGTGCATGTGCACTGAAAATACTGTACCAATGTTGATTCTGTGGACTAACTTTTGAACAGTCACATGTTGTCTCAACAATCATTACGTTTTATTAACTCAATGTAGTTCCAATTTATCTCTACAAGCCTTAGTATTGACAAAATGCATACTGTCACCATACAATTTCGAGGAAAAGATAAAGTAAACAATAGCCAACAATCCTGTTTGAATATCCAATGTCATAAGTTTGTATACCCGAATGTAAATAGGAAAAAATAACAACCGGCCTAAGTGAATTGCAACGTTTTATTATACGTGAATGTCGTAGTAAACATTTTGACACGATGTCATAGTAAACACATAGTACTTCTGCAGGACGCTGTGGTCAGAATTACAATAATGACGTAGATTTGATGACATTTTGTGACACCATTGTGATTGTCTATCTGCATCTTGTTTTGTTTAAGCTCTGGAACCAATAATTTTTTTAGAAAATTGATGTCGTAGTAAACATTTCTTAAACATGACGCAACATTTTTGGACATTTGACATACATTCTTGCGCATTTACGTCTTAATTTAGCCAAAAAGGGTGCTTGTTTTCGGATCTATGTTTATTGGTAGACACATTAAGCGCTCGAATACTTGTATTACCATATTCCTTCTTTTTAACAAACTACTGCAACGTTGGATGTCGTAGTAAACAGCGTTTTCGAGACATTCTATAAGAATGCACTTCATAAAATAATATTGCCATTAATACAATGATTTGCTCTGATATTATTCTCTAATGTTTGTTCTGCGGTTAGGGACAACTGAAGCAGTTTGGAAAACATAACGCAAAGTAAATGATAGTAACGAAGTAAACAATAGCGTTACGTTAGATAAAACTACTTCGTTACAAGTAGAAGTAGTTAATATATATAGTACTTCGTTACTCTTCATGTCACTTGAAAAAACTACTCAAGTAGGGTAACGAAATAATTTTACTTCGTTACATGACACCCTTGCTGAAACTAAAATTCTGGTCACGGGTATATTTTAAAACTCCACTGCCATTTTGGAAATGGTGAAAATGGTGCTTTGGAAATAGTTTTTTTTGGCTACTTACTTGTGATCTAGGGTCAATTAATATTAAATTATAGCCCAAATATATAGGTAATAATACTTACTCAAACTCGGATTATGGATGTCTATTCACATAACTATTAATTCTGAAAAACAATGTGATGGTATGCGTTTGATAGCGTTTCAAAGTGCAAAAACACCCACTTTTTGCATTAGTGCAACTTTTGAGGGTGTATGGGGAGTCAGGGAGGGATAGTACCTCTGACGGGGAGCACGTCGTGCTATTCGGAGTAGCTCGTCCGTTTTGGTTCCCACGTGGCACCCAACTCTCACATGTGGCTCCATTTAGCTCGACGGGCAGGCAAAACCAGGTGAGGGTAACCAACGGGTCTCAAACCCTCGGAGAGTTAGGGACTTGCTCGCCCAGTATGCGAAGTCTGTTGTGGCGGATTGGGCGGAGGAAATCAAGTCTAGATTCAACGGCCAAGAAGGCGGAACAGCAGTGCACTGTGGAGTGCATAGGGCATGGCAGTGCACGGAAGATGTCATAGCCATCCACTGCAGTCAAGGAAGTCTTAAGTCGTACCAACCTTCTGGGCCATTGAAACCCGGCTTCTGCGGCCGAGAGAGTTCGACAGCCTTCCCACTTTAAAAGCATTCACGCACAAGTTTGTGCTACTCGTCATTCGATACCATCTCGTCTATCATCACTTGTTTATCAAGCCCTGTGGCGTTGCGGGAGGGGCGAAGCGACAGGTGGAGGTGACTACTTGGAGTCGTAGTCCCAAACCTGCATGTAGGCGGCCTGTGGGCAAGAGGTCGTTCGACTCTATATCCAGGGCAGCGGAGGAGTCCAGCAGCAACACAGGCGACTGAGCAGCTCTTTTCGGGAGCACTACTCACCCTTTGTAAGAGAGGGGCCTAGAAAAGGTGAGCTAAAGATTGCCTGCCCTACTACAACTGGCCAGCATACCGCGGCTGGCAGTTCAACCCATTCTAGCGGTCGAAAACAAAGCTACTCAAGAAAACTCCTTCTCGGAGCATGGAATGTTCGCACACTTATGAATGAAGCTGACACTACAAAACCGGAAAGAAGGATTGCCCTTATTGCAAGAGAGCTGCAGCGTTACAACATTGATATAGCGGCTCTGAGACGAGACTTGCAGAGGAGGGCTGCGTGAGGAACCAGGCGGCGGCTACACCTTCTTCTGGAAAGGCAAGGCGGAGAATGAGGCCAGAATCCACGGAGTTTGCATAGCAGTGAAAACGTCTCTCATGCGGCAAATTCCGGACCTACCCAATGGAATCAACGAAAGGCTTCTGAAGCTGCGTTTCCCCCTGAACGCCAAGCGCCACGCCACTATCACAAGTGCCTACGCACCCACCCATACAAGATTCGACGAGTCCAAAGAAAGAGATTCTATGAAGATCTCCACAGCTTGGCCAGGTCCACACCTGCTGGCGACAAGCGCATCATCTTGGGGGATTTCAATGCTAGAGTCGGAACTGTTAGCAGGAACTGGAAGAGAGTCATCGGACAGTTTGGCGTAGGAAGACCAAACAGCAATGGCCTCTTCCTTTTGAGCATGTGTGCGGAGAACGACTTGACTATCACAAACACTCTGTTCAGCCAGGCCGATAAGTACAAAACAACCTGGATGCACTCTAGGTCCAAGCAATGACACATGGTAGACTATGTCATCATAAGACGGTGGGACATCCAGGGTGTGAAGATCACAAGGGCCATGCGGGGAGCAGAGTGCTGGACGGATCATCGACTGGTCAGGACAGGCTTCCAGCTGTACATTGTCCTATTTCAGCGCAATCATCCAAAGTCGACCAGAAATGCCTTCAATACAGCCAGGCTGAAACACCAGCGTTACCGCGAGCAGTTAGAGGTTGACCTTGATGACAGGCTGATGTCCCATGGACAACTTACTGGCAACACCACAGAGAAGTGGACCCAGTTCAAGCAAACGGTGACGGACTCAACAAAGTCAACTATTGGACCGAAGAAGAAGGCACACCAGGACTGGTTCGATAAAAAGAACGAAAAATCTGCAAGGCGCAGGATGAAAAGAACAAAGCGTACCTAGAATGGCAGAATGACCCTTTCTCAGTTTCCAAGAAAGACCGCTACAGACACCTACAGAGCTAAACGCAGAGAGACCTTCGTCAGATGCAGGATAACTGGTGGCAGAAGAAAGCAGAGGAAGTGGAACATTACACTGAAACTCACAACACAAAGATGTTCTTCAGTGCCATCAAGTCTGGGTACGGACCATTAAAGCCCACCTGGTATCAACTTTAGGTGGAGAGAACACTTCAGCAACCTCCTCAACCGACCTTCAACAGTGAATGAAGAAGCCCTTGACTCCATACTCCAGCAACTCATCAGAGAATACCTTGATTTTCCTGCCACTCTGGAGGAAATGAAAAAGCCATCAACCAGATGAGTGCAGGAAAGGCTTAAGGAAAGGACGGGATCCCAGCTGAAATTTACAAGGCAGCGGGTCCACAACACTTGCGGCCTTTCATGACATCATAACTAGCATCTGGGAAGATGAATACATGCCACATGACCTTCGTGATGCCACTATAGTTTCCCTATATAAGAACAAGGACAATAAAGCAGACTGTGGCAACTACAGAGGAATATCGCTCCTGTCCATTGTTGGGAAGATTATTGCCCGCATCGTTCTGAACCGACTCATAGCCAGTGTCTCTAAGACAAACCTTCCAGAAGCACAATGGAGATGGTCTTTGCAGTCAGACAAGTACAGGAAAAGTGCATTGAGCAGAACATGGACCTGCTTGCTGTATTAATATACCTCACCAAGGCCTTTGACTCTGTCAAGAGGACAGCGCTGTGGACAATTCTGACAAAACGTGGTTGCCCAAGGAAGGTTGTTCACATCATCCGGCTATTTCATGAAACATGACAGGTGAAGTGCTCTCAGACGGCACAGCCTCAGCCCCATTTGGCATTTCAAACGGAGCGAAGCAAGGTTGTGTACTTGCTCCAGTTCTCGTCAACATGTTCTTTACTTGCGTCTTGAGCTATGCCATAAAATATTTGGACATTGGGATCTACCTTAAGTATCGACTAGACGGTTCACTGTTCGACCTCCGCCGCCTTGCTGCTAGGACCAAGACACTGCAAAGACTCATTCTCGAGGCACTCTTTGCTGACGACTGTGCCCTCGTGGCACACAGGGAGAGTCATCTGCAGCTCATACTCAACAAGTTTACAGAGGCGTCTAAACTGTTTGGCGTAACTATCAGTGTTAGTGACACGGAGGTCCTCGATCAGCCTGCCCCTGACATCAAGGCACCTGCTCACACAGTCTCCATTGATGACCCACAGCTAAAGGCAGTGGAGACCATCAAGTACCTTGGCAGCACCACATCAAGTGACGGGTCCTTGGATCGACGCAAGGATCTGCAAGGCCAGCCAGGCACTTGGTCGCCAGCGCACCAATGTGTTGAGTCACCACCACATCCGGCTGTCAATTAAATTGTTGGTATATAGAAACGTCGTCCTATGATATATGTGGTTGTGAGACATGGACACCCTACAGGCGCCACATCAAGAAGCTGGAAGCTTTCCGCATGCGCAACCTCAAGTCTATACTCCATATCCGCTGGCAAGACTGGGTAACGTACAAACCTTGAGGTGCTTGAGAGAGCACAGACCACTAGCATCGAGGTGATGATTATGAGAGCCCAGCTACGATGGAGCGGGCATGTCATCCGTATGGATGAAACAAGTGTCCCCGACAGCTTCTCTACGGCGAGCTCTCTGAAGGCTCCAGACTCCAGGGGCGTCCCCCCAAACGATACAAGGACTACATCAAGGCCAACCTCCAGTACAGTGGCATCCGTCCAAAAGAACTCGAGAGCGCAGCAGCTGACATAAGTCATTGGCGATATTGAGGAAAGACGCTGCCAACACCTGCCAGATGCCAGGGACAGACGACACCAGGCAGCAGCATCGTCACCACCAGCCACAACGGGCTTCCCTTGCCCGACTTGCAAGAGACTACTGTTGTGATACCTCATAACTAGGCTAGGAACTACGTTGCATCATATGCGTGGTAAACCGCCAGTTGGTGAATCGCCTACAACTGTGTATTGACTTGTGCGTGGAATCGGAGTGTCTGGAAGAGTGAATTAGCGTAGCATAGAAGCGAACAATCACTTCAACTATGTGCGTCCAGAATTGGCCTACACAGCCACTTGAGGACACACATCACAGATGACTACCAATTGACACCTTTTTTTAATTCTAGCCCATAATGCTATACGTTCAACTGTCAGTAGATCGGATAACCCCAAACCAAGACTCGAACATATATATATATATATATATATACATAATTATATATATATATCATATTATATGCAATGCAATGTTTGTAAATTGTTCAAGGCCTAATTTTAATTATTTATATATATATATATATATATATATATATTAATTATGTATATATATATGTATTTATATATACATATATATACATATATATATATATATATATATTAATTATGTATATATATATGTATATATATATACATATATATGTATATATATATATATATATATATCAAAATGGCGTCTAGTATGTCTCTTGAGTCTTGGAAAACTGCACTGACATAAATAAATAAAAGTAGGCCTTGAAAAAATGTACAAACATGTATGTAAGCACATAATAATAAAATGCAAACTATAAAATATTATTTTTAATTACCAAACGAGCCTATAATAATAATAAATATTGTTCCAAATGTATTTCTTGATTGTTCAAACTCTGTGCAAAGCTAGTACTTGTATTTAATCGTATTCGTGATGCACTCGGATGCTAGTCTCGCTTAACCGACTCTCGCCTGGCTGCGTGACTTCGCCAGCAAGATAGTCTGGCTCAGAGTCGCATTTTGACTGCCCACTTGTTGGCAGCCATGAGAGCTGCCACCTAATGAATATGCATGTGATTAAAAGGCACTAAGCTGCGAAAAAGTTTAATGTTGGTTTATTTTGTGCGTGACATGTTTCAATATATGTTTTATGTTGAATAGTTGTTATAATACAGTAGTATCTGATGAAAGTGTATCCTTGTTTAATGTGTTATTTCATAGATGGCCTGAGAGCCAATCGATCATCGTCTCTACCCGAATCTGGGGTAAAACCCCCCTACCGGTAACATTGGCAGGAGCTTAATAATTCAGGTCGTAGTGCGGAGCCAATACTGCCACATCACGGCGCCTGGATAATCGAGGCTACTCGGATGCATGTATACAGTAAGCCTACATTTGCCACGTTTTGTGTTTCCTGGTTTATTCGCTAGGTGACACCACCAAACTACGTGGCCTTCACATTGCCCGATGTTGGTCACGTTACGAAAATACATACACTTTTGTCACCAGTCAAATTTGGATTTAGGCCGTATTTATTTGTAGATAAAGAACGAAAAGCGTACAACCGAGACAACTGCCAAACACTGTAAAATGTTGTCCAAAGGACGTTGCAAAACTATGTCTATGAAAAATGGCGTCTAGTCTAGTCTTGAGTCTTGGAAAACTGCCCTGCCGGTGGCGATTCCGCCGATGATGCGTTCGTTTGCTTTGCTATTGAATGCAACTGTTCGCGTGATAAGTTCAGTGTTGACGAACAATTGGTGAACTATTACCGACGTTGCCTTTACCGTCTCCTATAAGTGAGTCGGGTCTAAGAATTCTAACGAACTATACATCGGATGCAACCTAACCATGTCCGCCGAGATAAACCGGTGGCGTTTGTGAACCGGCGGTGTTGGGCCGATAACTTGAGCATTTTGGCCAATTGAATAGGCGGAACAGATGTTGAAAAGCCTTAATTTCGAACACTGAATAATGCTACATTTGTTTGTGAAAGTGTATACTTTGATGGCAGCGATAAGGACCGATAAAAAACGGCATCGATAGCGTCCTGGGCCGGTTTCATGAAGTGTAATTATATAATACGCAATTACTTAGCGTCACGTGTTTGGATAAATTCCTATGCTCGCTTATATTAAAACAATCACGTCATTTACTAAGACAATCATCTTAGCGTTAAAGTGCCTATGATAACATTGTTACAAGTTCTATTTGTTTTGTAATAAGCATCTATTAGCCAAATAAGATACTTTTACAACAGTACAAACCACGACTTTGCACACACATTTGTAATAGTTGAGACTAAATGTGATGATACGCAGCGACGTCGCTTGGTTCTTCTGAACCAGTCGCGACATGTTGTGACGTCAGCGGGGGAATTTGTTCAAGGAGGGCTATATCAATAAACATGACCGAGTGCAGTCAGGAAGACATTGACCTCCGGGCACTTTTTTACCGAGGCTCCCTAGATCAAGGGTCTGTTTTTCACATGTTCTTCCTAGAACAAGGGTATACTTTTGATATTAGATGCCCTCATCAAGGGTAGGGGTATTTGACCTTCGGCTGCACACCCCTACCCATATGCAAGGGTAGTCCCCCCCCCCGGGCATCGACCTTCGCGAATCTGATGATTCTGATTCAAGTCTGGAATTGTCAGTTGAAATCGAGGATGTTGAGGAACGTTGTCGTGATGTTAGTCCTGTAGGAAAAATAAACCCATACAGATATGAACCGTATTTGCCTTTAGACGACGTTGTTGGCGAACGTGCCGGCAATGCCAAGCAGGAATGTTCCAGTCACAGTGTCGAAGACGATCGACTGCAGAACACAGAATGGTAATAACCGCAACTATATAATATATTCTAGAATACATTATGCTAGCAGTGGTATATAATATCTGCGATGTTGGCAATATATAGTTCGTCGTGTTTATATAAAAAAGTTCGCAATTAAAAGAAGGCCGCGCTTGATCATCATTTATACATTTTTTCGTAAGATATGTTTTTTATGTGGTAAATCTGTAAAGTTCATTCGATGGTGCTGCCAGTTCTTGGGTAGGAAGATTCGAGGTCCACTTCCATCATGTGTGGTTAAGACAATCCATCAAACCTTTCCATCAGCTTATTTCACTGGATTCCAGGAAGCAGACAGTAATAGTGACCCCTAAATGAGACACACCAAGCGTTTCTTCACACTTGAAACCTTGTAACATGAGCATGCACTGCGTCAGCTTTGTTTGGTTTGACAAAGTCTGCATTCAGTGGTGGTGGCTCAGCTAATGCCGGGATGTCCTCATCCAAATCAACACTGGTGCACACATCTACCAAGGTTTCCATCAAATCATCAACATACCCTGTAAAAGCAGCACATTCTTCTTAACAATAACTATCTCGAATTATATGTACTGATGTTCTGTAATAATGTTGTAGTAACATGACAATATATGTTGACCTGTACAGTGTGGATGACGTGATATGCACGCATGCTACAACAGTTCTGTTTTGTGGAGGGCAATAGAAACAAAGCTTCTGTTATGATATAAGTGGAATGTAGGCATGGTGTAGACATGATGTAGATATGCACATGACTTGTCAGTTTGATATTGACCTTCTTTTGGACGTTACACAAGGTTGCAAGACATTCTTCAAACATCATTGACAGTTGCCACTGTTTATACTCAATCAAGACGATTGGCTATGTATGCCTTGCACCTTTTGATAATAGCTACAAGTGTTAGTAATGATATTGTTGAGTATGTCAGTAAGAATGAATTCAGCATTGCGTTACCAAATGTTCGATCTTCGAGGACCTTCCTCACTATGTAGCCACCAAGTTTGTATTTGGGGTAGTGTATTCTAAACATGAGTTCTCCCTCCTGCGTTGTGTTCAGCTGTCTTCCCACATTCTCGTTGAAATGCAAGGCTGTCAGAATGGTCCTGGATGGTAAGTAAATTATTCTGACATGTTTTGTAACTGACAGGCACGTACTTACTGCTATTTTTTATAGGGATATACTCTTGCCGTCCCCTTGATTTATTGATACGGCGATTTAATTATGTGTAATCTTAGTCATCACAAATTTATTTTTAAACAATCAACATAAAACAAATGTGAACAGGCAATATGGATCATTTGTAGCAACAATTACCGGCACAACATTCCAGTGTATGAAAATACGAGCCTTTTTGTGGCGAAACAAGTCACAAGACTGTGAAACGCTTCAACATAAGATGTTTGATGACCATGGGATAACTTCCTGATGTCTGCCAGAAACCTTTTGTTCTCCACTAGTTTCTCCAAGTCTACTGCAGCTGTTGTACCTACATGGATGTAATTAATAAGAATGTAAAGTAGTCAGAAGAATTAGCTGCAAATACTTTACTCAATATGTTTTGATAAATAAAAACACGAATTCAAAGTGTGCTACATTTTGTAAGTATTTCTGGTGAAGCTTGTCTGTTTCTTTACAGAGGAGAAATAAACTATTACACTTGCACATTATACACATGTATGCGAAACATACCAGGCTCAAGCCAGGGTTTCTGCCGTTCTCTCCCTTCTAGAGGACCGTAGACACATTGCGGAAATGGTTCACCGAAACCGTCATGTATATTTTGCACTTTATCCACAATGGAACACCATTTTGCAAGCAACACATCTCCATCCTCCGGCGGTGTCGACATAACACAATATAAGTGGTTCATTATGCTGGAGCTCCACAGATCCAGAGGTGCTCCATCTGCTGCCTTAGCTAAGGCACGTAGCTTCATCTTGGATCCTATACACAATAGTGTATAAATAAAGTATATTATAATTATTACGTAAAGTTGAACAAGTACCTGTGCTGTTCAGTTCAGAGGAATTCCTGCAATGACAGTAATTACAATGGCCATGTATATGTAGAACTAGCAAACCAAAGAATGTCGACATACATCATGCTGCTCATTAAAAATAACTTAATTATTTAAACCAAGATATTGGTATTCCTGTACGTACCTTTAGCAACATGCCAAATATCATAAACGTGTTTTATCCACGGATAATCGACTCGCATCATCTTAGTAATAGACACGTGCCTATCTGTCACAAATAGTTAGACAGTTATCTTCCAGCAACTGGAGTGACTGTTTCAGTCCCTCCATTTCCATGTGATAACTGCCGCCTACTTGGTTGCTCTGATATATCAAAAACATTGTATTGCAAATTAGCCACATTAAACTGTTACTAATAATATTAAACAATATGATGGGTATATAATGTTGACGTTTCTTGTGTGTGTGTGTGTGTCTGCGTGTGTGTGTGTGTGTGTGTGTGTGTGTGTGTGTGTGTGTGTGTGTGTGTGTGTGTGTGTGTGTGTGTGTGTGTGTGTGTGTGTGTGTGTGTGTGTATCCGTGTGTGTGTGTGTGTGTGTGTGTGTCTGCGTGTGTCTGTGTGTGTGCGTGCGTGCATCCGTACGTGCGTCTGTGTTGACATATCTTGCGTGAGTGCGTGCATGCATGCGTGCGTGTGTATGTATGTTAGCAAACCTGCACAAGCTGGACATCAAGGACAGCCTTGTTGTTTAGATAAATCAGTGTGTATGTCCGAAACTTGGCAAAATGGCCAGGGCTGTCAGCTCTTCCATCTCCACCACACACCAGGTCCTCTCCTTCTGCTTGATGGGTGGCAAACATCCACTGTTGACGTTCCATCCAAATACGACGGATGGTCGACTGCAGGACAATAGATTGGCGCCGAAAGAATATTCTGGCTGTAATTGCCCAAATGGGACTGGACCCAGAGAACTTTCCCGATGGTAGCACCAGCAAACAGTTTTGCAGCTAACAAAAGAATATTCCCTGCAGGAAGATTACCAATATATATATATGACTGACTGTGCCATTGGTGCCGTTTGTCACAATCGTTACAGGTGAAAGCTATAATTAACATGGTTCCGATCTCAATTGTAGATGTTTGTAGTGCCCTTGAGTCACATTCAAAACAGAAACACATAGTTATGAGCTGGAGCAACGATGTCCAGAAAATTATATATTTTGTTTCCTTGTGTACAGACGGTTTTTGTTTTCCATGCAAGGCTCCTCAACGTCGGGGCTGTCTGTTCCGTGATCAGATTCGCTGTCTGATGACATGTGCTGTGCGGGCATATAATCATCGTCTTCATCCTCTTCGGAATCGCTATTTGTATAAATGTCTTGATCTTGCGATCTGCATGTCATCAGTACAAGTAACTAATGACATGGTTTGTGTGGCTTCAAAATAACACACATATATTTTATATTTTACTCAGTTATATTACTGTATTATTATATTATATTTTAATCAATATGTCCCAGGCCCCGGCGCAGACCTGAACTTATTGGTCCCAGGCCAGGCCCAATCCCGCAATTTAATATTTGTCAGCCTAGGTCCGGCCCGGCCCACAAAATGTATACCCAAGTCTGGCCCGGCACACAAAATTTACATGCGTGGCATGGCTCATGGGCCCAAAGCCCGGCCCGTGCAGGGTATTAAAATGTATACTATACTATGAGGCCCTATTTTAAAAGTCAGAGATCCCTACATGTCTACATGGTAGTGGTAATTGTACCTGACAAGCAACACCAGCTAGGCCCTATAACAACAACGTGTGACGTGTAAACACTTGTATAAGTCAATAAAATGACAAGAAGAAAACGAAGTTGGGAAACAAAAAGGCAATTATTTTATTTTACTTGTTTTCAGTTTCTTACAAATAATATGTATAGCATAAACTATTTATAAAAACACTATTTGCTTTGGTAAAGTGCAGATACAACATTCAACAATACAATGCATTTTACATTATTATTATTACCTATATATTATTTCATTATTTCAAATTTATTATTAATAACACCCTCACACAGTGCAGTATTTGGAGTACATATACCTACTGGAGAGGCTGGGAAATAACAGGAGGGGTTCGCTTGTTCGGCTATTGCTTGCTCGAGAATCTGGTCAAATGTAAAACAACTAATTACAATTTACACTAAAGGCATTGCTTATAATTGTGTTTATATTACATTGTATACACATTACAGACGACTTGATAGGTAGGCCTACACACTCTAACCATAATCTTCACTATAACTATCCTATATAATGTGTTATGCCATTTTAGCTAAAACAACAACAAATTCTTCCGTAACTTATCTATGAGGTAAATCTCTAAAACCTGTTCTGTCCAATTTGTGCAACTAAATGTTAGGTAAGTTGTTTTGAGTGACGTAGTTACTGATATAAACCGACGAAATCCAAATCTCGTAAAAGACCTGCTGCCCAAAAGCATGCATACTATCAACGCTGTGTAAATCACAACATTATAAATAATGAACTGTCTCCATTTCACTGACCATTTCAATGTCGGGGTCCAATCCATGTTATTATTAAATTATATTAATTACAGTTCGATGTATTTCATCATTATCACTTAAATACATACCTGTGTCTTGTTTCTTTTTTCGACCACATACCTGGTTCTACTCTAGTCGGAAACCTGTGACTGTGTCGACTAGTTGATGTAGCCATTGTCATTGAAATTGTAGGGGACAAGACAGCGTCATTTTTCGAGCTTTGAAAAATAGTCGGGACTGCATTCTCCAACAGTACACGTTGATGCTGAACTTTACAACCAATGGAAAGTTGAAGAGCAGGAGTTGGGTCAAAACAATCGTCGGTGAAATGACTCGAACACAACACACAGCTCTGGTTATCTAACGCCGGCCCATTCCAACAGGCGCGAGTGCGTTTCACCTGTTGGATCCACTTACGAGTTACGGCGTAAAAGGCTGTCTTTTGGAAATTTAAATAAACTAACGTTGTATTTTGATGTATTGGAACAATAGGCTGCAACACAACGCTTAGGCATATCTAAAAATTAATCAAGAAGAAGAAGACGAACAACCATTCGAAAAATGACGAGACAACGCAAACAATGGCTCAGTGGACAAACGCTTCCCCCGTTCACGTCATTTCCGGTTAACCCCATACTCGAAAGGAAAGTCTCATTTCCTAGCGGTAAAATGGCAAACAATCTTGTCATATGCACTTTAAAGCCATTGGACCTATTTTTGTATTGATTCGCTCAAAACACTAAACACACACAGTACTGATTGCAAATAACCCAGTCATACTAATTATTGTTATTCCGGCATAGCCATAGGCGTCGGCCTGCGGTGAATAATCGAGGGGGGACTGAGGATCACCAAAAACATGCACTTACAGGCCATTGAGGCTCCAAAAACACCTTCAGGCTCTCCAAAAACCACCAACTGCACCCCCTATAGGCTCCCAAAACACCCAATGGTCACCAATCAAATAACCAATGGTCAGTTGACAGAATGCTGGTAGCGCAAGAGACTGATACTTGACAATTGTGTTCTACACATTGCGCGCGCACCGCGTATGAATACCGGTAACTTTCTTGCGGTTCACGAACTTCCTTCCGGATTCCCGTTTCCTGTCTGTTGGTGACTTCCTTCATGTTGGCGGCTGCATTCATTAAAATTAGTCTATTTTGAAATGGGCTTTACACGTATTATTTCCTCATTTGTGATCCCTCATCTAAGTTAGACACATCATTGGATTCGTGTCGACGAGGTGTTTTACGATATGGATAACTCCATATAGCAACATGCAAGTAAAGGTGCCTAATTCCTGTTAGAATAGCCTAAAAACACCAAAAAATTAAGCTTTCCATTTTTAAACATGCATTTATTTCCGATACCCCTGAAAAGTACTCAATATTGGAAATTCAATTTTGTTAATTTCTGATGCCAAGGTAAACTATCTTATCGACGTAACACAGTATAATAATGATTATAGTTCCATAAGGTACATAATTCTACCCATTTTTTTTATTGCTAATTGGCCTTTTCTTTACGGTGAAGCTCGATACCAAGCTTCTTCACCAATGTGCCACTATTAGAAATTGTTTATTTTTTAAAGTTAACGTTGTTACTAAACCGATAGATATTAAATATTTTGATGTAGATATTATTTTATAACGGTTACTGTTATATTCTCTGTAAATTTGATCTTTGTGCAAATAAAAAAAACAGCTAAACGTTAACTGGTTATGCCCTATATATCAAGCTAAAATGTGGACCGAGTCAAAAATAACAAACAAAATTATTTCAAAATGTATGGATACATAAATAATAATTAATATTACATATTAGAATTGTTTCCATAAAAAAACTGTTCAGAAAAAACGCCTCGTCACATACGATCGCGCCATAGTAAACACAACAAAAACTTGGTACCGGCCAGGCGTAACCGTTTTTGTGAAATGCAGTATATTGTTTCTAAACAGGTAACAAACGGCCAATTAGCAATTTAAAAAAAAACGAGCTGTCAGACTTTTTTGGAGAGTGGCCCATGAGGCGATGTAAATCCATAGGTAACGGAATGCCATCCAACAGGGTATAATTAACGATTGAATCGTCGTAAATGGTCGATCAAGGTCGGAATGCCAAAATAAAATCATGGTCAGTTGTAAAGATTGGGGTCACTATACAGTTCAGTCTTAGGAGCTGTTATGCAACGCCACCGATTTTTATTTACTATTTAAATATAAAGGACATAGACGATGGTATTTGTAATAATAATGTATTTGTAAATTTGCGGGTGATACAAAACTCTTCAGTCAATTAGTTGCATCAGTCGAGGGTGCGGTGACATTACATGGATGGATGGAAGGATGGATGAAGAATGGCAACTGTAATTTATTATATAAAAAAATGGTGGGCATACACTACGGCCACAATAATATACAACATACATATATATTAGAGTTTTCATTCATAAAACGAAGTGCCAATGAATGCCAATTATTGTAATAAATTACCCAAGCGGCAGCCATGTCAATAAGTAAATATTATTTTAAAGGCCATAATATTGACAGATATTTAACTATTAAGTCGGAGGATTATAAAAGTCTGCGTACGGCCTTCTCGTCAACTAAAATTACTAGCTAAATATGTTGTAAAAATATTGAATATCATTTCCCCACCAAATTTGTTACAAATGTTGTTTAACAAAATGCCCACCTATATTGTCAATGCTGTTATCCCCCCGCGAAATAATGTCCATTTGCGTTACGAATCCCTCGCATCCCGTGTTAAGTTTACGCTGCGGCGCCTGCCCATTTGTCACTTGCTTGTGACAGAAGTGGTCTTTATGTCGCGGGGACCTTGTTGCAATGGTTGGTGGGTCTAATTGACGCAGTTAAAAAAGATTAGGGTTAGTAAATAAACCCTAGGGTTTCTTTTTTTGCCTTAATGGTCCGACCGAGATTAAACCAACGCCAATTAATATAATTCGTTTCTATTATAAACATATTGCTTAATCAGTTGTGTGCATGTAATAATTTTCTGTTGGTAGGGTTTTTCTTTCAACTGATTTGCTTACTTTCCTTCCTTCCTTCCTTCCTTCCTTCTGTGTAGTGACCACAGTCATTATTGACTATTCTATCACTGTGATATAGTTATGACCATGTAATGTATGTTTATGTAGTGACATTTTTTTGAAAATTGTTGACATAAATTAGGACCCTCCATGCAAAAACGAGACTGTATCGAGATCGTAATTATCGAGATTGTAATTATATCGATTCGATTAGATACGCCTGGAGAAACGAGGTCAGTGGGATCAATCCGGCGTGGATCAACCGGCGAGGTATTTGTAAGATTAACGAAATGTAAAAACCTAATAAAACCGAACCCAATCAAGGCATAACAAGTGTCCGTTATGCTAGACATACATAGTGTCAGAAGTGCATGAACAATTTGATCATGGCAGAAGGTTTAAGGCCGCCGGGACACTTTTCGTGCGCCGCAAGCAATGCCGCCAACGGCGACGCGGGCATGACAAAATTGTGGGTAAGTTGGCTCGAGCAATTCGACTACTATATGCTAGCGACCGAGAAAAACAAGAGTGAGAAGATACAAGTGGCTACGTTGTTAACTCTCCTCGGTCCTGAGTGCATGGACGTTTTCAGAACGTTCACATTTGATCCACCGACAGATAAAGATAAAATTGCAGCTGTGAAGTTACAGTTCAGCAACTACTTCACACCGAGAGTGAATGAAACGTACGAAAGGTACAAATTCTTGCTCCGGAAGCAGAACAGAGGTGAAACATTTGATGCATTCCTGACAGATTTGTTAAATCTAGCAAGCACATGTAACTATGTGCCTGAGGAAAGAGAGAAAATAATCCGCGATCAAATCGTCATAGGTCTCTATTCAGACACTGTGAGACAGAAATTGCTCTACGAAGGAACACTAACGATGGCAAATGCGGTAGCTATATGCAGGAACAACGAAATCACCGACAAATACACTGAAAACATGCGTGCAGAAACGAGTGCTGACTCAGTGTATCAGGCTGCCAAAAGTCAGAGAAAACCCAAAGCTAATTTTGGTAAGAGAGACTTTTCCAGACGAGAATTTAGAACTTCACAAACTCAAAAGACATGTCACAACTGTGGTAAACAACACGCTCTCAACAAGTGCCCTGCTTACTACCAGACGTGCAGGAAGTGTTCAAAGAAGGGACATTTTGCAGCTATGTGTAGATCATCGAGAATAGCAGAAGTTTTTCAGCAGCATCCAACGACAGATGACGCGGTGTGGCTGGGCTCAATTGACAACGACAAAACCGAACCTCCATGGACTGTCGATGTACAAATGAACAATACGGTTGTCAATTTCAAAATTGACACCGGTGCAGATGTTTCGATCGTCAGTGAACACAGCTACTTGCAGTTGGTTCCCATTCCGAGACTCAAGAAAACTACGACAACTTTTCGCAGCCCAGGTGGCAACCTCAACTGTCGAGGATACTTCGAAACAACGTTGACAGTGAAGGACAAATCGTGTGTGTGTGACGTGTTTGTTATCGTAGGTCCGGCTGTTCAGCGCAACCTCCTAAGTCGGTATGTCGCGACACAATTGAATCTCGTTGCACGCATTGATACGTTGAGTGAGGTCTTCGGAGAGATGGGCACCATGATAACCAAGCCGGTAAAGATCGTGCTTGACCCTGATGCACAACCGTACAACGTGGTGGCACCATGCAGAGTGCCAATACCTCTACTACTAAAAGTAGAAGCTGAACTCGTTCGCATGGAGAGTGAAGGAGTAATCAAAAAGATCACTGAGCCAAGTGAATGGTGCGCGCCAATTGTAGTGGTTCCAAAGAAAGAGGGTGTGCGAATCTGTGTCGATTTGCGGAACTTGAACAAGAGTGTTAAGAGGGAACACTTCACAATTCCCACCATTGAAGACATGACGCATAAACTGCGCGAAGGCACAATCTTCAGTCGTCTAAACGCCAGCAGCGGCTTCTGGCAAATACCTTTAGACGAGGAAAGCCAGAAGTTGACCACCTTCATTACGCCAGGGTGTGGTGGATACTGTTTTCAGAAACTGCCGTTTGGGATCTCATTAGCGCCTGAAATTTTTCAGCGCAAAATGCAGGAAATGCTGGAAGGCTTAGACGGTGTACAAGTATACATGGACGATATATTGGTCTATGGTGCGACCATGGAGGAACACGACAAGAGACTCGACAATGTTCTGAACAGGATCTCGGCGGCAGGGTTCAAACTGAATAGAAAGAAATGCGAATTCAAAAAAAGTGAGATGATGTTTCTGGGACACAAGATCTCCAAGCATGGCATGCTGCCTGATAGTGCGATAATTGCCGCTATTGTTGAGATGCCTGTTCCAACATGCGTTACTGAACTGAGGAGATTCCTGGGAATGACAGATTACCTGGGCCGAACCTCAGCACCGTGTTACATCCACTGAACGAGCTACTAAAGATGGACACTGAGTGGAACTGGAGTGTTGCTCAGCAGCAAGCGTTTGACAAAAGCAAGGAACTGATTGCAGATGCTCCATGTCTGACATTCTACGACCCAAATAAGCCAACTACTGTTAGTGCCGATGCAAGCAGTTACGGCATTGGTGGTGTCCTGCTCCAGCAAACGGAATATTTGCAGTGGAAGCCAGTCGCATTCTGTTCACGAACACTCACAGAGAGTGAGAAGCGTTATGCCCAGATCGAGAAAGAATGCTTAGCAGTGGTGTGGGCTTGTGAGCGGTTTGACTGCTATCTGCGTGGACTATCAAGAGTGGTAGTGTTGACTGACCACAAACCACTGATACCGATCATCAACAAGAAGGATCTTGACAGAAGCCCACTCAGATGCCAGCGATTGCTGATGCGGCTAATGAAGTACAATGTGACAGCCGAACACAGAGCCGGAAAGACGCTCATTGTGGCAGACGCTCTTTCACGGGCTCCAGTCAACAAACACGGGCCAGAAGTTGCAAGCTTACAAGCAGATGTCACGGAATATGTGGATTCCGTCGAGAGTAGCTGGCCTGCTACAAATCGCAAACTGGAGGACATACGGAGAGCTACTGAAGAAGATGCAGAGCTCCAACAGGTACTGAAATACATCCGAGACGGTTGGCCATCTAGCATCCCTGACAACGTTGCGTCATATGCTATCGCGAAAGAACAATTAAGTGTTCATGCTGGACTGATCGTGTTCGAGAATCGTATCGTGATGCCGCGATCGTTACGAAAAGACACGCTGAAGAAACTTCATGAAGGGCACCTAGGGTTGCAGAAGTGCAGAGAACGTGCAAAATTGGCAGTGTGGTGGCCCAATATTGGACAGCAACTACAGCAAATGATCATCAATTGCGAATACTGCCAGGAGAACAAGCCTAAGCAGAAGCACGAGCCTCTCATGCCAACTCAACTACCACTGCGGCCATGGCAAAAGGTAGCCTGCGACCTGTGTGATCTAGATGGAAAGAGTTATTTAATCATCGTTGATTATTACTCGCGGTATATTGAGATCATACCACTCACAAGTATCACCAGTGCGATGGTGATCGGCAAACTGAAGATGATATTCGCACGATTTGGCATACCAGATGAGTTGACCAGTGATAACGGAACACAGTTCAGCTCATATGAGTTCAGCAGGTTCGCATGTGAGTACGGTTTCAAGCACATCACGACAAGTCCGCATTTTCCACAAGCAAACGGGGAAGCAGAGCGTGATGTGAGAACTGCCAAATCCATGCTCAGACAAGCCGACCCAGTGCTTGCCTTGATGGCATACAGAGCAACACCGACGACAATGGCAGGCGTGAGTCCAGCGCAGCTGCTCATGGGTAGACAGATTCAAACTAGACTGTCTACATTACCGGACAACCTGTCTCCAAATTGGCCAAGTGATGCCACTGTTCGTGAAAGAGATGTCCATTACAAGGCGGTGAACAAGTCTAACTACGACAAACGAAAGGGTGCACAGTCTCACAGCGACTTATCACCGGGACAGCGAGTTCGTTGGAAACGATAACCCAACGAGAGAGGATGGAGATCGCAAGGTGTGATTATCTCCAAAGCGGCTGGACTAAGATCATATTATGTGCAAACGCCCCATGGACAATATCGACGTAACCGACAACACATAATGCCCATCCCGAACATCTCGTCGGACACTAGTGTTACGAATGGTATAGCTGGTCAGACGGGCCGGACTCCATCAACAGTCGACTCGCCGGCTACACCAGATCGACAACTAGCTACACGAACAGATGCACCGACATCTGAATGTGACAATTCAGGTGTAACTACACCAAACACTGACACACGTGACAGTCTACGTATGACCCGATCAAGACGTGTAGTTGTGACTCCAGTTCGTTACAGGCAGTCATAGACTCGTAATCTGATGAGAGACAATTATGTTGAACAGTTTGATAAACCACTCGTGTGTTTTGGTTTCAGCAAAGTCTCTGTAGATGTCTTCGCCTTAGAAGGGGAGATGTATCGAGATTGTAATTATATCGATTCGATTAGATACGCCTGGAGAAACGAGGTCAGTGGGATCAATCCGGCGTGGATCAACCGGCGAGGTATTTGTAAGATTAACGAAATGTAAAAACCTAATAAAACCGAACCCAATCAATGCATAACAAGTGTCCGTTATGCTAGACATACAGAGACGTTCGCGAAAACAAATATGTTGTTTTCATTGCATATTCATATAGTCGTAGAGTACATTCAGAGAAAAACAATACCTCAATGTTTCCTATGTTCACAATATTTCCAGAGATACAGCAATTTGAATCTTGAAAATGCGAAATGGTTTGGAGAAAAAACTGCTTCAAAGTTTTCATTCTATATTTTAGCTATGGTTTTCTCATTGTCAAAACATCAAAATAAACACATTTAGGTAACGTCTATGCCATGTAATGACCAACATTTGAAAGTTTAATCTATACCGGATGATTTCACGATGGAAACTCCTTAACAAAATCGGTGCTGTAGTGTTTTGGTTCATAGCTTGTGATGAGCGTCAACTAGAAGCGTATCATTTTGGACTGGCGGGTCACAATTGTTTGCAGCTTTTAGCGTGTATTCAAACTATTGAATATTTCCGTAAAAGTAAACTGATCCTACATGCATTTGACTTACCTAGCCAATTTTTCTGGGAAATGCGAACTGCAAAACCTATTGGGATAAATTTCGAGAAAAAAAAACAGGTGTACCAGAGGTGAAATGTAGAGTATATAACATTTGTAATTTATAAAAGAACTGATCTTACTGATGACATAGGGTGTTCTGATGCACAGGATAGACAACAGACACATGTATTTATGTTAAAAAAATTCAATGAACAAAATATTTCTGGGTATCATTCAGTTTCTAGGACATAGTATGTGATTTATTTTGTAATGACTGACATATAATATAGTTTTTCACACTAGTCGTAGTTGTATGTATTCGGCAACAAATTAGACGTGACTATTCAGATTAATTTAACACTGCGGTAGCTATTTGCTCATAACTGCTCCGAGATCCCTCCTTTAATTAGCCTGGTGCCCTACAGTGACCACTATATCCACTGGTTACTTCGTGGAGGTTACAACGAGAGTCTTGTTTTATGAGACGCTGTATACTGGCAGACATGAACGAAATATGCTTGCCATTTCGTATAAATCGCCAGTAGTGGAAGCAGAATGTAGATTCGACAAGCATATCTGTCCATAACCTACCACCTGACGCATCAATAAAACGTGTGCCAGCATGTTAAACAGCATGAACCAGTAAAAATGTTAAGGCTCTGAAAAGAGCTGTTTGTTTTCTTGGTGTGGAAGTAGGCGGCATCGCCCTCTCTCCGTCATCTCTGCCCTGTAACATCTGGAAAACTATAAATACACTAGGCATGATCACACACATTATGTTGACAACCTTGACAATGTAATTACAAGTAGAGATGTTCCAATCGACTACAAGAAATAATTTTCCTAATAATCCTATTGCGTGTGTCAACACATGGTATAGGAAAATACTGCGACAACCAATTTATTAACTAAATGCCAAATTGTTTAGGAAGTTTGTGTTGCTGTCAAAGCTGGGCCACCAGAATGCTTGGTACTACTTGTTGGTGGTACATCTGAAACAGAATACAAAGCAGCAGCAGACTTTTGTGTTAAAATGTCTGTGTTAAAAGAACATGCAATGTCTCTTACTCAAAATGACACTTCTGTTGACTAACTGAGCCAATTCTGGGTGTACATGTAACATAATCGATTACTGGCCTCACAATAGTCTCACAACCACCATCGCTACATGATGTACATTTTATTAATTGTTTATGTGCCCGAGCTATTGCCAACTTTTTAAGTTTGAAGGCCAATATTTTAGCATTTTCTGAAGCTAACTCACTTATTGTCAATCCACATATTTTTCGTATACATCTTTTTTTCCTACCCCATCGTTCTCTAGCATTGTGTAGAATTTTTACCTGAGGCTGGTAGGGGTCACACATTTTTCTTAGAACTGTGGGACCCCCTTCCATCTGAAACCTGACTTATGAGGATGACTTTTTGATGGACGACCAGGAAATAGAGTTGATGCTTATTAGGATCATGAAGCAGTTTAAGTAAGTGTCCCTTTTCAGCCTGCTGTTCTTCTGATTTAGTTGCCTTGTTTGCAGTAAGGACTCTACACCCCTGAAAACATTATCTCCACCTGTTATGTTACTCCTAATGGCGAAGAGTGTAAATAGACCAGGAGGAATTTTGGGTACAGTAGCGAAATACAACTCTAACCATTTTAATTGGTCAATGCAACGGTTTGTAGTCGCTAGCACTGCATGCAAATGTTTACAGAAATATGGTTGTCGTGTGTCAATGAAATCTACACAAGTGCATATCGCAATGAATATATTTACAATGTAAATGTCATCATCTGGTGCCGGAACAGGAAGGTACTGGGCAACGACATCATGGAATACCTTAGCAGCCTGTGTGTTCAACTGTGTAGGTACATTTTCACTAGCTGCATTTTATGAATACGAATGATCATTGGCAAATGGTTTCTCATCTTCTGATGCAACTAATGCCCACCCATGTTGTTCCCAATTTGGAATGAGGCTGACCTTTCCAGCCTGATCTAGATCTATGCTTTTCGTGATACAATTTATCAAGTTATCCATGGAAGTTTTACCTGATTTGGAAATGTGGCTAAATTAGCAGCACCATTAACTGTGTCATGTGCATATCTGGGGAGAGTTCTATCAATGAATGTTCGAATTTGTAATGCTACAGATTTGTTTAAATGATGCGCATTTTAACCTTGCACAATCAACCTGAACTGATTTTTTTGTTATATAATTTGTTAGCAAGAGTGGATTTCACCTATCTTGTTCCGGCACCAAAAACCACAGGCTTATTAATTATATGAGTGGCTATGTTTGCATAATCAAGAAAGAGTGATGTTTCAATAGTCCTCATAATTTTAAAGGGAAGAATGTATGGTTCTAATTTGTTGCCCTCTGTTATGAATATAATTGGCAGCGGTATTAGTCGGAGTAAGATGGCTAATGTTATTAGCTTGCTTAAGTGTAGACTTTTGTTTATTGCTATTCTTATTGGAACCAGTACTCACACTGTGATGGTTACTGCTTGGAAGAGTAATTTTTTCTGTAGTAGCATATTAACATTGATTGTGCATGATCACCCATCTCACGTAATTTGAATAAAATGATATGTTTCACAGATAAGCAATATCATCTTATGGAAGTTGTGAATTAAGACTAGTGTACTAGGGCGTTCTTTCTTGGACCAATTGTGCAATTTCAGTTTGACCCCGTTCTTTGCAGTTTCTTTAAGCGGCGCTTAATTACGGTGCGACACCTTTCTGCAGCGCGATGAAAAGGTCCTTGCCACGAGGTTGTGTGTCGTGAGAACATTTTTATTTGTTGGGATGATTTATGACTTAATGGGTGTGGACCGGGATGGTTACCTAAACAACAATATTACAACTGATGTTGTGCACGTACTAGTCATTTAATGATATTATTCGACCTAAATGTTGCGTTGTTATTATTAAGAGTGGTGACTCGATTTCACTATAGATGTTGTGTTTCTCATAAACAAATGTTTGTGACTTGTGTGTAGAGAAATAGTTGGGATCGTGACAAGTTGCATTAATTCCATTTTCATACCTAGACATTATTATATCTGTAAATTGTTAAATCACACTGGCAGGCTGTTTATCTTTTGTAATCATTGTTGATACTGTGTGTAGTATGTACAACTGATATCATGACAGTTCAATATAAGCTGCTCCGTTGGTTGCCAATGTCATGGGCATGGCTGTGCTCAATTATTTGCAATCGCAATATGTTTGGTAGAATACTGACATATTTCTTACTTTAGAAATATGGAAACATTTACAGTTGTGTCTTATGATCACTGTGTCCTTTGTTGTAAGACTGACACTTGTCTTCTTTCTCTGAAGATATGGTGATTGTTCCGTTCCCTTACTGTGTGCCTAGATCGGATATAGTTCACTGGAACGATGTTTGTGTTGGCAGATGACTCGCCTCTGCCGTCTCTTTGTTCGTTTTGAAGTGAAACTGTAACGCCAAACTTGGCAAACGAACCTCAATAAAGGGATTTGATTCCACATTAGTGCAGTTGACATTTGACAGTTTGGTGCACTAGAACACTAGCAAGACCATAGAAACCTTTCCGGTATAAACATGCTATTGTGGCATCTACAATTACTGAGACACCACAGACAGATAAACATGTCTGTAATGGATAATTAGCTAACTACTGCTGGAAATGTGGACTGATATGATGCCTTCCTAGTTACTGTACAGTGTGACACAGACTTACCTTGCTTACTTACCTTTGGACGATTTGGACCTCCGCATGTCACACTGGCATCCATCATGTCAGTCACTGGAGTCTCCAAGGCTGGGTCCGGTGACTGCAATGACGAAGACGAGTAATCACCATCATCACCAGTCGTCTCTGCACTGCTGCACTTGTCGCGATATTCCGTCAGAAAATGGTCCGAGAAGACATCCTCCGACTTGCTGACACTGGTGCAAAACAAGCACGGGAAGCTAATTAATTAAATTTCATTAAAGTAAATTTAAATTAACTAAGTAATGTCACAATTTTATTATCCTCACACAAATTAACAAACTTGTACATTACTGATTACAACCATAGGTATCATATTAATTTGTACACGTGATACAAGTCATCAATGAAATAACATAAAATAATTGGTATCATTTACACATTCAATATGAGCACTAAACATTCATTACCACTAAACATATGAACACCTGTTAAGATCTATGTTCGATGCTGAATTGCAAAGACGTACAGCTTTCTGATTATCATAAGTATGATCAACTGTCACAAAATAATGGTTCCATTGACTTTTAAATTACCTAATTAACAAGTGAAATGAAGACATGCCTGGTGGAGAAGGGACAGTGGATAGGAGGACTACCCCGGTATATAGAACTGGTCTCTGTCGTGGCGCCTCAAGTTGAGGCCTTGTCTGATGCACAGGGCTCGCAGAATGGTGCTGGAATGAACAATGTTATTGACAATAATTATATCAGGCAACCATGGGGTGCATTTATGCATCACAACAAAACATCAGCATTCAGAAAATGTCCTTCCTTAGATAAATAATTATCTACAGAAAGACCATTAATTTCAGTTTGTACAGATTTTTGTAGATGTGACATCTTGTAATTTGGGTAATTTAAGTGTTATTAGTACTACATTTTCTAGAACTTATACTCGCTCATTATGACGCGAGAGTACACCAGGCACTATGATGGGCACTCTAGGGCACGTCTCCTGGGCTTTTTTAATCGGTCGGTGATGTTGATCTAACGTACGATGGAGATGACGGATGTCATTCCATATAGCCACCAGATTATTCATTGCCACATGCAAAAGTACTGCATCGCACAACTTTTGGCTCCACCTCAGCTAAGACAAAGTTGTTATGTTAAAAATTAAATCCTATTTAAAACAGCAATGGCAGTGCGCTTGCAAGCACCTGTTCCATGAGACTGCAATTAAATCAAAATATGTGTTGCTAGTGTCATAAACTATGCCAATAGAATAGATTACTGAACAATCTTCAGGGTAGTTCTTATTCAATTCAAACTATTCATTTTGCATATCCAAACATTTGGATATATGCAAAATGAAATATTTGGAAGGTTCTTAATCTTCAGAGAAGTTGGGAATTTGTAACTGCATTATTATAGAGTATGTACTATGTAGCAAAATATAGTTTCTGAAATTGTCAAAACTGTAACACAATTTCTGTCATTATTCCATGCAAACAAAATTTGTTTGGGTAGTAACTCGAGTAGGGGTTAGGCCTAGCTAATATGTGAAACAACCAGTTAATGTTTTGAGTATGAAAACAGGAATTGAACCTGCTTCACAAATACAAGGCATAACTGGACGAGCACCAACTGTTTTAAAAGCCTAACATGTCAGAGTTTTTATTTAATAATTCACATAACATTTTGAATAGGAACTTACCTCTAGCCAAAACCGATATTATTGCCCAGTTTTCCCTTTTGGGTTTAAAAGTTCACTTTACCGCAGTATTCGAGATAAGATAAGGAAAACGGGGAAGGTGGGGTGTTTTAGTCTGTTCCTGGCACAACATCCTGAAGGATGACTTAGGTTGTTCCTGACTGTTTGGCGGTGGCCTCGGTGGTCAGATCTACATCTGTCTCTGTAAATGCCCTCCGACTTCCTGTGAAGGCGGCTCATCTAAATTAGGGTTGGGTTTCTGACAGTCAGGAAGGTATTTCTGACGAGACAATGTCAGAAACTGTCTTAGACTGGTTTCTGACGTCAGAAACTGTCAGAATCTAATACATGCCACATGCATAAATTTATGATTTCACTAATTGCATAAACAATGAAGCAATGACATGGAAACACTTAGATGACATCTGGTGACAACAGAGCTTGCATCTAGCAACTGTTTTTCCATTACTTTCCACTTTAACAAACTGTTCCCACACAGCCTTAGCTGGTCTGCCACCCTTAAACATGGTGCAAACTAAGATGTTAGTGCTACTAGCACTATTAAAGTTACTATTCAATGACGTCTAAAAAATGTTGATAATGATTTGTACTTCTTTCACGTGTAACAGTATATCTCTATGTGAAGAGGCTACAACAGGTGGCTGGCCAAGCACTGCTGAGTAGAAAGCATTGGGCCAATCAGTTTACACCTCCATCAAGCATATTGGTAAGTTTAACCTGCCCCCCGGGTTAAGTAATTAATGGCACTGTTCATTGTGAGAGCAACATATGCATGTTATGGCTGTGACTCACTGATAACAGTGCCTTTTATTATGGACTTCCTGGCACACATAAAAGGATTACGTACAAGTCATGCGACCAGTCTTTCTTCGCAATTGTGTACGGATCTCTTCCTCCTACAAGTGCTATCTTGTGCAAATACCGTATTTTTACATCCCCCGACAATGACTCGATGTACTTTTGTTTAACTTTTCTTGATTTGGGATGACAAGCCATACCCACAACCAGTGTTTACGTTTACGACTGTTGCGCTCGCCCATAAAAATTAATGTCAGCTGGAGGCTTAGGGACCCAGATGTTGGGTTTTGTGCGAACTACGAATAGGGAGGGTATTAACTTTGTATTAACTTAGGGTTTCTGGCTGGAAAAAATACTACCATCTGAAGGGAAACCTTTGTATCGGTCATGTGCAGAAAAGTTGTTTCAGTCATTATGCGATTGGTATGTTCATAGAACGTACCAATCGCATAATTATCACCTGGTTAACTTACAGTGATAGCTAAACAAATTGGCACTTATTTAAACTTTAAAGGGCAATTTTAATTACATAAATAATTTGACACCACTATTAAAGTTTAAACCACCATCAATCCACGTACCAACTGTACTAATATCGAGAATGTTCCCTAATAATATCATCCCGAGTTTTCAAATAGAGTAAAGCCTAGTTTAACCCAGTCCCAGGTTAAACTAGCAAAACTGGGTAAAGCTAAGCTCTGTCTCAGACAATACTCTTACAATGGAAAATGTATCAAAAATGGAGTATCTGACATTTTAATGTCAGAAAGGTATTTCTGACAAGACGGTAGAAACCACGGTTTAATTAAACCGCGGTAGAAACCGTCCTGTCAGAAACCTGCCAACCCTGATCGAAATTGTTCCATTAACTTTCTAACACTGATTAAAATAGTCCTTCGCCTTCGCGCGCAGGCTTCGGTCAGTACTACCGGCAATAACTGCGTTGGCGCACACTAATTATTGTACGATTTCCGCGAATTATACGGCCCCGATGGCCTTGAAGTTGACGGGAACTCAAGTGACGTGTACTTCACAAATGCGCTAATTAACAATTCAATTTAAAGCGATGTTAATTCACTCGAACGTTCAACGACAACAAGAATTAAAAAGGAGGCGGCACCAAGAAGTTACACCAGAAAGATGTTTGGCCGCATCACTACCTGTTTTTGTCTGTGCGGCTAGTATACTTCCGCCAGAGTATACACAATTTTCAAGTATAAGAGTTTGGCGCTGGTAGCTATCGAGTTCGTATCTGCGTTATTTTGTTGTACGGTAGATGTCAGCGCTGTCGGTATTGAAATGCAGCAATGGCCCAGTCGAAAGAAAATCCGCGAGCTCTTGCTGCGGGTGAAAGTGGTGACGATTGGTACGTGAATTCGCTTTGTCGCAATAGTTATGTAGTATTAACACAGTGACGAACATTCGGATCAACTACTTCCAAAGTATGGCTAAAAATTTATCAACGTCAGCTGTAAAGTTAAGCGGCTTGCGCCTAACGCGCAGTTGCTAAGGAAAGTCCCGTTAGCGCGCTGTGGCTCAGCAGTCAAACAGAGCCAGCGGTTGTCCAGGAACTACGCGATGGTTTGGGTGAAACAAAACTATCCCAGACTTTACTCCTGATTAAGGCAAACACTCACTGTGGATAACACACTTCCGTTGTGCCTACTAGTACTACGTCGTTATTTAAAACGTACTCGCTTTCAATTATCGAAATTCGTAACCGTATTTGTTTCACCACTATCCAAAAGAGGGCGCCATTCATATGAATCACTCGGGTAGCGCCATCTGTTGCATTGAAGTAGTGTTACTAAACGGGGAGCTGGGGTAAAAACGGGGGTTCGTCCGAACGAAAACGATCCCCCGGTCGGAACCATCATATCCACCTCCGTTTCTCCGCTAAACCAGCTGCATAGCAATAAGTAATTACTTTTAGCTAATCAACGAAAATTAATTTGCACAAAATTAAAAGCTGCAGATATGATCACTTTTTGGGGGTGATTCGGACTAATCTTATTTTCACGAACCCGCTCCAACAACGTACCCCCGCTTGAACCCTTCTTGGACCTCTGTTTACCACTAAACTAGCTGCATAGCAATAAATAATTACTTATAGCTGTTCAATGAAATGTGCTTAGAATGTCAGAATTAAAACCTGTAGAATGGTAACCTTTTTGGGGGAGTTCGAACTATGTGCTCCAAAAGCGAACCCGCTTGAAACCCTCATCCACACCCCCGTTTTTCAGCTGAACCAGCTATATGGCTATCATTAATTATCTTAAGCTGTATAGTGAAATCTCATAAACCAAACCTGCAAATATGAGGATTGGTGTTCGAACTAACTTCATTTGGATGAACATGCTCCTAAAAATCCCAGAGGATCCAAATGTATGAACGCCAAAAGCCCTCTGCTTCCGAAGAATGGCCTTTGCCCAGATGATGCGATCGTTCTGCCATCTAGCAAAAAGTCACCGTCCGCGCCATTTTAAAAAATGAAAAGAAAGAATTGTGGTCAACGCATTGCCTCCTTTTCGCCAGGTATGCATTGTCTTGAAGTAATTACTATTTTATTGATGGTTGATGTCCGCGGACATCCTCATTTGTATAGGCTATAACTGAATGCTGTCAAATGACGTTTAAAACACTACTCAGTCTACTGTCTAAAGCCAGCTATTTTGGTACGAATGCTGATAGTTTTATTAAGGCTATACAGTAGTTTACATGCACCGAACATACTTTTATAATAAAACTATACAAATTGTTATATAAACTATTTACGGAAGATGTTTTTCTTCCAGAAATAGTTGGCTTATCGCCTTATGTAATTGGAAACCTCAGGACTGTTAGCGGAGAATTTATTTAGTGCCAAAATGTATCGTGCGTACCGTACTTGTTTATTAATTGATATAAATGTACTGATATTTTAGGATGGAAAACGGTAGTCCAAGTAGCAGCTGTGGCAATGAAGCAGAAATCTGTTTGACTGTGGACGATGAACCAGTTACTAAAAGGAAATGTCTGCTGGACGAAGACATCGTCAAAGGTTTGTTCACCAACTTCTACGTGTCAAATGTATATTGATGATTTTTTTTGTGTTGCAGAAATCGCAGGGAAGGAACCAAGACCAGGTACCAGCCGGGAAGCAGGCATTAGTGTGGTTCAGGAGGAGAAAAAGCAATAGCTACTAAAAACAGTTGGCAGGGTGCTCATCTTACCTATGTTTTCCCACACATCATATATCTTGATAGCAATTCAAACATTTCAAATTTTGGTTTAAAATAATTGTCCTAATAACTACTGAGATTTTTAACGTTTCCGATGATTCACCATTAAACAAGTATTTGTATAGTAGAAATGTTCAGGTTGATGATTACAAATGGTTGGACATCCGATTGTAGTAGTGACTACGTGACACTGCACCATATTCAGAACGATTGCTATTGGCTTATTACGATATCCGATTGCGTAGTTGGCGCTGAAGTGTGCTGTTTAACACCAGTATCTCACCTATATTTCGGTAGTTCTTTCCCATTTCAACTGGTGATGACCATAATGCCGATTCATCCCATGACCACGAGGAAGCTCCACCCCACCAGTTATATGATGACCTAGGCAGTATCATTCATGCAAATACGACACCTGACGAGGTGAACAAGGTCACTGACGGTTTAACACCTGAGCAGCAACTCAGTATTGTCCGTAATCATTTCATGCCTTAGTCCGTCTACAATTTTCCCTCAACGCCGATGAACAGATGTAACCGATCCTGTCAAAGATTGCTTCAGAAATGCCCATGGCTGGTATACAGTTCAAAGTTAGATGGAGTGTTCTGTTACCCTGACCTTATTCGTCAAAGACAGAGCAGGCAAGGGTGCACTAGTCAACGGTCCGTTCAACAAATGGACAAAGATCTCTGACACGCTTGTCGGGACAAAAGGCCACACCACCCAGGGGTTTCGCGGCGAAGAGCCAAAGGACTGCCCAAACAGCTGTCATTCAAGGAAAGCCAACGAGAATCATTCAATCGTATTGTTGCAATTGGCCTGTGCAATCCGCGTAACGTCATGCGAATGCGAAAGAAGTGCCAGCGCTTTACGACGCCTGAAAATCCTCATGCGGGCCAGTATGGGCCAAGAACGTCTCTCCATGCTTGCACTGATGCACATCCGCTGTAATGATCATGTTGATGTCAATCAAACGGCGAATTATTTTGCAGATCGTTTCCCAAGGAAACTGCAACTAAAGAGTCACCTGTATGAAAGCTAATGTGCCACCGAAGCAGCTAAACACTTTCAAGTGAATCGATCTGAATGTGCCATGACCATTTGTCTTCACTACCCTTTCTGCTGCACAATAATTGTGATATCCCTGCTGGTTTTAATCAAAAGCAATCGTTTTCGCATATCGTGTCATTAAAGAACTTCGTATATGAACGTTGAATATTGAATGTCGTTACAATTGCTGTTGTTATGTTTGTATATGTAGCAGTAGGTTTGCCGTTTATTTGTGACATCACTCGCATCAATATTGGTCGTGAAGTCGAGTATATAATACCATGATCTACTTAAAAACATCGGTTTGCCCAGCGCGGCGCTATATACATATCTGGTCAACGTATGTTGTCGTTAGGAATATAATATACAAGATGTATATATATATATTTAAAAGAAAATATCAAAAACGAACCCCCTTCAGCAAATCCTGATTACGGGCCTGACTACAGTGCCTACTATTGCAGTAAAACACGCTTCTGGGTGCTTTTTGAGCGGTGAATGTTGCCTCCAAAACTTCTCACCAAAAACACAGCGTAACAATACCGGATCAGAACAAGAGATGGCGATACATGTTCAATTTCGGCAAGGCATATGGCGGATTGGCTTAGTTTCTTGTTTCAAATGCTTTGCTGAAATCTGCCAGCCAGCAAAATGTGACTGAGCATGATGTTTTTTTATAATACTAAAAATGAACTTAATCCCGTTTAATAAAATAAACACTGGAAATAACACATCGCGTCACCACGTTAAGTTGAGGACCTATAAATAAAGTAAAAGAAAGAGAATCGTAGATAGTAGCACGAAAACATACGGTTCTCGTGGAAAGAACAAACGGCGCTTACACACAAAAATATGTAACTTATTACCTATATAGCCAGTTATTTGTAGGCGCTATATTGAAGACAATATTTTACTCAGACCAGAGGATTTGTGTATCAAAAGCACCCTTTATCAGGTCCGCAGCATGGTTGATTTTAGGGATTGCGTTTTTCTACTTGCAGGTTTAAAAAACTCCAAATACACCCATCTTGAGACTTCTAACTGCACCCCCTCACCAAAACCTTCCATCTGCAATCCTCCAGCTGCACACCCTTGTGGCTAACAAAAAACCTCCAATCGCACCCCTCCCTGAGACATCGAGCGGAACTAACTTCCCCCGAGCTGAACTCTTGCCTCAGCGGGGGTTCCTACGCACCATCGCATCCCAGACTACGAACTTGCTTCAGAACTTCCGTGCACGCCCTTAGCTACTCGTTTACATTGTGTTGTTTCAACGCTGGGTGAATACATAGCTGTGGTGTTGTCACAATAATCTTCCCACCGATGTGGTGCAGGCCCCTAAATTGGAGTTGTTTAGAACTCTCTTCGCGGGCCTCCCAGCCATAGAATGAACATTGTCTAAAACAACAAGTACTTTACAATTAACTTGTATTTATTTATTTTTAATGTCCAATATATGCGCCTATGTTAAAACCCTCAACATGATGAGGTTACATAGTATATAAGAAGGTAAGATAACTTCCATTGCGCCTAAATCATTGGAAGCCAAGCTCAGAGGCGCATCAAAACAAAAGGATTGGTCAATCTAAAAATCCGTAAGCAGTATTCCAGTTGTCAACAGATGGGTCAAGGCGTTAGGGGTCTACGGTGGATCAGCAAGGTCGTAAAGATAAGTTTTTAAATGACGACGGAATTTTGTAATATGCTCAACTGATCTAACAATAAGAGGGAGCATATTCCAAAGAGTTGGTGCAGCAACAGAAAAAGCCGTAGTTCCAATGTTAGTGTTGACTCTAGGAACAAAAACTAGGTCAGAACTAGATGATCGAAACTGGATATGTTTTCTTACAGGAGTAAGCAGTGAATACAAATAAGATGGTTGCTTACTGGACAGTGTCTGGTATGTAATGGTACATATTTTAAATAGTATACGATATCGTATAGGAAGCCAATGCCGACTTCAAAAGTGGTACTGAACGAGATAAAATTAGGAGAACTTGTAACTACTCTTGCTAGACAATTTTGGACACGCTGAAGTTTTGTGATATCCTTGCTAGCGATATTTTAAAAGATGAAGATGGAACATGAGATGTGTCTATATAAACTCACATATGTGCGTATTCCCAAATGGTAGCATTTTGCCACATTTCCAATAATAGACATATGTGTTGATGTACACGCATCTTGGAAAATTGTGTTATACAATTCCTCCTCGTCGGGCGTGTCTCTTTTTCAACTCGTGGCACATTAAACTATTGCGTGGATTTGTTACCATGAAAGAACCTTTCCTTTTTGCGTTGTTTCTCTTACGTAACAAATAAAACACGTTCAAGCAACGTCACTCGAATCGTTGCTAGACCACGTCGGAAGGCCGCGGCGCTGCAAGGATGGGACGAGTTTGGTGCGTTGTAGCGCGTGTCGTCGTCGCGGTGAACAAGTCGGTGGCCACGCGAACACCGCCGACTCCGACAGTCCGGTCTCCGTCGTCGCCTCACGTCGACTGTCATCGCCAGCTGCTGTCGGTCGCCAGCCAACAGCATAATCACTTCTTCGCCATTTGTCTCCATACGACGTAGTGCTAACTTTGTACTATAATATAATTATATACATTATGATATATGTCAGATGATTCACATTAGACCTATATCGTTCGAACATTACCTTTTGAAAACGTTTCGTCTCCGTACATGTCAGATTTCGTTATCATTACGATAGCAAGAATGACAACCCCATTTAACTCAAACCCAACGAGTACCTAATGTGAATTATACAATCCATAAGACTCGATGCTCGCGTTTGATCATCCACGCTATGGATAACGTGCAGTACATTATGTCTACTGTCTGAGACATGCAGTTGTTTCTGTAGCGCTCGACAGACCTGCGATGAAGATGACGTCACTGGAGTACTCGGTGGCTTAGGCCGCCTGGCGATTAAAGACGATGGTGACGTGTTCCCAGAACCGGTGACGACGCCACTGTTCCGTCCTCTGCCACCCGGCGATTACACGTGTGTCGCCTTCGACGTTGAAACGACGGGCCTCGGTGAGAAACTGTCCACGTTTCTTTAACATATTAATAGCATATCAGTTCGATTTAATTGCCACCTTACGTGGACCGTGTTGGTATCCACGTTGCATAAGCACGTACGCCTGTTAAGTTTCAAAATTATAATGGTTAATATGAATTTAATTTCATTTGACGTTTGCAAGTTCCTCTTGTTTTTCCTGGTAATTCATAACTACAACAACGATCATTCTACATGTACAGCAACAGTCTGTTACTACTCTCCACTGTCTTACATATCATCCCCGTCCGTATTGCTACCCTGTCTTTATCCCTTCTTTCTGATTACAAAGATCCATTACAAATTCGTCACAGGTATTTGCATCATCGGTGCCATTGCCAACTGATCTGCCGGTTAGTCCGGAGAGACGATGGTGACTGATCGGCTTTGTGTTATGTCTGCTACAAACCTGTCTTGGACGAGTACTTCAAATATAACAAGAGCGGTTTTCGCGGATGACTATGAGGACAGTGCCGACGACGCTGAACAAGGACTTAAACGATGTTTGGATTAAAAAACATAATTCCAAGGACATCAAAACGCTGCGTACTCTCAACCGCATCGAATGGCAAGGACTGTTGACGAGATTAGTGAAAATGGCAGCGAATGGCAAGGACTGGTGACCAGATTAGTGGAAATGGCAGCGAATGGCAAGGACTGGTGACGAGATTAGTGGAAATGGCAGCGAATGGCAAGGACTGTGACGAGATTAGTGGAAATGGCGTTAGCAAAACATATTATTGTAACACAATAAATCTGCTGGTGCCCACACCTATCCAGGCAATCTAAATATCTTCTCACTGTTCAGTTCAACGTAGCGTATTTAGTCCTTACACGTTTTACTGCTGGCAGGTACGAATGCAGAAATCACACAGCTGGCAGCGATATACCAAAAGAACACTTTCAACCGCTACATTCTGCCGGTCGGCGAGATAACGCCAGGCGCCAGTCGGGTGACAAAGCTGACCAAAAGAGACGGCAAGCTGTGCCATGAGGGGAAACCCATGGAGACGGTCGACATAAAGCAATGTTTGACCGAATTCAACGAGTTTCTGTCCGGTCTCAATAAACCGATGCTACTCTACGGCCACAACGCGCGGCGATTTGACTGTCCGCTTCTGGTCGCTGCCCTCTCGCGTAGCGACCTGATAAATACTTTCAGCGCGATCGTCAGCGGGTTTGGCGACTCTCTGACAGCTTTCAGAAGCGTGCTTCCCGGGCAGAAGTCATACAAACAGGAGGATCTCGCCGGGACGTTTCTGAACACAACATACGGAGCGCACGACGCGCTGGAAGATGTGCGGGCGCTTCAAGAACTCTGCCAGACGGTCGCTAACGATGAAATCATGCGTCAGCACAGCTTTGACGTAGCGGACGTGCAACGTCACTGTAGAAACCAATCCAGTAACAGACACAGAATGGCGTCGCTGGAAGGAATGATTAATGACAGCGTCATCTCTAGATACATTGCGGAGAAGATAGCAACCGCCGGCTTGACTCGCGACGATCTGGTTAGACGCTACAACTCAAGCGGTGAGGAGGGCGTCGTGCAACTGTTGACAGCGGACATCTCTGGCAAGCCAAGAGTCACCAAACACGGAAATATACTGCGGAAGATTGTCGCTTATTTAAAGGAAAACGCCAAAGAAACAAAAGGATGATTGTTGCAAACCATTGTTGAGCGTATTCTTGTAATACTACTAGCGTACACTCATTCATGGAGCGACACATCAAGCTCACCACTTATTACCATTGCATAGTAGTAGTAGACAAAGCGTAGTCTCGAGAGACGATGCTGATGCGCCCTGTTGTCAGTTTATGGAGATGTGGTAGCGTCCGCTATGGTTGTGTAGTCCGATTTGGGAGTGACAGTCCCTGCCGCAGCCAGAGCAGACGAAACAGGATGACAATGGCGGTGCAGCTTGTTGTTTGCGCCGCATCGTCTTCTCAGCCGCATACTGGTGCCTCGTTCCATCAGCTCATCCAGTCCCTGTGTATACAGTCAGACGCCAAGAAGTGCGATTTTCGGCTGCTGTCCCCCATTCTTCAGAGCTAATGTTGTAGGCCTTCAGATCGCGCTTGCAGACGTCTTTGAACCTGAAGGCTGGGCGACTAACTGACCTCATACCAGTGGTGAGTTGTCCACAGTTGAAGTTTTTCGGCAAGCAGCCGTCCACCATGCGCCGTACGTGGCCCAACCAGCGGAGACGTCTCTGGCTCAGTAATGAGTACAAACTGGGGATCCTAGTACGGTCCAGTGTGTCAATGTAGGGGACACCGTCCATGTCAGGTGATAACGAAGATGCGTTAGAGGTACCGCATGTGGAGTGTATTGAGGCGGTGCTCCTGGCGCATGTAGACGATCCACGGTTCGCAGCCGTAGAGGAAGGTGTTCGTTCAGCACACAGGCCTGTTAGATTCTCATCTTGGTGTTCTCAGTGAGCATATTGTTTTCTCATACTCCCAAGGTAGGTGAAGTCTACTATACCTCCAAGCTGTAGTCATTGGACTTGATAGAGGGGACTTGGCTGGCATCCCGCGCAATGACGTTCGTCTTCTTCATGCATACTTTGATCTTAAATCCGTATCTGCTGACCATGTAATTTGCCAGTTACGCCATGCTTGACCGATGTGTCCCGGTAAAGCCGATATGCCGCTATCTAGAGACAGGCTCCCCCCACAATTTGTCCATTGTTTTGTCTTGCTCCGACAGGTAAAACGCATATATTCGATGGCCGCCACCACATATCTTAACGCGTGTAAATAACGTGATTTACATTCTCGTATACCTGGTTGGAGCGATTTGCGGGGACGGCAACTCAGACACCAAAATTCGCAGGAGGATAAATGCAGCGGCGAATGCTTGAAGCAAAATCGAAGGTGTGATGGGAGACAGGCGCATATCGCATAAACTAAAAGGAAAGACGCTGTGCTCATGTGCAATCCCGGCATACATGTATGGCCTAGAGACTATGGCACTGACAGAGAAACAACAGGAGAGTGTACAGGTTTGCGAAAACAACTGGGTCAGAATAATTGCGGGAGTGGAAAGAAGTGATCAGCGAAGAATGGAGGAGCTGAGGGAGGAGGTTGGAGTAGAAAAAGCTTTAAGAAGAAGATGGTGAAGAGTCGACTGAAGTGGGCTGGGCATGTGGAGAGAATGGGAGGAGAACGGTTGGCAAAGGAAGCAGATGCCCGGAGAGTGAAAGGGAAAAGGAGACGAGGACGACCTAGACTGCGATGGGAGGACTGCGCGTAAAGAAAGATTTGGAAGGATTGGGACAGGAGTGGAGACCGAGTTTTGCTCGACATGTATAAGAATAACCTGGCACATTTATTGGTTTCTCGGATTCCGTTCGACCGTGAAGCGGAGTTTCATTTGTGTATACATGCAAAACGACCAGTATGGTACCATACCATGCACCATGCAGACGTAACATGTTGACAAGTTATATAGCAGCAAAGAACATTTCTTGATTATTAACGTTGTAAAAGGCTGTACTAGCTGTGGGAATATGGATATTATCACACTGTACATAAAACAACTTACATGTTGAAAGTGGCATAATCTGCTGAGAACGTGTCATTACAAAATGCTAACAAATATTTGGCCGCAACATATGGTTTATTGTGCTTCGTAAACTAGATTAGTTTTCCCAATTCCGCGACTGGCGAACGGGGAAGAGTACACATTCGTGACGTCAGCCTTTCTATGAAAATGGCGCTGCCGTTACAACTTTACGTTGGCGTCTTCAACATGGATATTCTAGTAAACTAATGGTATAATAGTCTTAACTGTAATCGCAAATTGTTTGTTTTATTGACTTTTTAAGATACGTAGACCAGAGCAATTGCCTTTTGATTCATTTTAATATCAATCAAATAATTAATTATATTATTTATTTTTACGATGTATTAATCAATTTTATCACTATTTAATTATTCTAAATTAATGGTATAATAGTCTTAATTGTAATCGCAAAATGTTTGTTTTATTGACTTTTTAAGATACGTAGACCCGAGCAATTGCCTTTTGATTCATTTTAATATCAGTCAGATAATTAATTATATTATTTATTTTTACGATGTATTAATCAATTTGATCACTATTTAATTATTCTAAACTAATGGTATAATAGTCTTAATTGTAATCGCAAATTGTTTGTTTTCATTGACTTTTTAAGATACGTAGACCCAAGCAATTGCCTTTTGATTCATTTTAATATCAATCAAATAATTAATTATATTATTAATTTTTACGATGTATTAATCAATGTTATCACTATTTATTTATTCAGCCAGTCTGCAAATGTGTTACGGTGTGTTTGTGTGCGTTGATGAGTGTGCGTGCGTGCGTGCGTGACCACAATATGACAATAATGTTGAATGAAGATGTTCATCATATGACAATTATCAAAATGATAAATAAAATCCTCAATAACCAGACGTTTAAGATTATTTTTATTCGAGTGACTATCACGGCATCACAACTTGCATGACTTGTGCACCATCCACGCTTTCTAACTTTATCCAACTTTGCTGGCACTTGTGTATTGCAATGGTTTGATCAATTGCATCTAGTAATATATTTGGGTGATAAAGTGTCCAATAAGATGGTGTGTTTGTGTGCCCGTCCTTGGTGCCGTACTAAGCTAAAATGTCATTCAGCCAGAACCGTAGGCAGGAAGTTAAGCATGTAGTGGCAACTACTGTGTATGGCGGGGCACCAAGTAAAGGTAAAGGTAAGTTTTTTTATAACGCAGTATCCAGTCCTCAGGACTGCACAAAGCGCTTTACATTTTATTCCCTGGCAGATCTGTTCAGTCGAACAACATCTCGAATTATGTGGGAAGCATCCAGCCACGCTGCAATTAGTGCGCGAACACTGTTCGTACCCAAATATCCTCCACTATCTATAGCCAGGTACTCGTTCATACAGCTGAGTGAACTGGATGGAGCAACTTAGAGTGAACGAACTTTCCCAAGGTTCGACGGTAGCACAGGGTCTGAACCCGGGTTCTCTTGGTCGAGAGTCCGAAGCTATAGCCACTGCAGTTGGTTTTGGTGTCTGCAAAATAACACACTTTTGGAAGTTGGTGTATCCAAAAAAAGCGTTTTGAAAGGTTTATAGACTTAAATATTACGTTCTCTGAACCGGGCGTTAAGTTCCGTCAGAGTACAATGAGTGATGGCGACGTACAGCTACGTCATTTCGGATGTCATCGGTCTAGCAAACCGTTATCTCCACGTATGTCATTCACTCACCCAATCACTCACGAACTCACTCATTATGAGACGTATAAGCCTTCCACGCAGAGGCTTAGTCCGTCTTCAAGACTGGCAGATAACTGTCCAACTGGATTACAAGTCCGTCTAATGTATGGGCGTATTATTAAATAGCCGTTGAACACATTATAATTACAGCTTTGATACCAACTATTTTATGCTAGGATACAGACAAAAATTAAATTGTTCAATAACACGCAAATAAGCGTCATTGAAAATAATTATTTTATTATGTGTAAATAAAAAATAGGTATATTACAATTTAATTTATCTCCCTAACTGGATTAAACCAGCGTAATAAGTAGTGTGTATAAAGAATGAAGAGCCAGCAGGTAAGGAGTTCAACAATTGAATGTTCCTGTCGATCATTTTCATCAATCGAAAAATTAGCTAATCAGTTAACTGATATAATAAAATTAATAAAACAATATTAAATAGTGTACGACACTTGATCATAGTGTGTAATATATTAAACGAAAGCCGGACACCTCGGCAATCAATGTGTGTGCGTGCGTGCGTGCGTGCGTGCGTGTATGTTAAACATCGGCGCCGGAACGAAATTAATAATGGGTGGACAGTGCCGAGCTTCTGCGCTATTCCCTGCATCCCCTTTGCAAAATGTTGGGGAGCTAATCCTATATCCAGCTCCCCACCAAAAATATTGGGGGCTTAACCCCCAAGCCTTCGAGTTCCGGCTCTTATGTGAAGAGATGAAAAGCCAACGCAATGTACCTGTATTACACACCCCAACATTTCACTTCATTTTTAATAACACAAGCGACATTTTCCTAGACTAGAGAAACAATCTGATAGCAATGCGTATTTATGGGATAAGCCGTGTGTTGCAACGATCGTTCGTCTTCAGATGCTGTATTTTAAGAATTTGTTAGTAGTAACACTCGTACGCAGGTCGATGATAGATAAGTCCGCTTTCGTCATTAAATCATCTGTATTTAATTCAAAACAACTTTCAGAACAACATATATGCAACCAGTCGATAACATAATTGCAATTTGTGCACATTATCGATCTCAATTATATTAAGTAGCACGACAACATGTAAAAGTTATACAAACAGTATACCTGTTATGCTGATTTGTTGGAAAACAAAAGAAAGGCAGACATGGGTTGTCCCTGTAATACCTCGAACAACCTGCTGCCGCACAGACCGACTAACGTTCCTTTCATTTATTTATTTTCCGCCGACCTCCGCCATAACGAAGCGGTCATATTACCTGGTCTGCTATCCGACGGGAAGAGGGCGCTACTCGGTTGCCGGGACAGAAAAGCAGCGAGTGAAACGTCTTATTAGAGGTTACTAATATCATACCTGCTTACGCTGCACCGCTGATGGTAAGGTCACCAACTACCTGCTCTTAGCACGGTGTTACTGTTTACCTAATACAATATCACCGTCCAAGAAATCTACAGACTAATCAGGGCTATCAAATGGTAACTGTGACTCTTTCTCTTCTATTTAACTTTGTCCCCTGTTCTAACAGATCACACTTTGTGGCAATTAAATACCTATTAAGCCAGAAGCTGCCCAGGGCAGAACTTGGTGGGGAACACCACTGGATACTAATTAACCCCTCTCATTACACCCTTGGGTCAGTAATCAACCTCCCAAGGCTACCCTTGCAATGTTTATCAACACAAACTGACCTAAGTTAACCAGATGGCCTCTATGTCTGAATTAGCCACACTGACCAGTTCACCGGCTGGTCAAACTAGTGTTGTTAGACTGGATTATTCCCTACAACCCTAATAAAGGTATCAGAGTCAACATGTGGTTACGACCACTTTGACTGGACAAATAAGTGCAGCAATTTTCTGCGAGAAAGTGTTTGAATGATCGGTTTATTTCAGCCAGTTCTTGAAACTAAAATGTTGTGTGTTGTGAAAATTGTCACAACGATATAGTACGTGCACGATTACTCCGAAACATTTGTCAAGATCAGTTCTGCAATACAGCAGACCTCGTGCGTTGTGGACCTGCCACAAACAATGTTATGGAACGATTACACCGAATATTTGTTCTGCCCGGTTCTGCAATTCAGCAGATCTCGTGTGTTGTGGACCTGCCACAAACAATGTTATGGAACGATTACACCGTGACATTTGTTCTGTCCGGTTCTGCAATTCAGCAGACTTCGTTTTGTTGTGGACGTGCCACAGGCATTGTTATGAAACGATTACACCGTGACATTTGTTCTGCCCGGTTCTGCAATTCAGCAGACCTCGTTTATTGTGCTAAGTCGTACTAATAATAAGTCAGGTTATACGTTTTCACAGTTTATTATATGCGGAAAACCCTACCAATACAAAATCTAATACACAATATACGGCTATTTCTGCCAAATACTACCCAGTTATAAGTGTCAGAACGATAGGTTCAGACGGCGGTGGCTATTACAGCAACCGAATTGTAACCGATATATTCTAAATATCAGAACGATAAATTCAGACGGCGGTGGCTTATACACAGCAACCGAATTATAGGTGTCAAAACGATCAGTTCAGACGGTGCTGGCTTATATACAGCAACCGAATTATAGGTGTCAGGACGATAAGTTCAGACGGCGGCGGCTTATATACAGCAACCGAGTTACTCACCGAGTCTGCGAATAATTGATTTTCACGGGTGTACTGCGATAGTCTTTTAGTACTTTTCGCAGGGCACTCGGTGACAGTGCTACAGGAGAAACGTTCCTCCGGCGGTGTGCCCCATTAGTCGCCATGATACATCACTGGCCTGTGTTACACACAGCTCCAGCATGCATCTTCGGGCCTGTTCCAACAAACAGCTCCCTCGCAGTGTCTGGCTGCATCCCCCAACAGCCAGCCCTGATCCTCATTAAAGCCCCCCTTACATACAGCTAAAACTGTAGCCTTGGGACAGACGTTGTCCCTTGATTATGTCGTTTCCAAAGTCTAGGGGGGTCTCTCTAGAAATCTTGACAGGGTGCCAATGAACTTACAGTAACCTTCTGAACAAAGGCCCTCTGTATAATGCTCTTGCCTCCCCAAAACCAGATGGCCTCAAATGTAAACAAATCTCCCATCCCAGCTATATAGTGATTTGCATATAGATAGGTTTTTGGGAGCACGCACAACAAGCAGTCATTATGAATAATTATACTGTGTGTTATCGTTCTAAATTCTCTACATTATTATTGCAAAACAACTCTCATCGCAATGATACACGACACTTTGGCAACATCTAAACACAAACCTTTATTCCAATCATTTGTTTACAGAGAAAGTAGGTTTCACGTAAGAAAATAACTCGTTTCAATCGTAATTAGACATCTCTCTGGACTACACTATGCGCCAAGGTTCCATCCATTTGTACCTATATACTACTGACATCTCCTTGGAGTACACTATACACCAAGGTTCCACCCATTGGTACCTATATACTACTGACATCTCCTTGGAGTACACTATACGCGGCTATATACACCTGATAATCGATGTAATGTGTCTTACACAACAACATCCATGCAGCTTTGCACACTACACTCTCAGTTCACTAATCTTACACATTCGGCGATATTTCACAAATTAACTTTGGACCTTGTTATTAATATAAAAAACACGTTGCAAGTTGTGTACCTTATTGTGATATTAGAAGCGAAAGTATATCTTACATTTTGCGGAAGAATAATTCAAATTCGAACACCGTTTCGGACGTATTAAACGCAATTTGGCGGGTAGTATACCTTCAATATTCTCATTGTAGTCTTAAGAAAAATTATATTAATTAATATAAAAAGCAGAGAAACAGACAACTTCCTTGTAATGTGCCGAATAAAGTACACAATTAGTCTTACACTCAATACACGGTAGGACTAAGCATGTGTGAATGAACAGTAAGTCAGCGGGCATCTAGCCACACGCTCTGTGATGAAGAGCTAACAGTTTAACGCGGGTTTTCCGGTAGAATTGACGCACGTCTTCACGGAACATGGCGCTAGCGACGCCATAGATGAACGGATTGACGACAGAATTTAGAATATATATTTTCAGCCATTCGCCCGGAGCCGAAAACCCGACGATGAGCATCCACTGGGGCAGCCAGCACGCAATGAACACAATCGTTATGATGAATAGCAACACGACATTTTTGTAGGTCTTCGTCTGCGAGGATGTAGCCGCATTGTGGACAACTGTCTGTTGCGCTGGATTCGTTGTACCAGGAACGGTAGACGTGTCGTTGTGTGCAACTTGAGTAGAAACAGTCATTGGTCCAGGCTGGGGAGAACGATTGCCGCGGTCAACATGTGATATTGGATCCACCTGCGCGGCAGCGTTTGATGGTCCACTTTCATGTAGATGCGACTGGCCAAGAATGCCAACTCGATTTCTCAATATTTTAAGTAACGCAGCCGCTACCAACGTGTAACACGTTGCCATTATCAAGAGGCATATCAAGAGTAAGCATACCTTAAGGACCCAATCGAATTGTTCGTACGGCGTTTCATAGGTCACGGTTTTCACCGTTGAGTACACAACTGTTGCTACAGCAATACCAATGAGAGCCTTCTTCGCTCGGCGGGCTTCTGTATTGAACGAGTGTGGCCGTCTAACCGCGATAACGCGCTCGATGGACACAAACGCAAGAAGAAACATCGAGAAGACGATAGACATCCTGAAGATGCAGCGAAATATCAACGCTGTCACGAAGTCCACAGTGGGAATTCGCAGAACAATTCCACTAACGCAGACGACTGAATCGGCGATGGCCAGAGCAAACATATAAACCTTCGTTGACGTTGTCATGTTTCGCACATAAATGGCTATCACGAGCACATTGCCAGGTAACCCGAGCACACATGCGACCAGCATGGCAACGCCTAGAGAATCGTGTACGTGACCTATGTTGTTCTCTGCCAAATCCAAGCTGTCGTTGTTGACATCTTGCAGAACACTGGATTCGTTGGCCCAGAGCAAAGTGTTCCTCGAAATCATGTTCGTTGTCGGGATGCTTGCAACTGTTATCGAAGGTCAACACTGCATCAGTTCAACACACACACATGAAAATACAGCAGTAAATCAATCAATTAAAGTAATACAATTTTATATCAAAATAGCTTAATAATTATTTTAGTTAGCAACGTTATTATTTGTTATGCTGTAATTGTAGTCGTGTAAAACAGAATTATAATTATGTGAACCAGCATTAAAGAGATTCCTTTCATTGTATATCGTAACATGTTTTGAGTTTGCCGTTGCGGGAGCGTCGTACTTCACCATGGGTTATGACTAGGCTACCATATTTCCAGTCGCTTCAACAACTGATGCAGCAGCCACAACAGTAGCAGCAGCAATAACAAAAGCGGCAGTATCATAAAGTAGGCACATATCAGTCTTAACATTTTCATGTGTAGAGTGGCTTTCCCTACTGTGCTGTGTTATTGAGAGTAAATCTACAAACCGTTTTGTGTAAATCTATGAGACTTGCAAACTCGCTTTTCGTCCGGTTGATTCCCTGTGAGAAAAAAGAACACATGAACTCTTGCTGCAGGAACAGACGTCCGTGTGAACAATCGACGTGTAGCTGACTGAACGAGCGAGTAGAACTCTTACCGTTGAGTAAATAGTACCTGGTGAGGTCAGAAATATCTACGGTCGTGCCAAACATAGCATCTGGTTCAGGTTTTATTGTCTTACATAACGCAATGTTGCCGCCAAAGTGGAGCTTTTACACAATTACCGGTCAGTGGCCGGTTGCATGACACGCACCCAAGTTATGCGGTCGAATTACACCCAACTCCCTAGGTGTCACCTAGCTGGGCGGATGCTTAGGAAGCGTTGCATGACAGGCACACAGACGTCGCCCAACTAAGTGCTAGTGGCACGATTAACCGAAAAGCGGATTACCGCGTTTTCAGGGCAAATCTTCCCAGGGTTCATTTCATTTCATCATGGCGGACGCAAAACCATAGATTAGAAATAGAAAAGATAATTTCGTTCATGACGAAATAATTGCCCTCATACAGGCGTATGGTAGGAGCAAAAACACACTCCGAGGGCGGTTCAAGTCGACGCTGTCCAACCGCGACAAGAAGGTGGGATGGGAAATGGTTGCATCGGATGTTAACGCCGTTTCCAAGTCGCACCGCAGTGTCGACGAGTTAAAAAAGATATGGCAGAAACTTGCCAGCGATGCGAGGGCAGACCTGGCAAGACGGAAACACCCAGGGACAGGTGGTGGACCGCGTCGCAAAGACGGATTATACACAGATCTTATCGCCGACATCTTCGGGGAGGAATCGGCCCTTATAGACGGAATAGAAGGCGGCATCGATGTGGGCGACAACGGCCTGTTCGCAGGCGAAGCTGAAGGTTTGCTAATGTCATTTCTTTATTTGTGTTTAATTTCGCAAGAACACCGGTCACAATTAACAAGGTTGTACATGCATCCACCGTAACTAAATCAATTTAGACTGTCCTTGGTATTGCTACTTACGTAATGTTGCACCACTATTAACTAACGGTGACAGCTGCGAATCTCGAATCTGAATATGACCGATCAATCCTGATAATTACACAACGTTTGATCTGTCTGTGGAGGAAACAACAGATAAAAGGGAGACAGAAAAGAGAAAAACATTAATAGATCAGCTCGATTTATAACATCAGTAATGTGTCACTGTTTTTGATCTTGTGTCATCAGTGTATACACGTTTCGGGATGTTCCTATACCTGTGCTTTGGAGTTACTCAACACGACATCAATGTAATGATTATGTTCCAGAGTCATTGGTGCAGCAGAACAACTCCCTGCAGATTGCCGACGCTGTTCCCATCACTCCAATCAGGGGTGAGAACTTCGATGGTAAGATGACATACATAACTTTTTATTTGAGGTACAAAACATATATAAATATTAATGCATTCCATGATTCTGAATTTATTTGGACATCTGCTGATGACATCAAATCGTATGTCAGTTAAAATGATTGTTTAATTGTTAGTATGACAGTGAATAAATGTACTGTTGTTTGTTTTACACAAACTACTGAGTAATCGTTTTTGTTTTTTCTTGCAAGCAATTTCAGATTGTATCATGTACAAATGTAATAAATATGTTATCAAATTTTAACAACTGACCCTGTGAAAATCAAAACTTCTTTCCAGCCACAGTGTTAATGTAAATGTTAAAAAATTGGTGGGTTAAAAAGTACACAAAATATGAAAAAAAATTGCATTCCACCACAATGCCTTGGCATGACTTATAACTTATTGTTACAGATCGTCCATGCAGCAGCAGCAGCAGCAGTAATCCTACACGGTGCAGCACTGCTTTAGACTTTGGAGAAAATGTCACTGTTGGAGTTGATGACAATGACACGTTGAGGGTGAGAGAGCCTTCAATCGTCTTGCCATTCGCCACGAGCAGGTAGGGGAAGAGACAGTCCACATCAACTGTTGACGACCTCTACGCCATCTACCTGCAAAAAGAAATTGAAATAAAAGATCTAAAAAAATAAAACTTCAGCTTGAAATTCAACTGCTACAAAAGAAATTAGCACAACAGGAACCAAACATAGCAGTTCTACAGTTAACCACGTACCATCATTTGCGTTTGATCTGACTTTGTTTCTACCACCAATTGCTGTGTGCTTAGTCAGTAAATTCAAATATACACATACTTCAAAAATACGTAAGAGTCGTATCCATAATTTTGCATTGTGAGTTTATTAGATAATGTGCCATTGTGTCAGATTATAAGATATCATGAAATAGCTCTTTGTAGAATGATTGAGCAAGTCACAAGCTATGGGATGTTAATATAGCATGCTGTTTATTTTTATAATAGGTAGTATGTAATTAATAAAGCTTCCTGTTGATAAAGACTTACCTTCTTGTAAAGTGTTGTTGAACAATACGTTGACGCATAGCTCTTCCTGAAATGGTGGGATTGTCGTTGCAGACAGTGTTACCATCATCATCATCATTGTTGTCTTGTGGGTCGGGGTCGGGTGTGCCAAATTCCAAAGCCATATTATGCAACACCAAGCACGCTGTGATGATTTTGCATGCCCTCTCTGGACAGTACCGCAATTCTGTGTGTAGACAGTGGAATCGCCGTTTCAGGACACCGTTACACCTTTCTATGGTTACTCTCGTGCTGACAAAGGCGCGGCTGTAAGCGATTTCTGGTGGTGTCTGTGGATTGATTGATAAAGGGTGTCAACAGCCATTCTCGTAACGGGTAAGCACTGTCTCCCAGAATAAAGCCGTCAAGAGGGCGAGGATTCCCCTCGAAGGCTCTCCAAACTGAGCCCTCCCTCAAAATTCGTGCATCATGTGCCGATCCCGGATATTTGACTACACAATTTAAAATGCACAGTTCGGCGTCACAAATGGGATGCACATTGATGCTGTGTCTGCCGCTCCTGTTGACATATTCGTATTCGTTTACGACCGGAGCCAGCAACTTCACGTTCGTCCCATCAACGCAACGATGACGTTTGGGAAACTTGCCATGGCATAAAACAACCGTTTCTGCCGATTCGCTTCACGCTGTCGGGGAAAGAAAATCCATCTTCGCGCGCGCTCACACAAAGCTTGCGACACACAATAAATTGTTCTACTAACGGTCGATTTATGTGTCAGAATTGTATCGCCAACAACATTCTGGAAGGACCCAGTCGCGAAAAATCGCAACGCAGTTAAAACTTGAAGTTCGGGCGACAAGAATCCCTTTCGGCTATATCCGAATTCCAAGTCGCCACGAATTTCGTCGACGATTCTGAATAGATCAACTCTTCTGAACCGATACCTTTCAAACAGCTGAACGTCGTTGAACGTATCCAGGGGGTTTAAATGGTCTCTAAAAACGCGATTTCTTCTTAATTGTCGGCGCCAGTATAAGTCGTGAACGATCGCGGCCATTAGTAAAACGCGCTATGTGACACCTAGCTGGAGTTAGGGCTGCTCGGGGTTGTCCCAGGAGTTGCGCCCTAATTTGCGCGCGTACTCAGCTGGGTGCGTGTCATGCAACCGCCCTTAATGGCTATGTGCCACCTAGGAGCTAATGACCCTAACTTGGGCAGAATTTGGACTTAGGTGTGTGTCAGGCAACCGGCCACAGCTTCCTTGGGCCTCCAGTGCGTGGTCATGCAAATATTGCAATGTGGAAATCAATGTCACCACAACCTTTGCAAGCAGGTGTGATCAACGTGTCAAGCAAGTGTAGAGGATGTCAATGTGTTATGTACCCAGCGCACGTAAGAAGACAGCTATTAAATAATAATACGTCTTTGTTATTACAGACTTCGCTGAGTTTTATGGTTCTATCCGCTTCGCAAAGCTAATACTAATGTTCTTGAGTACACCAATCTTATTGCCAAATTAGTGCCATGGGAAAACGTCATCTGGTACAATAAACATATATAATTGTTATTATACCACGGTCAGTCACACCTTCATTATAGGTCCTTACCAGTTGGTCGATTGAGCAGTCTTATGGAGTGGACCTGCGATATATATATATATATATGTATATATATACATATAAGAACTTATCTTTTACATACCTTTACACACGTAAACATACCGTGGCACCCTTCCTTGGGTTCACTGGAATACAATCATTATCAGATACGAAAAATCCACATTTCGAAGCACTAATAAAAAATAAAATACACCAGCGAAACGATGCGTCTCTTGTTAGTCTCGTGTTAGTGTTTTATTAATTATAATCCACAACTTTAAATATAAAGCGCCTCATATTGAGTGTGTTGTGTTCACGAGTCGATTTTGAGAATTTATTTAAGTGTAATTATAGTGTAATTGCATTACTTTTATTACGTACAAAATGTTTTATAATTAGTTTAATAAAATTTCTTGTGTTATATAGCAGAATATTACAATTATGTGATTGTGTGTATTTATTGTGAATATAATGTACAATCCAACTGAAAAGTTGCCAATAATGAATTGATTCTGATGTGATTCTGTTTACCTGTCGGTACATTGTGATTGCGGGAACAAACGAGACACTGTGACGTAACCAAACGTCTGAAATGGCGTGCAAGTAAATGGCGGGCACGTTAATCGAAGCGAACGGAAATAAAGCTTGCGCACACGGCGTTTGTCACTCGGTCTACAAAAATGTTGCAGGAACGTTACATTCGTTTCTATAGCTGAATTACCATGCGTCGAGAGGACTACAGATATGAAATTGTAAGCCATTTTTGTTGGAAACCGTCCAACATCCGCGCCTCGTTCTCATCCCGTAACATGACAGGAAAATGTTCATTTCTCTTAACTAACCGGCAACTGTTCTGTTCTTAGTTCACACGACAACAGAGTTTGTTGGAGTGCATCATTTTATTTGTAAAAAAGGAAGAGAATTTCAATGTATCACAAGTGCTTGTGGATGCGCAAGAGAAACTAACATATAGGATGTTCCAGGGATTAATTGCGACACTAATAGAAAGGGGTGTAAAAGTTACAAGTTTAACAAGATTTAACAAGATTGCCATCCAGAGAATTAACTCTAGATGGCAGGTGGACAAGGAAGCCCTTTGGCTTATCTAGAGTCCAACCCTTTTATCTACATATATCCAGCCCTTCTGAGGTATGTGTCGATTTTATTTTTAAACATATTCACACTACTAGCACCCACACAATCATCAGATAATCTGTTCCATTCATTCACAGTCCTTTGTGAAAATGAGAACTTTCTCACGTCTAATCTACACTGCTCCTTTACTAATGTAACTTCATGTCCTCTAGTCTTTCTATCTTTCTTAACTGAAAAAAACATATTTCTATCAATATTTTCATAACCATTCAATATTTTTAACACTTCTATCTGATCTCCTCTCAATCTCCTGGTCTCTAGTGTTGTTAAACCACATTCTTTTAGGCGTTTTTCATAACTAAGATCCCTCAGTTTTGGTATCATTTTAGTCGCTCTCCTCTGTACTCTTTCTAGCATATCTATGTCCTTCTTGCGGTATGGCCTCCACGCTTGCATACAATATTCTAAATGAGGCCTAACTATTGTTTTGTACAGCGGTATTATTAGTTATTTTTCTTTATATGCTATATTTTGCCTAATCAATCCAAGGATTTGATTTCCTTTTGAAGCTGCAATTCCACACTGCTCTGAAACCTTCATGTCAGCACTAATTGTCAGCCCTAAGTCTTTTTCTTTTACAGTAGTACTTAGTACAGTTCCCCCCATTGTATATTCTACATATTCGTTCCTATATCCTGTGTGGAGGCATTTACATTTCCCAAAATTGAACAACATTTGCCACTTTTCAGACCATTTGATCAACCTGTCAAGATCATCTTGTAAATGCTGTCTATCACCATCACTTTCAATCCTTCTAAACACTTTTGTATCATCTGCAAATGTCAACACTTTGCTAGCTATATCATCGTCCAAATCGTTTATATATATTAAGAATAATATAGGTCCCAGTACTGATCCCTGTGGAACCCCACTCAAAACTGATTTCCAGTTTGAAGCCTCCCCATCAACAACTATCCGTTGTCTTCTGTCAATCAGCCATTTTTCTATCCAGTTAATTATACCATTTCCTATGCCATGGGCTTTTAGTTTAAGCAGTAATCTCTGATGTGGCACTTTGTCGAAAGCTTTTTGAAAATCTAAGTAGATGATATCTACTGGTGATCCATCATCTACCCACTTAGTGATATCTTCCAAAAAACATAACATATTTGTTAAGCATGACCTCGCTTTTAGAAACCCATGTTGAGATGGGTTTATCAAGTTATGTTTAACAAGAAAATCCACCATGTGATCTTTAATTAGTCTTTCTAATAATTTACAAATCACTGATGTTAAACTCACTGGTCTATAGTTCTCTGACTTGTTTCTCGAACCTTTTTTAAATAACGGTATAATGTTTGCTTCTTTCCATTCTAAAGGAACCACTCCCTCTTCTAATGACAAGTTCAAAAGTAATAAGGACAAAACACTACTTAGAGTTTTCGTAAATGTACTAAAGATAAATAACTAAATGTATTGGTCAGTAACCCAGCCGTTTACAGTAATAACAATGTTTCCCTTGGTATATGAAAAGCGAGGCGGGCCGCCTCGCCGTTTTTCTATGCCGCCTCGCTCAAAACATGCCGAAATTGCCGCCTCGTAGCTATTTCGAGGGCCCATTGTTTTGTGCTTTCGCGATATATTCAGCGTCGGCGAGCGGCCGAAATGACACCACAAAGTCACTTATATTCCTGCAAACTCGCACATTTGTAGCAACTTTAGTCTTAACATTGCTCACGGGCGGTTAGGATTTACCTCTTGGAATTACCTCCTTTGGACAACGTGAATGACATAATTTGTCCAATCACAGAATATTTCCTCGGTGTCTCCAATGGTGGCACCTTGCGGAGTTTCCACATTCTAAAAATATAGACATTCATGTAACATAGCGCCCAGACGTCAACTGCGTTTGGTAGACATGTGGAACTTGGAGAAAAAACAGAAAACGGTAGCTGAACTAAAATCTCTCTCAAATTTACTATTGTACTATGTGCCCACAGTAAATCAGAATGCTGGTCAGCCTGGTATAGCTGATGTTGAATTTCTGGTTTATGGTGGTGGTGGGAGTAAAAACCGTGCAGGCTGATGGCACTATGTCACTAGACGGCACTTGTGTCGAATGCGGACCCTTTTGAAGACAAATAAAAACCGTGCATCCTATTCCATAGGTGTCAACAGTGCCGCTTTCGGGCGGGAAATCCCGCTTGTTATTGTCGGTCCCGCTTTCCCGCTTTTCTGCGAATATTCTTAAAGGTAAATATGCCTAGGATAATGTGGAAAGATAGAACTATCTCACTGGTAGTTAGGCAAAACTCAAGTTATAACGGCGAAATATTCATTAGCACACCAATCTTACTGCCAAATTAGTGTATTGGGAAAACGTCATCTGGTACAATAAACATATATAATTGTTATTATACCACGGCCAGTCACACCGTCATTATAGGTCCTTACCAGATGGTCGATTGAGCAGTCTTATGGTGTGGACACGGCGATATATATATAATATATATAGCGCAGTGTATATATATATATATACAGGGTGTGTATATATATATATAAGAACTTATCTTTTACTTACCTTTACACACGTAAACATACTATGACATCCTTCCTTGGGTCCACTGGAATACAATCACTATCAGATACAAAAAAATCCACATTTCGAAGCACTATAAAATACACCAGCGAAACGATGCGTCTCTTGTTAGTCTCTAGTTAGTGTTTTATTAATTATAATCCACAAATTTAAATATAATGCGCCTCATATTGAGTGTGTTGTGTTCACGAGTCGATGTGGTGAATTTATTTAAGTGTAATTTTAGGGTGGGTCCGTATTCGACACAAATACCCACAAGTCTATTCAAGTAAAGTTATATGCCGTTTTATGCAAAATAAAGCATGTGGTTCGTAAGATATCTTTGTGCTAAATATATAATACATATTCCGACAAAGTTGTGCAAACAAACGTTTGGCAAAGTTGATTTGAGTGAAGTACTTACAAATATAAACCACCGAAGTTCACATCTAATAAAATACGCCTATTGCCGAAAACCGCGTATACTAACGAGTTATCAATAACTTGGGCTAGACAATGATATGTTTGCACAGAAATTGGATATACTAAACAACTCATACTGTTTTGACACAATTTGAGAAACGTTCTTGCGATTAATAGAAACATACTTTTGTTGCATACCAGAAATTACTGTTTAGTTAATTGCATAGCATGCTAGCAACAAATACAATATAATATTTGGAACATAAACCACCAATATACCATGATATTATGATATCATAATCATTTAAAGGTGTTGGTGAAAGAGTCTTCAGATGATACCACTAAAGTAAAATGTAAAACACTTTGAGTAGTCCTTAGGACTGGATATTACGGTATATAAGAACTTACCTTTTACTTTTTTGGTTAACTCTGTCAGCGTGGTAAAAAAGGCCTATGGTTAGGGCAAGAAAAACATCACCACAACCAAGTACCAGTGGTAAAGTGGAAACCACACCTCAACTCGATGAAACAATCATTCGTGATTACTACATTTACAAGTAGCGACTTGTTTTATATCTTCCCATCTAAATTCAAGAGTAAAGGTTAAAATATACCTCAGAATGCACCATTTTGAAGTTAGTTCTGCAAGCAAAAACGTTGCGTTGACTTTCGAGGAGCGCAGTGGCGCAGTAACACAGTTGCGCAGTGGCGCAGTGGCGCAGTGGCGTATTGGCCATGCAGTGGCTAGAGCATCGGACTCTCTATCGAGTTCCAATCCCGGGTTCCAATCCTGTACTGCCGTGTCGAACCTTGGGCAAGTTCGTTTACGTTACTCCAGCTCATTCAGCTGTATGAATGAATACATAGCTATAGGCAGTGGTGGATATGTGTATACAAATAATCTTCGCGACTTAATTGCAACGTGGCTGAATGCTTACAAGAGAAGTCGAGAAGGTGTTCGATTGAACAGGTCTGCCAGGGAGAAAGTGTAAAGCGCTTTGAGCAGACATGAGGATTGGATACTGCGTTATGGAAGAACTTACCTTTAACAACTATCATTTTTACTGTTTACTTCAAATGTGGATTTCAGTAAGATGCCGTGGACATGCAAACATATGTGGAAGCTACATATGTAAGTAATGGATATGATTAAGCAATGCGGGTATCAACGGGCATTCTGATATGTCGTGCACAGGCCACATTAAATGGCTGATCTACGATATACGGAAATTAGACGCATTAACGTGTTGGTGCCCGTTTCGTGAAAATGAATACTAAAGGAAACTACTCGAATATGTTCAAAATGTAATTGAGATACTGCGTAATTAGAATAGTGTTGACAGCAGTCGCGATATTATTACTAATAAAGTTCATATTTGTAACCAATATGGCTTCTCCACCTCTCACAAAAACAACATGTATCTCAATTTTCAGATACATTTTACCATCAAAGTAAAATCAGAAAGGAATAGTAAAAGCAGTATAGGAGAAATTTCCACAAAGGAAGGTATAAGGACATGAGGAAATATTTAGCAAAGATAGACTAGAATAACACACTGAAAAATAAGACAGCAACAGAATGCTGGAATATATTAAAGAGTGAAATTAAGTGCATAGTCGATAAATGTGTACCCTTCAAAAACAAGGGAAACGGTCCAAAAAGAAACACTTATCGAAAGAAGCCATTAGAAAAATTAAGTATAAACAAATGATGTGGAAGTCATATAGATGTACTGGAAATGATGAAGACTACAACAGTTGTAAAGAAGCACTTAACCAAGCTACAGCTGAAATTAGAAATATTCAAAGAGAAGCTACGAACAAAACGTAGCTTGTAATATAAAACAAGACAGCAAGAGTTGTTATGCATATGTTCGGAACAAACAGAAATATGTTATGTTTTTTGGAAGACATCACTAAGTGGGTAGATGAGGGATCACCGGTAGATATCGTCTACTTAGATTTTCAAAAAGCTTTCGATAAAGTACCACATCAAAGATTACTGCTTAAACTAAAGGCCCATGGCATAGGAAATGGTTTATTTAACTGGATAAAAAATGGCTAATTGACAGAAGACAACGGGTAGTAGTTGATGGGGAGGCTTCAAACTGGAAATCAGTTTTGAGTGGGGTACCACAGGGATCCGTACTTGGATCTATATTATTCTTAATATATATCAACGATTTGGACGTTTATATAACAAGCAAGGTGTTTAAATTTGCGGATGATACAAAATTGTTTAGAAGGATTAAACGTGATGAAGATAAACATCATTTACAAGATGATCTTGACAGGTTGATAAAATGACCTGAAAAATAGCAAATATTGTTCAATTTTGGGAAATGTAAATGCCTTCACACAGGACATGGGAACGAAGATATACAATATACAATGGGGGATTCTGTGCTAAGCACTAGTGTAAAAGAAAAGGGCTTGGGGTTAACCATTAGTGCTGATATGAAAGTTTCAGAGCAGTGCGGTATTGCTGCTTCAAAGGGAAATCAAAACTTTGGATTAATTAGGTAAAATATAACGTATAAGGAAAAAGAGCTAATAATACCGCTGTACAAAACAATAGTTAGGCCTCATTTAGAATATTGGATACAAGCGTGGAGGCCATATTGCAAGAAGGACATATATATATGCTAGAAAGAGTACCGAGGAGAGCAACTAAAATATTGCCAAAACTGAGGGATCTTAGTTATGAAATATGCCTAATAGAATGTGGTTTAACAATACTAGAGACCAGGAGATTGAGAGGAGATCAGATAGAAGTGTTTAAAATATTGAATGGTTATGAAAATATTGATAGAACTACTTTTTTCTTAGTTACGAAAGATAGAAGGACCAGAGGACATGAAGTTACATTAGCAAAGGAGCAGTGTAGATTATATGTAAGAAAGTACTAATTCTCACAAAGGACTCTAAATAATTGGAACATATTATCTCCTGATTGTGTTGGTGCTAGTAGCGTGAATATGTTTAAACATAAAATCGACACCCACCTTAAAAGGGCGGGATACAAATAGATAAAAAAAATATTGGACTCGCGATAAGCCAAAAGGCTTCATTGTCCACCTCCCATCTAGATTTAATTTTCTGTATGGCAATCTTTTTAAATCTTGTTAAGTCTTGTTAAATAAGACTCTATTTCACTACAGCAGCAACACTCCTGGTGTCATGCTAAAGCCAAAATAGTATGGTGAACATTGAAATGCTCAGTTGTAAGAATAGCACAAGGCAATATATCATACTTATTTTCATGTGTAGACTGGTTTTCCCTACTGTGTTGTGTTAATGAGAGTAAATCTACAAACCGTTTTGTCTAAATCTATGAGACTTGCAAACTCGCTTTTCGTCCGGTTGATTCCCTGTGAAAACAAGAACGCGTGAACTCTTCTTGAAGGACCAGACGTCTGTGAGAACAATCGACGTGTTGCTGACTGAACGAGCGAGTAGAATTCTTACCGTTGAGTAAATAGTACCTGGTGAGGTCAGAAATATCTACGGTCGTGCCAAACAGAGCACCTGGTTCAGGTTTTATTGTCTTACATAACGCAATGTTGCCGCCAAAGTGGAGCTTTTACACCATTACCGGTCAGCGTACTTGTATAGTAGTGGCCTCCCAGTGCGTGGTTATGGAGCTATTGCATTGCGGCATCCAATGTCACCACAACCTTTGCAAGCAGGTATAGCAAGTGTAGATGATGCCAATGTGTTATTTATATACCCAAAGCACGTAAGAAGACAGCTACTATATAACAATACGTCTTTGTTATTACAGACTTCGCTGAGTTTTATGGTTCTATCCGCTTCACGCAAAGCTAATACTAATATTCTTTAGCACACTAATTTTACTACCAAATGAGTATCATGGGAAAAACGTAATCTGGTACAATAAACATATAAAAATATGATTATTATTATACCACGGCCAGTCACACTTTCATTATGTAGGTCCTTACCAGTTCAGTTGGTCGCTTTGAACAGTCCTATGGAGTGGACACTGCGCTATGTGTGTGTGTGTGTGTGTGTGTGTGTGTGTGTGTGTGTGTGTGTGTGTGTGTGTGTGTGTGTGTGTGTGTGTGTGTGTGTGTGTGTGTGTGTGTGTGTGTGTGTGTGTGTGTGTGTAAACTCACCGTGGCACCTTCCTTGGGTCCATTTGAATACTGTCACTATCAAATACGAAAAATCAACATTTCCAAGCACTATAAAATATACCAGCGAAACGACGCGTCTCTTGGTAGTCTCTCGTTAGTGTTTTGTTCATTATAATGCACATGTTTTAATATAAATCGCTTCACATTGAGTGTGTTGTGTTGTGTTCACGGGTCTTTTTGTGAATGTATTTAAATGTAATTTTAGTGTAATTGCATTACTTTTATAATGTACAACATGTTTTATAATGATTTTAACATAATTTCTTGAGTTTTATAACATAATATTACGATTATGTGATTGTGTGTATTTGTCGTGTATGTATGCACAATCACACTGAAACGTTGCCAAAAATAAATTGATTCTGATGTGATTCTGTCTACTTGTCGGTACATCGTGATTGCGGGAACAAATGAGACACACTGTGACGTAACCAAACTCAAATGACGTCATAACGAAATTGTCGCGCGGTGAAATGACGGGCACGTTAATCGAAGTGAACGGAAATAAAGCTTGCGCACACGGTGCTTCTCACTCGGTCGTCGCTTCTATAACAGTGTCGCAGGAACGTCAGCTTCGTTTCCATAGCTGAATTACCATGCGTCGAGAGGACTACATTATATGTAACTGTAAGCCATTTTTTTCTCGGAAACCGTCCAACATCCACGCCTCGTTCTCATCCCGTAACATGACAGGAAAATGTAGATTTCTCTTAACTAACCGGCAACTGTTCTGTTCTTAGTTCACACGACAACAGAGTTTGTTGTAGTGCATCACCTTATAAAAAAAACAAGAAGGAAGAGAACTTCAATGTATCACAAGTGCTTGGGGATGCGCAAGAGAAACTAACATATAGGATTTTCCAGGGATTAGATGCAACACTAATGGAAAGGGGTATAAAAGTTACAAGTTCAAAAGTAATAAGGACAAAACACTACTTAGAGTTTTCGTAAATGTACTAAAGATAAATAACTAAATGTATTGGTCAGTAACCCAGCCGTTTATATTAATAACAGTGTTTTCCTTGGTATATCGAAACACAATGTGTCTTACAGAGCCATTCATAGGATTGACATTACAGCTTTAATGGCTGATATCCTTACATCTGACCTTATCACAGATCCAACAAAACATCTATCTGACTTATATAAACAGTACTGTCAAGTACTCAATGCATTACTTGACAAACATGCACCTATAAAATCCAAATGGGTGTCAGAAAGGCCACCGGCTCCATGGATGACTTCCGAAATTATACTATCTAAAAGGCGTCGTCGTTATTTAGAGCGTGTATGGCGCAAATCACGCTCGCCATTAGATAGATCACGCTATTCTAAGCAATGTCACCTCTGTAACAGACAAATGGCTAAAGCTAAATCAGATTATTTTACAAATATGGTCATAAATAAGTCTGATAATCCGCGTCAGTTATGGAACTGCATCAATAACATTCTACACAGACGGCCTACTCCATCGCTACCTGATCATGTGTCAATTAAGTCTCTATGTGATTCGTTCTCTAATCACTTCAAGAATAAAATCAGTATTATTCGTTCTGCTTTCCCACGTCATAATATAAGTAATGTCAGTGTGGACTTTCCGCAAGTAAATTCTCAACTTGTATCATTTGAACCTGCAACAGTTGATGAAGTTAGGGAAATAATTATGTCCTCCCAAATAAATCTTGTGCATTTCATCCATTTCCAACAATACTGCTAATAGCATGTCTCGATACACTAATTGGACCTATAACATAATCTATAAATGCATCACTTTGCTCTGGCTGTTTTCCTGATGATTTTAAATATGCCCATGTCACACCACTTCTTAAAAAGTCATCTCTGCCTAAACAAGACCTAAACAGTTATAGACCTATTTCTAATCTCAGCTTCATTTCCAAAATACTAGAAAAAGTTGTAGCAAGTCGTATAAGGTCTCACATTAGCACAAATGTCTTAACTAATGTGTCACAATCAGCATATAGGCAGTTTCATTCAACAGAGACTGCCCTCTTAAAGGTTCATAATGACATTAACTTGAACATTAATAATGGTAAAGTGACTGCACTTACCTTACTAGATCTCTCTGCCGCGTTTGACACGATTGATCATAGCATTCTCATTGAACGCCTATTAAAGTGGTACGGCATATCTGGCACAGCTCTAAGCTGGTTTCCTTCATATCTAACTGATATATATAAAACTATAAAGATTGGGAACTGCTTTTCAGCTGCACTGCCGGCTTTATTTCGTGTTCCCCAGGGTTCTGTTCTTGGGCCCTTGCTTTTTACTCTTTACACCACGCCACTAAGCTCTATTATACAAAGACATAACTTAGATCATCATCTTTATGCTGATGATACTCAGATCTACATTTCGTTGGCTACCCCGGATACAAATCGCTCCCTTAACCAACTTAGTGATTGCCTTCAAGATATCTTCCACTGGATGACTGACAGCAAGTTGAAATTAAATGCAAATAAAACTTAATTGATCATTATTGGTACTCCAATGCAGCGTTGTAAACTGGATGGGTTTTTTTCCTACGCGTATTTTGAATCAGTATATCACGCCAGCAATCTCGGTGCGGAGTCTAGGAGTGATCTTTGATCGTAACTTCAATTTCCGACAACACATATCTCAAACATGTCGCTGCTGTTTTTATCATATTCGTGATCTTCGCCGTATTCGTCGGTATATGTCATTTTCTGTTGCTAAGACTATTGCAACAGCGCTTGTTAGCAGCAGACTTGACTATTGCAATTCCCTCCTTTATAATATCGCTAGCAAGGATATCACAAAACTTCAGCGTGTCCAAAATTGTCTAGCAAGAGTAGTCACAAGATCTCCTCGTTTTTCTCGCTCTGTACCACTTTTGAAGTCTTTGCATTGGCTTCCTGTACTATATCGTATAATATTTAAGATCTGTACCATTACATACCAGGCACTGTCCAATAAGCAACCCTCTTATTTGCATTTATTGCTTACTCCTGTAAGAAAACCTATCCAGCTTCGATCATCTAGTTCTGACCTACTTTTTGTTCCTAGAGTCAACACTAACATTGGAACTAGGGCTTTTTCTGTTGCTGCACCAACTCTTTGGAATATGCTTCCTCTTAGTGTTAGATCAGTTGAAAATATTACAAAATTCCGTCGTCATTTAAAAACGTATCTTTGCAACCTTGCTTACCCACCGTAGCTCCCTAGCGCCTTGACCCATCTGTTGACAACTGGAAAACTACTTATGGATTTTGAGATTGACCAACCTTTTTGTTTTGATGCGCCTCTGAGCTTGGTTTCCAAGGATTTAGGCGCAATAGAAGTTATCTTCTTATTATTATTATATGAAAAGCGAGGCGGGTCGCCTCGCCGTTTTTCAATGCCGCTTCGCCCACAATATGTCGAAATTGCCTCGAAGCTATTTTGTACGCCCATTTTTTTCGCGCTTTCCCCATAAATTCAGCGTCGGCGAGGGGCCGAAATTACACCACAAGGTCACTTATATTCATGTAAAATCGCACATTTGTAGAAACATAGTTTAGTCTTAACGTCGCTCAGGACCGCTTAGGATTTACCTCTTGGAATTAACTCCACTGGATAACGTGAATGACATCAGTTGTCCAATCACGAAATATTCCCGCGGGATCCCCGGTGTCTCCAAAGGTGATACCTTGCAGAGTTTCGACATACTATAATTCTAGACATTCATGTAACATTGCATCCAAACGTTAACTGTGTTTGGGAGACATGTGGAACTCGGAGAAAAAACCTTGGAAAATGGTAGCTGAACTAAAATATCTTTTGCGCTCAATTTTACTATTACACTATGTGCCCACATTAAATCAGACTGCTGGTCGGCCTGGTGTAGCTGATGTTGAATTTCTGGTTTATGATGGTGGTGGGAGTAAAAACCGTGCAGGCTGATGGCACTACGTCACTAGGCGGCACTTGTGCCGAATGCGGACCCTTTTGAAGACCAAATAAAAACCGTGCACCCTATTCACCATTCGGCACTTATATCGAATCCGAACCCTTTTGAAAACCAATTAACGACCCGGTTTGCGCTAGTCTGAGCCGCTGCAGCCGTGCGTTACCACACAGCGCGCGTAAAATGAACGATATAGCAGCATATGTTGTCACAAACTGGGGCGCTATTTACGCCTCAAAGACGCAATATTCTTAAAGGTAAATATGCCTAGGATAATGTTGACTGACAGAACTATCTCATCGAGGTATCAAACTTAGCAAAACTCAAATATAACGACGAAATTGAGGTGGATCCGCATTCGACACAAGTGCCCACAAGTCTATTGAACTAAAGTTATATGCCTTTATTAACAAAATAAAGAATGTGATTCGTAAGATATCTTTGTGCTAAATATATAATTTACATTCCAACAAAGTTGTGCAAACAAATGTTTGTCAAAGTTGATTTGAGTGAAGTACTTACAAATATAAACCACCGAAGTTCACATCTCATAAAAGACGCCTTTTGCCGGAAACCATGTATGCTAACGGGTTATCAATAACTTGGGCTAGACAATGATATGTTTGCACAGAAATTGGATATACTAAACAACTTATACTGTTTTATAAACAGGACACAATTTGAGACCTAGGGTTAGGTCAAAAAAACATCACCACAACCAAGTACCAGTGGTCAAATGGAAACCACACTTCAATTGACTGAGTACCAGTGGTAAAGTGGAAACCATTCTTCAACACGATGAAACAATCATGATTACTGACTTTTATCAATCATGATTACTACATTTACAAGTGCCTTGTTTTATATCTTCCTCTCTATATTCAAGAGTAAAGGTGAAAACATACCTCAGAATGCACCATTTTTAAGCTGACCCCCCTAGCAACACTTCACCGGGCCATCCAGAATTAACTCCCTGGTGGCAAGAGGACAATTATAAACATGTATGTATCTATGTAGACTCTATCTTTAACCCGCCTTTCTAAGGTATTTCTCAATTTTCTTTTATATTTATTCTTGCTGCAAGCAAAACGTTGCGTTGACTGTCGTGGAGCGCAGTGGCGCAGTGGCGCTGTGGCGCATTGGTCATGCAATGGATAGAGCATCGGACTCTCTATCGAGAGAACCCGGGTTCCAATCATGTGCTGTCGTGTCGAACCTTGGGCAAGTTCGTTTACGTTGCTTCAGCTGTATGAATGAGTACATGGCTATAGGCAATGGTGGATATGTGTATACGAATAATCTTCGCAACTTAATTGCAGCGTGGCTGAATGCTTCCAAGAGAAGTAATAATAATAATAATAATATAATCTTTATTGATACATAATGTTAAGTATATCACAGATGTAGCAGTAACATGAAACATGTATACATTACGTATCAAATGGAACGAAGCAACACATTGCTTGTGTTCCTTATTCATGTCATATATGCAATGAAATCTATGATTCGTGTTAAAAATAAAAAATAAAAAATAAATAAAAAAAAATCTTCATAATAAACTAACAATTTATTTAATAATGCATTATACGAGTACCGTAAGTCTGAACATCAGGTACATCTTAACATGACATCATTATGCGAGTACCGTAACACTGAACATCAGGTACATCTTAACATGACAACATTACACGAGTACCGTAACACTGAACACCAGGTACATCTTAACACGACAACATTATACGAGTACCTAACACTGAAAACAGGGTACATCTTAACATGACAAAATTTAATTAAAGCAGCATTTAGCATATGTTTGCTAGAATTAGACGCTTGGTCCTTTGTTTGAACATATGAATAGATGTACAATATTGTAAATAGTTATTTGTAATAAATGTATTCCAGATTTTAGGACCAACATAAGCCAAAGACAGTTGTCTACAATTAGTCTTGCAGAATGGTATTTTATATGTTACTTCCTGTCTTGTATTATATTTATGTGTGGATATTTGCAGGACAAATACATCATGATATATATCTGGCAACATACCCCTATTATGCTTGTACATTAGAATACAGCATAAATATTTATTTACGTCATAAATATTCATTATTTGATAAGATGTAAATAAAGGCTGCGTATGATCAATAAATCCTACATGACTTATTACACGCAAAACTCGTTTTTGGAGTAAATGAATTTTAGCAAGGTATATATTCGGGGCCCTTCCCCAGACGACATTACAATAAGTAATATATGGGTATATAAACATGTAATACAGGTTTAACAATGATTTGTTATCTAATTTGTTTGTCACCTTTTTTATAATACCAATATTCTTAGAAATTTTATTTGATATATATTTAATGTGTGTGCTCCAATTCAATGTATTATTTATAAGCAAACCCAAAAACTTTATCTCATGTACAGTGTTAATTTGTATGCCGTCTATGCAAATGTTATTACACCTCTCTCTTATACTGATCGTATTACTAAAGGTCACTGTGTGAGTTTTCTGTATATTCAAAGAAAGTTTATTAATGTTAAGCCATAAAGATAGTTTTTTTATTTCAGAGTTCAAAACATTTTCCATTTCATCTATATTGTTGCCTTGTATAAAGATGCTCGTGTCATCAGCAAACATAATGGTAAACGTTGAGTCAGATAAAGTAGATAAATCATTTATATAGATAAGAAAGAGTAAAGGTCCCAGAATTGAACCCTGCGGAACACCACATGTTATGTTTTAAGGGAAGATTTTGTTCCATAGAATTTTACTCGTTGTTGTCTGTTACTTAAAAAGTTACGAATCCATTGGAGTATATTTCCTCTGATTCCATAATGTGTTAATTTTCTCAATAATATATTATGATTAACGGTATCAAAGGCTTTGGCTAAATCCAGAAATAACCCAATTACGTGCTCTTTGGTATCAATTGCCTTACTAATTTTGTCAATTAGCAGTGAAATAGCCATATCAGTAGAATATCCTTTCCTAAATCCAAATTGGGAATTAGACAAGATGTTATGTTTCATTATGTAATTCATTAATCTATTGTACATTAATCTTTCAAAAACCTTTGAAAATACAGGCAAGACAGAAATAGGCCTGTAATTATTAATTAATGATGTATCGCCATTTTTAAAAACAGGAACTATATCAGCTATTTTTAGTTGATCAGGAACATATCCTTGATCAAATGATAAATTTACAATGTAACTTAAAGGATCAAGTAGGTTGGAGAAGGCCTGTTTGACAATAATAGGTTTTATGCCATCCCATCCAGGACTAGAGTTTTTAAAATTCTTAATAATTCCCTTTATCTCATCTGGTGTGGTTGGCGACAAATACATTGAATTTTTATAGACTCCTTGGAGGTATTCATCAGGTCTCTCTGATATGACTGGTATTTTATCAGCCAGTTCTGGACCTATACTTGTAAAATATTCATTAAATGTATCAGCTATGCATTTTTATTTTTTGTTAATTTACGTCAATTAGTAATTTGTCATTAGATAAAAATGCTTCCTTCCTTCCTATAATACTCTTTAAGACTATCCAGGTTTTTTTTAAATTACCCTTGTGCTGTTGAAGCTCATGTCGATAGTATTCTCTTTCTGCTACAGTAATAAGACAATTTATTTTATTTCTATATCTTTTATAATTAGTTTCATTGAAGACAGTCGGTTTTTTCAAGTAATACATATACAATTTGTTTTAGTTCTAATGGAGTGTCGGAGTCCCATAGTAATCCACGGTTTATGTTTTCTTTTCCTAATAGTTGTGTTAGCTAACGGAAATGAATTATTGTATGCAACTAATATCTCATTAATGAATAGAGAATAACATTCTTGTGGATCTCTGCATGCATAAACGTCATCCCAGCATATTTTATCTATACTCTCTTTGAATGTAGCAGTAGTCTGCGCATTATATAATCTAGTCGCTATTGTCATTTCTACCTTTGTGCTATCAGTATGTTTAGTGAGCAAAAATATTGGTAGGTGGTCAGAAATATCTGTATATATTATTCCATGCAATTGATAATTTGCACCAATTAAATCATTGCTGTATATATTATCGATGACAGTGGCAGTTGTTGCTGTTATTCTAGTAGGCTTGCTGATAAGGGGTATAAATGCCTGTTGGAACATTGCATCTATGTAATCTTGAGTTTCCGTGTGACTATCATAATTAAGTAGATTAATGTTAAAGTCACCCATTATGTAACACTGTTTATTATCAACATTGAGAGTTTGTATAATATTGATAACATGTTCTGTGAAAGCAGTAATGTTTGTATTAGGTGGTCGATAGACAACACCTACAGTTGTTTTGTTATTGCATGTCTTAGACCGAGTCTTGATTTCAATAAAAACGCATTCCAGATATTCAGTTATGACACTCATTTCTGGTAATTCAGTACACTCAAGGGACTTACGAACATATAAGGATACACCACCTCCCTTCTTGGAGGGCCTAGTCAAATGTATACTATTGTACTCTGGCAATTCATACAGATCAAGATTGTCATTATGTAACCAAGTTTCGCTTAGACCGATGACCGAGAACCTGTTATCGATCAGTGACAAGAAATCACCCAATTTGCTAATGTTCTTTGGCAAGCTACGGATATTTAAATGCATAAGTGAAAACTCTTCATCAGAGATATTATTGCTTGTTATAACTTCATTTATATCATCCTCAAGATAATATTTAGTATTTACAAAGCTATCTGTTGTGAGTAAATTACAATCGGGATCTATATTCCGCATTGCAGCATTGCCAGTTTCATAATATTGTACATCACCTAAGGTAGTATTACGTAATTGGCTCATAGCAATGAAATGCAGTATATACATACATATTCACACGGTACACAATAATGCTTTTATAGCTGCATATAACATTTACAGACCGTTTTATAAAAAACAACGTTATGTGACATCTGTTAAGTTGTAGTAGGTTAGTTAGAATACATGATATGTATCGATAACATATAGTAATAAAGTATATATGAGTAATTAAATAAAACACGAACCATATGTAGAATACGAAGGTGTCCATGAATGAGTCCATGAATGGTACAGTCCCTATGTGAACAAGCACCATGATAGGCCGACTAGAGATATAAAATATCCACCGTGACTTGGGCCAATGTCCAACGCAATTACAGTGCATTTAGTTCATCATCTCGACTGACGGTTTTGATTGTTCCCTTTAGGTCCTTTATGACAATCCTTCCATCATACGACCAACAGTCGAGAATCTTGTGCTGTTTCTTTAATGTCCGGCACAAGAACAGTAGTCTTGCTCTCTTCTGGGTGAGATCTTCCGATATGTAGACATTTGATCGTTTAGTGCGTAGCCGTTTTCGAGCTTTAATGAAGTCATTCTTCGATTTATAGTCTTTGAACTGGACTATTATTTGGCGCGAGTGGTTTTTGTTTGTGGCGGATTTTCTTGGCCCAATCCTATGGGCCCTGTTGATATGGTCCATTTTTAATGGCATGTCCATATCGTTAAACAAGTCAGTGATAATCTTATCAATTTGTTCACCGTCTTTGTTTTCAACTATTCCTGTAATGCGTACCGAGGACCGACGGCTGTACTGCTCCAGATTATCAACAGCTTGCTCAAGTTGTTCAATTCGTGCATCCTTGTCTGTCAACTCCTTTTCAAGATTTTCGAGCCTTCTATTTATTTTGTCAGCAACTATTGTAGCAATCCGGGTAGCAAGGGCCGCGATTACGTCATCGTCACTTAGCGCTAGCTTGATTTGTTCTACAAGTTCAACGGTGGTCGAGGTCGGTCTCTTCTTGCTCATTGTTGCTGGTGGTTGTCTGTTACGCAATAGTAGGGTCTAATCACAGGCTAAGCAGCAAACGTTGGCGGTTTTGAGCGTGTCGTGGGCGACAATATGGTTGTTACACGGTCCGATATATTTTACCGGCGTGCAAGCTCAAGAAAATATCACAATTTAACACCCACCGCGTTCCTGAGTGTCCACTAGTCGACCTTGTTCACTTCAGCAAAAACACGGGACCTTTCAGAGCATTTCTCTTACATTCTCACCCCCAAATCGAGGAGTGCGAAGAAATCGTGCAGTCTGACCATGGCACACCTACTTCCTCGAGAAGGTGTTCGATTGAACAGGTCTGCCAGGGAGAAAAGTGTAAAGCGCTTTGAGCAGACATGAGGATTGGATACTGCGTTATGGAAGAACTTACCTTTAACAACTAACATTTGTATTGTTTATTTCAAATGTGGATTGCAGTAAGACGCCGTGGACATGCAAACTTATATGGAAGCTACAGATCTAAGTAATGGGCATGATTAAGCAATGCGGGTATCAACGGGCATTCTGATATATCGTGCACTGGCCACATTAAATGGCTGATATACGATAGACGGAAATTAGACGCAGTAACATGTTGGTGCCCGTTTCGTGAAAACGAATACTAAAAGAAACTACTCGAGTATGTTCAAAATGTAATTGAGATACAGCATAACTAGAATATTGTTGACAGCAGTCGCAATAATATTACTAACCAAGTTCATATTTGTAACCAATATGGCTTCTCCACAACATGTATCTCAACTGAGAATCATGCTGTATGGATACGCAACATTTGCGAATCTCAAACTAGCATACACATTTGGTTATTTATGTATACTTCATTGCTAATTATAGTATGTGTATATCGATAGCCAATTGGTGATGATAATTCGAAATCAAAACTCTGATGTTATGTTAATTGTACAGTATAGTATCTTTAATGTTGTGGTTTTGTTTACTCTATGTGGTTGACGTACTAGCAACATGTATAGTAATGTCTTAATAGGAGTCTCCCGGATATTGTGATTTTGTTATGTATATTTTGCAACGCATAATTAGTTTGGTGAAATAAACTATTCTGAGTTCTGAGCTTTTGGAAAGTTCAAATTCAGTTTACATTGATACATAAATGCTTCTTCGTTCGTAACATTCGAAGCTCGCAATAATAATAAATAAAACAATTCTAATTCGTTAAGATTAGTGACAACATTAAATATACAATATGTCACATTGTAGCATTTCTGCTATTTGCCTATTTTCAGAATCTATTTCCTGGTCATTTTGACTCGTCATTTTGTTAAAGTAGAAAGGTCAGGCAGGAATTGCGTAATTAATTATAGACTAGCGTAGGTGTTCAGATGTGCTCACTCTAGCGTGATAAGCGTGGTTATAATTAGTCTTTAATTAAGTTGTGTGCTCACTGAAGCGTGGTTGTAGTTAGCCTTTAATTAATTGTCATCGTCGTGGACAAGTACATTATTATAGTTACAAAGTTGTTTTCATGATGCATAAATTAGGTATGGCTCATTATCGCATTCTTCTTGATTTCATTGGTTCAATCCGGTCATGTGTTATGCCTTTTGGACTAGGTATAAAGGTCAATGACAGGTAAGAAATATCTTTTTTGGCAGAGATCGGGCACGTGTAAATCCAGAAGAGATAACGGGGCTGTAATGTCGTGGTGTGTGTCACCCCGGTGCCCAGAAGGGTCTTGCAAAGATCGGAGCCTCTTCAGAAATTTAGAAGAGATTCAGGACTGTAATGGTGAGTTGCCACCCTGATACCTAGAGGCAGGCAGTGTGACATCTAGAAGATATACAATGCTGTAATGGTGAGTTGCCACCCTGATACCTAGAGGCAGGCAGTGTGACATCTAGAAGATATACAATGCTGTAATGGCGAGTTGCCTCCCTGATACCTAGAGGCAGGCAGTGTGACATCTAGAAGATATACAATGCTGTAATGGCGAATTGCCTCCCTGATACCTAGAGGCAGGCAGTGTGACATCTAGAAGATATACAATGCTGTAATGGCGAGTTGCCTCCCTGATACCCAGAGGCAGGCAGTGTGACATCTAGAAGATATACAATGCTGTAATGGCGAGTTGCCTCCCTGATACCTAGAGGCAGGCAGTGTGACATCTAGAAGATATACAATGCTGTAATGGCGAGTTGCCTCCCTGATACGTAGAGGCAGGCAGTGCGACATCTAGAAGATATACAATGCTGTAATGGCGAGTTGCCTCCCTGATACCTAGAGGCAGGCAATATGACATCTAGAAGATATACAATGCTGTAATGGCGAGTTGCCTCCCTGATACCTAGAGGCAGGCAGTGTGACATCTAGAAGATATACAATGCTGTAATGGCGAGTTGCCACCCTGATAACTAGAGGCAGGCAGTGTGAAATCTAGAAGATATACAATGCTGTAATGGCGAGTTGCCACCCTGATACCTAGAGGCAGGCAGTGTGAAATCTAGAAGATATACAATGCTGTAATGGCAAGTTGCCTCCATGGTGCCTAGAGGTAGGCAAAGTGCTAGGTCGTGTTGGAACCAGGAAGGTGTTTTCCCATTATAAAAGTGTACGTGTGGAGGCGTCTGCAAGAGTGCAGACCGGGGTCTCTACACAGCGGAGAAGGAGACCGAACGGCCAGCGACATCTCTGCGCAGCGGGCCGAGAAAGACGCGGACGTAGCGAGCGCATGGCGAAGATACGTGTCGAGCGCGTGTCGATGATTCGTGGCAGGCGAAGCGTAGCGAGGACGGGCGTCGTAAGCAGACCGTCGAGACGAGGTGCGACGTCTTGAAGCGAGACAACCGGGTCAACGTGACCGGGCGAGCGCGTGACGGCGATCGGAGCGGCGGTCAGCTGGAAGGACACTTCCGGCAAACGGTCGGCCTAACCGGGTCAGCGAGCCGGCGCGGCAACGGGAGAGTGTACGTCGCGCGTGCAACGAGACGGACATTTCCGACGAACGATCATCGTGTGATCTCGTGTGAACTCGTGACGAACTGGCTTAGTTGGGCTAACGGAGCGTGAGCGGCGAGCTTTCGTTCGACTACGCGGTGAGACCGTATGTAGGGAAATGACAATTCAATAGTATATATTGCTGTTAGAACTGACTAGTCTACTGTGAACTGATCATATATTATATGTAATTAAGAGAATGCCTCACAGTATTTTGGGAATAGTGCAGATTCCCGATCTATGTAGGTGGACATGCAAACACACACACACACACACACACACACACACACACACACACACACACACACACACACACACACACACACACACACACACACACACACATATACATATATATATACACACACGAGAGACTAATTTTCCGCTATACCGGGGATGATGTCGATTATTCCATGCTATTTATCTGAGTCCGAGCGGATCAGATCTTGTAAGGGGTTGAAAAGTGAAATTATATTGAGTGTGAATAATATTAAATTTTTTGAACGGGCCGTTCTAGTATTTTTATTTGGTTTTCAAAGTTTATCTGAGAGCCGAGGTAGGGTAGACTTATTGCCGAGGTAGGCTAGACTTATTGTTACTATAAAAGAGTTTGTTAGGTACTCATATATATATAATAAAATTAATAAAATGTCCAATGTTCCTTGTTGCGTTGATCAGGGTTGCCGCCCGCATTCACAAGCGTTGACGTAATTAACATTGAACCCTACTAGACCTGAGCCATCTAGTTGCGAAGACCTCGCCGATCTGCGACACACATTATGCATCCACATCAACCAGCAATGAGAGTCTGACTATGCACCAGTATTTTCTGCCAATTTCTCATACACACAACGATGAATCATATTTATACACAGCACATTTATTAATTTGTAAATAAGTAGAAATCTGCAGTGGGGCAATCTCTAAAAAAAGCAACCTCTTTTGTTATTAACCTTTTTTATGAATGAAACAGTTTGTTATTTGTGAATAAAAAAATAACAGTAAACAACATAAAACAGCAATAATAGTCCCAGCAACGAACGATTTAGGTTGGACAAAATGTTAACAACGATTTTTCACCTGAAATGGGTTCGTTGGTGGTATATCTCACCACGCAAAATTCTCCACCCGAATCCATCCATGACAAAACCTCGTTTTTAGCTTAAATCCAAGATGGCCGACATTACACTGGGTGTAACATTCAAATCATACTAATTTTGGAACTAAGCAACATAGAAACATATTTGAGGTGTCATTTCCAACTAACGTTAGGATGCCCATTCGTTTGGTGATACATTTGAGGTGGTTAGAAGGTCATGCATTAAGGGCAAGGCAACATATTTTATAAAATAATCTAGAAATAAGCTGGATTCTGACCAAATTGGCATGACTTTGCAACGAAATGAAGTAAAAACACATGTTAATGTGTCAATACAACCAAGTTTACTATGCGTCACAATTTAAACCATATTTTACAAGTGATTATAGTTCAAACTTACGTTTCAATGTCAATCCATCCTATTATGTATATGTGCATATTGTCTATTTATAATTCTGTGTGATCCTGGTCGACTTGTGTCACATTCATGCATGTGATGCCCTTGCACTGGCCACATGCTGGTGTGCACTGCAGTCCATTCTTCCGGCAGGTGCACGTTTTCTTGGCATTGACCACTGCAATGGCATCAAATTATCTTGAGGAGCCGCTCTGGTGCCACTGGCTGAGTAATTCTGATAGGTACGAAACCAACGGAATATGCTATCCAACCCCAAATCTCACGAGAAATATCGTTGCCACGCTATCCCTGCACCTGATGATAAGTCCGATGGCTATGGAAGGCACCTGGATCATTCGTCGGCGGAAGCTTCTCTGGAGACACGTATTCTATAGCAGTAGCCACCTTCAGCAGGAACTTCGCCATCCGTGCGTAGTTGAGGCTTGGTGGTATGGTGCACCAGTACATCACCAGCAGGACCTTCTCTCCTGCCTTTTCGATGTCCTCTTTCGAGGGAGATGGAGACTTGAAGACGGAGGCGGACTTTTTCAGTGCTGCTAATTCCACATGGCCTTGACGTAGTATCATACCCACTGAGAGTGTGCAAGAAGAGCAGAGCTTCTGAATGGGCGGAATCCAGGTTCTTCTTCAGTGTAGTGATGCACACCGTCCTTTTCGACGTCATACTTTTCGAGGTTATCGCTCTTATCTTTGGCATCAGCATGATGTATCATCAGCTGATATATGTCAGAATATTCTTCACAGAAAGGCATGCCAATATACAGATTTTGTAGTCAGCATCCCCTTCTCCGTGCAATAGTGATATCTGCTTTGACCATATTCTCTGCAAGGAGGTTGATGAGGGCCTGCTTGTTTGATGTATTGGCAAGGAAAGCTTATTTGCTCATGGTTAAACGCATTTCTGCGGAAACTGAGACTAAAGCACCAACGTCGTTCCCTGTCCTACGACGATTAGCCTCGTCCTTAGTGCTGCACCCGTGATACTTGTGAAACACAACCAACGCACGGCCGTAGCTGCAGGGTATACATAGCGCAGATCTCGGCAAAGCTGGCGTGCGTAGTCTCTGTGCAGGACTACTACCCATTCCTTGAATTGGGATGTTACGGATATTCAGCAGTGCTAAATATTGGTCATCACCAGCGCATTGTTCTTTCTTGATCATCTTCTTTGCAGCTTTCACCGATGATTCCACCTTGCCGTTTGAGCGACTGTGGTGTGGAGATGTCGTCACATGCTCGAATCCCCATTTCTTACTGAAATGAGCGAACTCGTCTGACACCAGCTGTGGACCAATAAGTACAGTGTCCGGGATTCCCATTCTAGCAAAGTGAGCTTTGGGCTTTCTGATTACTGCCTTAGAGCCAGTGGTTGATCTGTATTCAGCGGTGACTAAGTAGTCCTTTCCTTGGTGAGAGAACAGGTCGACACCGATCTTCTGCCATGGACGGTCCGGCACATCATGGCTCATCAGAGTTTCCTTAGTCTGAGAACGTTCGATCTCACGACAGGTTTCTCACGTCTTTGTGTAATTTTTGATTTCTGAATTTATGCCATCAGTGACGGCCAATTCATCTCTGAAGTGGTGATAAAGCACAGCAGGTGGCGGCACATCTGGTTTCTCGGGCCAGCCATGTTGTAGGACAGCTGTCAGCACTTGTAGAGTGGCATCTCGCTCGGTGGCATTACGAATGTCCTGGACAACATCTTCTCTCATGGATGGATAGTTCACAGCGTAGATAGCTTCGAACTCAGTGGTCGGTTGTTCCTGTCCAGCTGGCAGGAAGGCACGTGACAGAGTGTCAGCGAGAGACATCTTCTTGCCCTCCAGATACTTGACATCAGTGTGATACGCAAGAGCACATGGGAGCATGCCCTGTAGACGCTTGGGTGCTCTGTCCAGTGGCTTGTAATCAGTAAAAACACGACTAACGTAAGCAGTTGGTCTTCATTCCTGAGGTAGTGCACATCCCACGCATCGTTGCTAGCATCACACTGAATGACCAGTTGCTTACTCGGGTCAAAGTAAGCCAGAGTGGGTGCCTCAGCCAGGAGTTGTTTCCGCGTTGTGAAAGCTTTCTTCTGAGCATCTCTCCACATCTTGGCAACATCTCGTTGTACAAGAGCAGCAATGGGACGGAATACATCAGTCAACTTGGGTACGTATCTCGCCAGGTAAGTTATTGTACCTCTTAGCCTATCCACAGCTTCCCTATCACACGGATTCTTCATCGTCAGTACAGCACCGACCTTGGATGGGTCAGGTTTCAGTGTTGTGAAAGTTAAATGACTAAAAAAACCTGATGAGAATTTGGGTTGAAGAAGAAAACGTCTGTATGATATAAACCCAAGACGGGTTGATCTGGTCATGTTTATTTTATCTGCGAAACGGGTACAAAGCTTCAAGATTTCTTAAAGGAGCCCAAGTAATGAAGCCATGGAATGGAACAAATAACGATGATTGTTAGACGTAAGCATGTTTGAGAGATCCTAATGTAAAAAAAACTTATTTTTGAAGAAGACATAACATGTGTTAATTAAGACTTCGTGGGTTTGTCAAATAACGATGTTTTTTGCAACATCTGTATGTTTTCAGTGATAGTATTAGCGTCACGTTTATATCAGACTACGACCAATGAGTTTGTAGGTAACATAATCTTGAAATAGAACTTGATTTTGTCAAGATTGATCTTAACGTTTGTTCACACAGGTCCGCCCTGAAAAAAACTGTTTGCTAGAATATCCGGTACTATTTGGCATGTGTTATGTGGGTTATAATTAATAATAATTGAAAATTATTGAGGATCTACTAATTACCGAGCTGTACAAATGTTCCTATTGTGAAGAACTAGTTTTTTTATGATGACATACGGTATATTTACTACGACATCCACGGTGTTTATTACGACATCCAGTGAGGTACTCTTTATGTAATCTATAATTGATATGAGTGTTTTTGAATGATGACATCATTACTTTATTTAGTGCAGGTGCAGACTAATATATTATACGTTATTGTAAAAGTAAGTTCAACGTTTGTGATGATGCAGTTACAATGTTCATGGGTTACCGTAATAAACGTTTGCTTAAAAATTGTAAGATAAATGTTATATATCGTATGAACATTATCTTTCGACATAAAGTGAACATGATGAAAATTGTTTAATACGACAGGTCACCTAAATATGTACCACCATGTCTGTATGAACCAACAAAACACTGCATTCACTGTGTTTTCCTATCGTATACATACCTGTGCATTAAAAAAAATATAAAACGTAATTCTAAGTTAGCCCCAAAGAAAAATATCGGAATTGATAGCGGGTCTATTTCATCTGAACTAGACAAACGCAGAATGCCGATAAAATCACATTGATATGACACCACATAGTTGGCTCCAGACACCACGAAACACACATATTCATTATTTTCCTAAAGGCCTGTGTCATCCAAAACGTTATTTCTGTTGTCGTATGTCTATGTTGTATCCATAGGTAGTAATTTTGTACCTATAATAGTTTGATGTTGTAGTAAACTTGGGTGTAAACGTCGAAAAATGTCATCCTGTTCCAACGAACACCACAGAAAAACCACAAAAGTGATGTTGACAATATTTTAGGTCTAGATACTAGAAACTCTCTGCTTCCCAGAAATCATAATACAAATTCGAATTGAGGAATTTCGAAATTTCTCAAAACAATCTTGCGTTGGTACATATTTAGAAATTCTAGCCCTTATGCTTAGGAATTCAGAGTCATCCACACAATCCACACGGCTTGTCCGTCTGAGATTGATGTCACCTCCAGAGACCAGCAAGAAAGTCATGTTGCTCAGTACACGTGGCATTTTACGCTGATTGTCACATGATGAATCTGTCTTAAACGGTTGCGCAGTCAACTAGAAATCGATGAGATTCTCTAATCAAGTGTCCAACTCTGCGACATCTTAGATGCCCCCAATATAAAATGGTGTACATGTTGAAGTTGTTGGCCACTTATGTTGACTTGATCAGGATGGGGTATAGCAAAAATGGAATGCCTTGTATTCAGGATAACATGCATTGTATTCGAGATTAAAGACATTGTGTTCTAGATTAAAATGAATTGCGTTCGAGATAAATGCATTTTGTTCGAGATGAAAAGCATTATGGTCAAGGGAATCGGTCAAGGAAATCTAATAGGATAGTTCACTTAGGTGTTGAGAGATGCTGACCTACCACTGTTGCCGCCGCCGCCGCCGCCGCCGCCGCTGCTTTAGATAAGTAGTATAATTTTGTGTCCAAACCGACCTTGCTTGTAAAGTAAAGGTAAGTTCTTATATACCGCGGTATCCAGTCTTTACGACTGCTCAAAGCGTTTTCACATTTTGTCCCCTGGCAGACCTGTTCAATCGAACACCATCTCGAGTTCTTTGTGAAACATTCAACCAAGCTACATTTAGTAAACGAAGGTTATTCGTACACAAATATCCACAACTGTCTAAGGACATGTACATACAGCTGAGTGAACTGGAACAATGTGGAATGAACGAACTCGCCGAAAATTCGAAAGGGCAGGAAGAGGAGTAGAACCCGGGTTCTCTCAATTTAGAGTTCAATACTCTAATTACTGCGCCACAGCGCTCTTAAGTGCCATCGTTGGTGTTTAGTGCACATATGGCGTGTCAAAGTTGTTGATTACAACGTTATGTTGCGATGTCAACTAATGAAAAAGCCAGGGATATATTACTTGTAAACAACGAATGCCACGATGTTGAAATGATGATACATCGGAGCACGTATACGCACTATTTCTATTATAGGTAGCATTATTTATTACAACGACTTCCATTGGTACAGGTGCATTTGACACAACACCGGATATATGAATTGCTGCAAATCACTCCATCTTGTATTCGCTACGACACAGCGTCATATATTGACTCGCTACATGTAAGAAGTATATACGCTGTTTAATAAGGTCGTTGTGCATGTAGTCCTGGTGCTGATTTCCAAAAGGGCCTTAAAACAGGAGTTGGATGCACACACCCCCGCCAACATTGGTTTCTTGATATTTTTTCTTTAATTGAATATAAACTAATAATTTTCAAACATTAATCAAAAATTGATGTGTCCGTTCTATCATAAAAAAGACATTTATCACCAGTGGTTGGCCAAAAAATTCAGACATAGCTAAAATCACAAAATATGCCATCAATAAAATAATTGTATTTGAATCTCGTAATAAATTCAAGGTAGATACATAAGTGAATGCACAACAGCACTGTAACACAAAATGTTTAAGTTTAAATCATTAATATGATACGTTCGGTCATTTTGTGTAAAGTTGTTTCAGTAAAATCTATATGCGTAGTGCTTCCGTTTGTTCCACACTCATACTCATAGTATATTGACCCAATAATTTCGTATGTTCCAATATCCATTTACTATCACTTGGAAAAACAACTGGCGAGAAATATTCAATATTAATGAAGATATCATGTATGTAACCCTACCCCCTAAATCGAGAAAATGGTGGGAAATGACAAATCGTCATACAATATGCTCTAAATCAACCATTTATTTGTTAATCATCTTATAGTCTCACGTATTTGGTCATAACATAAAGCAAAGCAATTTTTTACCATAAATCACGTGTATACATTTAACTTTGAGCATAGTAAACAAACGAAATGAACTAAACATTATGGTAGAAGATATTGACCCTCACGTAATAGGAATAACCAAATCATGGGCCACCACTGATATATCAGATGCCGAATTGGGACTAACAGGTTATGTAATGTTCAGGAAAGATAGAATAGTAAGAAGGGGAAGTGGAGTTAATTTATATGTTAAATAATCTATCCAGGTTTACGAAATAAAATTAGAAAGAGAAGCATATTGCAAAGAAGCTGTTTGGTGTAACATAGTTACAGGAAACTCAACGTTAACGGTGGGGTTAGTTTATCGATATCCAAGTATAAGCATAGAAGAGAATGAGAAAGTACAAAACGCTATAAGGGAAGTTAGCAAACGGGACTGTATTATTATGGGAGATTTTAACCATGGTCATATACAATGGAAATCTCTAGAGTACGGGGAATGACGACCACAAGTTTTTAGTTTTAGTACAAGACAGTTTCCTTTCTCAACATAAGCTAGAGCCAACCAGGGGTGAGAATGTGTTAGACATAGTTTTGTTCTCACATAATGAATTAGTTGACAATGTCAAATTATGTGAGCTACTGGGAAGTAGCGATCACAACCAGATATATTTTACCATCAAAGTAAAATCAGAAAGAAATAATAAAAAACAGTTCAGGAGATATTTCCACAAAGGAAGATATAAGGAAATGAGAAAATATTTAGCAAAGAAAGACTGGAACAACACACTGAAGAATAAGACAGGAATGCTGGAATATCTTAAAAAGTGAAATAGAGTGCATCGTCGATAAATTTGTTCCCTTGAAAAAACAAGGCAAACGGTCCAGAAAGAAATACTTATCGAAAGAAGCCATTCGAAAAATTAAGTCCAAACAAATTATGTGGAAGTCATATAGACGTACTGGAAATGACGAAGACTACAACATTTATAAAGAAGCACTAAACCAAGTTATAACTGAAATCAGAAATTCGAAGAGAAGCTACGAACAAAACGTAGCTTGTAATATAAATCAAGACAGCAAGAGTTGTTATGCATATGTTCGGAACAAACAGAAAGTTCAGGATAATGTCGGTCCTCTAGAAGATAGTGCTAGAAATATAATATCAGAGGGATTCTTAATGGCAGAAGATCTGAATGAGTATTTTAGTTCAGTGTTTACCAGGGAAGATATTAGTTCACTGCCAGTACCAGAGGCTAATTTCAAGGGGGCAGAATCAGAGTATTTAGGACAGTCAATTGTAACCCCGGAAATGGTAGCTAAGAACATTAGGGCTATGAAGGATAATAAATCACCTGGAGTGGATGGGATTCCACCCAAACTATTATTGGAAATTGTAGAACAAATTAGCATACCACTTGCAATAGTTTGTCATTAGAAGAGGGGGTGGATCCTTTAGAATTGAAAGAAGCAACCATTATACTATTATTTAAAAAAAGGTTCCAGAAACAAGTCAGAGAACTACAAACCAGTGAGTTTAACGCCAGTGATTTGCAAATTATTAGAAAGACTAATTAAAGATCACATGGTGGAATTTCTTGTTAAACATAACTTTTTAAACCCATCTCAACATGGGTTTCTAAAAGCGAGGTGATGCTTAACAAATATGTTATGTTTTTGGAAGATATCACTAAGTGGGTAGACGAGGGATTACCAGTAGATATCATCTACTTAGATTTTCAGAAAGTTTTCGACAAAGTGCCACATCAAAGGTTACTGCTTAAACTAAACGCCCATAGTGTAGGAAATGGTTTAATTAACTGGATAGAAAAATGGCTGATTGACAGAAGACAACGGGTAGTTGTTGATGGGGAGGCTTCAAACTGGAAATCAGTTGTGAGTGGTGTACCACAGCGATCAGTACTGGGACCTATATTATTCTTAATATATATATCAAGATTTGGACGATGATGTACCAAGCAAGGTGTTGAAATTTGCGGATGATACAAAATTGTTTAGAAGGATTAAACGTGATGGAGATAGACAGCATTTAAAAGATTATCTTGACAGGTTGATAAAATGGTCTGAAAAATGGCAAATATTGTTCAATTTTGGGAAATGTAAATGCCTCCAAACAGGACATGGGAACGAAGATGTACAATATACAATAGGAGGTTCTGTACTAAGTACTGCTGTAAAAGAAAAGGACTTAAGGTTAACCATTAATGCTGATATGAATGTTTCAGAGCAGTGCGGTATTGCCGCTTCAAAGGGAAATAAAATTCTTGGATTAATTAGGCGAAACACAACGTATAAGGAAAAAGAGCTAATAGTTAGACCTCATTTAGAATATTGCATTCAGGCGTGAAGGCCATATCGCAAGAAGGACATAGATGTGCTAGAAAGAGTACTGAGGAGAGCAACTAAAATTATACCAAAACTTAGGGACCTTTGTTACTAAATACGCCTAAAAGAATGTGGTTTAACAACACTAGAGACCAGGAGATTGAGAGGAGATCAGATATAAGTGTTTAAAATATTGAATGGTTATGAAAATATTGATAGAACTATTTTTGTTTCTCAGTTAAGAAAGATAGAATAACTAGAGGACATGAAGTTACATTAACAAAGGAGCAGTGTAGATTAAATATAAGAAAGTACTCATTCTCACAAAGGGCTGTAAATAATTGGAACATATTATCTCCTGATTGTGTCGGTGCTAGTAGCGTGAATATGTTTAAAAATAATATCGACACATACTTTAAAAGGGTGGGATACACGTACATAAAAAGTATTGGACTCTCGATAAGTCAAAAGGCTTACTTGTCCACCTGCCATCTAGAGTTAATTTTCTGGATGGCAATCTCAGTCGACATACGGTAAACTGAATCACATACATTACAACAAAATGCCTTAAATAAATTACATATCAACATACCAGGTGTTTATGTTTAAATTGTCATTACTTCAACTTATTGAACGAATAATTGTTATTTGTTATATTTGAACAATTATATAGAGATTTCAGTAACCCTACCCCCTTATCGAACAAAATCACAAAGTCCTTTCAGAGTGGGTAAAGCTCATGTTGTGTTCGTGTAAAAGACTTTCAGTGTGATTACATACATTTCTGGCTGACATGTATTTAATAATACAATATATTTCTCTTTTTGACATATAAATGCGTATTTATTAGGTGCATGCATTGACTTCATAATTTTATTAAAGTAAGTAGGCTTTTAGACAAATCACAAATAGTATGGTAATGGTGACAACATATTTAAAATATATGATCATTTTAAAGGTTCTCTATTTAATTTTACCAACTGACAAACAGTTTGATGAACCATCATAGACCATGTCACTTCATATCGGAGTCGTCTGCTGACCGCAGTGGGTCTATTCCCATGTCTGTCGATGTGACCGGTCTATTTTCGCAATCATCGGCGTTACAGCGGCAAACACCAGTACATGTTAACCCATTCAGCTTGCACGAGCAACGAACACCAGCACATGTCTTACATTTGCAGCTGACACATTCATGTATTGCCTGTGGAGCTGGTGGATTGTCCGTCCAATGTACCAAAATGTTTTCGTTTACAATCCACCCATTCCCATGAGGGGGTGGCACTGATGGTCGTGTCGTCAAGCTGTGTCATCAAATGACTGCCTGATAGTTAGCACGCTCGATGTGTTGGTCACATGCGTCCTTGCATGGTGGCAACTTTGCTGGATCGGTTGTCTTCGACCCAAACATGGTATGTCGCAATCTGTTCACATCATACTCTTGTAATCGCCCATACAGGGCGCGCACTGCCGCTTCACCTTCTTGCAACAGTTCCTAATCGGCGATAAAGGATTTGCCAAGTTTGGCCATGGTACGTCTGAAGGAACGGTGCTCAAGTAGCAGTTTGTAGCCTTTTGCTTTACCGTGACCAACAAACGCGCCGGTTGAGTCACAATCTCTATATAAGTGATATCCAATTAGAGCTTCACACATGTCTGGTCCGATGGTAGATCCAATTTGAGTAATAGTGATGTTTCTCTTCCGCTGTTGTGTCCCTATGTTAAATAGCATTGTAGCTGTAACTGAATGATTAATTCCAACTGCTATTGCGGCTACATCGCTATCAGGTGACCTGAGAACCACTGTGTTAGAACCACGTTGACCGCATGAGAGACGTGAAGAAATTGTGATAGTTATTTCTTGAATTGTGCACTTCGAAGTGACTTTTTGAACTAGTGGTCAATTATTTGGTTCTCCGAGTTAATTGTTGTTGCCAGCAGCCCTGCTGTAGACGTCATACGGCCATCTATCTCCGGATTCTTGATCAAAATTTCGGGATACGTGTGCACCACCAGTCAACATGTGAAGACATTGCAACATCTCTGACAATTGTGTTGAAGACAAGATGTGCCAAGTCCCTGTATGTCATTGTTATGTCTACCTTGAGTGCGTGCAGGATTGCCATCGCATCGACAATCCAAGAGCTGTCACAGGGTACTACATCAACAACACTGGCATTCTTCTCCAGTTCCTTCAGCAGAGATGCTTTGACTGTCTTGACCACGTTTCCCCCAGGTGTTGCAATAGCAAGGGGTACTGGTCCCAAGGAATATTTGAAGAGTTTTGACAAAGATATGTGTCAAGTCTGGCCGATTACCAAGAATCGTCCAAACAGTTCAAGAGTTGATCTCAAGACAGAGGTTTGTTTCTTGTGTGGTTTACCCACATCCAAAGATTTTTAAGTTTTCAGTCTCATCTTTGGTACTGGCGCGTAGAAGTCCTTTTGTTCATCCCAACAGGTCATGTGAAATGTCACTTGTTGTATTTCTTCCAGAAGCCAGATGACAGAGTTTATTATCTGTCTGAAATGGGTTAATCCAGTTTGTGATGCATGTCTCAATGCGTCACACAGCAGCTTCGTCTTCTGCAACACGTTTTTTCCCAGCATCCCTTGGTCTGTGACTTGTAGCTGCATTCGGTTGTCCGGACATTTCCCTGCACAGATGCAAGTATTCACCTCGCTCAGCCCAATCAATGTATGATACCGGAACTTTCCATTTGGTTCAAGCGATGTGCAAACCTCTTTGAATCGCTGCTGTGCTGGTGTAAAGATTTCAGATGTCAACAGTATGCGCATTCTTTCTGGACATGGATTATGTCTCAGCTGATTAATGACTCTTGTCAAACAGTCCATGTCTAGAGGTGCTTCTTGCTCTGTGTTCCAATGCAGAAACATGCCCCAACGAAGACGACATATGCCCTCTACAACCAATGTATGTGCACTGACATCTCTGTTATAAAGGAGACCATCAAGTGTAGCATCAACGGAACCCGTTGCTAAGATATCTGACTCGATCATATTATCTCGCAAAACTGCGCTACCAAAGAGACACCCAATGATTGCCATGAAATTGATGATGATATGGAACGGACCCAAGCGCTACACAATTCTCTCAAGCCTGTCATGCCGTTGTAACGTCGATAATTGCGAAAATGGACCGGTCACATCGACAGACATGGGAGTAGATCCACTTCTGTCAGAAGACGACTCCAATATGAAGTGACATGGTCTATGATGGTCCAAGAAACTGTTTGTCAGTTGGTGAACTTCAATAGAGGAACTTTAAAATTATGATCTATTTTAAATTTGTTGTCATCATTACCATACTATTTGTTATTTGCCAAAACCCTACTTACATTAACATAATTATGAAGTCAATGCATGCATCTCATAATTATACATTTATATGTCAAAAAGATAAACATGTTGTGTTGCTAAATACATGTCAGCCAGAAATGTATGTGAGAATTTTTGAATAAAAAAATTACCGAACGTATCATATTAATGATTGAAAATTAAACATTTTGCGTTACAGTGCTGTTGTACATTCACTTATGTATCTACCCGTGAATTTATAACGAGATTCAAGTACAATTATTGTATTTATGGAATATCTTCTGATGTTAGCTATTTCTGAGAATTGTTGCCAACCACTCGTGATAAATGTCGTTTTGTTTTATAGAACTAACACCAAAAATGTTGGTTAATGTTTGGAAACTATTAGTTTATAGTTCAACTAAAAAGAAAATATCAAGAAACCAATGTTGATGGGGGTGCAGCCAACTCCTGTTTTAAGGCCCTTTTGGAAATCAGCATCAGGTCTACATGCACATCGAACTTGTGAAAGAGCGTATATACTTTTTACATGTAGCGAGCTGAGAAATGACGCTGTGTCGTAGCAAATACAAGGAAGAGTGATTTGCAGCAAATCTTATCTCCGGTTGTTTACAAGTAATATATCCCTGGCTTTTTCATTAGTTGACATCGCAACATAACGTTGTAATCAACAACTTAGACACGCCCTCATTGCACTAAACACACACGACGGCGCTCAAGAGCGCGGTGGCTTAGTCGATAATGTTTTTGGACTCTAAATTGAGAGAACCCGGGTTCTAATCCTTTCGCTGCACTTTCAAATTTACGGCGAGTTCGTTCACTCCACGTTGTTCCAGTTCACTCAGCTGTATGAATGAGTACATGTCCATAGAGAGTGGTGCCTATTTGTGTACGAATAACTTTCGCTCACTAAATGCAGCCTGGTTGAATGTTTCCCAACAAAAACTCGAGATGGTGTTCGATTGAATAGGTCTGCCAGGGAACAAAGTGTAAAACGCTGTGAACAGTCGTAAAGACTGGATACCGTGGTTTATACGAACTTACCTTTACTTTACAAGCAAGGTCGGTTTGGACAATAATTTATACCACTTATCTAAAGATGCGGCGGCGGCGGCAACAGTGGTAGATCAGCATCTCTCAGCACTTAAGTGAACAATTAAATTTAAATCTCTCAACGCGTTTCATCTCGAACACAATGCATTTAATCTCGAATTAATACAATGCATGTTATCCTGAATACAGGGCCTTCCATTTTTGTTATACCCCATCCTGATCAGGATATAAACGCAGTGAATGCAATGTTTTTGTTTGTTCACATACTGGACGTGGTGTTACATATTTAGGTAACCTGTCCAGATGTCGTAGTAAACATTTTTACATCATGTTCACTTTATGTCGAAAGATAATGTGCATACAACATATAAACACTTATCTTACAATGTTTAAGCAAACGTTTATTACGGTAACCCATGAACATAAATGTATATGTTGCTATAACAGAAATGCTATACATACACACGGAAAGGCAAATTGTAACGGCACCATCACAGACGTTGAACTTACTTTTACTATAATGTATAATATATTATTTTCCCGTGAGTGGCTCTCACGCTAGCGGATTTTGAGCCTTAGTGAGAGCCTCCCGACATGTGTGTTACATCGTGTGCTTTTGTTTGTTTATTGTCGAATAAATTGTTCCAATACGTTGCATATGCACTAAATAAAGTAATGATGTCGTTATTCAAAACACTCAGTTCAATTTTAGATTACATAAAGAGTACATCACTGGAAGTTGTAATATACACAGTGGGTGTCGTAATAAACCCAGTGGATGTCGTAGTAAATAGATGGTATATCATCATAAACACTAGTTCGTCACAATAGGATCAGTTGTACTCAGAAATCTCTTAGAACTCAGAATCAGTTTATTTGACCTATAAATACGATATATACACAATGAATAACATGAGTACTAGATAAGGTCGGGAGACTCCCATTAAGATATGCAATATCGCTAGCACAGGAGCCACCCCATAAATATAATCAACATCAAAATTTACACGTCACAAATCAGAATAGCATATGCCTTGTTTTACAGTTGATAATTACTCAGTGTATCAACATACATACATAATACAAGGACTGATTAAATGTACTCTTGTACAAATAATTGACGTACATATGGATACTTAGATATACATTTCAATATGTATTACGAATTACAAATAAAGCAATTATGAATACGACAACAAGATTCATAATTTAAAATAAAAAAGTTTGTTGTGTATGTTAAAAAACCATACAGACTGTGGGTGTAAATTTTATTAATGATAATACTTGGTGTATTGTTAACTGTCTTAACTATGTTGTGTCTAATGCATTTTTTGGCAAATTCATGTTTGAATCTGGACATATACAGATTATTTGTTTCACGTGTGCAGTGCTGATGAATAGTATAGATGAGTGTGTTTGGAAAAACATTGAAGTAGTAGAGTAAAAGATTGTTAATTAATTTATAGTAAAATTTTAATTGTTGGATTTTACAAATGTCATCCAACTTTAGCAACTGAAGTATTTTAAAAATAGGACTTGTGTGAGCATTATATTTACTTAAGGATATTATTCGTATTGCTTTTTTCTGTAATTTGAAAATTCGATGTGCCTGATGACCCCGTAAAAGTAAGCCATAATTAATATGAGGGAGAATAAGAGCATTGTACATAATATATAATGTATTAGGTGGTAAAAAATGTTTACGTTTATTTAGTATGCCTTTTGTTTTAGAGATTTTATTTGCTAATTTGTTTGTATGACTCTGCCAGTTTAAATGGTTATTTATTGTGATGCCTAAAAAATTGAAATCATTTACACATTCAATGTGTGCCCCATCTATTTGTAACACAGGGTATTCTATTTTCTTTTGAGGCATATAAAAAAATCAATAATTTAGTCTTTTTGGCATTTAGTGACAATTTATAAGCTTTTAACCAATTATTAATAGTAGTAATATAGGTGGTCCAGCGGGGATGGTTTCCGTTTTTCCGTCGGTGGAATGGAGGTCAAAGGTCAAGGTCAAGTACCCGGATGTAGGTCAAGGTCAAAATACCAGGATGTGTGTAAAGTGGCGCCCCCTAGCGGATAGCTTGTGGATTAAATCAGAGTAAATAGCGGATTTTTTGGAACTAAAGTACACCCCCTAGCGGATTTTTTTCGGAACTAAAATAGCACGAGTAGCGCCCCCTGTGGGATTTTTTGGAACTTAAAAATAGCGCCCCTGTCGGATTTTTTCGGAACTAAAATAGTACAAGTAGCAATTTAATGTTTTGTCCCTCTGGGACAAAAACATAAAATTTTCAGAAAATTTATACAACCACCTTGGTGGTTGTTTCAATTTTCGTGAAATTAACCCCAACTTTTTTCTCTATCTAACCTAATTAGATATTTTACCCGTTAGATGGCGCCATCATGTGACGTAGTACTCCGATTATCCACTAGGGGGCGCTACGCCGGAAGTGACGTCGTACCGGAAGTTACATGACTGTCATGGCAGCCTCTACTAGGGACGGTACGTCGGAAGGGACGTCGCACCGGAAGTTACTTGACTATCATGGCGGCCTCTACGCTTCCGGTATTCCCGGAAGTGAATCAACGAATAGAGAACTATCATGGCCAGTAGATGGCAATACTCTGACTAATTACATTGGTGTCCGTTGAGTGGCGTCGGGAGTTATGATGGTCACCTCTTTGAATGAAGTCCTGTCAGGTGGTTGTCCTTACATGTTATTGACATAGTCGTTTTCGATCACAGCCGTTTTCAAATTCGCTTGCTATGGCAGCCTCTACTAGGGACGCTACGTCGGAAGTGACGTCGCACCGGAAGTTACTTGACTGTCATGGCGGCCTCTATGCTTCCGGTATTCCCGGAAGTGTGTGAACGAATAGAAATCTGTCATGGCTGGTAGATGGCAATACTCTGACTAATTACATTGGTGTCCGTTGAGTGACGTTGGATGTCGCCTCTCTCATGAACGTGCACAGTTTTTGTGTTAAGGGAAGTCACGTGATGTACGTTCGGTCTGATTGGTTATGCAAATGAGATGACACCGAAAACTATTGTATATACCGCGCTTCCGATGATTCTGGTCTTTCCTTTTTTGACTCTCAAGAAGGTCGTATCGTGTCTGATCGCTCGCACTATTTGAAAATACGGAATTGTTACGTTGTAAAGACGGCTGCTTCATATACATATGTTTTCCATTAAAAGAAGCGATACCACATACGAGTCCTATGGTCGCCTCGTTGGACGTGAATCCGAACAGATGATCGTCTCTTGACATGAAGGTATGTGATGTTTGGTTCTCGTCGCTCGTTGATCTAAGTGTTTGGTGTTTCGTTTGTCCGACAAGTTTGGTTCTTGTCACTCTTCGGTATAAGTGTTTGGTGTTACACAGATGTCGTAGTGAGCGTCAGGACAAGTGATTTCAGCAATGTAGCGTTTGTCGACAGTGCACATCGACTGAGGACACTGTGTCGTTTCAAGTTGTCTCGATGTGTGAAATGTCTCTTGCAATCTGAGTACTGGAACGCTGCACGTGATGATGCTGATGATGTAGGCTTGATGGTAGCTGGTAGACTAGTCCATAAGCTCATGATGTACGTGTTTATTGTTCAAATGCATACAACGAAATGAACCGCGAGTTGAATTTTACGCACTAAAACATGAACTCTTGCTCCCTTTTTACCTGTCTATTTGGTCCATTTCTCCCTTTTACCTCTCTATTTGCTCCCTTTTTACGTGTCTATTTGCTCCATTGCTCCCTTTTTACGTGTCTATTTGCCCCATTGCTCCCTTTTTACGTGTCTATTTGCTCCCTTTTATGTGTCTATTTGCTCCCTTTTTACGTGTCTATTTGCTCCATTGCTCCCTTTTTACGTGTCTATTGGCTCCATTGCTCCTTTTTTATGTGTCTATTTGCTCCATTGCTCCCTTTTTACGTGTCTATTTGCTCCATTGCTCCCTTTTTACGTGACTATTTGCTCCCTTTTTACGTGTCTATTTGGTCCATTACTCCCTTTTTACGTGTCGATTTGCTCCATTGCTCCCTTTTTACGTGTCTATTTGCTCCCTTTTGAAAGTTGAAACGTGTGTTGGTACGGTTGATTGGACGTTTGTCAGTGAAAGTTTACACTCGTCCGTAGTATCATGTGATGTCTCATCTGTAGTCTCGTGTAATATCTCGTCTATAGTCTCGTCTCTTGTATCGTCCGTTCTCTCATGTGATGTCTCATCCATAGTCTCGTGTGATATCTCGTCCGTTGTTTCGTCCGTACTCTCATGTAATGTTTCATCCGTAGTCTCGTGTGATATCTCGTTCGTTGATCTAAGTGTTTGGTGTTTCGTTTGTCTGACAAGTTTGGTTCTTGTCACTTTTTGGTCTAAGTGTTTGGTGTTTCGTTTGTCCGACAAGTTTGTTTCTTGTCACTCGTTGATCTAAGTGTTTGCTGTTTCGTTTGTCAGACAAGTTTGTTTCTTGTCACTCGATGATCTAAGTGTTTGGTGTTTCGTTTGTCCGACGAGTTTGGTTCTTATCACTCTTTGGTCTATGTGTTTGGTGTTTCGTTTGTCCGACAAGTTTGTTTGAATGTCTGGTTCGTACATCTCGCTAGTCAAAGTTTGATTCGTGTAAGTCGTTGGTCTTAGTTTGGTTAAGTAAAGACACAAGATAAGGATTGCACAGTTTATTCGTGAACAACACAATCGTATTTACATGTCACGCTCCATAACTACAAGAATCAGAGACTAGACATTGATACAGAGTCTTGCAAAGTTTAATCGTATACAAGACAAAAGAAAGTTCTTTACAGGTCACCCTCCATTACTGCCAGAACCATTTGTTTCATAGTGTTTCGCCACTGTTTCGAAACGGATTCTTGCAACCAAGTATTGATATTACACAACTGTTCGACTGTCACGTCGAATAGTTTCACACCGGCATCTAACAAAACACTCAAACAGTCTTTCATCACTGCAATTGAATTGATGGACTCCACAGCCTCGTCAAAGTGCATGCAAATTTGAATGTCATCAGATAACATACAATCGTGATGAAATTTATTAGGATGATCTATCTCGCAACCACGGCATTATCGTCTTGTGAGATCAAAGATGGTACATGCCATGTGGCGTGCAAGCGTCTTCTTCTTTTCGGTCGCAGGAAAATCAATGATAAAGTTCGGACCAGCAAAGTCAGGAGCGGAAATTGCAACGTTGGCAAGGTGGGTAGAAGTTGTGACATTGACAGCGTGGGTAGTTGTGACGTCGTTAGGAATGGAAGTTGGTGTCGATGCTGTCCCGTTGTCGTTAGTCGTCTCTGTCGACACAGAGACCATTCGTTTCCGCTTTGGTGGTAGCGGACCTTCACTGTAGCCCTGCAAGAATATTTCGATAACATTTAAAAATATTAAAGATTGCATGGGAATAGTACACCGTTGCTAGAGTACGGTGATACAAGGATAGGTAGGAAACAATGATAAGAAGTGACGTGATATGAAATAAGGTGACACGTTGTATGATCATAAAGTATAAAACGGGGCGAAGTTTTAGCGGAAGTAAAGACACAGTGGACGCCATTTTGACGGAAGTAAACATATACAGGGACGCCATTTTAGGGAAAGTATAGACACAGGGAATGACATTTTAGGTGAAAGCATATAGTAAAACAATATAAAGTATGACTCACCACAAGCGCTTCCAACTTGGCCTCCTCGGCCGTCCTCTTCCGGCGGGCACAACATCCGCTGGTGATATGTTGCTTGGAATTACATTTCCGTATGAACGATCCCCCACAGTCTGAACAGGTGAAGGGTCTCTTCGATGGTGGTAGATATCTCGGGGTCGATAGGGACGCCTCCTTGGCAGTGATCGTTCAAATCATATCACTCGATTCTGCTGTATCGCGAGGGCCGTAATATTCAACATGATGATGTTAGCCGTGCTGTCGTCGTGATATGAATGATGGTCCGACTGGTAGAGCTCTGCGTTTATATAGTTAGTGAATGTGCCGAAAGGTCACGCGGGCGTGCCGAACGAGCACAGACCTCAGAGTAGAAAGTACACGAACGAATTGCAGAAAAGATCAGACTTGTGAATCGAATACCAGTTCAAACCAATTTGCAAACAGGATCAAAAGTGTGTTGAAACGTTTGTTTGAACATTTGTCAGTGAAAGTTTGCAAAGTTGTATGTTTAAAAGTGTATTTGAAGGTATGCTTATATGTTGAAGGTTAATGTTGGGTGGTCTGTATGTATGTATGTGTAAATGTATAGGATATGTTTGACCAACTCACCTCGTGCACAAAATTACTGTGCGTGCCAGTTTAATGACGTCACTGTATGACTTCATATAGTGGGGTTTCATTGCATACGCGCAAGTTCACAACAAGGTCTAACCGAAGCACTACCTGCTTGACCAAATCACCTCGCGTACAAAATTACTGCGCGTAGTAGTTTGATGACGTTATACAGGGTGCGCGCGCTCACGTCCGCGACAAACAAACATGTCCAGAATGTATGTATATATGTATATGTATGTCTCTATACCTGTCCCTATGGTCTCTGCTCTTGATATCCTTGCTGTTGACAATACGGATAGTCACTTTAGTTGTGAAGTGTAAGGTTCCCAACGTATGCTTTGCATTACACTACGAAAAATGACACAAGATAAGGTTTGCACATTTTATTCATGTACAACATAAACGTATTTACATGTCACGCTCCATAACTGCAAGTCTTAGACTAGCTACTTACATGAAACAAACTTGGATCAACGAGTTGTGTGTGTTTACTTCTTTACATACGTACATACGTGTGGATTAAGAATGATAGCATGATAAAAGGTTGAAATAATACTGTTGATCTCTAGATGCAGATGAAACACAGATGAGACCTGAACAGGAAACACCACTTCAAAACAGTTTGGAACCAGTTTGGACTCCGTTTTCAAGTGACGCTCAAGTGAGATACGGCTAGTAAGTATAAATGTTATATGTCGATACCCGGCTCTTCTTCCAACACACAGAGCATTCAATACCAGTTTATACCAGTTTACACCATGGGTTCGATATAGTTCTTACAAATGTTGGCTAACCAAATCACAATGATAGCTTTGACGTCATACAGAGAGTGGGCGCTCGCGCACGCAACAAACAAACAAGTCCAGACACGTCTCGAGTACGGGTTTTAGCCCCTATGCTTTAACATGGGGAAACTCCCTATGCTTTAACATGGGCTTTAGCCCTTATGCTTTAACATGGAGAAAATTCCCTATGCTTTAACATAGGCTTTAGCCCCTATGCTTTAACATGCAGAAACTCCCTATGCTTTAACATGGGAGCTTGCCAGAGCTGAAGACAGAGACGAAATAGTACACACAAATTGACCAATACCTCTTTGTTAATACAGGAAGCAATCGACGTGTGCAAGTAGTAATTCACAAACAGGGTGATGGGCGGGTCGTAGATCTGTATGGTGATCAGATATGCCATAATTTGACTTATTTTATTAGTTCTCTCTATCTATTCTTCGGGATTGAACCTATGTTAAAGTTGTAAATGTATAGGCTAGGAGAGGCCTACTCCTAAACAAATGGTCGACAACCTATGGGACATAAGAAAAGACACCATTGCGCATGCGCAATGGCCTATTTAACGACGTCACTGACCTATCTAATGACGTCTTTGACTTCCTCTTCCTCCGCGCCGCGCCAACCATCCCAGGTAGACCCAAGAGACACGAACTTAAGCAGTATCGATATTTGATTCACTGAAATCCAGCAGGGGGAGTTATTTGTACTTCTCTTTCAGTTCGTAACCTTTCCACCAAGTGAGCGCCAATTTTAATAAATAAGACGAACCAAATTAGGCAGTACTCCTACATTTAGTCCAAATCTTGTCCGTAAGGTGGCACCACTGTTGTTTGTAGTTCGCAACATACCCGCCGGGAAAATTAGTTCTACATGTACTGTTTTAGTTCCGAAAAAATCCGCCATGGGGTGCTATTTGTACTATTTGACTGCCTAAAAAAATCCGCTAGGGGCGATGTTTTTTTAGCTCCAAATTTTTTTGGAACTAAATTTTAGTTCCAGAAAAATCCGCTAGGGGGCCATTTGACCTTGACCTTTGACCTCCACTCCACCGACGGAAAAACGGAAACCATCCCCGCTGGACCACCTATATTACTACTACTAATCTTTGTTAGTTCTTTGTTAATATTTTCACTTCGCATTTGGCCTTCTGAATCATTAAACGTTCTGAAAGGTCCAGAGCCTTGTCATTTAATCCATAGTAATTTAACTTCTGTACCAATATATTGTGATCAATTGTATCAAATGTTTTTGATAAATCAAGGTATATATTTATTGGAGTAACCGATTTATCAAGTTATTGTATAATTCTGTCTATGATTTCGAGTGTAGCAAGCACAGTAGAATGTTTCTTTCTAAACCCATATTTTTTATTGTAGTATAACGCTTTAGAATCGAAGTAATCGTGGATTTGATCAAACACAACCTTTTCAAAAAAAATTGAAATCACTGGCAGGATAGAAATAGGACGACAATTGTTAAAATCAGAAACATCACCTTTTTTGAAAAGGGGTATGACTTTTGCAATTTTTAATTTGTCTGAAAAAATACCAGTTATTATTGATTGATTAATAATTAGAGTGACTGCTTTGCTGATATCATTTTGTATCAATTTTAGTAATTGTGTTGATATACCGTCTTTTCCACAACTTGATTTTGGAGGTAAACGATCAATTGTATTAACAGTAGTTTCCATGTTAATTGGGTTAAAGCTGAAGGTGTGAAATATCGGGTTATTCGGGTAATCTTTGTATGATTTACCTCCACTAGTAGTTGTTTTAGAGGCTAGAGTAGGACCAGCATTAGTAAAAAACGTGTTAAATTTGTTTGCAATAATGCATTTGTCACTAATCATTTCCCCATCGACTTTGAACAAATCTGGAAATTGTTCTTTCTTTTGACTTTTCTGAATATTTTCTTTAATTAAACACCACGTCTTTTTAACACTATGATTATGCTTTTCAAAACTGGAATGGTAATGCATTTGCTTAGCTAATCTAATATTACTCTTAAGAATTTTATTATAAGTATGTAAGTCAGTTTTAAGTTCATGATAATGCTCTGTATTTACTTGAGTCGTTTTCATTCTCGAATACAATTTGTTTCTAAATTTTATCGACACAATAATGTCATTGGTAATCCAAGGAGTTTTCTTATGTTTATACATATATATATATATATATATTAAATTTAATTACTTTAATAGGTAGAAATTTATCCATAGCTGCAGTAACAATTTCATCGAGGATATTGTAGTTTTCATTCGGATCCGCATGAATATCTGTGTTAAGTTTATTATAAATATTTGAGTTTAATATTTAAATTTTAAATGTATTGAGCGAGTCAGGACTTTGTTGTTTTATTCGTATAAACCTTGGTATTGCATTAGTGGTTTCAACATAATCCAGACTTAGAAAATGCGGAAAGTGATCAGAAATGTTGCTCAATAAAATACCAGCTGAGGATTTGAAGAATCTTTTTGACAAATTGCATAAAAAATTATCAATGAGTGTTCCATGATATTCTGAAAGTCGTGTCGGCATAGTAATTTTAGGGAAGAAACCATGTGAAACGATTGTGTCAAAACAGTCACATATTATGGGTTTCTCGTTAATTTTGAGCAGGTCAATATTGTAATCTCCTGCAATTATTATTTCACTTTTAGATTTTTGTAAATCAGCTAAATTTGATGCAAATTCTTTTGTAAATATACGGTAGTTTTCGATAATATCTCTAGGTGGTCTATATATATTTCCAAGAATTATTTTTTTCTTCATGGCACATGTTATTTCAATAAATTGACCTTCCCAAGTGTATGTATTTGCACGGATATTCACAGATTTGTAATTGTATTTGTTGCTGAGGTAGATTGCCAAGCCGGCATGTGCACTACAGATTTTGCCTTGGCATATTAATGTATATCCATCTATTTGAAATAAAGAAGTGTCAGCCTCTTCATCGAGCCATGTTTCCTGTAAACGTAGAGCATTAATCTCACAGCCACTACTTCTGAATGATTCTAGCTTTATTTTAATTTCGTCAATTTTTGCATTTAAACTCTGACAGTTTAGGCTTAGCACGATACATTTGCTTTGTTTGTTCGATTGTACAACTCCTCCTTCATACATCGATATTCTAGTGATATTATGAGATTGTACACGTTACTTTCTGTAGCTGGATACGATATATGTTTGCTATGTATGTATATTGGTGTACATTATACATATGTATTGTACTCCCGTTGGTTGCATTCGATATAATTATTCTGAAAACGAGCCCAGGGGCAGGGCCAAGCTCGGCGAAACCTAGTCGACTTGTAGGTTCATTCGCATTCATTGTTTTGAATAAAATTTAATTCATGTGGAACCGTAAGATAACTGCTTGTTCCTCTATGATGACTAGTGTTTGTATTACATCGGAATATTGCACAATAACTCATTCTGATGCTCGTTTCGACCCCAAAACTATCCTTGTAAACATGCTCTGAATGCATGGAAAGGGTCAGCCTGCTGCGAGTGTGGGTCATATGTGACGTTACGATACCATATGATCGCCTAGCTCATTAATTTTTAATTTTCCGCGGGAATCGCTACACAGACGGGTTTAAAATCGAATTTATGCTACAAATGTATTTTTCTGTATTTTTTATGTTCTCGAATGTTACATACAATGTTAAACTTTGTGTACACATGGAAAACGGATTTGATCTAATGACTTGTTTTTTTTTCCTTTAAGATCAATCTTTACAAAATCAAGTCCCATTTCAAGATTATGTTACCTACGCACCCATAGATCATAGTCTGATATAAACGCGACGCTAATGTTATCAATGAAAACATGCATATGTTGCAATAAACATCGTTATTTGACAAACACATGAAGTCTTAATTAACACGTGTTATGTCCTCTTCAAAATGACTTTGTTTACATTAGGATCTCTCAAACATGCACACGTCTAACAATCATCGTTATTTGTTCCATTCCATGGCGTCATTACACGGGCTCCTGTAAGAAATCTTGCAGCTTTTTACCCGTTTCGCTGATGAAATAAACATGACCAGATCTACCCGTCTTAAGTGTACATATTTTCATACAGACGTTTTCTTCTTCAACCCAAAATCTCATCAGGTTTTGTTGGTCATTTGAAAGAGAGTATTTTATCTATTCCTCTGACCAAGGAGGTCAGGTGCTCTCTGTCGTCGTTATCGATGTATTTCACCTGACCACTATACGGTTTGCTGTCGTAAAGAATAGCCACAAAGTCACCAACTGATTGCTTCTTCAGATATATAGTGCCGTCAACCTGCCAGAGGATCTGCTGAACAGGGTCATATTGGTTTGTTTCACTCCGTGAGGTGAGAGTGTTGTACGTGGTCGCATTCATTTCCCATCCAGAGCATGCCGGGTGTAACTTGCCGTTTATGAAGCAACATTCTTTGAGACAAAGTTGAATACCTGTCCCGCACCTACAGGCATTACTCTGTGTAGATGCGTGGTGCTAGGAATTTGCATTTCATTGGAGATTTCCATTTCCTACTGAGCCTCTGCCACCTCATCCACGGTTACCATCAGATATGTCATCTTTGAATTGGTTTATTCAAGTCGCACTAACTGAAAGTTTCTGCGCTGTGAAAGGTGAGACCCCGCTTAAATGCCAAACATGCATTTCAGTTGGCAGTCCCTCCTACTCCACCGCAGGATCCTTTCCGCTGCTTGACTCGAAATATTTCCATTTGACAGCAACGTCAAACAAGAATTGGTGATGAACAGTGAGGTTGATAGTGTGTTTGTTCCGAAACTGCCTGGTGAGGGAAGCAGTGAGGTAGTGTACCAATGTAACTGCCTGGTGAAGGAATCAGTGAGGTAGTGTACCATTGGAACTGCCTGGTGAGGTAAGCAGTGAGGTAGTGTACCAATGTAACTGCCTGGTGAGGGAAGCAGTGAGTTAGTGTACCAATGGAACTGCCTGGTGAGGGAATCAGTGATGTAGTGTACCAATGTAACTGCCTGGTGAGGGAATCAGTGAGGTAGTATACCAATATAACTGCCTGGTGAGGGAAGCAATGAGGTAGTGTACCAATGTAACTGCCTGGTGAGGGAATCAGTGAGGTAGTGTACCAATGGAACTGCCTGGTGAGGGAATCAGTGATGTAGTGTACCAATGGAACTGCCTGGTGTGGGAAACAGTGAGGTAGTGTACCAATGGAATTGCCTGGTGAGGGAAGCAGTGAGGTAGTGTACCAATGGAACTGCCTGGTGAGGGAATCAGTGAGGTAGTGTACCAATGGAAGTGCCTGGTGAGGGAATCAGTGAGGTAGTGTACCAATGGAACTGTCTGGTGGAGGAATCAGTGAGGTAGTGACCCATGGAACTGTCTGGTGGAGGAATCAGTGAGGTAGTGTACCAATGGAACTGCCTGGTGAGGGAAGCAGTGAGATAGTGTACCAATGTAACTGCCTGGTGAGGGAAGCAGTGATGTAGTGTACCAATGTAACTGCCTTGTGAGGGAATCAGTGAGGTAGTGTACCAATGTAACTGCCTGGTGAGGGAGCAATGAGGTAGTGTACCAATGTAACTGCCTGGTGAGGGAATCAGTGAGGTAGTGTACCAATGGAACTGCCTGGTGAGGGAATCAGTGAGGTAGTGTACCAATGGAACTGCCTGGTGAGGGAAGCAGTGAGGTAGTGTACCAATGTAACTGCCTGGTGAGGGAATCAGTGATGTAGTGTACCAATGTAACTGCCTTGTGAGGGAATCAGTGAGGTAGTGTACCAATGTAACTGCCTGGTGAGGGAGCAATGAGGTAGTGTACCAATGTAACTGCCTAGTGAGGGAATCAGTGAGGTAGTGTACCAATGGAACTGCCTGGTGGGGGAAGCAGTGAGGTAGTGTACCAATGGAACTGCCTGGTGAGGGAATCAGTGAGGTAGTGACCCATGGAACTGTCTGGTGGAGGAATCAGTGAGGTAGTGTACCAATGGAACTGCCTGGTGAGGGAAGCAGTGAGGTAGTGTACCAATGTAACTGCCTGGTGAGGGGAGCAGTGAGGTAGTGTACCAATGTAACTGCCTGGTGAGGGAAGCAGTGAGGTAGTGTACCAATGGAACTGTCTGGTGGAGGAATCAGTGAGGTAGTGTACCAACGGAACTGCCTGGTGAGGGAATCAGTGAGGTAGTGTACCAATGGAACTGCCTGTTGAGGGAATCAGTGAGGTAATGTACCAATGGAACTGCCTGGTGAGGGAAGCAGTGAGGTAGTGTACCAATGGAACTGCCTGGTGAGGGGAAGCAGTGAGGTAGTGTACCAATGGAACTGCCTGGTGAGGGAAGCAGTGAGGTAGTGTACCAACGGAACTGCCTGGTGAGGGAAGCAGTGAGGTAGTGTACCAATGGAACTGCCTGGTGATGGAATCAGTGAGGTAGTATACCAATGGAATTGCCTGGTGAGGGAATCATTGAGGTAGTGTACCTATGTAACTGCCTGGTGAGGGAATCAGTGAGGTAGTGTACCAATGAAACTGCCTAGTGAGGGAATCAGTGAGGTAGTGTACCAATGGAACTGCCTGGTGAGGGAATCAGTGAGGTAGTGTACCAATGTGTCGTTTCGAACCATTTGTTTGATCTCCGATATCACTTTTTTGATAAAGGTGTACGTCGTTGGTGTTGCATGGCTGCGCTCAGCTCTGACCACAACATAACTTATGTAACATGCCGATAATGAACAACCAGGTTTACGTGAAGCGAGACATATTCTTTGTTGTAGTATGTACTTGGAACTTCCTCGCCATAGTTACAACCGTAATTTTTGCCATAGTCCATTTAAAACGTGACGTACCATTGATTCGCAGACCTTCTTCCGAGCCTTCTCCATTTGTGAATACTGTTTGTGCTGAGGTACATACTACCGATGAACACGCATAGCATCCTTCTTTTTATGACCAATTCTTTGCTTATTACACTATTTCTTGAAGTTTGCAGTATCGTGTCTACCCATACTGCGTGGCTGCAATGACATGTGTTATACTTATATTCATTATCATCATGCAGCCAACAATACTGTTGGCATGTGTTGCATACACATAAATGTAATTAAAACATAAAATAATATAAGGTACTGATACATTATCTCATGTCAAGGTAGTATTATGCTGTAGGCACCTATTTGGAGCTAAATATACACATTCATCATCGTAGATTTACTTTTAGAAAGCTAAACTGTCGTAGAAATATATTACGACATCGACATATTAGCTTGGATTTAACGTGCATGTGTACGGAAAATACCATGCCGATTCTGTGTAGTTACTTTTGAACAGTCATATGTTGTCTCAACAATCATTACGTTTTATTAATGTTGAAACTCACAACACAAAGATGTTCTTCAGTGTCTTCAAGTCTGTGAATGGACCATTAAAGCCCAGCACCACTCCATTTCTTTCAGCAGATGGCACCACATTAATCAAAGACAGGGCTGGTATCAATAAGAGATAGAGCGAACACTTCAGCAACCTTCTCAACCGACCTTCAACAGTGAGAGAAGAAGCCCTTGACTCCATACTCCTGCAACCCATCAGAGAAGACCTTGATCTCCATCAACTTAAATTCTGGACTAGCTACGTCTAATTTGGCAAACGGTGACCTCGCTATGGTTGCAAATGCCTTTGTCACACCAGGAACTTCAAACCATGCCTTCCAAGCCGACCTTTCCTCCACGCCATGGAACGCTGAAACTACATCACAGCCCATACGTAATGGTATGGAACATCAGTAGCCTTCCGCTCTCCAAGGCTGTCAGAAACGGTGTTGACGTGTATGTTTCTGAAGTTTCGCCCTCTTCCGAATTCCACCCACAGTTGTAAGTTACCGACGGTCGTTGTCAAACAGAAGAACAATCCAACGAAAATGACAACGACACGCGTGTCTACAGTGCGCACCACGACTGTCTTCGCCCCTTGCTAAAGAGCATGTAGTGAGTAGTACACTCTATACGTGTCTGCTTTCTCGGGGGAACACAATTCATCCATGACTGTACCATAAGCAGCTACACTGTCACCAGTTGTCACGCACTCCACCTTGTCTTATGATCATATTGCTTTGTCTGGAGTCCCATTGTTCTTGTTTTTTAAGTCCCGCGGGAACTCTGGCCATTTCTTTGGAACCTTGGCTTGTCTTGTAACTCGCACTCTTCCACCGTGTCCGCGCTTCTCCCTGGCTATTAGTTTCAAGCTGGTATCGACACATTTGTCCCACACAATGTCCAACCTCAATGTCGATTCAAGTTCCCTCTTGACGAATGGTATGAACATTTGTTCGGCGTATTCCTGGAACGTTGCGAAGCCTGTGTGGGTCAACATGTGGGTTAGGACAAGTCCGTCACAAACCTTTACGTCTACAAATGGAGGAGCCTCGGTTTGGTCGGGGACATCATGACAAGACAGCAGGCCTGACTTTGTGCCAAACCTCACTTCTCCAAATTGTGATAGAGAGGGCGGGAAAGGTTGGTTCTCGTGCGCAAAAAACACAGCGGGGTCGTCATCGCGGATTTGGTTTGCAATGTACAACTTGCCAAACAGTGATGCGTCTGACTTGATGTCCGACAGCTGCGTGCCTTTCTTCTTCTCCAGCTTCGGTTTTCTTAGCGTGGGAAAGCCGTTTTTCTCTTGATCTGGGTGCTGAACAGTGTGCTCCTTTTGTGTAAGACATTCAACCGGAATGCCTCGTATTGTGCCTGGCCCACAGTCCCCAGCTTCGATATGGTCTCCACCAAGGACTCTTGAGCGCATGCTTGGCTGTGGAGCACAACCAGACTGCTGCTGCACTCAAGCTCGAAGAGATTCTGTTGTTGCCGAATGACACCGACGAGTGCAGACACATCGGAATGGAATTTTCGCTAAGTAGCCAAGGTTTCTTCGTGGTGCATCTCGCTAGTTGTTGTTTGCTCTGCGGGTGATATCTGTATTTCAAATTCTTGCAGGAGTCGTGCCAACTCTGGTTCCGCGAGGGGCCATCTTTGAAGAGCTGCTGCGTTTTCAATGAGACCGGTGGTGCCTCCTTTCCCCTTCACGCCTTCATTTATATGTTCGTGCATGTCTTCATGTTCTCCAGGTGCACGCTGACCCATCGACTGTAGTTCAAGTGATCGAGGCAGAAGAACATTAACACAAGTGGTTCCGTGTAGGCGACGTAAAGGTCAAAGTTCTTCTCTCGATGCGCCCTGACGAAGATGAGCACAAGTTTCTCCATCCGCAAGATTAAATCATAGAAGACGAATGTTGGGAAACAGTGTGTACTCTTCACCCTCCATGCTACTTTCTCTTCTGCTTCACCGACGCCCGTTGCCGCATCAAAGGCCTCTTTCTGTAGCACGGCCAAAGCAGCTGCAGTGACTTGATGAGCATGTCGCGTTCTAGCAATGTGTGCAACTTTCAAGAAGGAATCAGCTGTGCTACACCAACCTCTGCCAGGAAATCAGACCACCTGGAACATTTTAGGATGTCCCCCAAACAAGACCACAAGGATGTCACCGTGTGGGCCCCTCCGAGCATCGTGACAAGCATTTGCTCTCCAACAAAGTTAGGGAAATCCCTTTTTCGCTAGCGCATACAATGGTTGGTCACACCACAAGATGGAAATATGTCCAGGATTGGGGTACTGCGCAAATTTCCCTATCATTGCCATGTGACCTTGACATTTCCAGGTTACTGATATGTAACCTTGACATTCTCGGTCAAGAACACAACCAGATTTGGATCCAGCATGCAGGCGTACAAAACAGCGGTGGTACTGAAACATACTAGGTTCATTATCAAAAACAGAGATGTTAAAAACAATATTTGATCTTGATATTCAAGGTCATAGATATGGTCGTCAACGCCTCTGACATGGCACATAGAAGAGAAGAAGTCCTTTGACACACATTCTTCTAGTGAGGCTTTTTCACACATAACATTGGAGACAGACTCCTCAGCCAGGCTCCTATACATTCAGTGATGATCACTTAACAGATAACGGTTCTCCCTTTAACATATGTACAAATCGGGAGTTCTTTGTATTCCTTGTAATGCTTGAACACTGTCCAACAGCTTTAAGGGGGACTTAACGCTTTTGAGAAACATGGAATGCAAATTATTAGTGGTTCACATTTTAAAGATACAATGTGGAGGGGGGTTCACATTTTGGAGAAAGGGGGCTTCACGTGAGCTCCCTGGCTACGGACCTGATACTGAAAGTAAGAAGTCCTTTACACGTAGACGCGGGAACAGGGGGGCAGGGGGGCTTAAATGTGAACGTGAGTGTCTTTTTGTGGCGAGCGTCAATGGCGGGTGGAAATGTAAATTGTATGAGACGATTAATGTGTAATTTTGTTCGAAAGCACCCCCCCAGTCCCTTTTCGGATGTCATCATTTTTCAGCGCGGAGACAGCTGAGAGAGGGTGGAGCAGGTAAATTGACGGGAGCGGCGCGATGTAAAACATATTTTTTTAACAGCCCTGCCCCCCCCCCGTGTTTGTTCGTATGCAATGAGTTCACAGCCGAGACAGCGGAGAAGCTGAAATTACAGCGGCGCAGCGGCGAAAAAATTCCAACAGGATACCCAATTCGCTTTGACAGAGTTCTTACAGTCCTCATCCCAATGCATTGCTGTGGAGAACCAGCATTCCTACAAGGATCAACATTAAAACCAATACACAAATGTATTGGACGACCTGCGATGTGTTGTAGCGGTGACAAAACGTGGCGTCTCAATGTTTATCAAGAAAATGCAACTTCAATCATACTCAGGTCCTACTTGTAAGGGAGGGAGGGAGGGAGGGAGGGAGGGACGGAGGGAGGGAGGGAGGAGGAGGAGGAGGGAGGGAGGGAGGGAGGGAGAGAGAGAGAGGGAGAGAGAGAGAGAAAGAGAGAGAGAGAGAGAGAGAGAGTGTGTGTGTGTGTGTGTGTGTGTGTGTGTGTGTGTGTGTGTGTGTGTGTGTGTGTGTGTGTGTGTGTGTGTGTGTGTGTGTGTGTGTGTGTGTGTGTCCTCGTCATGACGTAGTGGAGAGCGAGTGCGTCGTCCGTCATGACGAAGTGGGGAGAGAGAGTATGCACCTCGCCATGACGCTGTGGAGAGTGAGTGTGTTCTTCATCATGACGTTGTAGAGATTGAATTAAATGACGGATTCATAATGTTAAATCCCCTCGGAGACCTTGACTGTGATACTCCTTGACCTCAGTGTCACCACATGCCATATAATTATGAATTGCGCTTTATTTGATTTTGTGAATTGCTTCAGTATAAATTAAGTTTAGATTATTTGTTGGCATTACGTACAACCATTCGGGCATTCTATCACAGTGGGAACAGGAAACTGCATCGTGACGTGCCAACATAATGAACATAGGCCTAAAATATATTCACAGAAAATTCTTGCCACGTCAAAATTCGTGTCACTTGAATCTCGTGTGTTTAATGCTCTTTTAACCAATTTGAATACACTGTCCGATCTCGCACTGATTCAGGTGATACGTTCTGGCCATAGAGCGATTTACACAACGCAGATACGACGCACGGTTTTTGGCCTAGGCGTCTTTTACAAGATTTGAATTCCGCCGGTCTATTTTCATCAATACTTCATCAAAACAAATTGTCTAACAATCTGTTTGCACAAGTGTGATGGAATAGGTGTTGAAGATTTAACGAAATTTTAAGAAGTAATGTGTTCAAGTTTTTGTTAAAACGGCATAAAACATTAGGACGCACGATTTGTGCCCCCCGGCAGTATTAACCATGCTGCCTCTCAGGCTACATCTCGTAGACAAACTGTGGCGCCACATCGTGGAGCTATCCTCAATCACCAGTTTGATTTGGGTCGAGTTGACCTATTACTGGTCACGTGCCCATCAACTAACGCATTCGCTTCGCCGACATCTTCACGACAGTGTGATTTGAGGTTAATTTTTCGCCACAAAGTTTGCAATTTTCACACAACAATGGCCGCACAGGTAAGGGATGCAATGAGTCATAAATCATATCGCAAAAACTCACTTAAGAAAGTTGTCGTTATTAATTAAATGGAATAGAAACGCACAATCGTTGTTGTCCTGTGTCTCGAGCAGTCAATCATCAATGTGGGTCCCTCCCGTCGATGTGATTGTGACCGCGTGTGCCTCGAAGTTTATATGAGACTTGTCTAATCACTAATGTCTTGACTAACCCTACCGGACATTGGCCTGTGGCACTTGTGTGCCTAACTTTGATACCTCAGAGCGTTAGTTACATCTTTCAACATCATCTCAGCCATATTTATATTACGAAAATGTTGTGTCTTAGCGCACTTTTGAAGCCCAAAATGGCCAAATAGTGACCGGTTTGCGCTAGTCTGGACCGCTGCTGTCATGCGTTACCGCATCGCTCGGATAAAATGAGCGTTATAGCGGCGTATCTTTACGTCTCAAAAGTGCGCTAAGACACAATATTCTTAAACGTAAATATGCCTGGGATACTGTTGAATAATGGCACTACCGCACTGAGGTATCAAAGTTAAGCAAAACTCAAGTTAAAACGGCGAAATCGATGTCGGTCCGGATTCTACAGACTACACAAGACAAGAGCCTCACCTGTTTCTCAACTGATGAATTGGCAGTTATGTGTTGCTAACTGTGCGTAATTTTAGCAATATTTGAAGTAGGTATTCGAAGTAGTTTTATTGCAATAGATATATGTCTATGACTGAGCGAATGGTAGCTCAGAACGAATGGCTTCTTCGTTTGACATGGTTTTGTACTGCATGAAAACAATTATAAAGAGTCGAACACTGTCTTACGACTAGGACTAGGTCAAACTTCAAAGGCCACAATTGTCATTGAGTGACTTTGCTGGTGTTTAGTCTGCAGTGTTTACATAAGCACCTTGACAATCGATACGTTTTGGGCATGACTCGTATTCTATAAATAAGTCTATTTTAGCCCCGTGGGCCGGGTTGATGAGGACTTGATTGTATAATAAATTATGTTCAATTACTCGTGTCTTCAATTAAGCTTAAACACAAAAGTTGTAAAAGTGTCATAATTATTAATTTGACAGTAACCTTTATTATTTAATGGTTGGTTATTACATTACCTGGAATAAGCCAGGATAGTAATTATTAGGCTTCGTAATTATTAACAGGCATTTTGATGAATTGGTTGTCCTGCCAGTGACAAAATCATGACTGCATTGAACATTACTGAGCTTTGTGGATACTATTGTGTTCCGATCACCTCAAATTTAGCGTAAAATCGCTGTAAATACAACTTTGTGGTCCTTATGTGACCCAATTTATCCATTGTGAAGTGAGGACACTTTTAAACTTTCTAGTTCTCTACACGTTGGTATTCACCATAAATACAAGCATATTGGAATGCAGCACAAACAAAGTTGTCTATAGTCTTAATGTTTTGTTTACCTTTTGCAGCCAAAAAATCAAATTGTAACAAATGTTTTGGGCTTATTAAGTACAATTTGGCAGGCAATATATCTTCAGCGTATATTTATTGTAGTCTTAAGAACATTTTATGAAACCAATATCGGTTTGATCATTAAAAATAATGGGTACCTTCAATTATGTGTTCGAACATGTTTGGAAGTTTCCATGCATGTTAGTTATAAAGTACCTATCCATGGAAAACATGAAATATAATACTCCATAAAGACTTTGCTCCCACTTATCAGAACTCTGGCTCATTGCAGTTGATTCCAGCAAGTGCGTTCTATTTTCTGAATATCATGCATGCCTTATATATCATCTTAAACTGTATTTAGTTGAATTACAATAACTCACAAAATATTGATATATATAAATTATATATAATACAATCATACCTTTTGACATCCCCATCAGATTATGTAAAAGTGTACTACGGTAATGACTATTGAATTGTTTTTCTTTGCTTTTACAATCAAACTGGAAAAATACAAAATATGTGTTAACAAATAAATATAATAAATAATATTTATAATGATGCTGAATAATGCTGAAATAATGCTTGTCTCCACAGCTCAAATAGAAGAAATATATTTTTTCTTGTTTAAGTTTGGTCAAATATTTCAGTGAACATACTGTTTACTTAATCTGTAATAACCATTTTTTCTTGGGGACAATACCTGATGGATCAAAGTATGATTAAAAATACAACACCTGTTATTAGGTGGTAACACCCTTTTTAACATCCATAGTTTTTTTAATATGTTAGGCAAACATCAACAAGGCTAGTTGTTTGCTGCAAATTAAGTAATTAAAATGGCACCTGTACATTCAAGCATGCTTTATTAAAAAAGGTGACACCTGGGCTATTAGCAGTTTGTATGACATCCAATCTTGGAATCTGCATGCAAGTAGTCAAGTTCAGGTGATATATATATTCAGAGTAGATGATTATCTGGTGGATTTCTTGAAATTAATACTTGAGGTTGTGCAATTTGTGGTTAGCATCATTGTCTGCACAGCTGTGTTTATAGTTTGAAAGTTTCATTTACATTTCGTGAGGACAGCATTTGGAAACTGCAAACACTATTTTGGGCTTATTAGCAGTAAATACTGCATGGCAGGCAGTGTGCCTGTAACATAGTTATTCTAGTATTAAGAACATTATGTAAATACAGCATGGCAGGCAATGTGCCTGTAACGTAGTTATTCTAGTATTAAGAACATTATGTAAACAAGTGAAGAACTGACAAGGTTTGGTAACTTTGGTTTAAACCTACATGTGTGTATGCTAATTATAATAATAAATTATGAAGTTTGATGCTAAGATTTAGTTTCATGATGCGATTTTTGCAAAGTGATGAATACCATACTTTTACCCCAGTGGGATATCAGGGGTTCGCCATTAATTATGCAGACTCATTGTAAAACACGTGGAAAGTATTTGCTATGGTAATTACTTTCCAAGAAACTATTTGTATTCATTTTGACTATGCCAGCCAACTTAGATGACCTTTGAGGGGGGACAGACATTGCTACTGGCAGTCACATGTCCTATTTTAATACACTAGATAACAGACACGCCAGTCATGAAATGGCTACATACTTTTTGATGACATTTGATATTTATGGTTGGTTTAGTGTTTGCACCTAAATGCTATATATATATGTGTGTCTGGTCTTTATAAAATGACCAATGATGTCTATATATATATCATAATCTCCAGTGTTTCACCTGGTATATAACAAGCGAGGCGGGCCGCCTCACCGTTTTTCTATGCCGCCTCGCCCAAAATGTGCCGAAATTGCAGCCTCGTAGCTATTTCATACACCCATTTTTTTTCGTTCTTTCACGGTATATTCAACGTCGGCGAGCGGCACGTAATGACACCACAAAGTCACTTATATTCCTGCAAAATCGCAGATTTGTAGCAACATCGTTTAGCCGTCATTGGACAACGTGAAAGATATCACTTGTCAGTTGTCCAATCACTGAATATTCCTGCGGGATCCCCGGTGTCTCCAATGGTGACTCCTTGCGGAGTTTCGACATACTAGAAATCTAGACATTCATGTAAAATGGCGCCCAAACGGTAACTTGCGTTTTGGTTTATGACGGTGGTGGGAGTGAAAACCGTGCAGGCTGATGGCACTACGTCACTTGTGTCGAATCCGGACTCTTTCGAAGCCCAAATAAAAACCGTGCATCCTAATCCTATTCACTAGTCGGCATTTGTATCGAATCCGGACCCTGTTGAAGTTCAAATACCGACCCGGTTTGCGCTAGTCTGTGCCGCTGCGGCCGTGCGTTACCGCACAGCGAGCGTAAAAAGAGATATATATAGCAGCGTATGTTGATACGAACCGGGGCGCTATTTACGCCTCAAATGGAACTAAGACGCAATATTCTTAAAGGTAAATATGCCTAGGATAATGTTGAATGATGGAACTACAGTGTATCTCACTGAGGTATCAAACATAAGCAAAACTCAAACGGCAAAATCAATGACAAATAGGTCCGGGTTCGACACAAATGTCCAAAAGTCTATTCAACTAATATTCTATGCGGTTTTGTCTTAGCAAAATAAGGAATGTGATTCGTAAGATATCTTTGTGCTACATATATAATACATATTCCGACAAAGTTGTGCAAACAAACTTTTGGGAAAGTTGATTTGAGTGAAATACTTACGAATATAAACCAACGAAGTTCACATCTCATAAAAAATGCCTACTACCCAAAACCGTGTATACTAACGGGTTATCAATAACTTGGGTTAGACAATGATATGTTTGCACAGCAATTGGATGTACTAAACAACTTACACTGTTTTATAAAAAGGACACAATTTGAGAAACATTCTTGCGATTAATAGAAACATACTTTTGTGGCATTCCATAAATGACTGTTTAATTGTATAGCATTCTAGCAAACAAATAAAATATAATCTTTTGAACATAAACCACCAATTTACCATAATATTATGATATTAAAATAATTTAAAGGTGATGATTAAAGAGTCTTCAGATGATATCACTGGATGCTTCCCAGAGAAGTCGAGATGGTGTTCGACTGAACAGGTCTGCCAGGGAGTAAAGTGTAAAGCGCTTTGAGCAGTCCTGTGCTATATAAGAACTCACCGTTTACTTTTTTATTGACTCTGTCAGCGAGGTAACAAGGCATAGGGTTAGTGCAATAAAACATAACCATAACCAAGTACCAGTGGTCAAGTGGAAACCACACCTCTACTGAGTACCAGTGGTAGAATGGAAACCACACCTCAACACGATGAAACAATCATGATTACTGACTTTTATCAATCATGATTACTACATTTACAAGTAGTGTCTTGTTATTTTATATCTTCCCCTGTATATTCAAGAGTAAAGGTTAAAACATACCTCAGAATGCACCATTTTAAAGCTAGTTTAAAAAAATATCCCTGCGAGCATGCCCCCGAACCCCCCTAACAACGCTTTGTGCCAGCGGCGCTCGCGTACCCCACCCCTACCACCTCGCCCATCATTTCACCCAGGGGAAACACTGATCTCTATGAATCCAGATCAAGGTTTTCTCCTGTGTTAATCGTAACTTTCCAGTGAAATTACTTGCAGTGGACTAATTGTAGCACTTTGTAAAGAAACTCTTATGTGCCATATTGAGATTATACACACGGGATAATGAGAATGAATTTAAAGATTTGGTCTGCTAATCTTGGTGTTTAATCTTCAGTTAAGCCATTATTACGATGTCCCTGCTGCTAATGAGATTGCCAGATTAGCATTACAATATTTTATTAGGCCAAGGTACGCAGCTATCATTGAGAATGTACTATGTGGTAGACTCTTGTTCCATTTTTGCTTATCAGAGTTTTTGCTTGATCAAACAAATTAAAAAGAACGTTTGAAGTAATCACTTTGCAGTCCATAACATCTTACATGAATTTAACTGCACATCATCCTAATCAGTCACACAATGGATCAATTTATTCTTGCTAATAGATAGAATCATGTGCTCACGGAGTTATCGCTGGAGTTGCACATGGTGCTCTCTGCTGGCTTAATGCACACTAATTTTGTTAGATTCATGTTGTGGAAAGACAAGTTTACAGCTGGCCTTGCACCATGCCACCTAAGATAAAGAACTGCGTATTCACAAATTTAAGCGCACTAAAAAGTATAATTAATTTTGCTGTTTTTTTTATAGATAAACTGGCAATGTTTGATTGCGTGTATAACTGCATTGTCTTTATTTGTGTCGGCTTTGTGGGAACTTAAAATTAAAGATATATCAATAAAAATTGCATAATATTGATCTATTTATATTTTATGTGATATTGGTACAGCCTTAAAAATCGGAAAGGCAAAATAAAAAATCTGTGCAAGTAGTACTTAGATTTTGAGACATGATTTGGTGTTTTGTTTACAACTCTGCCATTGAAGGTTCGTTGGTCAAAGCCGTAGCTAATTGAATACAACATATTATATTTTTTATGTTTATATTATTAATATAACCATTGATTAATTTCATTATAACAACAACACGCTGTAATTAATATCTTCTTTACCCTCATGCTGAAAAACTGTCAGCTAGATACTGGTCACATTGCTAATGGTAATGGAAAGACTGGTGGGATATGGAAGTCTTACCACTTCACAAGTACGCAATGACGATTGTCGCCATCATAGTAACCGCTGGTGCAGAAGTGTGGGGCCATAAAGGAACCGTAGAAGGGATATGAGCAGAGGGTTTACACGCTGCCAATTTTCTAATTACACTACTCTCACATGTCATGTCTGGTTTGTCCACCAGGTGGCGTGGCGATCACATCGCACTACCACTGGTCAGCTTTTAGCGGAACATTCATGTTATGACTAGAATTCCTGCACCTGAGCACCTTTCAGTGGTGACAGGATGTTTAAAAATGAATTTCGTGCAGGGGAATTCACCAACTGTGAATATATAAAATTTAACTCCATCCACAAGTTTACATGGGCAGATATTTTACTGGGTATCAGCCATAGTACAATGAAAGGAGCAAAATCCAGGGGAGTTAGTTTCAAAAGTGACTAGCTCCGTGTGACAGATTATATACACAGGTAAATGTTGTCTCGTTAGTGTAAATGATTATTACAAGTAAATTGCCCCGCTTCCCGCCAAAGTGACATAAATTACCAGCAGCTCATAGTCGGATGCATGACACTGGCTAAGTGACATTGCACGTATTGATTGGCGGCGGGGCAGGACACAGGTAGCGCGAGCGTGTGTCCGACTTCACTGACCCCTTCTGCCTGATGATAATCTGTTGCAAGTCGGCACTGATCTTCAGTGCATCCCGCATGAGCAGTTATTAAATTGCCTGCATTGTCATGGCGACCGCGGAGATGTGAGCGGCTAATGAAGACCACTCCGACACGGCCATTTGTTGTTGTGGCGTGACTCGGTCCTCTCGACGTGGGACGTGGAGCGGTGTCTCAGGTATGAAGAAGGCAGGCAAGCCAAAGGCAGGCAAGCCCAAGGCAGCCACCGCTCACCCTGCTAAAGTAGAGGCTGCGAAGAAGGGAGATGAACCCAGGAAGCCTGCTGCGTCCCACAGTAACCTCAAAGCACATCATGACACGGCAAGGAAGGGGTCTGTGTCGAAACCAGCGGGACCACACAAGTCTGATGCGTCGCATGCAGCGACGACAAAGCATGACATAGGAAAGAGGGGTTCTGTGTCGAAACCTGGCACTTCGCACAAGTCTGACGCATCTCATAGCAGCTCTCCAGCGAAGCATGACACGTCGAGGAAAAGTTCGAAGTCAGTCATGGTCAACTCGACCAACGATACGGACTCTAGCGAGCCTCCATTGTCCGAACGGTCAGAGACGCAGTCAGTCAGCGGACATGAGTCAGTCGGAGAACCGCTGCTGCTGACTAGTCATGATTCACCTCTCCACCACCAGGGGTTCTCCATGTCCGATGCCTCGTTTACAGAGAGTGTAATCGATGACGAGGAGGTATGTTGTTTTGAACATATTCGCTGGGCCACAGTCCACGCATAGTGGTAGTCTTCATGTGCCACTACAACTCAAAGCATACTTAGGTGCTTAGTAAAGTTTGGTTTGTTGTATATACTTTCTTGGAACACTTCTGCATTGAAAAAGCGAGTTTATATGATGTTTTGTGTGCACAAAAATCGACCTTCAATATAAGTGGTAACATAGTTTGATTACAGTTTACACTTGCAGCTGTTTATGACAGCCGGCACAAATTTAGTTGATGACCCATGTGAATACGACAGCTGATTTGTTGCACTGTTGGCAGTATAAATTAAGTCAACAGCATCATGAATAGCTGTAAGTTCAGAAATTATATAAAGCATGTTGTTGACCACTAAACCAAGAGTACTCTGAACTATGTAAATGGTTTTATCTCGCAATAACATTGTGCTAAAGATTGTGATGAAGAATGTTGACTCATTGGAAGTTTATACACCTGACAAGAAGATTAGAAATAGTTTGAGAACAGCTGTGATAGAAGACACTCTGTTAGGACTAAAGTTAGTTGTGACACTGTCACAAAGCAGCTCATGTCTGTCAGGCTGTCAATGTTTTCACAACTGCCGTATCGCCATCCAGGACTGATAGTTGGTGTTTGTTAATCACCAGGTGGCACTGTAGTGAACTTGCCTTCTGTCCTTTTGTAGTACTTAGTTGGTGTAAGACCACATTAAAGGTTTGCCCACCATTACCCAGTGAAAGAGTGCCCTTGAAAATAACGTTTTGTGTGATGTGTAAATTATTTTCGAGCATTTTTTACAAGGGACATGTTGGTCCAGTGAATACTGAATGTACTACTGCATTAGATCTTTCACGAGGTAGCAATAAATATGCACTAGTCGCTCATGTGTGACTGATGTACTAGTCGCTCATGTGTGACTGATGCACAATGGCTACTTCGAAGAACGCACTGATTTTTCTGGAAAATGTTGTGTGAGAATTTTACACAGCATTTGTGTCTATGGAGGTTAAATATGCTATGAACTTTTCAAGAAGATTGTTACAGAAACTTTGCAGGAAATAAAGGAAACGTCATATTGGCCGCCTATGTAAAATATAATGTGGTCTGACCCCTATTGTTCCTCCATGTGTGATCTGACCCCTATTGTTTGTATATATGCCAGTGTGCTGCTTTCGAAGGCGTGGCCTCGGGTCTGATGGGAATCAAAACGAATGTATTCAAATGAAATTATGATCTGAGACCCTACCACCTTAAAAAACCTAGTACGACAGACACACGTCTAGTTTCTATAAATTGTTAAAGGGTTTAACCGATAAATCACATATACAGATAAGGTGACCCTTGGGACTGGACAGAAGTGACCTGAATAGTGAGGTGACTTAATAGCGGGACTAATTTCCTATACTTTACTGTATTATTTGTGTGTATATGGACATCATTTGTGTGTATATGGACATCATTTGTGTGTATATGGACATCATTTGTGTGTATATGGACATCATTTGTGTGTATATGGACATCATTTGTGTGTATATGGACATCATTTGTGTGTATATGGACATCATTTGTGTGTATATGGACATCATTTGTGTGTATATGGACATCATTTGTGTGTATATGGACATCATTTGTGTGTATATGGACATCATTTGTGTGTATATGGACATCATTTGTGTGTATATGGACATCATTTGTGTGTATATGGACATCATTTGTGTGTATATGGACATCATTTGTGTGTATATGGACATCATTTGGGATTGTCCTAGGGTGACCTTAATTGTGATGTGGCTGTATTAGCAAGGTGACCATAATGCGAGGTTCAACTATGTATATGAAACAGGTCACACTGGTGTTAGATCATTACATTAAGAGTGTGTCGGTCGTTAGGTGGGGCACCGGAATTGTGCTTATTGCTGCGATTTAAAAAAATGGTGAATTAATTATTGAATTCCTAAGTTGTACCTGCTGTACCTGTACATTGGGGCATTCAGTACGTTGAAATACATAGTGTAGTTTATACAGTATATTTAAATTGATCTTACAATAAAATGAACGGAAGACCCCCTCCTGTCCCACTGGGGATTTACATTGAGTTGTTTCTGCAATGCGATCTATTACTCGACTGTTTTTCCTATCCTGAAGCACTGGCTACATTGCCTTACCAAGGGTCCCTCCAGTTCTGTGGTGTAGTCTCTCTTAAAGCCAACACAGGCTCACTGCTACACCTGTGCATCCTGTCATCTGACAACCGTAATGTCTGACATCGCTATAACTTATTCACCCATTTGTGGAATTTTTTCAAACAAGTCTTTTCATTCTGAAGAAGCAAAAAACGAAGTAAATTCTTCAAAGGAAGGTTCTGCAAAAAATGGTCGATCATTCATCGTTATAAGGTGTTGTGCAATACAGGTGAATGTGTAGACGTGTCATGCCATTTAAATGAGGAGGTGTTTTAGTGTATCAGTTGTTTGGTTTTGGTGGAAGTTTTGCTGTGTCATGGGAAATGACTACGCACTGTGGTATGTCGATGAAGGAATGATGAAATATGTTTTCTGCTGAGCTAGCACAAATTCACAGGTAGATAGATATATAAGCAAACAAACAGATCAAGCAGAAATTTGTAATATAAAACGGACGATTTCTCCAGGGTCCATTTAATCACGAGTGTAATTCATTTGGATAATTGATTGTCCCTTACATCACCAGTGATGATGATTATAATTGCATTGATGGTAGTGCCGTCACATTGTGTCAGTGGGAAGTCCTTCAATCAAACATTATTTATGGTTACCATGGTAATGCACATGTGTGAATGCGAGTGGCACATTTAACATGTATACAAAGATCATCATGGTGAAAATAACTGGAAATAATTGTCCTTCCTGTTTAGTTTGTAAGGGTGCTAGACTGCTAGTAAGTGCCTCGTTAATTAAGTGGCACGGTTATGTTAAATTATTAAGAAGGTTGTTTATGTGTGCTTATGTGGTTGGTAAAGTTGTCGGTTTGCAAATAGGTGTGAAATGTGAAAATTACACGCTACAGTGTTTAGGGGTTGGGGTAGTAGACAGACGATCACGCCAAGTGTTTCTCATCCTTTGTGCAAAATTATTTTCCAAGATTAATGAGATTGTACAATAACAACGTGTTATAATTGCTAGAGTCTGCCAAGTTAGGCCTCTGCACTTTTAAAATGCATAATACATTTATTAGGTTATTTCTTATCAAGATAATTACTCGGCCGATATATATATGCAATTATGTTGGGCAATAACAAAGCTGGTAGTTGGATTTTTGTTTTGATGTAGCATTCATGCAGCGACTCCTTCCCCAAGTATGAGACACAACCCAATTAAAAGCACATCAAAGTGTGCTGTCAGATATACCTCATTAAGAGAATGCCAGATTAGTAATGCCGTCCTTGTGAGTGGTAATGGCCATGTGACACGGTTGGTGTCAAGCGTGAATGAAGGCTGTGATTGGTTAGAGCTGTTTAGTATGAGCCTGGCCCTGGGGTGCCAAGTGTGTCTACAGGTGTAGTTATCAGTCCTCACACAGCTCTGTGTCTTGTCAGTCAGCTAACATGAATTCGAGGCTGAAGAGAACCGAAGCGGGAGAGGTGAGGAGAGGTGTGGGGAGAGGCAGGTTGTTGGAAGCTGCGTGGAGAATTATCTAGAATTATTAACATCATATATGTGAGGCAGTGTGTAGAGTCATGTTATGTGATGCAGTGTGTAGGATCATGTCTTGTTATGTGAGACAGTGTGTAGAATCATGTCATGTTATGTGAGGCAGTATGTAGAATCATGTTATTTGAGGCAAGATGTAGAATTATATAATTTTATGTGAGGCAGGATGTAGAATTATGTCACATGACATCCTGCTTGATATCTCATATACAGCATGTGATGCATCTGAGGTTTGAGGCAGGATGTAAAATTATGTCTTGTTATTTGAGGCAAACTGTAGAATTAAGTCATGAATGTTATACAAGTCCACGTATAGAATTAATAATATTAGTACCTGGTAGGCTGGTAATCTGAAATGATGTTAGCAAAATGCACACATGTCTGTTTCTGTATGTGTGCAACAGCACTAGATTTTCGATGTCACTCAGTCAGTTGTAACTTGGGGTTGTGTCATCACCTGCATTTAGTACAGGTGACATATGCACAAACATGATTTCATCATTAATTTCTTATTACTTTCAAAAGAAAAAATAATCTTAGTTGTAGACAACATGTTTGGATTAGGGGAAAATGTACATTTCGAAAGATCCAACCTTGCATGCCAGGGGCACCGCTGATTACACCACAGCCAGTCATCTTGTTGCCTTTCAAGATTCAGCTTTTTTCATCTTGGCCAACTGTGACTGACATTACAGTTACAAGTAATTGTTTCAGTGCTTTCAGCCACACTTGAGTCTGGTCGAACAGGTAGCGCCCTTTGATCTGGGGCATGGGTATTTGTTCAAACATGGTTCCCAAAGTACGGTATGATGGACTGACAATTCTAGTGTAGACTATCTAGTCAACTACCACACCAGGCTAGTCAACAGCAACACCTGGCTAGTCAACAGCAACACCTGGCTAGTCAACAGCAACACCTGGCTAGTCAACAGCAACACCTGGCTAGTCAACAGAAACACCTGGCTAGTCAACAGCAACACCTGGCTAGTTAACAGAAACACCTGGCTAGTCAACAGCAACACCTGGCTAGTCAACAGCAACACCTGGCTAGTCAACAGTAACACCTGGCTAGTCAACAGTAACACCTGGCTAGTCAACAGCAACACTTGGCTAGTCAACAGCAACACCTGGCTAGTCAACAGCAACACCTGGCTAGTTAACAGCAACACCTGGCTAGTCAACAGTAACACCTGGCTAGTCAACAGCAACACCTGGCTAGTCAACAGCAACACCTGGCTAGTCAACAGCAACACCTGGCTAGTCAACAGCAACACCTGGCTAGTCAACAGCAAAGGTGCTGTGTGGTATGCTTCAAACATAATTTCAAAATCAGGTTTAACTGAGATATGATACAGAAAAATGTGTTCAAAGTACAGTGCGAAACTAGAATACATATTCCATAGGTATGTAATGGTACGGGCAGAATTAAGTTATTGTGCATGTAGGTGTGTAAGCTACTTGGAGAGTTGACGTTTCTTCTAACACATGTCTGTCAGAGTTTCCATGTGTGTCAGTTGTGCAACATGGTTTCTGGGAATGCATTTTGGATTTAATTTTTTTTTTTTTAACCTGAACTGTTTATTTCAGTGTCTTGATATGATCTAACTACTGTGATAGTGAGATTGTGTATTAGGCCTGAGCATGAATGGTGCACAGGTTAATCTTGCCTTCAGATCTACTTGATAATGTTGTCAACAGACCTGGCGCGGAAGTATACTCGGTACTCGAGTACTCGAGTACATTTTTTAAGTACTCGTACTCATAAAACTTATGGGTCATGTACTCGTAATCGTACTCATTGTACTCAGATTTTACGAGTACATCTGAGTACTTTCTCAATATATACTGAGAACAATTAATTTATTTGCTGTTATAAAATCAAACTTTCCTGAAATATTGAAATGCTCAACTATTTGTTTAAATACTTTGTTATTTCACATAGAATGCCACCTTGCCATCCCTACACATAGTACATCCTCATTCTCTGATAGCCATGAGTCCATGACTATGATACCCTAACATGGCAGCAGGCAGAATCTTTCCCCAGTCAGAAACACCCTGTTAAGCAAACAATAATTGTAGGCTATCAGTTCAGACCATAAAACTGTTTAATCAAGCCACCAGGATGTCCATAAAGAGCCAACTACTAGTAGCAGTTAACCCACCAGTTAGACAGGAAATGCAATTGATGTAGTCTGGAGACCATGCCACTTGGCACTGGCTGACAGTGCTAACTGCTAAGAACAAGAACTGCCAGTCTTCCTCTGTAGAAGTAAGGTTGCTCAAGTCAGACTGCATCCTACACTAGTATAATCCGGTGCCAACTTAGTGTGACACCAGTGAAGCCATGTGGCATGATAGTCTAGGTCAGAGAGAACACACACTGAGGGAGCAGAGATAAAAGAAATGCTAAACAAAGACATGTAGCCAGTGGGATGCCAGGTAACAAATCCTCCTGTTGGTTGTTTTGTTTTATTTGCTTAACCTGGAGACAACCAGCAAAGTTCAATGATTGGCTGGGGGTATCCATTAGCCAGTCAGTTTTACCCACTCATTTGTGATCATTAAAGACAGATATCAACTTGATTGGCTAAGTTTTTTTCTCAAATGTCAATCGTACTTTATGATGGTATTTTACAATATGTTATTATTTAATATTTATATTTACAAAAATGTACTCGTGAGAATGTACTCGTACTCGTACTCATCCATCGTCAAAGTACTCATACTCATGAAAATGTACTCGGGGCCCCAGGTCTGGTTGTCAATGCTACTATCTCTACTGAAGGCTAAGTAATGTGCACTGTCATGGGGGTCGAATTGCCATTTACTTCTGACAGTAAGTGCAGTGTGAAATCCGAGTAGTCTTCAGGTATACTGAGGCAGTGTAGTGGTGCATACTGACTGTAGTGTAGGAGCGGGCAAGCATTTTGTTATTAAAAATGCCATTTTAATACAACTTTTTTATTAATATCTTGAATCTCATAATATTACACCTGGCGGGAGACAAGCACAACATTAAGACATATAACTCAGGCTAATAAAAATATGAACTCCTGGAAGATAAATTTGATGTGTGACATTAAAACAAGTCTCGTTGAGCTATGTCATGTTGTTTGGTTTTTATCTGACTTTGTGAATGGGTTTCCTTTCCCTGATCACCTTGAGTCAGGGAAAATTGTCAAAACTAAACGTGTTCTGGACCTGAAACCAGAACAACCATTTCAACGTAGTAAAGTAATTACATGAAGAAATAATGGGACATTTCTAATGTACTTTAGATAAGTTCTGTAAGAAATATAGCTTACTTTGTATTTAGTATAACTGTTTTGCTTATAAAATGATATTAAATTAAAACTCTGTAATCACATATTTAACACAAACTGTTTCTTTGTAATTTTGATATTCGTTTTAAAATATATTAGTGTACATTTCAAAATGATTTGGTCACAGCAAAAGGAACAGCCAACATACGTTCTTATCAAAGTTATTGTCATCGATCTCGACCCGCCGTGCATTCCACCATCGACACTACTTTATTATATGATATTATCTTTGCTTTAATTTGACATATAACGTATATATACAGTATTTCCAAAGTAGAGTAAGTATATATTATATAATAAATGCAATTTTCCATGCTTATCCGTAGATCGTAAACGCAGTTTGAAAGTCGGACTAAATAGCAACAACATGCCAACATATTCTCACCAGTCAGACATGGGCATAGCAGCGCCATTTGCTGACATTCCTGTTATTTACTATATTTCGTAATTCCCTAATCGTTTTTAACATAACACATACATGTTACAGTATACATAAAACATATTCGTTCATGTAAAGTGGGATAACAAACAGTGAAAATAGCACAATAAATGTTTAGCAAAATGTCAGTTAACAACGGGCATCGTGCGCCCCTCACACCAAAGATCAACTTGTACGAACGTCCATTGCTAAGGTTGTTTGGATCAGTCTATGTTATCACGATAGGGAGATACACTTATAACGGTAAACAAATACTCAAATTATTTGCTACACGTTAACAATACAATATAATTTGTTGTGTAGATCACATTTGTTTGCAGTTACGAACTACAGTATGCCGAAATGTCTTGCAAGCGCATCAAATAAAATATTAGAAACTTAACTGACAGCAGGAGTAGCCAGCTAGCTACCGAAGCCACACTAAGTGTTGATACTCAGTAAAATTCACAAATCTTTCACCTTTTAAGTGTCAGGGCAGGGTGTGAAGTGGCAGTCAGAGGGCCGTTGTTTATTTAGCAACTTACCTATGACTGCATGGAAGGTGTGACTGTCAATTGTATTTAAGTCAATCAGTTACCTCAGCAGCTTACTTCATCTCATGAATTCACTGAGCACAAATGAAATACACAAACTTTGCTAAAGAAGACAGAGCACTGCCACAAAATCAAAGGCAAAATTGCAGATGGCGGAGACGATTTTAACTCAAACCAGTTTGGGCACTTGAGTATAATCAAAACAGACAGAGTCCACTGAGCACATGTATTTTTAAATTTTACATGAATTTGATGGATTACTAGATTTCTAGATGGAATTCTATATGTTGGTAAGCCGTCTGGGTTACCAGACTTTTTACCTTAAAATCTACCCCTGGTGATAAGCACTAGTCGATCTGATGTGAATTAATGAAGTTATTAGCAAAACATGACAGCTATGCATAGGCTTATGTTACATTCGCAGGTGGCCGGCACATTTTTCTTCGTTCAGACGAGTGCTTATCACTGTTCGGTCGAACTACCATTCTTCATCAATATAAACTTTAGTCTGGCTAAATATGACTAAAATTGACACTGTGCAAGGTCTATGAGAAGCGTGGTTTACGCTTCACATTACGACCTGACCGGAGCGCAGTATTACACTCGGCACCAGCGTAACACCATAGCATCTTAGCACAGGCAGCATGTCGGCACAGCCTGTAGATCTATGATTCATGGGTTGTTTTGGAAGCCTGCTGAACTCATAGTTTTGAGTTATCGTAACAACATTTTACGTGTGAAGAGACAACACATTGACGGTTTAGTGGTGCACATTTTATTTCAATACATATAATCACAAGGGCTGGAGTACAAATTGAAATAGGTAAATTTCACTGAAACATCATTGCCCAAGCATATATACTGGCCCTGTTTCAGGCCAGGAGTTCTGAAGTCTGAACTTGCCAAATAGTAATAGGCAGTTCAGGGTCCAAATAATGACACACATTTGACAGTGCCACGTAGAGTAGATGTAAATAGTCATTTAATAGTGGAGTATAGTTTGCGGTATATAATAATGAGTCGGCTGGTACTGCATGGTTCAGTTCACAATGATGTTTAAATGTACAGGACATTGTCCTGCTGTCTGATCAACTCCGGACATTTGTCTCCAAGGCAGTACACGCCAAGTGATAATTATAAATCGTGTTCAGTTATTTTCTGCTCAAGTCTATGTATGTGACTAGTTATTTGGCGACATCCGGAAATGGCTAGGTCTGTTTCTTGGACGATTTGCATTCATTGCACAGCATAACATGCGTGCCATCTAGTGTGGTGTGTGCTCAGGTGGACAGACGGTGAGACAACCGTGTCAAGTGTCTGGGATCTCTCATCTTGGTGCGTGCTTCACAGGACTGTAGGGGTCACCCTGACCTGTCAACCCAAGTAACTGGAGTGGGGTGGGGGTGCAGTTTCGGACTCTCAGCCACAGGCTGCAGTTTGTTGCATTGATGTAATTTCAATGACCGGTCTGGCTGCGCTACAGGGAGCCACCACACTAATAGAAGACCTTTCATGTGAAATAATTCATACCTGGCTTGCAGCATGATGGATGGAGTCTGACTGTCGTCAGTCACACCTGTCTAGGATAGTTAGCTTGTTAATATGTTGTCACAATTTTTTTATGGTTCAACCCATACAGACAGTGCGGAATGTGATATCATTATCATTATCATGTATGTGCCAGGGCAAAACTTTTTTTTCCGTAAATTTTGTTTTTAATAAATATTACATTCCATTTGCATTTGTTTTTGTTGTTCAATATAAAATGCAAATGTGTACATAAAATATAAATACAGAATACATAAAAAACATACAGATGACAAGAAAGTGAAGCGGTTTGTTTCCATTGTGGTGCTTTGGCAGATACAGACAAAAACATTTCACACCTAACATATTAAAATAACAAACATTAAAACAACAATAATAGTAATAAGTAAATAAATAAAAACTTACAAGTATCAATACTACCATATATGGCAAATGAAAGTACCACAGATCTATAAAAAAAAACACTGTCACAAGAAATTTCTGTGACTGATCTCGTGTTGGTTTGCCTAAGGCTGGTTGTTGACTTGTTGTTTCCCAGAGTCCATTCATGTTGACTGAAGGCTGGTTGTTGAGTTGTTGTTTCCCAGAGTCCAGTCATGTTGACTGAAGGCTGGTTGTTGAGTTGTTGTTTCCCAGAGTCCAGTCATGTTGACTGAAGGCTGGTTGTTGAGTTGTTGTTTCCCAGAGTCCAGTCATGTTGACTGAAGGCTGGTTGTTGAGTTGTTGTTTCCCAGAGTCCAGTCATGTTGACTGAAGGCTGGTTGTTGAGTTGTTGTTTCCCCGAGTCCAGTCATGTTGACTGAAGGCTGGTTGTTGACTTGTTGTTTCCCAGAGTCCATTCATGTTGACTGAAGGCTGGTTGTTGAGTTGTTGTTTCCCGGAGTCTAGTCATGTTGACTGAAGACTGGTTGTTGAGTTGTTGTTTCCCAATCATGTTAACTGAAGGCTGGTTGTTGAGTTGTTGTTTCCTAGAGTCCAGTCATGTTGGCTGGAGGCTGGTTGTTGAGTTGTTGTTGTTTCCCAATCATGTTGACTGAAGGCTCGTTGTTGAGTTGTTGTTTCCCGGAGTCCAGTCATGTTGACTGAAGGCTGGTTGTTGAGTTGTTGTTTCCCAGAGTCCAGTCATGTTGACTGAAGGCTGGTTGTTGAGTTGTTGTTTCCCAATCATGTTAACTGAAGGCTGGTTGTTGAGTTGTTGTTTCCCAGAGTCCAGTCATGTTGACTGGAGACTGGTTGTTGAGTTGTTGTTGTTGTTTCCCAGTCATGTTGGCTGGAGGCTGGTTGTTGAGTTGTTGTTTCCCAATCATGTTGACTGAAGGCTGGTTGTTGTTGTTTCCCAGAGTCCAGTCATGTTGGCTGAAGGCTGGTTGTTGAGTTGTTGTTGTTTCCCAATCATGTTGACTGAAGGCTAGTTGTTGAGTTGTTGTTGTTTCCCAGAGTCCAGTCATGTTGGCTGGAGGCTGGTTGTTGAGTTGTTGTTGTTGTTTCCCAATCATGTTGACTGAAGGCTGGTTGTTGAGTTCTTGTTGTTTCCCAGAGTCCAGTCATGTTGACTGAAGGCTGGTTGTTGAGTTGTTGTTGTTTCTTAGAGTCCAGTCATGTTAACTGAAGGCTGTTTTGAGTTGTTGTTGATGTTTCCCAATCATGTTGACTGAAGGCTGGTTGTTGAGTTGTTGTTGATGTTTCCCAATCATGTTGACTGAAGGCTGGTTGTTGAGTTGTTGTTGTTGTTTCCCAGAGTCCAGTCATGCCGCTGTCTCAGCTGAGGATCACAGAGCCTGCTCCTCATTTCAAGGGCACTGCTGTCTCCGGTGGTGACTTCAAGGACATCTCCCTTTCTGACTACAAGGGCAAATACCTTGTCTTCTTCTTCTACCCTCTTGACTTGTGAGTATCTGCCCTTATATTAACATTGTAAGTGACACACCCACATGCACACTCACACACATGCACACACTACACACATGCACACTCTACACACATGTACACTCTACACACATGCACACACTACACATATGCACACACTCACACACATGCACACACACACATGCACACACTCACACACATGCACACATGCACACATGCACATACTCTACACACATGCACACACTCTACACGCATGCACACACATGCACACACTCTACACACATGCACACACTCACACACATGCACACTCTCTACACACATGCACACACTCTACACACATGCACACACTCACACACATGCACACTCTCTACACACATACACACACATGCACATACTCTACACACACTCACACACTCTACACACATGCACACTCACACACATGCACACACTCACACACATGCACACACACATGCACACACTCACACACATGCACACACTCTACACACATGCAAACACTCTACACACATGCACACACTCTACACACATGCACACACTCACACACATGCACACACTCTACACACATGCACACACTCACACATGCACACTCTCTACACACATGCACACACTCTACACACATGCACACACTCACACACATGCACACACTCACACACATGCACACACTCACACACATGCACACGCACACACACACTCTACACGCATGCACACACTCTACATGCATGCACACACTCACACACATGCACACACTCACACACATGCACATACTCTACAAACACTCACACACTCTACACACATGCACACACATGCACACTCTCTACACACATGCACACACTCACACACATGCACATACTCTACACACACTCACACACTCTACACACATGCACACACACACATGCACACACTCTACACACATGCACACACTCACACACATGCACACACTCTACACACATGCATACACTCTACACACTCTACACACATGCACACACTCTACATGCATGCACACACTCTAACAAATGCACACTCTCTACACACATGCACACACTCTACACACATACTTACACGCATGCACACACTCTACACGGATGCACACACTACACACATGCACACACTCTACATGCATGCACACACTCTACACGCATGCACATGCTCTACATGCAAGCACACACTATACATGCATGCACACACTATACGCATGCACACACTCTGCACACACTCTATACGCATGCACACACACTACATGCATGCACACACTATATACGCATGCACACACTGCACACACTCTACATGCATGCACACACTACACGCATGCACACACTACACGCATGCATACACTACACGCATGCACACACTCTACACGCATGCACACACTCTATACGCATGCACACATCTGTGGCCACACACACAAACACATCCAACACACATGCATGCACATACACACATGTACACACTTGCAGTGTCGCTTTTCTTGTCAGAAAACAAATGTTGAAATATGATTTTGTATGAAACATAACCTACCTGATAGTCTAGAATGTGTGGAGTTTGTGTCTTGGTTACTGCAAATGTGGAGTGTGTTTTTTACAACCTTTCAACACGTTTTGCATTTATGTGAGAGAAACTAACGTTTCCTTTCAGTGATCTGTGACATATTTTAATTTTAAAAATTCATGCGATAATATTGTTCTGTCCAAATCGACGATGGTCAACTCTGTGAAAGTAGTCAACATTTGGTGGGAGGAGGACAGAATAATAAATTCACATAACTCAAAAATACCTTTCTGTTTCACTTCTTGATATTGTTTTGCTTTGTACAAATGACTGCCCCTGCTATGCTCATGAGCCATTAAAATGCAGGTTTATGGATAACATGTGATTATTTTTAAAAATCTCCTTCGTTTCATGTTATCGTTGTGTAATTAAGCAAATTTGCAGTTAGTCAGTCTTGTAAACAGGTCCACTTACTCATATATCTGCGTAAACAAAGTGAAGTACAGTTGGATGTGAAAGACCTTGGGCTACACCTGAGCCTGGGTGAGAAGATTCTGTTTGTATACTGAGTGTTTGGGTTGTTTCAGTACGTTCGTCTGCCCCACAGAGATAATTGCATTCAGCGACCGTGTGGAGGAGTTCCGCTCCATCGGGTGTGAGGTGGTCGCTTGCTCCACCGACAGTCACTTCAGTCACTTGGCATGGTTAGTAGTCACTTCACTCACTTCAGTTATTTAGCCTGGTCAGTAGTCTTTTCACTCACTTCAATCACTTGGCCTGGTTAGTAGTCGCTTCACTCACTTGGCCTGGTCATTAGTCTCTTCACTCACTGTTCCACATTGATTGTGCACAACATAATCATGTTTACAGTATATTTATAATAGCTAAAATACCCATCGTTTGGATAGGACCACTTGGTAGTTGATCAGTGATTCTATGTGATCCCCTTCAGGCTTGTGACAAACCAAGTCTGGTATATACAAAGAAATGCACAAACTATTCGTAAAAGATGTTTGACCCATTAGACCCTGGCCAGTTAAATTGGCATGTGTCCCTGTTCCCCAGACTACTGCCACAGATGTAAACATTTCTGTGTGCCTGCAGTTTTTAAGCCATATCTTCAAAACTATTGATTTCCTGTAATTGCAAGTTGTGTTTATTTTGATGTCGATTGAATTATCTTTAAAAGTGTGACTGTGGTGTCGATTGTGTAACTATATGTTGTCATTTATAGGTGACAAACATAGAAAATTAATATTCTGGACAACTATAGAGTTGAATACTATACTTTTATTGACATCAAATGCATTCTACTGTGTATTTACACTTGCCATGCCTTGCTTAGACATGAGACAATGTAAATCAGTTCACTTTGTATAAGTATAGACAGCAAACACAGCTTTGTAAGACTTCTTTCTATCTTGGTTGCAGTCATCCTACATATGACTTCTTTCTATCTTGGTTGTAGTCATCCTACATATGACTTCTTTCTATCTTGGTTACAGTCATCCTACATATGACTTCTTTCTATCTTGGTTGCAGTCATCCTACATATGACTTCTTTCTATCTTGGTTGCAGTCATCCTACATATGACTTCTTTCTATCTTGGTTGCAATCATCCTACATATGACTTCTTTCTATCTTGGTTGCAGTCATCCTACATATGACTTCTTTCTATCTTGGTTGCAGTCATCCTACATATGACTTCTTTCTATCTTGGTTACAGTCATCCTACATATGACTTCTTTCTATCTTGGTTGCAATCATCCTACATATGACTTCTTTCTATCTTGGTTACAGTCATCCTACATATGACTTCTTTCTGTCTTGGTTACAGTCATCCTACATATGACTTCTGTGTCGAGACAACGTCAGTGTTGACAATGTGATCACTGGTACATTGAAACCTGAATTTCTGAAACAACCAAACATCAACCATTAGAACAACTGAGTACTAGAATACTTACCTAATAATTAATAATAATAAGACTTAATTTTCAGGTAGCAACAATTAAACAGCAGTCTCAGAGCCGAAAACCCAACTGACGGTGACCAAACTTGGACAACGAAACATAAACAGAGTCCAAGTTATCCATTTTATCGCTCATTCAGTTGCATTTCGAACATAATGTCGACTCACCTTTAGTTTTCAGTGTCACAAATGTCCCATCCAATGAAATAATAGCCAAACTTTGTCATTAGTAAACAACTACAATATCCAAGGCGCCGTCATTTTTGAAGGTCCACAGGTGGCGAACTTCTACCGCGAAAAACTCGATTTCTTCAATTCAAACACGTGTCAAAAATACCCACAATTCATAGCTCAGATATCAAGGAATCAGCCAGTATTAGTCTCCCGCAAGATGGGGGCCACCGCTAAAGGCTTTATTTCCAATTTCAGGTGCTCTGGGGAGAAAACATCCAGGCACTTTCAGATGCACAGGGTCTAATGGGTTGACAAAGATTACCTAAATTTGAACCATTTTTTACAATGCTGCACATCTTCTATGATTGTTGCAAGTCATGTCTAGTGTCCATAATGTCGCACAATCAGAAAACGTCAAACAGCTAGTACAAGCAAATGTAAAAAATACTAGCCTGAATCCTTCCTGGGGATTAAATGAACCCCTAAAAGTTTGGCGCCTGAGATGGAAACATGCATGCACACATACACGCACGTACACACTCGCTCAACTACAATTAGATTGAGCTCTTGTGCATAAGACGTTTCCGTGGTTGTATTATTTTAGTTTCCGTTGCCCATTTCAGGGTGCAGACCCCCCGCAAGCAGGGAGGTTTGGGAGACATGAAAATCCCCCTGTTGTCAGACAAGACGGGAGAAATTTCCCGTGCTTATGGCGTCTACAAGGACAATGATGGCGTGGCCTTCCGGTGAGTGGGCACTGGTCGAGAGTCAGTAGGTGCTGACTGACCACTGAGATTAACCCACCAGTAATTGCTCTTTAACTTGGGGTGCTTTGAGGCGCAAATATTTGATTTTGGTCAATAAATGTAATTATGATAACCAGCAGCGAGATCGATATCCATGACAAACTGTACTTATGTAGTGTAATATAGGCATTGCAATAGCACCTTCATATTACAAAACTAATGCATGTGTTCAAAGTCTGTTGCACCATTGAAAGAAGCTGTTGTGGTAGAGACTTGAGTTTTTCCCTAGTTGGCTGCTGGTGCAACACCGACATTGTGTTCCATCATCAACGAAACACGGCAGGACACTACTCCAAAGCAGGACATTTTCTTTCAAAAACCACATTTACAAACTAATTGAATGTATCTCCACACAATAAAAGGTCCATCAACCTGAGCTTAGGCTTACCTGGTTAGTATTTAGTAGCATTTTAGTTTCTTTTTCTTCTAAAAAATATTGAACGTTTGCTGATTTGAGGCCCCAAAAAATTCCACTGGACTTTCTATTTGACCACCAGGAGCCAACACAGGACTTTTTAAAATCAATGCGAGACAAGTTGTTATATTATTTTGGAGCACTATCAGCAGCTTGGGCACAGTTCAGGCTGTATTATTATAAAAGCCTGGCTTAAAACCGAGACCTGTTGGTCCCTTGTCTCAAGGGGTGGCGTTATCCTGCTGACATGTTGGTCTCTTGCGTGCAGTGGTCTCTTCATCATTGATGCGAAGGGCAACCTGCGTCAGGTGACCATCAACGACATGCCGGTGGGGCGCTCCGTCGACGAGACACTCCGACTGGTGCAGGCCTTCCAGTTCACCGACAAGCACGGTGAAGGTATGTCCTAGTGCTCTAGAGGGATACGAATAGGGCTCTAGGGGGATACGAATAGGGCTCTGGGGATATGTGTAGGGCTCTAGGGGGATATGTGTAGGGCTATAAAGGGGGAGGGTAGGTGTAATACTCTAGGGAAGTAAGTTGTAGGGCTCTAGGGGGAATACATGTAGAGCTGTAGGAAGAGTAAGTCGTGCGGCTCTAGGGGGAGTAAGTCAGGGCTCCAGGGGGAATAAGTTGTATGGCTCTAGGAGAGTAAGTTATAGGGCTCTAGGGGACTAAGTTATAGGGCTCTAGAAGGAGTATGTTGTACAGCTCTAAGGGGAGTAAGTCGTAGAGCTTTAAGGGGAGTAAGTTGTAGGGCTCTGGGAGATTAAGTTGTATGGCTCTAGGGTGAGTACATTGTATGGCTATAAGGGGAGTAAGTTGTATGACTAGGGGGAGCAAGTCAGGGCTCTAGGGGAGTAAGTCGTAAGTGAAGGGGGGTTGATGTAGACCTCTAAGGGAAGTACTTTGTGGGAAGGTGGGATAGAAGACTCTGGAAGAGTAGGCTGCTGATGAGAAGGTGGGATTCAGTGTAATAACATGCATACAGACATACGTACGCCTGCTTGGTTATATGTTGTCATTATAACCGCCAGACAAAGTACCTGTTTGTGTGTGCAGCAGTTTGTGTGGTGGTGTAAACAAAAAGGCATGATGATGTGTCGTGCTTGCAGTGTGCCCCGCAGGCTGGAAACCTGGCAAGGACACGATGAAGCCAAACCCCAAGGAGAGCAAGGCTTACTTCCAGAAGCAAGTGTAAATAGCCCTGACAACCGCTTTGCCGATGTCTTGGCTGGTGCCATGCTGTCTGCTGACATAACCCAAGTTGGCTCAGAGGTCGAGTCAACACCTACTTATGTTCATCGTTTGTCACGTCACCTGTTAGGTTGTACGCTTTAAAAGCGAAGTTTGTAATTTATTTACTGTGCAGCGCATTTTAATCAAGTTCTTTTTCTTTTGCAAAAGTGATTTTTTAAGTCACCCCAATGCCTGAGTAACTAACTCGTGGTAATTAACCTCTGTTGTTTTAACACAGACTGGCATTTCTGTTAGCTGCTGGTACACTATCAAGTTGGATTTGTTTGTTGATGAGTAATGTTGACATAACTACACGATTACGACTTCATGCATGGAGCATACCTTTACAGAAAGTCATTTATGTTCAAGGATCAGTCGGCCGACATTCCACTGTAGGAAGTAGTTTGACAGGTGTTGGTTACCAAATACTTCTGTGCAGGTGATACTGTTTGTGTGTTAATAAATACATCAACAATCGACTGGTTCTTTGCTCATTGATCTTAAAGTGAGGTGTGCTCAATAAGTAGATTTTTGCATTGTGACGATGGCAGATTTGCGTCAAGTATTTATTTGTTGCTTATGCAATATCAAACTTATGCAATATCAAACTCAGACCGCAGGCTTAATAGTTGTTCTTGTCACCGAATTTCACGCTATGCAGATGAACGCAGTTTTACCCAGGATACTTTGCGTGGAGCCGAAATGAACCACCGAACAAGTTAATGGGAAGTAAGCCGAGCTAACTCCCGCCATTTTATTGAAATGATTTTCATTGCAAATGATGGCTGAACACTAGCTCGCTCCGATGGGTTTCATTTGAGAAAAGTGTACATGTGTAAATTGTAAAAAAAATTATTTGGTCATTACATCTGATAACTTGCCAAAGCAAATTGCCGGGCTTACATTTAGCCTTCAACCAGCTGAATTTGTTGGCGACATAGTTTTTGAGAGAGCAACACCACAGAAACGTGTAATGGTATCGCTCATTCCCATGAAGATTCAGTTTTGAAAATTGGATGAACTGATTCTTGAACAAGAATTAAATTAATAGTTTGAAAATTTAACAAAACTACATACAAAAGTTGCACAAACAGTTGTTGCAGCTACTACCTTAACTGTCTCGGTTAATATGACGTGAAAATAACGGCAAACTTGTCAAAATGGATCAAAAATTGTTACTGTCGGCCAGGGTCACCCCAAATGAAACGTTTACTACGACTTGGATGATATATCAATTGTTTTATTCTCACCTCTGATGCAGACAAATAGTAGGATAGACTTAACACTATGTACATGACAAAATAAGTATACGTGTATAACCCTGCCGATGTGTCAGGTATATGTACAATAAAGTAAATAACCGCAATCCATCAGATTTATTGTTTCAGCTTCAGGATATCGCAATGTGTCGGCAAACATGTCAATATTTAAAACATTTGCCCACCTACTCTATCCTTTTTCAATATGTGCTACAGTTATTATTATAATGTACACTGTTCATTCTCTCACCAGTGCCCAAGATTGCTGGGACAACATACTGTGTCCGTGTTGTAGTGTCCCTTCAGTTGGATAGTTTTCTAAGCACTCACATTGTATGTAATCCATTTTTACATCTTCATCAAACAATTTCAAAGGAGAAAATCCTGTCAACTGCAATTTTTTGTAAATGTTTTTCATAGCTCATTTTATCTCTTTTCATGTATCATTCCAGAAACAGGATAAGAATGTAGGATTGATGCACGAGCTCCTTGGCCGCATTTATGTGTACAAATATATACAAACAATACAAAACCTATACAGTTTATAATACAACTCTATTCATACAATAAATAATGGGCTATCCATAAAATATGTCATGCTAAATTTATACTTTGTATTTATCTTTTGGTATACCAGGTAGATAGTTCAAGACACTAAAAAACACTTCTGATTGTAACTGGCACATATTCTTGTTAACAGTTATCGGTCTGATATTGACGGCTAAACGAGCCAACATGTTTTTAATCATTTAGTATTTTATCATGCTAACCTGGAAACCCCCCCTAAGCATGAAATACTTTATGAATGACCCCCTTACATCTGAGAATTGTCCTATTTCATAATGCCACAGTGCGTAGTTGCCAAGTCTAACACAGTCTTGCAGCTTGTAGGATCCTCTTGGGAAGAGCTGCCTCTACACAAGCGGAGCCTGTCGCATTGGCACAGGATCCTGAAGGGAGCAGTCATTATTTTGAGTCGTACGTTGCAATCATTTCAGCTGCGTTGCCAGTGTCGTCTTGATGATTCTATGCAGTGCTTGTGACTGAAAGAGATACAAATATAACAGGAAATGGAAAAATATTGAACTACTGCCATCATTTTTTTTAGCAGAATGCCAAAAATAAAAAATTCGGTCATCAAATGAGATGAAGGGTATCAGGTTTGGCTAGACTGGTCTGAGAAAAAATTAGGTATGCCATTTTCACGTATTTCCCATACGAGGTCAGTTAAAGTTTCATGTGCTGAGAAAGTGAAGAAAATCTGTGGATCAATTTTATATCCAACCCATAAAATGCTATATGTAAACTAAAATGAGCAAGTTTAACAAGACTGTTGAAGCGTGTGATTTGAAGTTTGCCCTACCTGTTGGGTGGGGGGTGGGGGCATTCCCTTGAGCTGGTACACTGCCAGGTGACCCTCACTGTCTCCCACCACAATACACTGCAACAACATACATGTACACACGGTGTACAGGACACATACAATGTGTACAAACTGAACAAAGTATATACAGTGTACACAACACACGGCATGTACAAACTGTACAGTACGCATACATGTGTAGAGCACATAGAACATGTACAAACTGTGTATACATCACGTACAAACTGTACACATAGAATGTGTACATGGCACATACAACATGCAGAAACACTACGATACATACAATATGTACACAGTATACAGGGTACATACATGTACACAACTGCACATGGCACATAGAACATGTACAAACTATACAGTAGACATACAATACAGCATGTACAAACACTACATGGCATATAAACGTGTACAAACTGTGTACAGTACACATACATGTAGTGTATAAACTGTACAGGGTGCATTCAACAAGTACAAACTGTAAAGCGCATGGTCCTCATCTGGTTAATGACTGTCTCGTCGGTTAGTTACACAAATGTAATATTGCGCCTATTTGCAGTGGTACCTCGCTGGTGCTTCCCCACTCATGTTTCGCTGTAAGTTTGAGTACAACATCTACGTACACATAAACACAACTATTCAGTTCCACCGAAACAGACGTGCATTGCGCTACAGCAGCCATCTTGTTCTCTCTTTCTACAAACTCTGCCTATCAAACATGCTGCACTAAGACATGCTACCTGTCACAGAACAGCACACAACGGATGAAGAATTTACAAAGCGACACTCAAATGATCTGCACAACAAACAAATAAAACCTGCAACTTTTCACTCCAGATTCTGCCAAAGATACCACATCTGACGAATAATGATGAGGAGAAAGATTAACTCTGCGATATATTTGTGATCTGCCACAGCAGATTGGGTCTTAAGTCACAAACTTGTGAAATAGAGTTTTATACCATTTTTGATTCCACATATTTTAAACTGATGCATCACTTTTTGAAATAAATATATAAAAAAGTTTTTTATTACAAAAATGAAGCACATTTTTAAAAAGCGACATTTTGATATAAATAGGTTTTAAACATTTTGTGTAAAAACAATGCCCATAGCAACTATACATTTATTATTTTATTCGTTTTGTTGAGGAAAATGAACGGGACATTAAAAGATTATAAAGTGTGCATTTATGCTAAAATCCAAAAAATCATGGGACATGACCTAGACAGCTATTTTTGCTTTGCGTGTAGATTAGGCCAGTGCCACTTAATACCACGTTCGCTGTTGCGGATCACATTTGATGAAAAGACTCACCTCGGAGTTCTTGGAGAAGGTGACAGTACTTATTTGGACGTTGGACGGCGGCGTGTGGACTATGATTGGGTCAAGTCTGCAAAACAGTAACTAAAAATAATCTAGGTGCATTAAAATGCCCTTATTCCCGGTTCATCTTAAGAGAAATGCCAGCTTTCAAGCCAAAATATTTGTAAAATGCCATGACATGGAGGTAAGGAAGAGGAATTTAATTTACTGGTGTCAACGTAATTTAATAATAGCAAGGATTTTTACTATTAATTACCACATGTTTATATAAATAATCATATTATTAATACAATATTGAATTGTAAGTGTGCCACTTGTTACTCATAAGTAAACATTCATGACTATGAACCTCATAAATTATATTTCTTCCGTCAGGCTCAGATCTATACTCATTAAAATAAATAATAATAAATCTATAATGTATGTGTGGAGGTATGTTAATGCTTTGCATCTTGGATGCCAAACTTTCTTTCAAGGAATAATCTACGACTATTTGGGGAAAAAAGTAACACCTTTTTAAAAATTTGCGTTCTCCATCTGTGGGTACGTAGGCCGTCCAGCATGGCCATTCTTGCTTGTAATAAAATACAAAATTTACATGCAGCAAACTGCACCTGTACGTGTGTGTTGCATGCAATTTGTCGGAACAAATTAAGTGAAAGCTGTTTAGTGTACGGGGAGCCCTAAACCTGACATAAAATCAGACGTAACCCGAATTATATGTCATGTTGTTACATGGCAATGTAATACATCAGATCATCATCGTTCTTCATTAATTGCATATCAAAGCACACAGAAGTCTTACAGATGCACACACACACGGAGTACTTAGTGAATATGATGCTATATAGAGGTGTGATCCTAGGAGATGTGTGCCTGGAAGTAAGACAGGATGATATTGGAGACGTACATGCTCTGGCTGAGATCCCACACTTCAATTGCTCCCTCATTGACACAAGCGAACACAGTGGAGGACGTGAGAGACCACGCGATGTCCGGCACGCCGCGCTACAACATCAGCTCACTTTGACATACACGTATACATTGTACAGCTGTAGTTTTAGCAGTCATGTATTAATGTATTTTAATGCCACTAAACATACACGTATACACTGTGCAACTGTAGCTATAGTTTTAGCAGTTGTGTGTTACTGTATTTTAGCGCCACTAAGTGGACGTTTGTGTAGATTTATGGTGCTCTACAAGTTGTCTTATTATTATCTGCAGGAGTAACAACACGGCACGAGCTGCTAACATAGCAAACAAAGAGTGACATTGCGGTTACGTCCAACACTGTAGCAAAACAACTGAGCCCGGGGAACATTGGTACACCAAGTATTTGTGCAAAGTGAATATCAGTGGAGATGCTGTCTCTTGTGCACCAGAACAATGCAGCATAGAGTTGGGGAATGTGCAACTGGTATTACTGCTGACACATCCTAGCATAGGGAACAAAGACGTCTCATAGATTCTAGTTCCACTACAGTATAACATGACACACTAATGCTGACGTAGAGAGTAACATATAAGGTTAGTAACAAAGGAACTTGACACAGTGACAATAATAGACACAGACAGAGTATGACATGATGCAGGGACACTGACATAATGTACAACACAACACAATGACAGATATAGAGTAAAATATGACAGGGATACTGACATAGTACATGACACAGTGTCACTGACAGAGTACATGACAGAGTGACACTGACAGTATGAGTGACAGTATGAGTACATGCCACAGACAATGACAGTATGGCACAGTGACACTGACAGTACATGACACAGTGACACTTACAGTATGATACAGTGATACTGACAGTACATGACAAAATAACTCTGATAGTACAACACAGTGACACTGACAGTGTACATGACAGTGACACTGACAGTACGACACACTGACAGTATATGACAGTAACACTGACAAAGTACGTGACATTGACAGAGTATGTGACACAGTGACACTGACAAAGTATGTGACACAATGACACTGACAGAGTACGTGAGACAGTGACACTACAGTACATGACAGTGACACTGACAGTACATGACAGTGACACTGACAGAGTACACTGGTTTCTATTTTATAGTATTGATTGGTTTTTAATTTCATTGTTTGAAATTGTATTTTTATACCCTAATTTATTTATTTTTATTTATTTTTTATCTTAGCTTATTTATTTAAATAATTTCTATTTTAGCATTTAGTCAACACGTCATTTTAATATGTTAAGCGCTTTGATTGGTATTTACTTACTTAAAAAGCGCTATATTACAAAATGGAATTATTATTATTGCATGACACAGTGACACGACAGTATGACCACGGCTGCCTACCTGACAAAAATAATTTCCGTAATGACCCCCCCCCCGCTGCACACCCGCCACGCTTTGCACTTCATAGGGATGCTTGCTTTGCAACATCCAATAAGTTACATTGTGTTAATTACAGCTGTCAAAGTGCATGCATGGCCAGACATGCCCAAGTGTTTACGTCTGTAGAGCATCACCGTGGGAAAGACAGCGCCAGTGAATAGCCAATAATCATCCAACGAGCTTCTAAATTTACAACACACAGCAGGAAACATTATAATTATTACTAACAGTCAATGACAGAGTTAAATTGTTGTATTCAAATAAAAACCTTTGAATAAAGATGTGATAGTTTTATATTGCAACAATTATAATACTCATTTTATAGTCTTCTACATTTTAAAATGATATTCACAACTTTCAGAAAAAAACAACTATTTAATGCAGTTTAATGGTTTTACGTAATGTCATCTTAATTTATTTATTTCATTATATAATTCTCCACCTGTAAACGTTATTAATGCCTAAACATGCATTAATGACAGCGATATTTTTTGGCCGTTGTTGACTGACTGGTGCAGACATAATAATATGCTCGTGTGCCACGTGCCAAGGCGGTCATCAGCGGGCTGGTAGCAACCAAAGTTGTAACATTGTACACAGACACAGCATTGGATGGCGTCATTGTACTGACTTTGTAGAACTTGTAGTGGACTAAATATTTGTTGATAAATTTTAACAAGTCAATGATGACAGTTTCTTCAGGGCACCAGCATTATTTATAGATTGAGCAATTCTTTAATGTGTATAATTTTCTGTAGTCAGATATTTGTATTTCCGTAATACGGTGGCAGTTTCCGTAATGCCCTAATCTGAGGCGAATTTCCGTAATGATTACGAAAAATACGTAATGGTAGACATCCCTGCATGACACAGTGATACTGACAGTACGACACAGAGATACTGACAGTACATGACAGTATGACACAGTGACACTGACAGTACATTTTTTATGTAAATTTTAGCAGTCAATGTTTTACATAGCATGGAACAATTGCACAACATGCATAACATTGCAAACAATCCATTAACGACTATCTAACGTCTGGTGCTAACCCTAAAACTGCTAAGAAAAACCTTAAACAATAGGAAATGTTGACAAAATAAAAACATGACACAGTGACACTGACAGTACAACACAGTGACACTGACAGAGTACATGACACAGTGACACTGACAGTATGACAGTGACGCTGACAATACAACACAGTGATGCATACCGTGGATGAGAGGAAGGTGAGGATGGGCTCCATGCGTTCCTGGTGCCACAGACGGATGCTCCAGTCCCCAGAGCAGCTGAGGAACATGTCCGGGCAGAACGGAGACCACTGGATCTTGTAGACAGGACCCTGCAGGCAGACCATGGTCCACCCAATGACAACTTCTAACCAAATAATTTAATTCCCCATAAAGAAAGTCTGATACAAAATTTCTTAATTTAATTTCCCACACTAAATTGTATTGATATGTATTATTCATACTCAGTAATGAAATGTTTTATTGTATTGATATGTATTATTCATACTCAGTGATGAAATGTTTTATTGTATTGATATGTATTATTCATACTCAGTGATGAAATGTTTTATTGTATTGATATGTATTATACATAGTAGTGAAACATTTTATTTTTATTATTATGTACTTCATGTATAATTAACTACATGTGTAATAATATTATGTAGCATTTAGGGCGTCCAGTTGCTTCAGCTAGTTTAGTTTTTACTGGCATCCTGGCATTCATTCTTACCACGTGTAGCTTGTCTTTTGTATTATTTATGCGAAATAAACCAATTTCACTTCAATTCAATACAGTAACACCAAAGTACAGGCATGCACGCACGCACGCACACGCCATACAATAAACCAAATTGTACAAGGCGCCAATCCAACAGTCATTGTTCATGCTGTCGTACAGAATGTTCTAGAAAACAACTGAGCCTTAACATTAGGTTTAAAAACAGCATCCTTCATTGTTGTTGACATTAGCACGCACGCACGCACACACTAGTATCACATGATCACCCTGGAGAGAGAAGTCAGTTGAAGCAAAAACAGTTATCGTAAACTAGTTATTCATTTATAAACATGAGTGTTACACAAGCTTACCGATGTACTTGTGTGTGACAACATGTGTACGACTTTCTCATACAAGGTTCAATACCTTTATTGTCCGTTTAAAACATGGCATTAAAAATGGAAATTTTCTTTAGCTACGCATTGAAATACCAGTAATAAAATTGGTAAAACACATTATGGTCATCATGCAATATTTCCTACATCCAAAAAAAGACAGGACTTTCAACCAGTGAATTTCAACCCAAATTCAACTACTGAAGCAGTTACAAATTCCACATGCTAATGAGTTGAGTTTCAACTGGTGTTGAATTTCATAAGCTCTGTGTACAGCTCGTGTGTTAGATCCGCTCACCGTGTGTCCATAGTAACTATCGAGATACTGCTCATTGTAGGAACAGGAACAGCGGTGGATGTGGCCCTCCTCCGTACCCACCAAATAGCTGCAAGTAGACATCACGTGCAAGTAAACATGAGAGCAAAGTAGAACCAGTACTGTATCAAGATGATGCTGCCTTGCCTGCCAAGCATGAGGAAGTAGCAAGTATGAGCCACGCATTCTAGACTGACAACGGTTGATATAAAAAAACAATAGATAAACAAAGCCAAAAAATGTTGCTCTTCGGAAAACTACTTGATGCAAGATACAAGTCCTTGATTGCTATATTGTGTTAAATGCACTCTTTTATTTATTAATTAACACCACAAAACTGTCACATTGTTGCTATCGTCATAATAATAGAGTGCCGTGTCTAGAAAATATATAATCCACTTAAAATTTGACCCAAAAGTAGTCCAGCTCCATATAACTAAGACTAATCACACTAAATTCTTCATGTAATGATCTAAGGCAATTGTGTTATTAATCTGAACAAACGAAAGCTAACTTTTATTAAACTGACTGCATAAATCCTTACTTATAATATTCACACACACAACGTACAGATCTATGTACTAACAAACATGAGCTGAAACACTTGAGGAAGGAGGTGTAAAAGAATGGCACCCACATGTTTGAGTCATGCTGTGTGAATGCAAAGCACATGCCACCAGCGAATCTTGAGATGAAAGCTTCAGCCTTCTTTGTCTTCACAGAACCTCCCTGTTTCTGTATCACCTTCTTCAGCTTCATCAGGTCTGAGACATATCATCATCATCATCATATACTGCTATTGACCCCTGCAGGGAGTCAGCGATAACATTGTTGTCGTATACAAAGCCGGCTTGGCACCGCTCACAGGCCTAGTCTGCACTCGAGCCAAAAATAACTATCAAGGTCATGGTCCATCAGTGTTGTGATTTGGGCAGAAATGTATGCATTATAATCTCGTTTTTCAATGTCTGGCTTATTTTTTAACAACCAAAAGTTGTAATAAAATACAGGCAATTTAAAAAAAAATTAACAACAATAGACATTATGAGTTAAAAGACCTTATTTCTCAAAACGTCCTTTTTTATAGTCTGCTTCAATTTTAGCAATATATCAAAATATACTGAAGAAATTTCAACAAATGAGGTATCATTTTAAAGCTCAGGATTTGTTGAATCCGAAAACGGTACAAAAATTAATACACACTGCTTTGGCGGGTCACATATGGTGTACAAAATTATCTAATTGTAAACATACCATTCATATTGTAAACATCGTTTATTGGCAGTACTGCAGAGGCAGGTGGGGCTTACCGCAAATGCCCTTTGATGTTTGACGTCTTCACTTGGTTCCCACGCAAACAAGACCCTATTCAGTGAACTTCCTGCTAATAATCACCAACCTTCCTGATTCCAGGCAATGGAACAGACAACCTCACTTTAATATTTAACAAAATTAGAAAGTTCAATCATTTTTTTCAGGAACACATTTTTAATCATAGCTTGTGACTTAAAATTTTAAACCTTGGCCACGCTAACTTGAGTTGGCAGCCGTTGATACTCACCGTAGCTCTCCAGTCCCTTCCTGATGGACCACTGAGTGACTCTGCCATCCGTCGAGACTGATACGAGGACCTCGGTCTTGTCATCTCCGGTCCCTCGGTCCTTCTCAATCCACTGCAGCTGCCATACAGGGCAGATGTGTTTGCCACTTGCTTCACTGAACACAGACCATGTGGTTAGACGGAACAGTGTGTATGTTGTTTACTTCACTGAACACAGACCATGTGGTTAGACGGACCAATGTGTATATTGTTTACTTCATTGAACACAGACCATGTGGTTAGATGGACCAATGTGTATATTGTTTACTTCACTGAACACAGACCATGTAGTTAGATGGACCAATGTGTATGTTGTTTACATCACTGAACACAGACCAGGTCATTAGACAGACCAATGTGTATGCTGTTTACATCATTGAACTCAGACAATGTGGTTAGATAGACCAATGTGTATGTTGCTTCACTGAACACAGACCATGTGGTTAGAGGGACCAATGTGTATTGTGTTTACTTCACTGAACACAGACCATGTGGTTAGATGGACCAATGTGTATTGTGTTTACATCACTGAACACAGACCATGTGGTTAGAGGGACCAATGTGTATTGTGTTTACTTCACTGAACACAGTGTGTATGTTATATTATTAATTACACACCATGTGGGACCAATGTGTATGATGTTACCTTATTACGTAGACCATAGTTAGGTGACCACTGTGTATTTTGTTACCTTAGTATACACAGACTATACAGTCAGGGAACTGATGTGAAAGATTTCACCTCATTAAGCATAGACCATATAACTAGGGGACCAATGTGTATCTTATATTATTAAGTGCATACTGTAGTTAGGGGACCATTGTGTATGTTGTACTCTAGTAAACACGGACCATGTATCATGGTTTGTTTACAATTCTGGTTCACGAATCAGTACATTTATGTTGCAAAAACAAACTTTCATCAAAAATATAAAAAATTGAAAAGCGGTGCAGTAAACCAAATGGTGCAGCTGGACCAATGGTGCTCTGGCACTGGTAGTGCAGGGACCCAGCGGTGCAGCAGTGCATGCTAGGCTCACATACAACACGAGTGCTGATGGCAACACGCACTATTAATACAACACACAAGTGCGTGACTCGCAAGAATGCATGCATGTATAAATGTGCATTTGTTGGTACGTGCATGGCCCTAAAGCTTTAGTTACTTAACTATGAATGATACAGAATGCTAATTAATTTAATTACTTAAACAATAATCATTCCTCCTTAACAATCCCCGAAGCACAAGTGGGCAAAACTGACTGACATCACTGTTCAATCGCTTTTGCCGACTCAAGCCCACTGGGCTGTTTTTACCAACAGTACCCTAGCTGAGAGCTTCAGGTAAGTTCTGATATTTAACTAACCTAATATTGCACCAAATCATCCACAATCTAACAGACTCCAACAACTGTTTGCTTACACGGAGTCCTGTTGCGTTCTAACGTAACACAAGGTGAAGTTTCACCTATGATAACATCATGTTTTGTCTACCATAAACTTTGTTTTATAAAGGTAAATTCTAATATAGTACAGTAGCTGTTCCTTAAGACAGCTCAAAGTGCCTTACAATTCCCCCTGGCAGACGAGTTCATCTATGCCTAAAGTGTATCAGTCTATTGTCTACATTGCAAGCCTGCCATACACCAGGTGACATATACTTACAAGTCTTCTGTTTGTCTCAAGTCTTTACTATCAAGCATTAAAGGAAAAAGCAAGGCATTCAATCAGCATGCTGCTAATCAAAAGCATGCTCCAACAAGTTGATTCCATGTGAAAACTCGAACGTTCCTGCAATTTCCTGTGGAATGTTATGTTGCTGCTTGTGTAAAAATCACAAACTGTTTATTGATCTTTGGAGATAATGTCTTGTGTCTGACAGCAGATATGGTATTTGTAAACATGTTTCACAGCCAAGACATTTTGCCCAGTATGGATTCATAGTCAGCAAATTTATTGGCTGATGTTATATTTCTGACCACATTGAGGTAACCAGACAATAGGTTTCAGAAATCAACCATTGTGACTGATTGTCAAATAGTTGGCTACCACTGGAACTAGATTTTGAATGTTTCAGATAACACCCAAAGTGACTGGCTGCAAAAAAAATGTCTCAGATATCAACCATGGTGATTGGCGGTCAAATTATTTTAGATACAACCAGTGTGATTGGCTATCAAATATGTATTAAAAAAAAATTTATATATCAACCATTAGGATAGGCTGTCAAACATTCAGATTTCAACCACTTTTATTGGCAATCTAATTGCAGATATCAACCACAGTGAAATCAGGAAACAAGCTGAGCAATGACTTTCAACTTTCCAACACGTGTAATCAAATTATTAAGTGTATACTGTGTGTGTACTGCATGTTAATAATGTGAATAAATAATTAATATATGCATCAAATACATAACTGGTAATCAGTTATACAAACAAGCATGCATGCACACAAAAATACAAACACCAGATACCATGCGCATACTTAACATACACATATACCTGGTATACACAAACATCTTTTACATCTCAAAATACGGTTACTATTTCTGCAAATATTTTGACCAAAAATTTCTCAATGCCATCAAGTTATTACATGACAGAACTGTCAGACATCAATTCTGTTTTTCAATATTTTGTTATTTCATCAGGTTATTCAACACAAGCAAAAAAACAACACTGCATTACAGTCAAAAACGTGTGCTTTCATACCGTATTTTCATACGTTGTTAGAGTAAACTGGTGACACAAAACACCTGTAAAATATACAGCAGTAGTATTAATTTGACACACTGTCAACAACTCCAGCAAGTTAGAGAAGCCACATAAATACATGCCTAATAACTTGTTGAATTTGCCAGCATAAACTAAATAACAAAGAACAGCTGTAACACTTTGAGATACACAGCATTCTGTATGATACAAGACTTTAAGTACAATACTTACAGACTGTCGAGTACAGCTTCATTTGACGTGCTGCGCACATTGTAGACTGCCACTGTTCCATCATACAGGCCAGCCTACAGGTAACAAGTGACATTGTAGACTGCCACTGTTCCATCATACAGACCAGCCTACAGGTAACAAGTGACATTGTAGACTGCCACTGTTCCATCATACAGGCCAGCCTACAGGTAACAAGTGACATTGTAGACTGCCACTGTTCCATCATACAGGCCAGCCTACAGGTAACAAGTGACATTGTAGACTGCCACTGTTCCATCATACAGGCCAGCCTACAGATAACAAGTGACATTGTAGACTGCCACTGTTCCATCATACAGGCCAGCCTACAGGTAACAAGTGACATTGTAGACTGCCACTGTTCCATCATACAGGCCAGCCTACAGGTAACAAGTGACATTGTAGACTGCCACTGTTCCATCATACAGGCCAGCCTACAGGTAACAAGTGACATTGTAGACTGCCACTGTTCCATCATACAGGCCAGCCTACAGGTAACAAGTGACATTGTAGACTGCCACTGTTCCATCATACAGGCCAGCCTACAGGTAACAAGTGACATTGTAGACTGCCACTGTTCCATCATACAGGCCAGCCTACAGGTAACAAGTGACATTGTAGACTGCCACTGTTCCATCATACAGGCCAGCCTACAGATAACAAGTGACATTGTAGACTGCCACTGTTCCATCATACAGGCCAGCCTACAGGTAACAAGTGACATTGTAGACTGCCACTGTTCCATCATACAGGCCAGCCTACAGGTAACAAGTGACATTGTAGACTGCCACTGTTCCATCATACAGGCCAGCCTACAGGTAACAAGTGACAGTCTTATTATCTCACTTGAAATATCAAGATATTCGTCATTAATTTGATGATGGCCTAGGATAATCATTTTAAAAAGAACTTTGAAATAAAATATACAGTATTAACATTTAAAAATAAGTGATAATTGTAAAAACCATACAACAAAACTATGCTGATGTGGAAATTAAGAGTTTAGTTTTTCTTTTATTCATTATGCTATATGCTATATCCTATATGCTATATCCTATATGTTATATGCTATATCCTATATGCTATATACTATATACTGCACATTCAGCATGATCAAGATCAACCAGAAGAAGTTATATGATGAACTCACCGCTAGCAGATTAGGATGCATCTGACTGAAGTCTAGGGACATGACGCCACACTGGCACGTATAAACCCTCTCCGGGTACTACAAGAGAAACACACACATTGAACTCATCATATCATGCTCCTAAACATCTCGCGTATACATATATTTGCAATATATTCATGGTTAGCCCTGTTACTACTGTCTTTGCTTTGTTTACATAAATTAAACCAGACACACCAGTGTTAAATTCACCAAAAACAAAAACACAGATACCTAACATAAAGCATGGACAGAAGTTGATAACTTATAGAAATCTGACACAAAATGTTCCAACATAATCATATGGCATGTTTTAGACCGACTCCGTTAGAATTAGGCTTACATGTACACACCTCTGGGTTCTTGAGGGACCAGCAACAGACCAGACCTCCCTTCTGTTTCGCAAAGTCATACTGCCCATAGGAAACTGCTACCAAGTCCTGAAAACAATCGTTGTCAGTGAAATACCAACATTACACTTTGTGTCTACAACGCACATTGTTCCAAGCCATGTGTGTCGTCCTCTGGTCAGTTGTGGACATTTCACATGAAATGCATTACGGAAAACTGCTTAAATTTACATCTTAAAAATGCAGTGTAGGAATACTTCGGGAAGCCATGTTCTACATATGTGTGTATGCAGTGTCCTCCGAAGGGTGGACACTTTTAATAGTTGTCACAATAAGGGTGAGTAAACCTTTCAATAAAGATGTGAAAATTTTCCTCGTTATTAGCTATCAGCATCCTGCCCCCCCCCCCACTGACCCCCAGAGAAGAAGGGATCATTGCTACGTCAAGGTAGAAACCCATATTGTAACAAACAGCAGCATCACGGAATTTATAGATTCAGTACATCGCTGTCTGTCTGTGTCACAATCAAAACTATGCACATGACGTCTGTCAAGTTTAGCCTTGCCAACAATGCTGACAGAAGTAGTATGTGTACTACACTACTAGTGCAGGGTGACATCTGCTAGATCAACATTTCCCCCATGCAGTTCTCGCTCAAACAACTATTTCCTAATTTTTTATCATGAAGAAAAACATTCGGGATCAGAATTGGAACAAAATGTGTGCATCGGAATGCCCAAATGCTCCACGAGTGTGGCATCCATTTTGTTAGCTTGACAGACTTTGTTGCTAAGCAACAGATCACATGATGGATATGTCAACTGAGTTGTTCTGGGGCTGAGTTGGTAGTGAGAGGCTCCAGGAACTCACCGGGTTGACTCTGTTCCAGGCGACACAGCTGATGTTGCGGTCCTTGGTGAGGGCGCAATGGTAGGCCCACAGACGGTCGAGGTTGGGGCCGACGTCTGTGACACTGGGGGAATGAGATCTGTCGACGACAGTGTTCTCTCCGTTCACCTTGTTCTCTCCGTTCACCTTGTTCTCCTCTTCCTCAGGCTCCTGCTGCAGCTTCTTGTCCATGTCTGCAGCGGTACAACGGTACATTGATACAACCATACAGTGATACAGCGATACAACTTCTTGTCCATGTCTGCAGCGGTACAGCGATACATTGATACAACCATACAGTGATACAGCGATACAGCTTCTTGTTCATGTCTGCGGCGGTACATTGATACAACCATACAGTGATACAACGATACAGCTTCTTGTTCATGTCTACAGCGATACAACAATACAGCAATACTTACACAAAAATGTATAAATTTATATAAATTTTAACACATTCTGTTCATATACATTGTTTAGATCACCTAGATTTGAATTAACTTTTGAGATTCTGTAATTCGCTTATTTAAACTAACATTATATTATGACACTGTGCGTACACACATGCATGGGTGTGTTTGGATAATTATATTTGTGTACAAACATCAAACGCTACAAACAAATTGGTCGATCCACTTCATATTCACAGTCACTGTTGACATAACATTTATCTACACACAACTAATTCAACCGATGCAGCACTGACAGCGATATCTACCTGTTTCCCCGTGTACACAGAAAACTGTACCTTCAATGATGACAAAGTCTCTGTAAGAGGCGAGTTTGGGCTGGTACGTGTTGAGGTTGATCACTCTCTCCATGATTACCAGGTCCCTTTGGAAGGCCTCCGACTGCAACAGACACACACAGTGGCTCAGGGCACCATTGTGAGTCAGCTACAGGCACAGATCAAGCTGAGATGTTGAGTTTATTAGAGAGAAGTTGTTATGTGGAGTAATTAATTACAAATGTATACTTAAACAATTTATGTTACGCAATGATGTTAATATATAACATATCTTTCAATTGCGATTATATCTTCTACACCTGCACGCTGTTTTTTTTCTTCAATATTATATTTACATTGAAATACACAATAGGGAGTGTAATAATAACACTACATAATGTTCTTCCCTTGTTGTTCTCATTATGTTATTACATATGATTTGTCTTAATCTGATTTGTATATGTCGTAATGAGTTACAATAAATTTGATTTGAAATAGATTATTATCCATTGTTTCTCTGCAATCAAATGAGTGTACTAACTTCTTTGACTGGGAAATGTTTCCATTTTCATGTAGCAAGTTGGTTTTCTATGGCAGTTTTCAGTGTTTTGCCCCCCCCCTCAGTTTGTGATAAGTAATACACTAACGTAGGACAGCAGGAAGGAGAGACAGAAAAAAGTACCCAACATTCACACAAACACAGAAGACGGTTTCCTGGAGGATTTGTAAATAATAATAATAAAACTTTGTTTTGACACACCATCAAATCCGGGACGGCTGCCCCATTCACGGGTGTGAACTAGCATATCAAATTCTAAATAGCTTAAAATTATAATTAGTCCGGGTAAAGTGATAAAGTAATAATAATAAAAACTACTAACGATAGGTTGTAGAAGATGTTAAAACTGTACAGAATGTTCCCCTGTGTAAATTATTTTAAGTAGATATTTACAGATTAAACTACATTTGTTAAAAGTGTTATTAAATATGTGAAATATGAAAAACACTGATACCATCAATACTACAATGATAATAAATATGATAATATGACAATAAGATAATATGTAATATGCGTGTTAAAAGTCCAATTATGTAAATCCCATTAAGTGGAGAAGAACAATGTCTTTAGTTGTTTCTTAAATTGCGGGTGATTGCCGTTGTTTCGCATGTTCATGGGAAGTTTGTTCCACAGAGTGGGGCTGGCACAAACATATGCACGGTGGCCAAAATGTTCTAAGTTCAATCTAGAAACTTGCAAGAGTAACCCGCTTCCAGAGCGGAGGGAACGGCGTGGTGTGTATTGGTGTAATAGTGCCACAAGGTACTCAGGCGTACCATCGTATAATGCCCGGTGCACAAAGACGAGTATCTTAAACTCAATACGCCTCCTAACAGGCAGCCAGTGTAATTTCCGCATTATTGTCGTTATGGATTGCTGATCGCCCCACCGAATCTGCATGACAATTCGAGCCGCAGATTGCTGAACCATTTCCAGACGGTGCAGGTGACGATCGTTTATTCCGAATAGCATCACATAGTCAAGTCGCGATGTCACTAGTCCGTGGACCAGGCTCTTACATGCACTGGTGGTAACAGTGTCTCGTATCTTTACAATTTGATACAGTTGATTATAGGCGTTGTGACATACATTCGCTACTTGTGACGCCATCGATAGATCAGTGTCAATAATGAATCCGAGATCTCGGATGACGGTGGAGGTGTCAACGAACTGGCCACATATGTTGACGCGGCTTAACAATATAGGAGTATGCAGACTTGGCAAACGGATGATAATGGCTTCTGATTTGTAGTCATTCAACATGAGTCCGTTGTCGTAGAGCCATATTTTCACTTCCTGTATGCAGGTTTCCATACGTGCAAGGGCTTGTGTGTGGTCGGTTGCCGGTTGGTGGGAAAGTGATCTAGAGTTGAGTGTCGTCTGCATATAGGTGGTGTTGAATGTTGTGCTGTTATAGAAGTTTGGTTAAAGGTGCGATGTACGCGGCACTTCTGTCATTGTGGTGTTTACTTCCGACACGCCATTCTTTACACGTACTACATATGTTGTTCGATCACACAAATATGATGTCAGCCAGGCAAGGACTTCGCCTGATAACCCGTATCCACGCAACTGTCGCAGCAGCATGGTGTGATCGATGGTGTCGAAAGTCGCAGTAAGGTCCAGCAGCACAAGGCACACCACCCCCCGGCGACTATCAATCGATTGTGCAATGTCGTTGTGTATACGCACGAGTGCTGTTTCTGCACTATAGTGTGCACGGTACGCACTCTGGTAAATTCCGTAGATACCGTTCTCCTCCATCAAGTGTTGTAGTTGTTGGGCAACGAAGCGCTCAGTCGTCTTCGCCACAAACGTGATGTTAGAGATTGGGCGGTAGTTGGTGAGTACACTGGCATCAGAGCCTCGTTTCTTAAGTATTGGTACTACAACAGCATGCTTCATAGATGGAGGAACCACAGCAGATGATAGCGAGGCATTGATGATGCGGGCCAGGATAGGAGACAGAGCATCAGATACCAGCACTATCCACTTCACATCCGATGGCGACGCAGATTCAAAGACATCTAAATGATGTTTGTTATGACATAATTCACAGGAGAACGACAGATGGAGAGAGGGACGAGGTAAGAGAGAAAGAGAATCTCAGACTTGCATGAAATACTTCTCTTATTTATACTAAGTTAATTAATTATCTAGCCAATCTACTTACGTGATCTTAGTTAATTATTGCATTTACTTATTTACCTAAGCATCTACACAAATAATTCTTTAATTAATTAATTATATATATTTGATTATTATTATTAAACAGTTTTTAACAGACTTTATGAAACATTGTATAGCATCCCTGAACAATCATCTTGATGGGGTGCCATATAAGACATTTATTGTTATTATCATTATATGCAAGTATTAAAATGCGAATATGTTCGATATGGATAAGAATACACTGCATTTGTTTAAGTATTGAAATGCAAATACCGCTGAACCAAGTATGAGATTATGCGAGAAAGTTACATTAGTGCATCATTTATCACAAAGTGACAAATATTTCTGTCATTTGTTCATTGTAAGGAACAAAACACTGAAAACTGTCATAGAAAAACAAGTTGCTACATGAAAACAGAAACATTTCCCAGTCAAAGAAGTTAGTACACTCATCTGATTGCAGAGAAGCTGTGGATCTCTCCACCAGTAACTAAAGCAGACATAGACACACATACACCTGCATATGTGTGCCAGGGGGAATTGTAAGGCACTTTGCATGTACATATACACAAATAAACACAACACACATGTGCGCGTGCACACGCATACACACCCAGATAAACACAACACATACACACACACACACGCATACTCACTCTTCACACACACACACACACACACACACGTCCACACTTCTCGCATGCAAACATGATATAAGTAAAAAAAATTAAAATGCATTTTATAAATGACACAGTACCTGAAAGATTTCGGCCTCGACAGTTGACACAGTGCCATCTGGTGTTATCTTTCCTAGTGTACTGTCTGCCTCGGTCGACACTGTCGTCTGACTGCACACTGACAAAAACCACCAACAACAAGACATTATGACAGAACTATGTTGACGCTGGCTCACAGATATTGATAGGAAACGACAGACTGGATCTACTTGGACTAGACAAAGACACAAAGACATTGTTGCATGGATGTATTAAAAACCTCTCTTTGGCTGACATCTGTCTCGAGAGACAATGTCATCAATTGGTCCTTGTGACGCCATTGGTGTTGCAGTTTTGTTTTTGTCAGATATTTTTATGTGTCTATGTCACAGCCAGTGTGAAACCTGGCATGCCAGCTTGGTCTGTCCATGGCAGTCGTATGCCATGTTTCAAGTGGGATTTAAAAAGAATTTAGGTTTCCAGTCCTCTTGAGACTGATCTTGAATCCAAATTCATAAAAAATCATGTTATAAGATATAAACTATATCTACATATCTATTTATATATTTATCCGTGACATACACACTCACGGAATAGACAAACTTCACATTTACATTCTTTCACCACTTCTACTGTAAGGTCTTCAGACAGTTTGTTATGTAAAGGTCTGTTGATCTGGAATACAATTCCAACTATCAATCAAAACAAAAACAACTTGAAAAGTTTTGTATTATCACTAAAAGCAATTGTTGTAAGTAGGTATGATGCTCTAGCAGAACCTTAATTCATTACGAAACACCTATTTACATGTGTAATCATATTCTAGTCATTGTTGGTGATTGGTATCACCAAATGTTTGCTGTACAATTTAACTGAACATTTATTATTTAATATTGTTGTTGTTCCATTTACATATCTGGTACATTATATAGAAACTTTATCAACATGCTACACGTTAAATTATTATTACACTGTTTATACAGCTATTTGTGGGGTTGACAGAGACCAGTTCACTTAATAAGTACTTATTTTATATTTTTATCATTTAAACCAACTGTTTACAGCCTTAATTGGCTCCGCTGTCAGCCTGGAATTGTATATTATATCACCGCCTGTTATACTCGTTTGATTAAGTTTGTATGTATGATTTATACAATTCCTAAAATAAACTCTACCTACCTATCTATCTACACACTACCATATCGTAACACATCGACCATCAAAATGTGCTTAGCAAAAAAACATTCTTATTGCTTTACTAAGTACAATCTGATAATATAAATTACGCAAATTATTCAGATAAAAATCAGTAACTGAATTTGTTTTACAAGAATTACAGGTAGGGATACATGGTAAATTTCTAACAAAGGTGGTATGTATACAAAAAGCCACAACCAAACACACAAATGCCATGCAGAAATAAAGTTTGTCACACCTCATGCTCAATCTATTTTTAACAGAATGAAAAAATAATTTTCCAACAAAACACCCAGTACCAAATCAAACAATGCAAATTGTATCACCTACACCATGTGCAAACTTACACCAAACATAGGTGCAAAATACCAGTAAACTATCAGACGAATGTGTATGACTAACTTCAAACATGCATCGGTTGAATGTATTGTAAGAGGAGCATAAAAGCAGTATAGAAAACATCCCTGACGTAGGTAGGAGTGGAATAACTTGTGTGAAATAACAGTAGCATGACAAACATTGTGTTGAATAACGAGGCGGCAAAGGATGACAGTGGAATGTGTGGAAACTCCTTGGTTTGAATGTCAAGTTATAACCTACTGTATATTAGACTTAAAACTATTATAACAAATGTTACAAAACATATAAAACTGATACCAAACTAGTTACAAGTACAACAATGGAGATATGAATTAAAACTAGTTACAAGTACAACAATGGAGATATGAATTAAAACTAGTTACAAGTACAACAATGGAGATATGAATTAAAACTAGTTACAAGTACAACAATGGAGATATGAATTAAAACTAGTTACAAGTACAACAATGGAGATATGAATTAAAACTAGTTACAAGTACAACAATGGAGATATGAATTAAAACTAGTTACAAGTACAACAATGGAGATATGAATTAAAACTAGTTACAAGTACAACAATGGAGATATGAATTAAAACTAGTTACAAGTACAACAATGGAGATATGAATTAAAACTAGTTACAACACTGGAATAAAACTGGAATAAAATTGAATTACCACAGGAATTGGTGAGAAATAAAGACATTTCAAAAGGGCATCAAGGCACAGGTGTAGTGTGTGTGGAGGTGAACTAATGCACCGGTGCCCGGTGCAGTGCGTCAAGTGGTGACACGCGATACTGGTGACGCGTCACTCTTACCTGGCGTCTGCTGCAGTGTCATTACAGTGCTAGTTTTTGTGTCACTGTCTTCGTCATCGGCTAGCCACAAAACGACACATATTACAATGAAACAAACATATACATCCGGGGTAACTTTCTCAGTCAGGTGCATCACAGGGAATTATTTTGCAAAAAATTCTACGTCGTTCCCACCACCCACCGAGAAATAATCAGTTACTGAAATCAAACTGTCAACCTCGATAATAGTTGCTCAAGCATTTTGAGACAACTCCAAAAATGGATGGTAGACACTTTGTTCTAACCTGTCCACCATGAAGACGTTTCTCTTTGGATAATTCATGTAATCTAACCTAAACAACCACCAGGCCTTCTAGCAGTGTACTGGTGGTTCCTAATTCTGCTGTATGTATTAGAAAAACTTGTTTCAATAAAAAACATGGATACAATTTCCGTTGTCTAAACTTATACAGATTTAATCAAATATATGCAAACAAATAGTCAGAAAAATAGCTTTGAATGAACTACATACAATTGTGGATCAGCCCAAATCAATCCCAGGCAAAATAGTAAAAAGGCATCTTTCAAATTTTAGTGATATTTTGATGAAGCGGATTAAGGCATGGAACAGATCTGATGTACGTAACTACACATAACATGAAGAATATAGTCATAACGACTGTATTTACCCAGCTGAAGTGTAGCTGGATGGCTGTGGAGACTTACATGTCAAGTTGGCAGTCTTCTTCAATGAGCTGCCCAATAAGGGGTCAGGGGTCGTCGCAGCACTGAGGTCAGTCCTGGCTCCCTTCGTAGTGGACGCACTGTCCACTCTGCTGCCAGTCTTCTCCTCATCAGACTTCTGTTCGGCCATCTTCGCTTCTGCTCCACCAAAGTTGGTCAAAGAGAAATGACAACTCACCAAACAGATTTTATGATAAATATACAAGCGGGAGTCAATTCCGCTGTAATATAAAAATGCATGTTTAACAAAACTCTTGCATAAAAAATTCACATTTTAAATTTATAACAATCAGTTTCGAACTCAGACATCCATGCATTCGTCATTAATTATAATATTAATACCCTTCATCGTTGCTACCCAATGTTATGTGACTGGCTTTCATGCGACTTTGTCATAACTTATATCCTTCGTGATTGTAACATCATGCTGACTAAAAGAATGTTTATTTGAATGAAATACAATTATAGAACAAAGTTTCACAAAAACGCTTAATAATCTTTGTATGCATAAACGGCTTGCAAGAGCAGATGGTGTATTTATTAAGCCTATTGGCATCTCTAATGCGACAATGAGCAAGATTTCAATCAGGCAGATTATGGCGTTCAGTAATTTTGATGGTGTTGATAACATATGCTGGATTACATGACTTTCAGATTGAAGCTTCAATGTAACGTTGTGTGGTGAAAATGCAGTCATCCAGATTGTGGCCTTCTCTCACACTGAGTCAGTGGAGTATCGGGGTTCTAAGAAAGAGGGCCAAGCCTAGTCACACATTAGTATTGAATGCCAAAAGTAATTCATGGATATCGTAAGTAAATACAAACCTATTGCTTCTAGTTTTGCTGCCAATTCATAGCTATCATACATGTCCCATCGCGTCACCATGACACCGACGTCCTGTGACAGATCAAATCAAAATCAAATCGTGACATTTATATTGCGCAGTTCCAACAATCGTTGCTCACGGCGCCGTACAGAATGTTCGGGAAAACAGATAAGTTTTAAGGTTTTATTTAAAATCAGTGTTTGTCATTCTTGTTGCAGTCAGCTTTTGCGGCAGTAAGTTCCATAGTGTTGGGACTGCCACACAAAATGATCTGTCACCCCAGCGACGCGCTGCACGTGGTACACATAAATGATTGTGTTCACTGGAGCGCAACAATCGAGTTGGCTGGCGTCTGTTCAAACATTTGGTGATATACTGTCAGTGCTCGGTGCGTGAGTAGAAGAATCTTATACTCTACTCTAACTGCTATCAGCAGCCAGTGCAGCTTGACAAGGCGGGCCGCCCAGTTCTGTGCTCTCTGCAACCGTTCTAGTTGTTTCACAGGCAGTCGGTGGAGTAATGCATTGCCAACGTCAAGTCTGCTGGTGACAAACGCATGTATGATTGTTCTGTCGCTGCAGGTGTTAGATAACGTCTTATTCTTGCAATATTTCGGAGATGGAAAATTGCAGATTTACAGACAGCAGTCACATGCGTCGCAATAATCTTCATCTCGGCATCGAACTGTACACCAAGATTCCGTACATTCTGAGTTACGGTGACCAAACAGTCTCCAATGCGTAGTGTGCGAGCTCAATTTTTTTTAGTTGTTGCGCAGAGCCGAACACGATGACTTCTGTCTTTGAGTCATTCAACTTAAAAAAGTTTGTCATCATCCACGTACTGATCTCCGCTACACATTCTTCAATACAGGGTAGAGAAGGTATTGGGGCATGGCAAGGGAGGGTCTGTACTAGTACACGTAGGGACAAACAATGCAGACAGGGAGGGAACAACTGGGATAGTTAAGAAGTACAGACATCTAGTGAGGAAACTAAAGAAAACAAGAGTGGAACAGGTTATTCTCTCAGGAATTTTGCCATTAATGGGAGGAAGGGGGGCAACATACAGAAACTATAAGAGGATGGCGATCAACGCACTAGTTGAGCAGATGTGTGAAGAAGAGGGCGTGGGATTCAGAGATGGCCTCCACCTAAGTGGGAAGGGGGCAGCAGTATTCTCAGAGAATCTGCTGCGATCTGTTGACAGTGGGACAGGTTGCATCTATTTAAACTAAATTTGCAGGGGGGACTTGCAGAGAAGCCTGAAACTGGAGGCATAGATAAAGACAGCAAAATAATTCAGCAAAGAACAGTCTGGAAAACTGTTCTGAAGCTGGGTATAAATGTGTTTGTTTAAATGCAAGGAGTATAGTAAACAAAAGAAATTAACTAAACATTATGGTAGAAGATATTGACCCTCACATAATAGGTATAACCGAATCATGGGCAACCACCGATATATCAGATGCCGAATTGGGACCGACAGGATATGTAATGTTTAGGAAAGATAGAATAGGAAGAAGGGGAGGTGGAGTTATTTTATATATTAAAGAATCTATCCAGGCTTATGAAATAAAATTAGACAGAGAAGCAGATTACGAAGAAGCTGTTTGGTGTAACATAGTTACAAGAAACTCAACGTTAACAGTTGGGTTAGTTTATCGAAGTCCAAACATAAGCATAGAAGAGAATGAAAAAATACAAAACGCTATAAGGGAAGTGAGCAAACAGGACTGTGTTATTATGGATGATTTTAACCATGGGCATATAAAATGGAAATCTCTACAGAGTATATGTAGTGAGGACCACAAGTTTTTAGTTTTAGTACAAGATAGTTTCCTTTCTCAACATGTGCTAGAACCAACCAGGGGAGAGAATGTGTTAGACTTAGTTTTGTCCTCACAGAATGAATTAGTTGACAATGTGAGCCTCTGGGAAGTAGTGATCACAACCACATACATTTTATCATCAAAGTAAAATCAGAAAGAAATAATAAAAAGCAGTTAAGGAGAAATTTCCACAAAGGAAGATATAAGGAAATGAGGAAATATTTAGCAAAGACAGACTGGAATAACACACTGAAGAATAAGACAGCAACAGAATGCTGGAATATATTAAAGAATGAAATAGAGTGCATCGTAGATAAATTTGTTCCCTTCAAAAAACAAGGGAAACAGACCAGAAAGAAATACTTATTGAAAGAAACCATTAGAAAAATTAAGTATAAACAAATGATGTGGAAGTCATATAGACGTACTGGAAATGACGAAGACTACAACATTTATAAAGAAGCACTAAACCAAGCTACAGCTGAAATTAGAAATTCAAAGAAAAGCTATGAACAACAATTAGCTAGTAATATAAAACATGACAGCAAGAGTTTTTATGCGTATGTTCGAAGCAAACAGAAAGTTCAGGATAAGGTTGGTCCTCTAGAAGATAGTGCTGGAAATGAAGGATTCTTAATGGCACCTAATGAGTATTTTAGAGGTAAGATAGACTGCCAGTACCAGAGGCTCAAGGGGGCAGAATCAGACTAGATTATTGTAACCCCAGAAATGGTAGCTAGCTATGAAGGATTAAATCATCAGAATGGAAAGCAAATTATACCGCAACAGAACTTGTCACCAGACAGTTATACATTTAAAAAACTACAGATGAGTTTAACGTGCTTAAGACTAAAAAGGGTTTCTTGTTAAACATAACATGGGTTTCACTACATGTGAAGATGTGGGTATGATGGATTAGATATCATCTACTTAGATTTTCAAAAAGACAATCAAAGATTACTGCTTAAACTAAAGGCCCATGGCATAGGAAATGGTATAATTAACCGGATAGAAAAATGGCTGATTGACAGAAGACAACGGGTAGTTGTTGATAGGGAGGCTTCAAACTGGAAATCAGTTTTGAGTGGGGTTCCACAGGGATCAGTACTGGGACCTATATTATTCTTAATATATATAAACGATTTGGACGATGATGTAGCTAGCAAGGTGTTGAAATTTGCAGATGATACAAACGTGTTTAGAAGGATTAAAAGTGATGGAGATAGACAGCATTTACAAGATGATCTTGACAGGTTGATCAAATGGTCTGAAAAGTGGCAAATGTTGTTCAATTTTGGGAAATGTAAATGCCTTCACACAGGACATGGGAACGAATATGTAGAATATACAATGGGGGGAACTGTACTAAGTACTACTGTAAAAGAAAAAGACTTAGGGCTGACAATTAGTGCTGACATGAAGGTTTCAGAGCAGTGTGGAATTGCAGCTTCAAAGGGAAATCAAATCCTTGGATTGATTAGGCGAAATATAGCATATAAAGAAAAAGAACTAATAATACCGCTGTACAAAACAATAGTTAGGCCTCATTTAGAATATTGTATACAAGCGTGGAGGCCATACCGCAAGAAGGACATAGATATGCTAGAAAGAGTACAGAGGAGAGCGACTAAAATGATACCAAAACTGAGGGATCTTAGTTATGAAAAACGCCTAAAAGAATGTGGTTTAACAACACCAGAGACCAGGAGATTGAGAGGAGATCAGATAGAAGTGTTTAAAATATTGAATGGTTATGACAATATTGATAGAAATATGTTTTTTTCAGTTAAGAAAGATAGAAAGACTAGAGGACATGAAGTTACATTAGTAAAGGAGCAGTGTAGATTACACATAAGAAAATTCTCATTTTCACAAAGGACTGTGAGTGAATGGAACAGATTATCTGATGATTGTGTGGGTGCTAGTAGTGTGAATATGTTTAAAAATAAAATAAACACATACCTCAGAAGGGCTGGATATATGTAGATAAAAGGGTTGGACTCTCGATAAGCCAAAGGGCTTCCTTGTCCACCTGCCATCTAGAGTTAATTAACTGGATGGCAATCTTGTTAAATCTTGTTAAAATACGGACAACAGCTACAGCAATGTCCTCTTGGCAGGGTTTCACTGGAATGTAGATTTGAGTATCATCCGCGTAGAAATGACACATCAAATTGTACTTGCGAGTAATCTTAGCAACTGGTGCTACATAGATGAAGAACAGCTGAGGACCCAGCACGGAGCCTTGTGGTACCCCGAATGCCAGAGGACAAGCAGGCGATGTAGCACCATGAATGTGGACAGACTGGACTCTGTCTCTCAGGTATGACTTAAACCAGTCCAGTGCATCTTGGACCACTCCGATTTCATGTGAGAGTCTATGCAACATCACTTCATGGTCGACGGTGTCAAACACAGCTGATAGATCAAGGAGAACCATGATGACAACATTCTGATTGTCCATTGCGTGCAGGATGTGATTCTGCACACAGACAAGGGCCGTCTCAATGCTGTGATTCGGCTTGTACGCTGACTGATAGGGCTCACAGAGATTGTGCTCTGACATGTGAGCTGACAGTCTCGCAGCAACGACACGTTCTATTGTCTTCGATAGATAGGGTAGATTTGACACGGGTTGGTAGTTATTCAAGACAGTTTTGTCTAGACTCGGTTTCTTGAGTACTGGCCTGATGTGCGCTTCCTTCAAGTGTGAAAGCATTACCCCTGTTCTCAGAGACAGGTTAACAATTGTCATGAGCACAGGTACAACATCGTGCGCACAGTCTCTAAGATGACATATGACACAGACTCAGGGTAAATATCCGCACACATCCAGATATGTATGGAATTCATATGAACTGCTTATTGAGTGTCTCTTGATAAGTATGTATAATTACAGCACATAGAACAATCAACAACTCACTTGTTTCTCTGTCCTGGATATAGACTAAAACAATAACCTACATATTTATCAAACAAATTAATGAAGATTTGAATACCTTCATAAAGAGAAGACAAATTCAAGATTTTTTCCATTAAAATGTCTTTTTTAAGAAGCTTTAGAATAACATGTTATTATCGAAAGTGAATCTGAAAAATATAATTACCACCCAAAATGGCAGTAGAACAAAACTTAAATAAGTGGATGTATTTCCTACAATGAAACATAGAAAGCAGACAACAGTGTAGAACGAGAACACTCGGGTGATACAAGCAAGTCTAACAGCAATTCAGAAACAGTATGCACAAGGTTGTGTCAAAGTGACTCACTGCATAGGAAATTTTGTTGGTCTGAATATTCTTCACTTTCGGAAGTTCGTTGAACGTGTGCATGCCACGTTCGACGTAGCGATCGTTGCCTGGCCTCGCTTTCACCAACTGTAAACAAACACGTCTCAAAACTAAAACATGAATACGTCTCACAGCTCAAACATATATTTGGATTCATTCAGCTAACCAGCAATGTTACAACGCAAGCAACATCTGTAGAAAAACACTGTCTGGAGATAAACAAATTTAACAACCATACATCACATCATCGCATTTTTGTTTGTATCATTTTTCAGAGAGAAATTGTGCTTTACGTACCAAGGTGGGCCTTGCTACTCGTAACATCTGGTGGATGTCCACAGTATGGACTATCTTAGCTGCCATCCAGTGTTACAAACAACACTGTCGGCACAACAACATTTATCAACCACTTTCAAGTTACCTTTTGTCATTATATATGTAATCACCTTCTTCGCATAGAGCACAATGGCGACACAGACTGGCCACCATAATGATTAGAAACAAAACACCGTTGAAACATAACATCATTTATGGAAACTTATTTTATGATTTGGAAACAATTATGCAGAAAGTATTATTACAATGAGTAACAAAGGGCAGCAAAATCACTACTAAAGCTAAATTCTGTCGGCGCAACAGAAACACAGTGACAATGAATATGTAAACATGCACAGAATACTGTCAGAATTTCAGTGTTTTTACCAGCAATGTGAACCAAATGGTAGAATGTTGAAACTTCCAAATGCGTCGAGGCAAACACAAAAGAGACAGTAGCAGCTTCAGAAAATTCCTGCAGTCAATGTCAGACAAATAAAGAAACACTGATAACTCTTCAATGCTCAAAAGCAATGACCAAAGTGTAAAAACAAAGGAAAAACAAAATAAAACAAAGCAACTTGTATACATCGTGATAGTACCTCTGGTCAGATGCATTCAGTGGCAGAAATAAACATTTTAAACATTTACAACATTTACAACAACCATAGCAACTGTAATAAGCATGTATCACTGTAAACAAGTCCTGCACAGACTGAAGTGAATATGAAAGCACATTGTGCAATGAAGCCATGCTGACAATTTGGCAGACGTCACATGTGACACATGAAGAAGACGTCTGACACATGCAGTTCACTCACAAACTCTGATTGTTCCTTTTCCAGTTTGTACCTAGCTCGTCTCTGTCATAACAAAATGTCACACAGTCACAGTATTAACAAACCAAAAACAGTTCTGTTAACATGCCTACAAATAGGCTACTTAGAGATATATTCCAGGGAATAAGTTAATCTCAAATTATCTGGTCAAACATTTGGGGAACAGGGATTTTTCAGTGGAATAACCATCAGCCAAGTCAACAATCTGGCTCTAATTGCAAATACAAACCGAGTTTGCCATCCAGCCAGTTTAAAGGTCAGTTCCTTTATAGGACAGTATTAAGTCCATATTGACCACTCTTCACTTTACTCCCCCACACACCCACAAGCTCATTTTAACTTTTCAAGGAAGCATTCAGTCATTGTGTTCACATAAACAGCCCACCATCTATTTCTAACTACTTATATATGGAGTGAAGTGAATGAAAATGCCCAAACTTCGAAACTTGCAGCAGTTTTGAAGGATTAGAACACTGATCTTGTCGAACGAGAGTCTGACGTTCTAACCAGTATGTGGCGGTGCCCCATATTCACATACCTTCCACTCCCTTCTCCTTTCAAAAACACCTGCCCCATTACTTTTAATGTTAGACCCCTGATAAGTCAAGGGCTTCCTTGTCCTCTTGCTATCTGGGGTTTCTGTTCTTGGTCCTAATCTTGTTCAATCTTGTTAATTCAATGCATCCTAAACTCTCCTCCTTCACTCCCTTCTTCCCTCCCTCCCTCCTCCCTATCCCCTGCCTGTCCCTCTACCCCCTCCACCCACCGCCTGGTATGCCTCATTCTGTTCCTTGACTTGTTCTGCCTCGTCTGCCTCGAGAGAGACGGCGACGCCAATGATGTCTAGGAGCCAGATGGTGGAAGTCTCGGTGAGGGAGATGGCAACGGGCTTCTCCAGGTCATCCTCTGTCAACTCTTCCTTCACCTCCTCCCTCTTGTAGCGCACCTTCGTCTCTGGCCAACCAACCGCACTCACATCAACACAATATTCGTAGCCAGGTGGGGTGGTCACATGCTCAGGTGACCTTGTGGCGGAATGGCCCCACCTCTCTTTAGTATGTTTTAATAAGTAGTAGTTTTAGTTGTCAAAATGTTTGTGAAACATCTTTTTGAGGTTTTTATGTATTATCTACCACTATTTTAATGTAGTGCTTTATAATGTGGGCCTTTATTAGAATGTATAGGCTAAGTAAACGGGGCAATGTTTAAGACCTCAAATGGCCCACATTTGTTTGTAAATATTTGCATGTTATAACTCATCCAATAATCTGGTGAGTAATAAATGTCAGAAGGTTATTCTGGCCATATTCTACCATATCTGTTGTTGACTTGTTGCATTGCGTAAATGTCTTATATACATCACCCCATCAAGATGATTGTTCTGGGATGCTATATAATGTTTCATAAATCTATTAAAAATGATGTTAATAATGATAATAAAATGTATATAATTATTAAAATTTATAAATGCATAGATAAATAAGTAAATCAAATTAATTAACTAAGATCACATAAACAGATTGGCCCTTAGATAAATAATCAGTTCAGTATAAATTAAAAATATAAAAAAGGACGTCTTCGTTTTTTATTGTCAACTCCTGATATATGGAATAAACTGCAGTATCCACTCGATGTAACAAATTGTTCAGGATCAGCCAATTTATTTCTTATATCCAAAGCTCGTGATATCTTAAATTGACCACCAACTCTGTCATAATGACAGAAAGAGGCTTGAAACAGCTTACAATCATATGTTTGATCTACATAGAGAGAGACATACTTGATTCCGTAGTATTCAACAATTCAAGTAAACAGTCTTACTGCTATTAGCAAGTTTTCCACACTGTGGAATCACAGATACATAACAAGGGTGGTCATGAGATCAAAATATGGGTCCAGACCTGCTTTGTTTTGTTTCAAACATCAATTCGTTATATCCAATCCACAAATTTATCATATGCATAGAAATTAATCAGAAATTCAATAAGAAAAAAAGCGAGAATTCCTTATAAGCAAATTCATTATCTCTGAGGTTTACTGTATATCTATTATAACGTACTGAATGCAGAAATGTGTTTTAATAAACCCTTTTTGTTGTTGAAATTGTAAGTTTTGGAAGGAGACCATTTGTTTACATGACAGCGCACCGCTTTTGATGGTGCGGCCTCGGATCCGACTACTAATGAGATTGACCCATCTGTTGACAACTAGAATACTGCTTATGGATTTTGAGACTGACCAATCCTTTTGTTTTGATGGGCCTCTGAGCTTGTTTCCAAGGATTTAGGCGCAACAGAAGTTATCTTATTATTATATTTTATATGCATCATGTGATATGTTATCACGCCCCTGTTGGGTCACAAACTTTCTCAAAATTGTCCAACCTCGCTACTTCAGCCTACTTGGGGATTTCAGTGAGAGCTCGCCGATTTGTTTTAAACACTGGACTGTTGAATTCAAAAGTTGGTTCTACTTAACTAAGACTTATTTGGACAGTGAGCACACATAAAGTTTATACTGTATAACATGATTTAACAATAAAAATAAACGGACAACTTCCCTTTAAAGTTTTACTCATGTGAGGTTGGTTAAAGTGGGTTGGATATGTGGAATAAATGGACGGGGAATGGCTAGTGAAGGCAAGACATTGCGATTTTAGCAACTCTAAAATGAGCAACAATCTGATCCAAAATATAACTACCATAATACATATAGTGTACCACCTTTACTAGGGAGACGCTGTACTATGTTAGTGAATGTATGTATCAAATAAACATGTATCATTCAGTACTTTTATAACTTAAACTTATACAAAGCTCGCAACAATTAACATCTGACTAGATCAATTTATAAATTTACACAAAGGAGGGCCAAAGAGAGTAAGCTTTCTTTCACGCACCCGTCCAAGCCAAGGTGACCTCTTCGACGGACTCAGCAATGTCTTCTGACACGGAGCCGAGATACGTGGAGCGTCCAGAGTGCGAACTGAACACAGATCTGTAGAAGAACACGTCAACAGAATTAATACAGTCAAGTAGGAAGCATCAACCAACGTTCCACAAAATCTACAGATTTTATGTTACAATTTACCATCGTTTCTGATCGTATACAAGGCACTATTCATACAATTCCAACATGTATTCGAGTATTCTTTGTGGCAACCTCAACCACTTCTGACAATCTAGAGACGTCTAAAATGAACAGTGATCCAACTTATGAGTTTCATTTCAAATCATGACGTAAAATCTTTTTTGAATAATGTTTAACACTACCTCGTTGACTGTAAAAACATCCAAAACTAGCCCCCTCAACTGCAAACAATTACTAATATTACCCCTTGACTGCAAACAAATCTGCAACACTACCCCTCAAGTGCACAAAAAATCACGTTCCTGATCTGTGCAGGCCCCTCATATCCCACTCAGGTAGGGAACCGTGTTGGGACTGTTTTCGTATGGAAATTAGAAATGTACCTGGTAAATGGGCCTCCTCCAAATGTGCTTGCTGTAACTGTGCCGGTTTGATAGATGGAGCCACCCATTTCAACAGTCTGAAACAAATTTAATTCAACAAACTTTTAATAAAATAAACTGCAATCTTTCTAAAATAACAAAATATATGTTGCCAGTTGCAAATAATATGTTGCCAGTGAAAGGAATCATTTCATATTTCTTGTTAATTGCAATCAAAATAACAAGGAACTTGCATCACGTAACCTATTTTTTGTAATGTACCTACATGTATTAGATTCTGCTGTGTTATCACACAAACCTGAAAAATTAACTATCCTGAAGAAGAATAACAATTTAATTTGACCCAGATATTACAATACATCCATGTGAAAGTTTAAATAGTACACAGCATATGTAATAACCAACAGTAGGATCAGAAGACATATACATAGATGCATAAATCGTTTGCCAGTCACATTTGTCGAGGTAGTGTTACCGAGGAACCCCAGGCAAAGAAAATGAGTGTCTACCCCTGTAAGCTTATTCGAATGCAACAAATGACATATTTTCACGTCTCAAAATATTTGTTAAGCGTTCTGTACATTTATTAGGACAAATACAGCATGTGTAAGTCACTGATTCTATTGAAAGTGAAAACACACCGTATTGGAACTTTCCAGTATCTTTCTGCCTATCAACTGTGGATCAGGTTCAATCAACGGAAGGGGCGTGACATCGTGACCCCGCTCATCAAATACCTGTAAACACATACACGAAATATGTACATCACAGCATCGCAACAAATGTAGACATTTTCCTGTGATGTCTACTGTAAATAAACGGACAGCAAATCCCAAATGCAAATATGCTACTTAAGTCATAAATCCGACATAGACGTGTTTTCTACCATTTTGCTTACTTTTCATACAGAGAAATTGTGGCTTTAAATACCAAGGTGGGCCTTTCTCCTCGTACTTTTCAGTGGACAACCACAGTATGGACTATCTTAGCTGTCATCCAGTGTTAACAACTTTTAACAGCACAACAATCTTACATTTCTCAACCATTTTCAAATTGCCTCATGTCATCAAATTTAAGCATATCTTCTTCCCAAAGAGCAAAATAGTGATACATACTGGCCGCCACTGCTGCGATGAAGAATCACAAGCAGCTTAGTTTAGTATAGATAGTATAGCATGCATACTAAATAACAATCTTAATCAAATACAGAATCTCCTCACAAAACTACATCCCTGGCTGGTAATTACCAGACACAGTGCTATTTATAAATTTGCAGTCATCATAATCAAGGATCGATTTTCATGGGAAATTGGTGGGAGTCCAGATTAACCCCAAACTGCCTAAATATTTAGGAGTCCATCTTACATGAACGAGTGCCTTGGATGGAGACAAAGGTCTCACCTGAATGCAGTGCTTCATGTTTGAAAAAACCAGGCGAGTGATAAATCGCTCGCCTAGATATGCCAAATAATTTAGTGTGAGTAATTTATTACTTTTATTTTATCCACCAGGTGGCATTCCTGTTTGTCCTTCTGGTGACGCCACTGCCCAGTAATGCCAAAACGCAATCGAGGCTAGCCATGCCATAGCGATATACATTACGCAAGATTAATTCGATCGGGTCAATTCGGGACATCAAACGTTGACACTTTGAAAAGTTGCATACTGATAGAACATTGAGACAGGAAGTATTAGCGATGATATTACAGAAAATGACAGCAGTGTAATGACGCTAATGATTAAGTTGCTTTGTTTAAGGGACGGACGTTAGCAGCAGACAAAAATCCCATTGAGCATTAAGCAAACTCCAAGTCTTGGCTCTGGAAATGTCGGCAACTGTGCGCCAACGTTAATTTACGAGACAAGAATAGACTTTCTTTCAAACAAATGGGTGTATATCTTTTTGTCGCCAGAGGGCACCACATGCAGCAGGTCTGGTGATGCGAGTGATAATGGCAATTAGCGCGAGCAATAAATCGCTCCCTAGATGAGCGCTTAGAGTGAGCGGTAGGGACCGAGAGCGATCGCTCGCCTAAAAAACAATGCACTGTGAATGGGTGCCTCGGATGTAGATACAAAGATCTTACCTGAATGGGTGCCTTGGGTGTTGATACAAGGATCTTACCTGAATGGGTGCTTTGGATGGAGGTGCAGTAATCTTGTCAGATGCAGACACCTGAATGTTTTTTCCTCGACTCAGAACGGTTTCGCCAACACGAGACTGGGACGCGAATACGCCTGTCGTCCGCGGATGCTGACTGCGGGTTACAGATTCCATAACTTTCTTCGAAGTGCGAGCTGAAGCGCTGAAACCAGTCAAGACAATGTCACTTATTCAAACACATCAAAAAGCATCCCAGCTATACAATGTCACCAATGCTGCAAACGTCAACGACCTGTCAAAAGGTTATTACTTAGACAAATTGCACTTAAACCAATTGTCTGGAGGGTAACCGTGTATGCTAGAGTTCCCTTAGTTTCTATACCTAGATGTTTTGCAACGATATAGTACACATTCATAAATGTGTTATTCTAAAATGTTTCCGCTGTGCGAAAGTGTATTGTAGAAGGCAATAGTGCAAAGAGTGTCGAACTCTCAGTCGAGAGATTCCAGGTTCCAATGCTCTCACTGCTGTTTTGAATCTTGGGCAAGTTCGTTCGCTTTTTGTTTCTCCAGTTCACTCAGCTGGGGTAAGACCACATTTAGATTTTACATAGGCGGCCATTATAACGTTTCCTTCATTACCTGCAAAATTTGTAATGCAATTTTCTTGAAAATTTCACTGCATATTTACTCTCCATTCACACAAGTGCTGTGGAAAATTCATAAAATTCTCATACCTCGTTTTTCCAGAAAAATCCACCCAAACCTGACACCCCTCAATTTCACCTCAATCGTGACGGTAAAGTGAAATATTGGTGCGTTCTGCAAAAATATTTATTGCTACCTCGTGAAAGATCTAATGCAGTAGTACATTCAGTATTCACTGGACTAACATGTACCATGCCAAAGTGCTCGAAAAAATACACACATCACACCAAAACGGTATTTTCAAAGGTACTCTTTCGGTGGGTAATGGCGGATGAATCCTTAATGTGGTCTTTCCCCAGCTGTATGAATGACTACTTGGCTAAAGACAGCGGTGGATATTTGTGTACAAATTATTTGTGCAGTAATTACTGAATTCTTCCCATAGAAGTCGAGATGGGGTTTAAACGATGATTAAATAGGTCTGCCAGGGAGTAAAGCATAAAGTGCATTGAGCAGGCCAAAGGACTGGATAGTGCACTATATAAGAATTTAACGTTTTACTTTATTTACCATCATTAAAAAATATCAACCAAAATATTTAAAACTTTAATTGTTATACAATGTAGTTCTAGTTGTTTCCAGCACTCTACAATGTTCTATTAATTTACTTCTTCTTCTTCCCCTTGCTCCCTTGCATGGTGGGGTCCACGTCACTTGGTAGCTTCTTCTACTTTTCTTGTCAGTTCTTTCCACCTCTCTCTCTCGTCCGCAACTGCCATCCATTCATGGCTGTTCACGCCAGCCCTCCCCAGGTCTCGTTTTATGCTGTCATTCCATCTCAGTCTTGGTCTTCCTCTCCTTCGTCTGCCACCCTCTTCTACTTTCCACGCTCTTTTCGCCAGTCTGTCTTCACCCATTCTATGTACATGTCCCGCCAATCTCATTCTGTTACCGGCTACCTTCCTCTTTAGGTGTGTTTTAATTCCAATCTCCTCTCTCAATTCTTTCATCTTCCTTCTATCGTCTCGCGTTACTCTACATATTCTTCTGACCCAGTTGTTTTCTGCTTCCTGAAGTTTCTCCTCCTGTCTCTCTGTCAGTGGCAGTGTTCCCAACCCATATATACAGGCTGGTACAACGCAGGCTTCCAACACTTTTCCTTTCAGTTGTTTCTTCAGTTTTCCATCCCACATAATGCCTTCTACCCTCTTCCATGCTGCTGCTCCTGCTTGCACCCTCCTCTGTATTTCTTTACTACTCCTTTCATCCTCACACACTGTACCGCCCAGGTATACAAAGCTGTTCACTTGTTTAATGGTCCTTCCGTCAATAACTACATGCAGATCTACCTCCTGTTCACCTATTCACATTATTTCAGTCTTCTCCAGATTCATTCGGAGGCCATGTTTTCTGAAGATGTCATTCCATTCTTGCAAAGCTTTCTGTGGTTCCTCTTTGTTATCAGCCACCACTGCTAGGTCGTCTGCATACTGTATCTTCTTAAGTTCTTCCTGCTCCGATATCTTTCCACTGATGAGGTTCATCACCATAATGAAAAGCAGGGGACTCAAGGCACTTCCCTGTCTGAGTCCTACTTCCACTCCAAATTGTTCTGAACAGAACATTAATTTACTTGTCTGTATATATTGCGGTTAGAATGTTATGGTCTTATGACGTCTAATTCAACTAATCAGCCTTCTTCAGAACATTATCGCCAAGCCAACCTCTCTAAGGTGACACTGAAGGTAGACTCTGCCAGGATGCTTGTCGTCCTCAGTGGTTCTTTTATGTCCAAAATTGAGATGGGACCGACATTAACATGATCTCCAAGTCACAAGGCATGAAAAGTCCCCTACGTTGAGAGCCAGATTTTTACACCAAATGTACCATGTCTAGTTCAGGTTTTGAAGTCAGAGCGTTGGCTCGCAAGACGGATGTGCCAAACACCACACTACTACATTCCCTGTTGTATAAATGAGATTACAGAAAAACGCAATTGCGTACCACTCCTATCACCTTCATTCCTTAAATTTGTAGGTTTTATATATGCTGGGTAAATCTTTTTTTTATATGAATTACTGTTGATTTTTATGTCAACAAAATGTGTTTGGGTACTGCACTTACAGACTTGCAAGGAGAAAGTTGCCTACAACATGTGAATTATTCTTTTAATAAATAAATTCCTTACAGGCCTTGACATTAAGATTTTGTATCCACTGGCCCAGGGACGACAGCAGAGATTGTCTGCCATCCGTAGTCAATGTGTAACAAGACCGCTTATTGGGTGAATAATTAATGACCCCCATCATTCGTCAATCACGCGGGCGGATACAGTTTGGCAGTGCGTACATGTCATCGTATACGCACAGGTGAGTTTTAGTTGCTGTTATTTAATTAGGTATAACATAAAAATGTAACAAAACAAACAGGTTATCGTGTTATGTAGTTACTTGCTACAAGTAACATGCTATATCCAGTAATAACAATGAAGTTAATACTCAACGCAGGGGTACTAGTTTACATGGCTATTTTATTTCGGCGACTGCCTGTTTACTAAGTACATCAGCACAGTGGTTGTGCGACAATTTCTGGATGTATGTGTTGTACCACAGAATTTACATGACTTGACCTTAGAACCCTGGCCATTCCTACTCGGGTTCTTGGAACGCTGCCAAGTATCATTACCAGTGACACAGTTACAGCTACTGCTACTGTAGTGCTTTTTACTGTATGTGTCTGTTCCTGCTGACTCAATGCCTGCCATAACCTGACCAGTTATCTCACTGCTGCGGCAAATATCTATCGTTTCTTCGAGTTTCAACTCCGCTTTTGATAGCAATTTCACACGTACCATGTTTGATGTAATGTTTGATGTAATGTTTGAGATGTAATGTTTGATGTAATGTTTGATGTAATGTTTGATGTAATGTTCATCACGATTTGATCTCGCAGGATGTTGTTTCTCTCGTTAGCATGATATTTGCATGACAAGATCAGGTTCTTTAAATCCGTCAGAAATGCACTGAAAGTCTCGTGACATTCCTGGTTTCGTTGCAGAAACTTATACCATTCATACATCACATTGGTACGTGGTGTGAAATATTGTGCAAACTTCACTTTCATCTGTTTTATGAATGTAACAAAACAAATGGGTTATTGGAAACAGGATGATGGTCGATTAGATTGAAACTAGTGGCCCGGCGGGCCAGTAAAATATGAAAACTGGTGGTCTAAACTGGCCTGACAGCCTCAAAAAGGCGCCGAGCCAGCAGGCCAATGTTAATGTCGAGGCGTGCCTTACATTTTGTTATGATGCTATCATTTGCTGTGTGCAAACCTGCACTGCCAGTTTAATGTAAACACTGACCTCCAGTGATCAATGCTAGTTGACAAATGACATGATATGGCTATAAGCCATTGCCACGGAACTGTGCAAAGCACGAACTTGGGACACACAACAATATAATTATTATATATTATAAACATACTGGAAATGTAGTACGATAATTGTTTTAAATTACAAAGAGGCAATTGACATATATAGCTACAACTGAGGAGAAATCAATGATGAGAAATTAAACACAGGCAGTACCAGAAGTGACAGTGAATGTCCCAAAGATGACCTTATTTACAGCCATGAAGGGAAAACGTCATGACAAGAAATAGATACATCTACAACTCGAGAGTTGATGAATGGCTTGGATGATTGTACCAACATTGGACTGACATCATCTGATCCATGTCGCTACCTCGAAATGCGAATCAAGACTACTTTGAGGCGGCGACACGGATGCTGTCCACATCCTCATGTGCCAGGGGTGCTGCTGATTACATCAGTCTCACAGACAGTCTTGAAGTCCTTGAGATTCAGCCTGACTCTAAGGTCTGAGTGGATCGTGTTTCCTAGTGACTCTAGTTACCGGGTCACTGTTCGATCCACACCAAAATCCGTCCCTTTGAATCTCGCGAGATCTCAGTGTTCTGCCTTACGTGTTACTCTCAGTGTTACGCCCTGCCTTTTTTCAGTGACGCCCTGGTTATGTAAAGCTAAATATTGTGTTTTGTTCTACAAATGCTTGCCCAAGCCAATATTATAAAGCATATATATATATATACAGTGTGTACATAATATATTATAAGTAAGTAGTATGATATTAAACTACAGGCTGTACACTGTTACTATGTCTATGTCTTGTTAACTATTTAATTTAGTCGCATGTCACAAGTGCCTTTTTAAAAATTGCTTTACTAAAATGGCACCCTGCCCTTTTGAAAACCTGGGCAAAACACTGGATCTAGCCGCCGATCTCTGTAGTAACTTCGCAAGGCAATTACGTCACGTGCGCTAACATATCTTTTTCACTGGTTATAACCGCTAGCACGGTAAACGCTGTTGTGTTGGCGTTGGCGCTGTGTTTTCGTACGCAAATAAATATTTCACTAAAACCAACTTTTCTGACAATTTATTTGCATAACATGAAACAAATAAGTGATATGGTATTACAAATGTTTCTTCAGATTTTTTATGAAAACAGCATGTTTATATTATTGGCACGATCGTCGGCAAGACCGTCACCATGTTACTTTTTCTTAGTCAACACGAGATAAACTATTATTATACAAGTCTCTCACCCAGTATTCAGCCCCGGTTTCTTCCTACTGCTCGACATGACGGTAGACACGAGTGTATTGATTGGCGTGATATGCAGTCGTTTAAATGGATTAAATAAGAAAATATATTTCAAACATGAACCATCTGCGAGCCCGCTGTTTTCGGCGTTGCTAAGTCCTACCGAGTTCACGTTGAAAGGGGTGTTTTCATTGGCTGCTAATTGGGCAGTGGCAAATTTGCTGGTTGTGCCTACTTTGCGGACTAAATTATTCCACTACTATTGGTGTAAAACGGCCTACTGCTGTTGCATATTCTTGCATTTACAGTTGCTTACATCAACATGCGCAATGAAGTTGTGGATGATTGAATTAGTTCAGCGACTAAGGGATATGATTGTGCACTTTTTGCCAATTACGACAAGTATCACAATCAGACTGACTGGCGTAATCTTTACAACACTTCCCATCATTGCAGATCGCTCCATATGTCGACACAAAGAAGTTGGGTGATGATGCTACCCAGGCGTAGATGGACAGTTAACGATGATGCCCAACAATAACAATGCTTCATACACATTACATCCCAGATGTCAACTGTCAGAAGAGTATATATATATTGTATGTTCACTGTACGTAGTAGGTATTTCATGTGCTGACATCCTCAAACAACCAACAATTTAAGAGAACGCAGAATACATAACGGAATCACCCAGAGGTTGTTTCATTATTTGCTACACTGTATAAGATCATTCGTTTCTGGTGGGTAGGTAATCATCAGCACACAAGATCAGATAGTTGTGACCACATGCAGTCCATAAAGCCACCAACAACCTGTTGTACCTTCAGCCGTGAACACACGAGGAGACGGACATCGACAGCATATTACTCTATGTAACACAGTGTGCATGTTCACCAAGGATTTCCCATCCCAAAGTGGATACCCGGCGGTGTATACAGATTTGGTTATTCTGGCCGTAAGGCAATTCTTTGCTGTTGAAACAGATTAACGTGTTGGCGTTGAAACCCACTTTTGTTCCATTGCAGCCCATGCCATTGCCAACAACCTGTGAAATCGGAGTTGGTGTCCTAAGTTGATGTGACATAGTCTCCAGTTTCGTTGGTTGAGGGAATATGTCGGCAAGCTTAGCATGGGCTCCATTCCCCGCTGTTACAGATCTCTTCCTCGCTCTGTCATCACAACCATAAGTAGTCAACTCATGTACACCAAATGAGATAGAGAGGATCATTACCGAAATTTACATTAAGACTTACATTTAGCTGGGTGGATGAAGCAAGGAAACAACTGTTTGCCCAGGGATCTGCCTCACTAACGAAGCATGCATTGCACCAACATGTGTGAAGGGCTGTTTATCAAATTGGTTATGTGATGTCACAAGCTCTTATGCCAAATCTCTATCTGCCTGGTCTTGAACACTGGTTGGAGTGCAACTGATTCAGCATGGAAACCATGCTGGATTTTAATTATCAGAGGTACATATGTCATGCCGTATGTTGTGAGGTATATTACGGTTGAGCATATAACTGAGTAACATTTGGCAAAACCTGAACGGTTGTATAATCGTGAAGACACGTATCATAAACCAAGTATCGATTCCTAAACCCCGCCAACACACGTTCAGATCGTGTTCCTAGAACGTATACGTGTCTATGCATGGCAGCCATCTTGATATTCTGTATGACCATTATTTGGTGGTTGTGTCTTATACATAATATTTACACGTGTATTACCGAATTGAACACACAGAGTATGTTTTTATGTTGCACGGAAGCTGAATTAAAACAAAAGATATGATTTTGGATGTCGTCCATCTTGAATTTCAATATATCTGTCATCTGGGGATACAAAATATGGAAGATGTGGATAAATTAACCTGGAATATGTTGGTATAGACACCAATATCATGTTTCTATGTTGTGTAGAAGCTGAGATATTCGGACAAATGATTTCCATGGCAGATTTTATTTTCAATATGGCCGTCATCTGGGAATAATGTAAGTGACACAACTGGATTGACCTTGAAACATGTGGTTTCATCATATGGAGTCCTCAATATCACTAAAATTATGTTCGTAAAACGTCTATGCATGGCAGCCATTTGGGATTTCAGTATGGCCGTCATCTGATGATATAGCATATGGCGGGAATGGATTCCTTGACCCTGGAAATGTTGGTTTAGACACAAAGAACGTATTTACATGTTGTAACGGTATTGCTCGTATCTATGTATTATATAACATACAAACAACACATCGAGAAGAACATGTTTAATACGTTATTATCTGGATACACAGCTGCACTGGTCTAAATCCTAGGCTAGACTGATTCACTACACTAACAGCGGCGGCAGCGCCCACTACTCTATATGCTAATTAGAGTCCAGAGGTTGCTGCTAGGCAATCAGTCCAAATATACCCTCCCTGCTGGGCATCAGCTGGGGTATCTCGTGACATCCCTTTTTGTATTAAAAAAAAATCAGTTTGGGGATTCACATTTCGTTAATGAGCCGTCGTGGTGGCTTAATGTCAACACGATCTCGAAGTGTCATGCGTCTTGCACTTGGTTCGTCTCGCCTCGGCATAATGCCCGGTGTCCCACGCGGCGTGTTCGGGGCACGGAATCTCCCACGTCTGGCGTTACGTCATGAGCAACAGTCACTGAGGGCGCCGATTCGTTGGTTGCCCTCAACTGTCGTCTGTTGCGCCGATAGGTGTGTCCTTCGACATCCACGGTGTAGGATCGCTGTCCTAGTGCTCGTTTACATACACCCAAACTCCAAGTGTTTCGTCTAGGCAGTTTCATCCGGACTGCCTGTCCAACATTTAGCTCTTTCAGCGGCTTTGAGTGGATGTCGTAATGTCGTTGGTACTTTCGTTTTCGTCGTTCGATTGCATCGCTGACATTTCTTCCTTGGATTTGTTGTGCACGTAGACTGTTTCGCGTCGGCAACAGTGTCTTAGTCCGGCGTGACATCAAACGTTGCTCGGGCGAGCTTTGCAAGCCTTTGTACTATCGCGACTATAAAGTGTCGCCACCTATAATACTTAGCTGCTATGATATTTACGAGGACAATTATTACAGTAGGACAGCCCCCGTATAATGGCGGAGTGGAGCATGTTTCTGTTTGCGTTGCCATCAATAAAGCATACAACCTCTGCCTGACAAACTATTACATTGGCGACGAGTAAAAACACCGAACCGATGGCGGTGGCATTGAACGTACAGGCGGTGCAGCCGTTCGATGCATACGGTAACGCAAATAGTATGTGTCAACGTTGGGAAAGATGGCTTCGCTCATTCGAACTGTACGTAGGTGCGTCAGGCGTCACAGATGATAGCCAGAAACGACGATTGTTGCTACATTGCGCTGGTGCAGGAGTGTAGGACATTTTCTTCACACTAGCTGATACTGGCACTACGTACGAATCAGCCAAGGTTAAAATAACAGCTTATTTTACGCCTCGTAAAAACACGTCATACAACAGACACATGTTTAGGAAGGCTGGACAAAACGATGGGGAGAGTGTGGCGCAGTTCGTTACACGCCTACGTCAACTAGCCAACCTATGACTATGTGAATTCGGAGACCAGATAGAGGACTTCATCAGGGACCGGGTTATCGACAACTGCTGGTCGAAACGTCTACGGACAAAGCTGCTGGCTGAGAGGGACCTTAAAATGGAGCGCGTCCTTGACCTCGCTGCTGCAATGGAAGCGTCGGAACGGCAAGCGGCACAGATCACAGAGGGGGTGAGCGTTCGTGTATGGTAGAGGGAGCAAGGCGAAACAGCAGACCCAAACAGATAACCAAACAGCAAAACACGAAGCGCCAACCGTGCCCAAGGCACTCAGACAACGGCTCGGGACAACAGAATTGTACAAGATGTGGTCGACGGGGACACAGGGCTGAGGCATGTCAGTGCACTCGCAACGCGAAGTGCTTCAAATGTGGCAGGACTGGACATTTCAGTAAAATGTGCGGCTACCACAATACGCATGCTCAGTCACGTGCACAGCCCCAATATACGTTCTCAACTACAGATGCTGAAACGGTGACAGTGACAATTGATAACATCAAAACAAACTTGCTGATCGATTCTGGGTCGACATGCAACATCATCAACACAGCGTGCAAAGAACAGCTTGTTGAGCAGGGTGTTCCACTAACCGCATGTCATCGCAAGATTCATCCGTACAGCTTGCCGCCGATTCATGTACGTCAGTTAGTAAATGCTAACATCACGCTAGACGATGGCCGAGCAGTTCTCAGTGAGTTCTTGATCGTCGAGGGGAACGCTACGCCATTGCTGGGCAAGGCGACAGCAGAGTTGCTGGGTCTTCTACGAGTCGGCGTGTGTCGAGTCATAGGCTCGGACGAGTACGGTCAGAACGTGGTCAATCGTTTTCCCAAGTTGTGGACTGGCATTGGTTGTCTGAAGGGCGTGGAAGTAAAACTTCACATCGACAAATCGGTGCCTCCTGTCGCTGTGAGACACAATCGTGTTCCGTTTCACCAACAGCAGAAGGTAGCGAAGGAAATCGCCAAACTGGAAGCCGCTGACACAATAGAAAGTGTCAGGCCCCACAGAGTGAGTATCTAGAGTTGTGACGCCGCCAAAACCAAAAAAACCCGGAGGAAATCAGGCTGTGTGTTGACATGAGAGCGGCAAACAGGGCCATTTTGCGTACGCGATACGTGACGCCAACCTTAGATGAGCTAATCACAAAGTTCAATGGCGCGACCGTCTTCAGTAAGATCAATCTGAGGTCAGGATACCATCAATTGGTATTACACCCATCCTGTCGTTACATAACGACATTCTCAACGCATGTAGACCTGTACCAGTACAAGCGACTCACGTTCGGAATAAACTCAGCCGCTGAGGTATTTCAACACGAGATTCGGACAGTCATAGAAGGCGTGGCAGGAGCCGTCAATATCAGCGACGACATCGCGGTCTTCGGTGTAGACCAGAGTGATCACGACAAAGCACTGAATGACGTGCTAGAGAGACGTCAGAAGGCGAGACTCACAGCGAACCTGGAGAAATGTGAGTTTGGCAAAAGGAAAATTGAGTTTTTCGGACTTGTATTCTCTAGTGAGGGAATCTCACCCGACCCGAAGAAGGTAGCCGACCTTCACGAGGCTAAGGAGCCGCAGAACGCATCCGAGGTTCGTTCATTCTTGGGCATGGCGCAGTTCAGCGCCAGGTTCATAAAGAACTTTGCAACCGTCACTGAGCCCTTGCGTGAGCTCACAAAGCAGACTACGGAATGGAGATGGGGTGCGAGGGAAGCAGCAGCATTCCAGAGGGTGAAAGCTAGTCTAGAGGAGTCGGCAACAACTGCGTACTTCGACATGCAGAAGGACATCGAGATCGTGGTCGATGCAAGCCCAGTCGGGTTAGCAGCACTGCTGGTCCAGGAGGAGCGTGTGGTCATATATGCTAGTAGGGCGTTGACCAATGTCGAGACGCGCTACAGTCAGACAGAGCGCGAAGCTTTGGCTGTAGTCTGGGCGTGCGAGCACTTCAACAGGTTCATCAAAGGTGCGCCTAGATTCACAATCTTCAGCGACCACAAGCCTCTTGAGGCCATCTGGTAGAAGGCAAGGCCTCCGCTGCGGATCGAACGTTGGGGACTACGCCTCCAGCCCTACAACATGATCATAAAGTATCGTCCCGGCGCCAGCAACCCCGCTGATTACATGTCCCGACATCCGGCCAAATCAAACAGAGTCGGGAACAGCAGATGGCAGAACAGTATGTGAACGCACTAGCTTCCGTTGCAACACCGATTGCACTGACTGTCGAGGAGGTGAAGCGAGAAACGGTCAAAGACGCAACACTTCAGGCTGTCATCAAGCTAGTGCAGACGAACAAATGGCATGACATTGTGCAGTGTCAGGGAACCGGTGTCAACTATGGGAGTCTGTGCAGCTACAACAAAGTGAGACGCCTTGACAGTCAATGAGAGTGCTGATTTGGTGATGCGAGACTACCAGATTGTCATTCCTAGCACTCTACAGAAACGCGTCATCGAACTAGCTCATGAGGGACATCAAGGAATGTCCAAAACAAAGGCATTACTACGCTCGAAAGTGTGGTTTCCCGGAATCGACGTGGCGGTAGAAGAAGCAGTTAAAAGATGCATTCCGTGTCAGGCGAATACTACACGTCGAGATACACAATCGCTAACGATGTCGACACTACCAAGAGGTCCATGGCTTCTGCGGTCCACTTCCCACAGGAGAATATCTACTAGTAATGGTGGATGAGTTCTCGCGCTTCCCAGTAGTAAAGGTCGTGAGGAGCATCTCAGCAGAGACGGTGATACCTGTGGTCGACGATGTGTTTAGCCTTCTTGGCTACCCAGACGTCGTGAAGTCAGACAACGGGCCGCCGTTCAACGGACACGCCTGGAAGTCGTTCCTGCAGGAGAACAACGTACGTCATCGCAAGATAACGCCACTCTGGCCTCAGGCAAACGCTCAGGCAGAGGCTTTCAACAAGCCGCTCATGAAAGCACTGAAGGCAGCCAACATCAATGGCAAAGCATGGAGGAAAGAGATGCGACAGTTTCTGAGAGCTTATCGATGTACTCCCCATGTGACGACAGCGTTCACCCCTTATCGACTAATGTTCGGCCGAAATCCTCGCACCAAACTGCCCGAAGTCAGGCAACACGTGTCTGCTGACGATAAGGCCGCGAGAGAGAAGGATGCAGCCGCAAAGCGCCGCATGAAAACACGAGCTGACAAGAGGTCGAACGCGAAAATTTCAAACTTCAACGAGGGCGACGTTGTGCTCGTGCGACGACACAAGAAGGGCAAACTGTCCACACCGTTTGACCAAAATCCGTTGGTTGTGACCAGTCGGAAGGGTTCAATGGTAACTGCTCGTCGCGCTAACGGATCGCGAGTGACGAGAAACACGTCGATGTTTCGCACACAGCCCCACTCACGAGCAAATTTCGCAAATTCCTGTGACCCATACTGTGAAGCATTGTCACTGACCAGAATTGAAGGAACTCCGTGACGTGCGAAGTGTGGCCGTAGAGCATTGACAATAGCCTGTGTCGTTATCTTCTTCAGCTCGTTGATCTCGAAGAAGTTACTGTAGTAGTCTACCAGTATGGCAGCTCAAACAAATCTGTTGCAACCTTGGCCCATGGCAGATGGGGGAACTCGTGTGTTTGCACCTTCTCACGGCACTGTTCCGGTCGTTGTGCGTTGCAAACGTCGCACTTGCTGATGTGGTCCTTCACCTAAGCGTTCATACCGGGCCACTAGATGACTTCGCGCGCCCTGCGCAGGCATCCCTCTATTCCATTATGGCCCTGGTGTATCAATTTCATCATTCCCGGTCGCATCACATGGGGGATTACTAATCTGTCTCCCTTGAAGATTAATCCATATTCAACTAACAGTTCATCTTTGAACTGCACGTACGGTTTTAGTGCTTCCTTACCGGTATTCGCTGCTGGCCACCCTGACTTGATGGCCTTCTCGAGTTCTCGCAACACCGCGTCTTCCTTCGTGGCGTGCTGCAGCTCAATCAATTTATCTTCAGGCAGCATGATGTCGCTGTACATCATCTCGTCTAAGTCGTCAACTTTATTGACATCGGCATTCGTATCTTGCCGAGTGTCTCGTTTAGCCTCCGTGTTGTACTCTCGGCTCAATGTATCTGCAACGTACATTTCCGATCCTTTCTTGTACCTCACTTTTACGTCCGTGGGCATTGACATCTCGATTATGGCCGCGATTTTCTTCGGGTCAGGTTTCATGCCCTCGTCTGTCAGCAGACATCCCATGTAGCTGACTTCGTTTAGCTTGTGGTGTACCTTTTCCGCGTTGAGGACTAGGTTTCTCTCACGACATCTCTTAAGGAACGCATGCAGATTGACGTTATGTTCGTCGTCGTCTTTCCCCGTGATGAGAAATTCATCTGCGATTACTTCGATGCCCTGTAATCCTTCGATGGTCTCATGCATCTTCCTCTGCCAGACTTCCGGTGCACTGGAAATGCCAAATGGCATACGCTTCCATCTGTAGCGTCCAAACGGCGTGTTGAATGTTGTGAGTCGGCTGGATTCCTCATTCAATTCGACCTGCCAAAACGCATTTTTGGCATCTATGACAGTGAAGACACGCGCACCGCTTAGTCGTGTGGCAATTTCCTCTATCGTTGGAATTTGATAATGCTCTCGCTTGATAGCTCTGTTTAGATCCCGTGGATCCATGCAGATACGCAGTTTTTCTGGCTTCGACACGAGCAACAAGGTGGAAACCCAATCTGTCGGTTCACTGACTGGCGCGATGATGTCATCGTTGACCATCTTACGCAGCTCATGTTTCAGCTTGTCCCTCAGAGGCACTGGTACTCATCGAGGGGCGTGTACGACAGGATTGACGTCTCTGTCAATCTTGATGTGGTGCGGGCCTGGTAATTTTCCAAGTCCCTTGAAAACATCTGCATACTGGTGCTGTATGTCAGCGGTGTCAAAGCTAGGTATCTTGTTGCCTGCTTTGCATCAACGTTGTTTACGCTCGGGGTCTTCGGCGATTCCTCTAATGGCCGAATGGCATCCACATCAATCCACTGCAGCGCACCGATGCCAACGCATGCCTGGCAGCTGCGAAGCGGTTGGCGGTGTTTACCGCTCATCACTTTGAAGTGCAGATTGTGTTAACGGCCGTTTCTGTGGACTTGAAGTGTTGTGATCCCCATCACTTTAACTTTCGTCCCTCCATACACAGTCAGTGTGTCTGTGACTCGTGTCAGATTCTGCAAGTTAGTATCTCCTGTAGCTAACTTATAGTCACTCAGCGGCAGGATGTTACATTGGGATCCGGTATCGCACTCGAACTGCACCTTGTGCGACCCGATACCAAGCGTTATGTATCCAACGTCCGTCTGCCGTCCGTCCACACGGTTAACTGAGTGTCGAGTAGCTGAATCGTCTATCAGACTACTCACGCCATATTGTTCTGTCCCGATTGTTTTGACGTCTCTTCTGACTTTCAGTTTGCGACACTTAACGGCGAAGTGGTTCAGGCCCTGGCAGACTCTGCATTTCTGTCTCCTGGCTGGACATTTGCCTCTTTCATGTGTCTTTCCACAAAACGAACAGTTCACAACTGTGCTTGTTTGCGCGTACATTTTTTCTCGAGGTCTTGCGTGATCTGCCTCGCTGCCATGCTTTGCGAACAGCCTCGTTCTTGTGTTTTTCTTCATCGAGTGCACATCTACGTCACCGACGGAATTCCATGCCTTAGCTCGTTCAGCTTTCACTTCCGAATTTCTGATGAAGTCTAAGGCTTTCTCCAGCGTTACGTCGCGTTTTTCGAGGAGTTGATTTCGGACTCTCGTCCATAACACTCGAAACAAGATGGTCACGGTATATTTCATCCGTCGTGATCTCATCGAACGCACAGTTTGTTCCGATTCGCCGCAGCTCGTTATACCACGTCATTACATCTTCCCCAGCCCGCTGTTTACGAGAATGAAAGATGTGTCTCTCATACGGTATGTTCACCCTTGGAGTACAGTAGTTCTTGTACATTTGTAGATCTGGTTCTACTTCGTAGCGATGTGCAGGATCATTCCACGGGTGATTCTGCCAGATGTCTTTCGCATCCTGGCCGATCACTGACAACAACGTACTCACGCGTTTCCGTTATGTCTTTTCATCCAGATCTGTGGCGACTTCATATTCTATCCAGGCGCTTTTCCATAGACGCCAAGAATTCGCAGCAGTTACTGCGTCGCTTTTCAATGGCGGCGGTGGTGGAATACTGCTGTTGTACGTTGTCACAATACGATTAAGTGGAGGCGATGTTGGCGACGGTGGCGTAGCCAGCTCACTGGACGGAGGCGTTGCCATCACAGTGTGCCTCACACTTAACGGAGTCTAGCTGATTTTATCAGACACTGTTGTCGCAATCCCTCTGAGCCGGTAATTCAGCGATCATCCAGATAACGTAATCCAATTAACACGTAACGGTAAGTCACTTCTGACACCATGTAACGGTATTGCTCGTATCTATGTATTATATAACATACAAACAACACGTCGAGAAGAATATGTTTAATACGTTATTATCTGGATACACAGCTGCACTGTTCTAAATCCTAGGCTAGACTGGTTCACTACACTAACAGCGGCGGCAGCGCCCACTACTCTATATGCTAATTAGAGTCCAGAGGTTGCTGCTAGGCAATCAGTCCAAATATACCCTCCCTGCTGGGCATTAGCTGGGGTATCTCGTGACACGTGTGTACATTAATATGGCCGTCATCCTTGGATGCTGCACATGACATAAAGAACGTATTTACATGTGTACATTAATATGACCGTCATCTTTGGATGCTGCACATGACAGAAATGGATTTCTTGACCCTGGAAATGTTGGTTTAGACAACAAGATCATATTCCTGTATTGATTACAAGCTTGCCTAATTGATTTCCGTTGTTGTCATTTTAAAAATCAAGGTGGCGGCTTGGTACCATGCTGATAGCGATGGGTACCTATTTTTATACGATTCTACATAAGAAACTTATCATAAGCTACATGTGTCAGTTTTCATGCTTTGTCAAAAAGTGCACAATTAGTCATGCAAATTTCTGGCTCTATAGCCGCTGTATTAAATTGCACAATAATTCAAGTTGTAAGATGGACATCAAAATTAAAAATCATATGCCACTGAATCCAAAACACACATCACAAATACATTTTGTCAAGATTATAATTCCAAACTGCATCATTCAAACTAGTAGCAAATTGTTTACTCCCACCTCTGCGAATGTATTTTGGCTTTTCCTCAGTTTGGTGAAATTAACTTTTGGTTCAAACCGCGCACAAACACACAAACACCCTTACTTGTTTATGCATAATTTAATAGGTTGCAATGATTTGGATTTTTACATACATCTTCACAAAAGTTAGGAAAATACAAAAAAAATAGAGGTGGAAGTATCGATTTTAGTTTTAAAGGTGAAAGTTAAGGTGTCATATTTTAAACATGTATACATAGGAAACTGACAATTATATGTTTTATATATATATATATATTGTTGTACATATATATATATATTATATATATATACATACATATGTTTGTGTGTGTATTAATATTTTATGATTTCAGTCAGCGTGAAAGATCATGCAATTGGGGGCTCCAAAAAAATCTCCAACAGTACCTGTTACGTTTGCTAGTTTCATTGTTCATATTCTCACATATAAACAACAACATAATCTACAGTACACAAAATACCCGTTCGTCTCCATACCTTACATTACGCTACATATCCCGTTCCTTTTACAAAAGCGAAAGTCAATCTAGTTCTTAAAAACAAGCTATCTAGTCAAGTCTAGCTCTCCCGATAATCAGCCTAGTATGCAGGCAGCTTTCGGGCACGTGTGCATCTGCGTACAGGCGTCAAGTCCACACGTTGCGATGGTCTGTTTTGTATTAACACAGGGTTTTTTCGGCCGTGAGTCTTGCGTCAGCACAGGATCTTCAATCTGCATCGTCCTGTCTGCACGAGGCGGTGCGACAGACGATACCTCGTTCGCTTCTCGTGGCAGAGGAGTCGAACTGTCTTCCAGGGGCTCACTCCTTGGAAGCGTCGGGCACTCATCTACCACACTCGTAGAGCTCGTCGGTTGCGTCTGTACATACGACCTTCGACTAGAACGACGTACGACCGATTTGAGAGCTTCTTCGTGCATTCGCCAAGCGTACATGTATTTTGACTTGGCAACTTCATACGTATAGCATCACCCGGTGCTATCGGTTTAAAGTTGTGTGCTGACCTGTTGTAATGTGCTATTTGAGCATCCTTGCTAATGAGAGACACGTTAGCAGCAATCTCTGGTGTCAGCATGCTGCGCTGAATCGGGAGCACTGTTCGGCATCCACGACCGAACAACAACTGTGCGGGGACGTACTGTAACCCTCACGTCGTGAGGCATCGTGGGCTCTTTGCACTGTTCTGCTCTCTGTGTGTTGCACGTAATCAGTGATCTCCTGGTTCATCAACGGCCAGTACACAGCATCGTTGGCGAGGCGTATACAACCCTGTATAACCTGATGCGAACGGTGTACCGTGGCGATGATGTTCTTGCGTAAACAATGTACGATCCTGCAGTTCTTGAATAGCAGTCCATTCTGCACAGCCAGTCGTACATTGTAATATGCACGAATGTCAAGGTCACTGTCAGACTTCTGTGCAGGCCAGCCTTTCATTGTCACCTGCATCAGCTTCTGGAGAGCACAGTCACTGGCATCTAGTGGCTGCTCGCAGCTCCTCCAACCGTTTGGGATACACTGACAGTGCTTCTGTCACCCGGAATGTATGCACGGCTCAGCGTGTCCGCGATGTACATCTCTGACCCACGCGTGTATGTTACATCCAGACTATAGCGTTGGAGTCGCAGCAGCATGCGTTCCAATCGCTTGGGTGCCGTCACGAGAGGTTTCCTGAAGATCACTTGCAATGACTTGTGATCACTCTGCACTTGCACCTTCTCTCTTCCGTACACATATTGGTCGAACTTCTCGCAGGCGAATACTATAGCAAGTAATTCCTTTTTGATTTGAGTGTAATGTTTCTCTGTCTGTGTTAGTGCTCTTGATGCATATACCACAGGAAGCCCATCCTGCAGCAATCCTGCACCGAGACCACCTTCTGAACCGTCGCACTGGACGCACACAGACTTTCTGACATCGTAGTACTGGAGTACTGGGGTACTTGTGAGCTCCTTCTTCATAAGGTAAAATGCCTCCCGATGTGTACTCAGCCAACTCCACTCCATCAGTCGCCTCAGGGTTCAAGTCTGTCAGACAGATGTGGCACAAAATTTGCAAGGTAGTTTACAGACCCAAGCAGCCTCTGTACTGCCTTGGTATCTTCTGGTCTTGGCATTTTCTCAATTACTTCCACTTTCTTCGGATCTGCTCGGAGTCCTTCACGCGTTATCAGATGTCCAATGTATGGAATTTCTGGTCTTCTCGGCATTTAATCAGAGATTTCGCTCTCTAGTCCGCTCCAAGAACGCTCGTAGATTCTTGTTGTGAACCAACTCGGCCTCCTCATCAGTTGTACCACAGCCTACGATCAGGAAATCATCGTGGATTACGCCTACGCCTTTCAGACCTTCAACCAGTTGGTTCATCGTGCGTTGCCAGACCTCGGGTGTAGAGTTGATGCCGAAAGGCATTCTCAGCCATCGGTACCGACCGAATGGTGTGTTGAAACACGTCAACACACTGGATTTCTCATTCAAGGGTATTTGTCAAAACCCGCTCATTGCGTCCGTCACCGTGAACACTCTGGCATTCTTCAGCCTGGTACTGACCTCTTCGATTGTTGGCATGGGGTAGTATTCCCGTGTGATTGCGGTATTTAGATCTTTCGGATCTAGGCATATTCTGATCTGTCCGTTTGGTTTCTGAACAACGACCATGCTTGACACCCAGTCCGTTGCTTCTGTGATTAGCGCTAGCACTCGATCCTTCGCTCAGTTCGTCAAGCTTCTTGCGCACTTTCTCACGCACTGGTATGGGTACACGTCTCGGCGCGTGGACCACTGATCTCACATATTCATCAATCTGGATTGCATAGTTATGCTGGAGCCTTCCCAAGCTTTGAAACACATCGGCGTAGTTGGTTTTCAAAGCGCTCGCAGTTAAAGTGCTTTCATGCATGGTGAACACATGGTCCAAAGGATCAGAATCGTTGATCTACAATATTCCCATGCCCTCTGATGCTTCTAGGCTAAGTATTGCCATTTAGTCTCCTTCCATGACATTGAAGACCAGCCTGTGTTTCACACCTTTCCGGACAACTGGCAGCTTACACTGACCCAACGATTTTTCGCGTGTTCCGTTGTGCATAACAATGACGGTTTTCATTGGCCTCAGCTTGGTCAGCGATCTGTCTCAAGTTATTCTAATGTACTCATGTCGTGGCAGCACACAACATTCTGAGCCATTGTTTATTTGGAATGGCACCGGCACGCCATTGTCACCAATTTTCATAGTTATTACTGCTCGATGTTTCTTCCCTACACTATTAACTGACACTGTTCCAACATTGTATTCAATCAGTTGATGTGGCATGGTTCGACTCTGAAGCCTGAACACGCCTCCCATTTTTCAGCTTACATTTGCTTTCAAAGTGGTTGAGCTTGCCGCATTTGCGACACTGTTTTCTTCTTCCGATACACGCGTAGCCTCAACATGCTGAGGATACAGGCGGTATGTGGCATGGCAGGCGAACAGGAAACATTTTCTATATGCTGGACATTTGTTTCCTTCGTGTTTGTATGAGCAATACTTGCAATGTCTACTTTTTGAATCTCTGTCACGAGTATTCTCTGGTTGACGTCCCTGTTTGTAGCCACCACGTGCCTTAATTGTTCCATTGGCCTCGGACATTTGCACTGTTTTTCCTCATATCACAGACTGACTGTTCTCCCGACATCACTTGTGTATGTTCTGTGGTTACTTCGGCCGCTTGAACCATCTCTTGAGCTCTCTCAAGTCTGAGGTCTTTCTCCCTTAACAGACTTTCTTGTACCTTTGCATCGCGTAGACCGTGCACAATTAAATCGGTCTCTGATTATTTGATTTGCTGTAATGTGCTCAAACTCACAAGTATCTGCAGCACGTCGTCGTTCTGTCACGACTCACGTATTGTAACGCTGTTACACCTGTCTCCTGATTTATACACTGAAATTTATATCGTTCATAAATAGTCGGTTATTCCTGTCCAGCTGGCAGGACGGCACGTAGCAGGGTGTTCGCAAGAGAAATCTTCTTGCCCTCCAGGTAGTTGACATCGATGTCATATGCAAGTGCACATAGGAACATGCCCCCTGTAGACGTTTGGGTGCTCTATCCAGATGGGTTTTTTTTATTGCCTCAAGTGGCTTGTGGTCACTGTAGACAAGGATGGGACATCGATAGGTGAACTGATGCCACTTCTTAAGAGCAAAAACGACGGCCAGAATTTCTTTATCGATAGTGACATATCTGGTCTCTGTGTCAGTCAATGCACGACTGGCGTAAGCAATTGGTCTTCCTTCCTTCCTATTCAGCAGCTTTACGGCTGAATAGGGTGTCAGTTCGTCATGATCCACTATGACATAGTCCACTTTGAACTTGTCTCCTGTAGCAGGATTTGCGGTTTTACCTCGGCATTTACCCTGAGCTTCAGTCTTCACATTGTTCCACATTTTTAGAGTGATTGGTTCTGGACGGATATCTTTCTCCTTCACATACTTCTTGGGCAGTATGTTGACAGTTGAACCACAGTCAACCTGCATCTTCACTGACTGCTTTTCGACCAGCATGTTGCACAAAATGGGTTCATCTTGAGGAGAGTGCGTGCACATCGGCAGTGACGCAGATGGTGTTACCAAAGCTAGCACCGGAGCTATCTGAGTCTGACCCTTGTACACTGTGAACAGTCTTAGGGCATTGTGCGGAGCCCCTGAAATGGTTTCGGCCCCTACACGCATCCCACGTCTTGCCCCATGCAGGCAGACTTCATTCTTCATGGGGTGCGTTTTACAGCAGAATATGCATTTTCGCTGACTAGCAGATGTTCTTCCACCGAATGTCGACTTGGTATGGTGTAGCGTCTGTATCTGTCGTCGACTCGCTTCTGTTTTATTCAGAAGTTTGCATTGTTCTTCAGCCTCCGGCAGATGACTACTGATCTGGATAGATCAAGTTTCGATTGTGAAATGAGTTTGTTGCGGGTCTTGTCACTCCTTACACCGAGGATTATCCTGTCGACAATCAACTTGTCTCGCATACAGTTGCAAAACCCACAGGTTTTTGCTAGATTTTTGTCAACACTGAGTAATATTGTTGAAACGACCCTTTTTCCTGATTCCGGGTGTTAAGGAATACTTTTATTTCGCCCAAGATATGTTCATCAAATTTTCTGATGATTTCAGCAGGCTTGACACGTTCTTCTTCCGTCAAATCCATACCGTTGAAGACGCGTAGAACTGTAAAAAAAGCTCCAACATTACTATTCCTTAAGCTAGAAATATTCCGACACTACCTCCCCGAACAGTATGTGAACAACCTTCAACACTAACACCTCCCCGGACTACAAATAATCTCCAACACTACCCCCTTGAACTGCAAACAAATCTCCATTCCAATGCTGTACTACCCTTTACCTTCACGAATTATGAAAAATCTCCAGTACAACCCCTCGTCGAACAAATCTTCAACTCTCTTGAACCGCAAAAAATCTTCAACGCTACCTTTCCAATGTCATATATCTCGCAGCAGTGAAGTGCTGAGGCTACGTCCGGTTTTGCCCCACCCACTCCATATTCATCATGTTCCAACACAATAATTATATATCTATATAAATAATACTATTATTATATATTGTTGATTTACATTGAACACATATTTGCATATACCAATATTTGTTTTAAACCTAATAAAAAATCGTACACGCATTGACGTAGATCTTCGACTTCTTGTTTTGCAAATGGGTTGTCGACAACTCAAAAATGTATACCTAAAGTGAGTGTTGCAAATGTAGTGTTCTTAGGAGGGTACTCCAAACAGTCCAATCTTGGGTTAACGCAGGAGTTTGTGCTGTTTGTGCACATGCGCTGTGGGTTGCTTAAATTAATAAATTATTTAATGGCAGTTAAGGTGATTAGGTGGGCTGAATGGAAGGTTCATGGTGGAAATTTGAAAAGCAATGGGGCTTTCCTATTTCAGTGATTTGTGTTGGGATCATGTTCCATATACGGATTGCTTTGGTGTAAAAGGAGAAAACAGCTGCATTAATGCGGAACCTAGGTGCTATACATGGTAGCCACGGTTTCTTGACTGTGCTAGAAGGCCTGGCGGGGAGGTTGATCTTGATAATGTTATTTAATTTTGTTATAAAATGTCATGGCTTGTTTGATAAGGTGTTATACTTACAGTATCAGTCATGTAACAAGATCGGGTGGCCTAGCCAAATCGGTTCTCCAGGTCACGGTGAGAGAAAAAAGAAGACCAGGAAGACAAAAGAAGAAGTGGGCGGACAACATCCAAGAATGAACCGAGGTGGACTTTGCTACAACCCAAGCCCTTGCTCGAAACCGCCAGCGATAGAGGGAGCTGTCTCGAAAGGCATCATGCCCACACGACCTTCGGCTTCGGTGTCGCGGTTTCATTTATCCGGGCATTCAATGTTGTCCGGGTGATGTTTATGTGCATATGTAAGGCATACTATTTGGCACCAGTAGATCAGCTAGTAATAAATAATATCCAGTAGTTAAATACGTTTAATTTGTTGTCGCAATGCGAACGTTATAGTTAGCGTAGATAATTATAATTTGCTGTTTCAGATTTGTGATCAAGTATAAGAGTAAGTAACGTGACGTGTGCGTGGAGAGGAAACTGTTTTACGACAGAAATTGTTTGTCTGTGGGAAACAAACATTTTATAATTTATGTATATATATATACATAATTACATATAAATATATATACAATATAGATACATAGACATAATTCTATATATATATATAAACATATACATAACGCTCGGATAAATGAAAGCGTGACAGTCATAGCTAGTGATCAATATATCCCCCTAGTTACGCGCACGCGCAGAAACGTCACCCGGATATTATTTAACGCCCGGATAAATGTAAGCACGACACCGGGATTGAGATGAGTATCCACCAGGGGCGCCACATGTCATTTTAATCCGCAAGTTAGGCACACCCGATTTTTTAACTGGCCAACGCGGTATTTAACAGTATAAAATAAACATAACCTAACGTGTAGTAGGAACACGTTTTGAGGTTACGCATGATACACGTCAAATAAATGACAAAAACAGTTCATGTAAAAGTTATTTAAAGTCATATTGCTGTCTATTTCACCAACCCATCAGGGAATCTCCTCGAACCTCGTTTTAAAATACCGCTTACATCCCATAATAGTCTCAAAAATGGCGGAGGTAAGTTTGGGGGAAAATATCAAGTCCTGTCGGGGATTTCCTTAATATTTGGATAATATTTCATTGTTTTTATATATAATACATAAAACTATATTCATAATTTTCTTATTTTTGGATTCTTACACGTTAATGCAGAATTACACTATTTTTAAGTGATAAAGTTCGCGTTCGTTTGAGTGCGCCAAATTATGCCCGGTTTTCGTTTTCATCAAGGATGCGGAGGTACATTTTTGTTAATAACTTCCCATTTTTTAAGTAAAAAATATCCAAATGGTTTAATATAAACTTTGATGTTTGTTTTATGTTTTCAGCAAACCACAAGCGAATCAAGCCCAGGTGAGGGCATCTTTTTAGATTTTTTTCTGACCGAAAATTATGCAAATGAGTAGGACTAGGGAGTAGGGTCAACGCAACTTCAGACTCGGTCGGTACTGTGCCGCAACAGCGTAGCGGTACCCAGTTAGTTCGTGTTTTATTTGTTATTAAGATTTAATTGGTTGGATGCATGTGACATAATTTATAGCTGAATGGAACGTTTTTGGTTTACGAAATATAAATAACAGGTATCACTGCAGATAAATAATTCATATCGACGATGGATAGAAGTGGGCAGGGCCAGACCAGCGCATGAAATTGGTAAATGGACTATGAAGATGTCATAGTTTCTCTGCAAAATTGAGCTTATCACCAAATTAGATAGCAGTGCATTGCAGTATAATTGATGTTTACTAGTTTGTTAAGTGACAGTGACCTTCTGCCTTAACACATATTCATCCATTTTAATTAAGGCAATAACTTGAATAAGAATGATGTATGGGTTTACCGATATATGAACACACCAAAATATATTATATTTAAATGAATTATTTTCTTTTGAATGTGCATTTGCTGCCATCAATTTAAAGTACGTTAATACTGATTATTCAGATTGACAGTGTCTGAATTATCCAAAAAAAATTATGCACATAAACATACTGTAAGATATATTTGCACATCCTTTCTCAATCGCACAAGCTGGCGACCATACTGCCGTGTACAAATTAACGGTACTCGTTTTCATTCAGAGTTGGTAAAACTCACACACAAATGGAGGAAATGTTAATCGCTAGTAAAATATATCCTGTTGTGTTGTATAAAATATTAATTTCTGTTTCTTGAACATTTACAAATGTGTGACTCACACTAACATATCTACAGTTTCTTTTTATCATTTTAAGCTGCATCCTCGGCTTGTTTACCCATCAACAACCTAGGTCTTTCATATCCAAATGTGTACTGTGTGAATAGATTAGTTGAACTAATGTGCATAGTCTGTTTAATAGAAGAATGTGGAGTTGTTTTTTATTCGTGGAAAGTTATTATTTTGGTCAGTACATCTGGTACAGTGGTAGCTGGCGAAAGTTAACTGCGCTGCAGACATATAACATCAGCCAGTTGAATTTCAGCTGTCACCCACGACAAAACTCGCTTGGCACCCATTCTCAATTCTTTGATAATAGAATGCAGTAACTGTCATACAGATATATATTTAAGGCAATCTCTAATGCTTGGGCACATATTTACCACTTTTTTGGCCCACACTTTTGTCGTACACACATTCCATGCTTCAAAAAAGTCAATACATACTAGTAGCGATGTCTAGAAAAGGTGACACTCGGCAAGAATTTCTTGAATGAACTCCCTCTCAGGAATTAAAAGACTGATAAGTTTTCCGAGTTTAGTTGACGAATTCATCAATGTGATATGTAACAAAATTGCATGAACATCTTAACATGTTGTAGTGGATACTGGTTGATTTTAGTGTTCACAAAATGCATTCTACACGCGATGAAAAAAAAATTAGCTGAGGAAGCAGCTTTAAGTGGTTATTTACTCCTAGCCAAATTGGCAAAACCTTATCCATTTTGTTTTATCAAACTTAATATTTTTAGTCCTAGGCTACATGGCTAATGGTTGAATAAAGCCTAAATTTTGACTCAGTAGTTTCACTTTGATATAGTGATATTTTTTACATCTGCAGACACGGATCGCGATTTTGACCCTTCGGCTGACATGCTAGTGAACGACTTTGACGATGAGCGTACGATGGAAGAGGAGGAGGCTCTGAGCAATGAGGACAGCGTAGGCAGGGAGCTGGACGACCTGCAGAAGGTACGGTCATCTCCTCTCTTTAAAGGGAATAAAAACATCTATTGCTTGAATTTATGTTATATTACATCCTGCTATCTATTTCCACGTCCACCAAGCAAAAAATTCAATGAATTAGAAATTCCACATTTTATGCTGTACATCCGGACATTTTCGAATATGCATATTTTTGGCGCGCTTTTCGGGATGCCGAGATGTGATGTCATTTATGACTCAAACTCGCATCAGGCCGACCCTTTCCAAGCATTCAGAGCATGTTTACAAGTATAGTTTTTGGGTCAAAACGAGCGTCAGAATGAGTTATTGTGCAATTTTCCGACGTAATACAAACACTAGTCATCATAGAGGAACAAGCAGTTATCTTACGGTTCCACATGAATCCAATTTTATTCAAAACAACGTATGCGAATGGGCCTACAAGTCGACTAGGTTTCGCCGAGCTTGGGCTCGTTTTCAGAATAATTATATCGAATGCAACCAACGGGAGATAATCTACACCAATAAACATACATAGCAAACATATATCGTATCCAGCTACAGAAAGTAACGTGTATAATCTCATAATATCACTAGAATATCGATATATGAAGGAGTTGTACAATTTACCATAACAACTTAAATCAGTCAAAGAATATCTGCTGGTCCCGATAGCTCAGTGGGTGGGCGCGTTGGTTACTTGTCGTTCATTTTACAATCGGGCGATGCCGGTTCAATCCTGACAGCATGCAAACTATTGATTTTCTTTACACTTTTTTTTATAATGTTTTCACGAAGTAATATAAACCAAATCATTTAGTATACTATGAGTTTGTAAATAGTTTTTATTTTTGTAGTAATTATTTATTCACCACAAAAATGAAAATATGGTCATTATATAACGATGTTTCTAAATTTTATTTATCCAAACAAATATAATGTAATGGATATATAATTTATTAATTGTAAATATATTGTACAGTAATATATTGTAATTATATATGTGAAAAAGATTGTGATCTGTCTGGATAAATACAATTTAGAAAGATCGTTATGTATAATGACCATATTTTCATTTTTGTGGCGAATAAATAGATTTTACACGTTACTTTCTGTAGCTGGATACGATATATGTTTGCTATGTATGTATATTGGTATACATTATCTCCCATTGGTTGCATTCGATATAATTATTCTGAAAACGAGCCCGAGCTCGGCGAAACCTAGTCGACTTGTACTACAAGTTGTAGGCTCATTCATTGTTTTGAATAAAATTTAATTCATGTGGAACCGTAAGATAACTGCTTGTTCCTCTATGATGACTAGTGTTTGTATTACATCGGATTATTGCGTAACAACTCATTCTGACGCTCGTTTCGACCCCAACATTATCCATGTAAACATGCTCTGAATGCATTGAAAGGGTTGGCCTGCTGCGAGTGTGAGTCATGTGTGACGTTAAGATACCACGTGATCGCCTAGCTCATTAAATTTTTATTTACCGCGGGAACCGCTACACAGACGGATTTAAAATCGAATTTATGCTACAAATGTATTTTTCTGTATTTTTTTAATGTTCTCGAATGTTACATGCAATATTAAACTTTCTGTACAAATGGAAAAAGGATTTTAGCTAATGCCTTGTTTTTATTTCCTTTAACACACTTGCCCCAGCGTTCGAAACAGCACTTGTCCGTTTGCCCGGGACATGTGATTTTTGGTCCAGACCCTGCATGGTTGTTCGATGGACAAATGATAATTTGCAGTAAATAGTGATGCATACAACACAGTGACCTTTTATTTTAGCAAATGCAATCGTAGATCTTGAGGCCATTGTCTCTGACCTGCCAATACCAATTGGCGATGCATTGAAAAGAAACAAAACATGTAGAGTTATTTACATGTACATTAAAAAGGCACTTGCGACACATGACTAAATTAAATACATCAGATGTAGTAGAAGTGTACAGCTTGCAGTTAAATACCATACTACTTACATAAATTATAGTATATACACAGTGTATTATAACAAATTATATGCAGTGTGTACATATACACTTGGGCAAGGATTTGTAGAAAAAAAAAAAACAATAATCAGGTTTACGTAGCTTTTTTAATTGATGTTTACACAGAGAATGCTATGCAGGTAATATGTAATATTTTATGATACTTTCATATTATTTCACCGCAGATTAGGATTAATGTTGGACCGCATTGAAAACAATTGATCTGAATCTTGTATACATCATATTTGTGAATCTTAATTGCAATTTACATGCCTCAAAAGGCAACACCAGGATGAAGCCTTGGCTGGGGTTGGAGGTGCTAAGGCCACCAGAAGCCATGTTGACATCAGCGAAAGTGATTGATGCCAGCACAAAATAAACAATACCTTGCTCTATATTCAGTCTACCTACAGTTTACTGAGCATCATCAAAGGAATTCTAGATAGTCTGGACAAACACAAGGAGTACAGTGAGGAAGACAAGATCTTTGTTACAGGTACAAGTGTAACTTGGTGTTTTCATTGCTACACACCGCTCTGTTTGTCCGCCATTTTCTAAACAAATTCAGCAAGATATCATTGAATTAAATAATGCTGTCTGCCTTAGCAGGGACATATTAAACAAAATATCCTGTCCGCGTGCACTAGATGTCCTCTCATCAGAGGGACATTAACATGGCAAAACAGTCCGTACATTGACAAACTATCCCGACATAGCGGGTGTCCCCTCGTCAGAGTGTCCGCTGAAAGAGTGATTACTGTATTTAAGTTTTAGCAAAACGCGATTATCAGCATGACATCACATTTTATTAGACCTGCCTACCATTCCGGATTGTCCGGAATCATTCCGGAAAGTCACCTCAAATTACGGTATTACGGCGAGGGATGAAAGTATTACGGACTGTCACCATGTTCGCCAATCACTTCCGTGTTCCTGTTGTGTCATGGTTTTTCATTCGCTGGGTCTGGTCATAATCTAACCAATAGGAAACAGCGTAATGACAAATTTGCATTTCCGCGATCAAACAAAATGAAGTCACGTTGCACGAAATGATGGCTGACAGCGAAACGACGCCACCGCCAACCAAAAAGAAACGTGTAATGCCAAAATTTAGTGAGTGTTGTACTTGTAGTATTAGGCTAACTGACTGTACTAAGACTAAGTTAGTGTATTTATTGAGTTTAGTCTATCATTTACAGCCTATCATACAGTCACTAGAGTCTAGACAATGTCGATGACTAGCGTAACGTAATGGTTTTGCCGTCCCTTCCCCCCGTCTATCATTTATAGCCTTTAATACAGGGATAGGCTTATATACTAGAGTTGAGTAGCCTAGAGTCTAGACGATGTCGATGACTTATTGACTAGCGTAACGTAATGGTTTTGCCATCCCTACCCCCCCCCTCCGGTGACAATATCTGACACGGTTCTGAACAATTACTGACAGGAAGCCTATATTCCTGAAAATCAGTGTAAAAGGGAAGATGGATTACTGACAGGAAGTTTTTGGGGTAGGCAGGTCTGTTTTATGTATAAATCCACGTCATATTTAATATTCCCAGAAACTTGTATCAGCAGTAGGTATGCAAAATATTGCCATATCTCCGTTAATACTGAACATATCTTAGCCAAATTTGGAGTACTAATTGGTTAAATTAATAGCACATGATGTGTGGAATATGGGCTCATTTGCTTGTGCAGTACCATGACAATGAGCGTTTCTAGTGTGATAGAGGGGCATGCATCCTTGACAATTATTTTGAGTTAACAACTGTATGTGTGATCATGCAGGTGTCAAGAATCATTAGCTAGAATGCTCCTCTGTCAGATAAGGTGGTTTTGGGCAAGAACATTTGACTGCAAAGACTGTTGTGAGAGGGGACTTTAGGTTTGAGCTTTTTTCAAGACGTCTTGAAAAATGCTCAAACCTGAACAACAGTCACTGAAATCAGATATCCTTGCCCAAAACCACCTTATCTGATAGAGGAGCATTCTAGGTAATGATTCTTGACAGTTGCATGATCACATATACAGTTGTTAGCTCAGAATAATTTTCAAGGATGTGAAAATCCGTCTCACTTGAAGCATTCATTGCCATGGTAATACACAAGCAAATGAGCCCATATTTCAAATATCATATGCCATTCATTTTTCTAATCAGTACTCAAAATTTGATATGTTCAGTACTAACAGAGATATGGCATATTGGTTATATGGGCGTTTTCGGGTAGTGGCTACCCTTAATAGCTAGTGTATAGAACATTTTATTTTCATCATTAATTATTTTTCTAAACTATTACACGTAGTGTTATGTGTGTGACTTACAAAAATCTAAATTTACATGGGCGCATCAGTTATTGCCTGTGATGTTATGGAAGTATGTTACTAAGTTTCTTTATCATAAATAAGTACACATGTATAGGTATATATAGTGTGCCTGTATAACACTGTGATTGGTTAATATTTAAAAAAATGTAAATGTGGCTTTACGTGTGTGACATGTTTTTGTTACATGTTTGATGCTTGTTAATTTGACCTAGTAATTTGCTTAAATTTACCTAGTAATTGACAGTTTACATAACAATATGAAATGTCTGATGCATGCTATGATAACAAAAGACAGTAAGGTTTGTTGTATTTTGTAAAATATATCAAATCCAGTGTTACATGCGTGACGCTCAAAACTTCAGATGGGCATGTCAGTTATTGTCCAAAATCTGTAATGTTTTAGAAATATGTTTATAAGTGGCATTATTATAAGCAGGCAGATATATGTATAGGAAAACTCTGTGTATGTATATATGGCTGTAATTTGCATAAAAATATAAATGTGACATTACATGTGTAACATACTTTTGTTACATGTGTGACGCTTGTGGAAATTACTTAGTAATTTGCTGAAATTTAACTAGTAATGCACTGTTTACTGAGTTTACATAACAATATGACATGCTTAATGCATACCATAATTTAGCATAACATAATTAGGTAAGCTGATTATGATAAAACAATAAATTATGTGACATATTTATGTGACGAGAGGAATAATGACTTATTTTAGGATGAATCCAAGCAAATCAGACATTAAAAGATGGAATTGAGGGTATATTTCACCATGGGTGTCAAGTACTGTCAACTATAATATTGACCTGACGTGGTATTGCCCCATTGTAATACTTTAGAAATTCAGTTGTAGTTATTAAAAGTTTGTAAAACTATATTGTGTCATGATATATGTAGGTATTAGATTCACAAATGTAACGTAGCGTTATGTGTGTGACACATAAATTTCAAACTTTATACAGTTTAATATTTTGTCATGTATTGTATGTTTTGTTATTACAGAAGTATTCATATGTTGATTTATAAACCATTTAGAGATTTAAAAAAAAAACAATAATTTGGGGAACAAATTAATTTTTTGGAAAAGTGTGTTACATATGTGACACGAAGAATTTAATTAAAAAATTCTAACTTTTAACAAAAATATTGTTGTGGGTTAAATTTCATTTCATTGTAACCTAGTGATGTCTGAGTACACCTAATTAACTTCTTTAAAAAAATTACAATAAAAATGTGGGTTTATTTGAATTTTGAAAATGGGTATTATAATATATTACATAATAAAATATATACCTGTATGCAAAATGGCCATTATTTCCAATAAAAATTTATAAAATAATATTTTTTAACTTGTTTCATAACAAGGAGATGTAGATGGAGTAAATGGATCAAGATTGTTCTATCCTAGTGCAATTATAGCAAGTCACCTCTCAGGCTCACTTTCAGTGGAATCACCCTTAAATGGTAAAAACAAGATGCTGGCCGACAGCAACATTAGCACCCTTGGCTAGTCCACTGCACACTTGTGACGTCATGACCTAGAAACAGCACGCCTTGCAATGAGCTTGAGCGATGTCATGTCCCTGCGGGTCAATGCAAATTGAGGGAGCAGGTTCTTTTAACGCAATGATTCACTACTATTGTTGAGCTAACATCGTTAGTTATCATTATATATTGGAACATTAACAAATAAAGAGTGTATGAATAAAACATTATTGTTCTAATCATACGGTCCTGGCGCTTTGCGAAAGTCTGTCAAGAACTATCGATTTGCAAAGTTTTGGTGGCTCCTAATATAATTTTTTTTAATATTGTTTGCATGCATTACATAATTAAGAATTTAACGACAAATCTGACGGTAGAAATCTGCCTGCGATCAGACGTTAACGTTTCAAGATATAAACAAAATAAGGACTGCTTGTCGATATACAGTTGAGGCGCGCTCCGCAAAAGTTTGTCAGCAGGGTCGGTCGGCTCCTTCGCAGATCAAAACATCATATAAGTAAGAATTTAATAACAAATCTAACGGTAAAAGTCTCCCGGCAATCAGACTTTAACTTTTGAAGATACGAACAACCTAAGGACTGCTTGGCGATCTCAATATTTAGTCGAGATGCTTCACGAAAGTCTGTCGCTCTGGTCTATCCATTTTCAAAGGTCAGCCCCTCCTCAAATCATAACGTATTTTAATATTTTGGCACATTTGGTTGAGAATTTAACGGCGATCGGGATAGGAGTGGAGATAGGAGCACTTGAACAACCGAACTGAACGAGTGGCGCGATCGGGATATGGAGTCGATATCAGTGCGCTTGCACACGAGTGTATGCAAGCGTCCCGATCTCGTAACGCATCCCGATTCCGATCGCGCCACGCGGTTGAAAAATCAACCGCGCACGTGGCGTGATCAGGATAGGGATGCATTTCGAGTTTGGGGCACTTGCAGACACTCTTGATTTTAATATTCACAATCGTGTAACCGTATGTAGCCATGAGTACGGTTACAATGGAAATATACCAGGGCGTTGTGTAAAATAGGTAGGTCATTCATATTGCCTTTTTTTGGTACCAGGGCGTCACTGAAAAAGGGCAGGGCAAATTCGACCTAGGCAAAATACTGACCTCTTAAGGCCAGACACCCCAGGTGAAATGGTGTGTTTTGACAAAAAATGGTTTTCTGCCAGATTAGTATGCCTTTGTATGCATACTATCAATAACGTTCAATTCTATGACAATTACATACCTCTAAATCAGTTTTAGTTATGGATCAAGCATGCCATTTTCTCAAAAACATTTTTCTTCAAATTTCTGGGTTTGGAAACGGGATATATCTGGGAGTAATTATGCTATATAAATATTGTTTTAAGTGTTGCATTCAACATATTCTACTGTGTGCAATGATCAGAAACTTTTTTTAAATCGTGAATAGTTTGAAAGATATAGCCATATTTGTTGCAAAAAAGCAAGTTTTTGTTTTTGTATTTTACCAAAAAAATTATTTTAAAAATAAAAACAACATTAAAAAAATGCTCTGATCATTGCACAATAGAATCTATAGAGAACATGGATTTGCAAGAATTATAACTATATATGAGTTCAATAAAAATTGGCAGTGTTTCAAAATTTGCCAATATTTGCTCAAAATGACGGCCATTTTGTTTGTTACCATGGAAACGGCTGAAAAAAGTTCAGCATATATTTTACTCAGTAAGACCCATTTCATGCATTGGGCATAACAAATTGAACTGTTTTCACAAATTTAAAAATAATCATCTACCTGCCATGTATGACCTTAAGAAACTTACGATTCTTTTGTTTTCCAATATTTGCTCGTTTGCTTGTTTTTATCTTGTCGTGATATGTTGCAGCATAGCAAAAATACTTTGTCATTGAAGACATCATGATGCAACAAAATATTCAAAAACAAATAGTATGTTTCTTGAGAGGTGATGTCAGCAAATATTGAAAGAAGCCAAGAAACTGGACCGTTCTTACATTCATGATTCAAGGATAACGGAATGTTGTTTCAATGATCCTGTCCTCCTGTACAGGAAAGTGAGATGCCGATAGAGGAGCTTCTAGCGGCTTACCGCCAGGCGAGCAGTCCGGACAATCCTCAGTCTGACCTGCACGAGTCTCGCTCGAGTAGCGAGGAGGAGATCCTCAGTAACCAGGACCTCACGCTTGACAAGGAGCAGATAGGTCGTGACCTCCTCACCAATGTCGATGAAGACGGCCCCACAAGTGCCGACGAACTGCTCGACAGTGTGAGCATGGAGATTCACTCGGACATGGAGCGCATGCTACGGTGTAAGTATACTAGCTGGGGCTGATCGTGTGGTTACTTTGTTGATGTACTTCTTATCACTGACTCAGGGTGCCAAATATTCCAACATTTTCCTGTGTTTGTGATATTTCAGATTTTCTGTTTTCACAAAATTCCTGTATTTTCATAATAACTGCAGGGATTTCGATCACTTGACAATTATTTCTGCAGTAAAAATCTACTAATTCTTAAAACACCTTGACAAAATGTGAATAATTTAGAAATTAAGACATCTTTTTATTTGTATTTCCGATAATCAGATGTAAAGTTTATATCTATATAGGTAGCAGGCTAGAGCACTTCACTGATATCTGTGATCACATGACCTGTTACAGCCAATAATCGAGGCAATGGCTCTGAGGACGACTCGGATGATGAGGACTATGAACCAGAGCACGACGACAGCTGGAAGAAGGTACATTACACCTAACATGGTCTCTGTTATCAAGAACTCATGATAGTTACACCCCAAGCACTGCTTATACAACACAACCCACATGTTCTCTGTTATCATGGGTTTACGGGATGCAAGATCCTGCTCCTATATGCATAGAAACAATACCCGGACACGTGCAAAATAATCGTTGCATCCCACTGGACGCATGCGTATCAATGATGTATAACAAAAATATATATTTAATATGAATGCCTTTAACTTGGTAGTTTATTACCGAATCATTTCGTTTGGTATTTCTTTTCTGAATCCTTCCAAATAACCCGTAGGCGTATGCTTCCCGATTCTGAAGGGTGCCTAATCCCCCGTGTGGCGGCGCCCTGCGCGTAGTTTTGCAGAGCGCCTCTAGGGACTTATTCGCAAACCAGAATACCATTCCAATCCTTGCGCATGTCCTTTCAGGCTTCAGCTTTTGAGCAGTCGCTGTGCATTTTAAGACTTCCTAATTTATTTGAGCTATAACAATGAAAAACAAAGCGACTTTACGAACATCCTTTTGTATAACTAACTGCTTGTTGTCACCAAACAAATGACGGGCCTTACGGCGACAATAGAGAGTGCAAGCACTCCCATCCAGGGGCCCATCGTGCCTGTCGGTTGTCCAACAATCGAACCGATTCGATACCTTAGTGTGTTTATGCCAACATTCCACATTGTTGTAAAATATTGATTTGAAGGCACTTTTGAGGCCGAAATAGGTTTGCGTCAAACTGCGATTTATTAATATTGCTTGTTTCAAGTGCGGCGTGCAGTAACACGCGACCGCAGCAACGCACACTGATTAAAACCTGAGCGAGCAATATTTGGGACATTATATTCCTGAAACAATGTGGAATGATGGAATAAACACGTAGAGGTATAACATTTAGGCACAACTGTCATAATGCCGAAATTGGGGTGGGCCCGTATTCTACACAAAGTTATATTTAAGTGTGCCACTGAAACAAATTCAGAAGCCTTCCAAAGTGAGTCGTGGCTTCCTCGATATCGTTAGCTTAACTTTAGGAGATCTCCCAATGTGACATTTACATGCAAGCCAAGGCATCTAGCAGACAACCATGCCCTCTCATAAGTGAGGAAGGTTGCTCTAACTTCCAAAAATACATCGATTATTAAAGGAAAACATCAAATAAAACGTATATTGTAACAAGGCACATTATTTTTTTAAGTTCTTGTTAGTATCAAACTAATAATAACTGGGTTTACATGGGTTGTATAAGTTATGATATTTAGAAAACAATACTTACAATTAAAAAAGAGCAATAAGTGGGACCCTCGGTACAGGCTTGGGACCTCAGAAGAAGGCTTGGGTCTCAAGGACCCTTGAACACAAACATCCAGGTAAACCCCTGTGTTATCAAGATCTCGTGATAGTTACACTCCAAGCAGTGCTCATACAACACATCTCCCATGGTCTCTGTTATCAAGACCATGTTAGTTACACTCCACACACTGCTCATACATCACAACTCACATGATCTCTGTTATCAAGACCTCATGATAGTTACACTCCAAGCAGTGCTCATACATCACAACTCACATGATCTCTGTTATCAAGACCTCATGATAGTTACACTCCAAGCAGTGCTCATACAGCACAACTCACATGGTCTCTGTTATCAAGACCTCATGATAGTTACACTCCAAGCAGTGCTCATACAACACATCTTCCATGGTCTCTGTTATCAAGACCTCATGATAGTTACAATCCACACACTGCTCATACAGCACAACTCACATGGTCTCTGTTATCAAGACCTCATGATAGTTACACTCCAAGCAGTGCTCATACAACACATCTTCCATGGTCTCTGTTATCAAGACCTCATGATAGTTACACTCCAAGCAGTGCTCATACAGCACAACTCACGTGGTCTCTGTTATCAAGACCTCATGATAGTTACACTCCAAGCAGTGCTTATACAGCACAACTCACATGGTCTCTGTTATCAAGACCTCATGATAATTACACTCCAAGCAGTGCTTATACAACACATCTCCCATGGTCTCTGTTATCAAGACCATGTTAGTTACACTCCACACACTGCTCATACATCACAACTCACATGATCTCTGTTATCAAGACCTCATGATAGTTACAATCCACACACTGCTCATACAGCACAACTCACATGGTCTCTGTTATCAAGACCTCATGATAGTTACACTCCAAGCAGTGCTCATACAACACATCTTCCATGGTCTCTGTTATCAAGACCTCATGATAGTTACACTCCAAGCAGTGCTCATACAGCACAACTCACGTGGTCTCTGTTATCAAGACCTCATGATAGTTACACTCCAAAGCAGTGCTTATACAGCACAACTCACATGGTCTCTGTTATCAAGACCTCATGATAATTACACTCCAAGCAGTGCTTATACAACACATCTCCAATGGTCTCTGTTATCAAGACCTCATGATAGTTACACGCCACACACTGCTCATACAGCACAACTCACGTGGTCTCTGTTATCAAGACCTCATGATAGTTACACTCCAAGCACTGCTCATACAGCACAACTCACATGGTCTCTGTTATCAAGACCTCATGATAGTTACACTCCAAGCAGTGCTCATACAACACATCTTCCATGGTCTCTGTTATCAAGACCTCATGATAGTTACACTCCAAGCACTGCTTATACAGCACAACTCACATGGTCTCTCTTATCAAGACCTCATGATAGTTACACTCCAAGCACTGCTCATACAGCACAACTCACATGGTCTCTGTTATCAAGACCTCATGATAGTTACACTCCAAGCAGTGCTTATACAGCACAACTCACATGGTCTCTGTTATCAAGGCCTCATGATAGTTACACTCCAAGCACTGCTCATACAGCACAACTCACATGGTCTCCTTTATCAAGACCTCATGATAGTTACACTCCAAGCAGTGCTCATACAGCACAACTCACATGGTCTCTGTTATCAAGACCTCATGATAGTTACACTCCAAGCACTGCTCATACAGCACAACTCACATGGTCTCTGTTATCAAGACCTCATGATAGTTACACTCCAAGCACTGCTTATACAGCACAACTCACATGGTCTCTGTTATTAAGGCCTCATGATAGTTACACTCCAAGCACTGCTCATACAGCACAACTCACATGGTCTCTGTTATCAAGACCTCATGATAGTTACACTCCAAGCAGTGCTCATACAGCACAACTCACATGGTCTCTGTTATCAAGACCTCATGATAGTTACACTCCAAGCACTGCTCATACAGCACAACTCACATGGTCTCTGTTATCAAGACCTCATGATAGTTACACTCCAAGCAGTGCTCATACAGTACAACTCACATGGTCTCTGTTATCAAGACCTCATGATAGTTACACTCCAAGCACTGCTCATACAGCACAACTCACATGGTCTCTGTTATCAAGACCTCATGATAGTTACACTCCAAGCACTGCTCATACAGCACAACTCACATGGTCTCTGTTATCAAGACCTCATGATAGTTACACTCCAAGCAGTGCTTATACAGCACAACTCACATGGTCTCTGTTATCAAGACCTCATGATAGTTACACTCCAAGCACTGCTCATACAGCACAACTCACGTGGTCTCTGTTATCAAGACCTCATGATAGTTACACTCCAAGCAGTGCTTATACAGCACAACTCACATGGTCTCTGTTATCAAGACCTCATGATAGTTACACTCCAAGCAGTGCTTATACAGCACAACTCACATGGTCTCTGTTATCAAGACCTCATGATAGTTACACTCCAAGCACTGCTCATACAGCACAACTCACGTGGTCTCTGTTATCAAGACCTCATGATAGTTACACCAAGCACTGCTCATACAGCACAACTCACGTGGTCTCTGTTATCAAGACCTCATGATAGTTACACTCCAAGCAGTGCTTATACAGCACAACTCACATGGTCTCTGTTATCAAGACCTCATGATAGTTACACTCCAAGCAGTGCTCATACAGCACAACTCACATGGTCTCTGTTATCAAGACCTCATGATAGTTACACTCCAAGCACTGCTCATACAGCACAACTCACGTGGTCTCTGTTATCAAGACCTCATGATAGTTACACTCCAAGCACTGCTCATACAGCACAACTCACGTGGTCTCTGTTATCAAGACCTCATGATAGTTACACTCCAAGCAGTGCTCATACAGCACAACTCACATGGTCTCTGTTATCAAGACCTCATGATAGTTACACTCCAAGCACTGCTCATACAGCACAACTCACATGGTCTCTGTTATCAAGACCTCATGATAGTTACACTCCAAGCAGTGCTTATACAGCACAACTCACATGGTCTCTGTTATCAAGACCTCATGATAGTTACACTCCAAGCAGTGCTTATACAGCACAACTCACATGGTCTCTGTTATCAAGACCTCATGATAGTTACACTCCAAGCAGTGCTCATACAACACATCTTCCATGGTCTCTGTTATCAAGACCTCATGATAGTTACACTCCAAGCAGTGCTCATACAGCACAACTCACGTGGTCTCTGTTATCAAGACCTCATGATAGTTACACTCCAAAGCAGTCCTTATACAGCACAACTCACATGGTCTCTGTTATCAAGACCTCATGATAATTACACTCCAAGCAGTGCTTATACAACACATCTCCAATGGTCTCTGTTATCAAGACCTCATGATAGTTACACGCCACACACTGCTCATACAGCACAACTCACGTGGTCTCTGTTATCAAGACCTCATGATAGTTACACTCCAAGCACTGCTCATACAGCACAACTCACATGGTCTCTGTTATCAAGACCTCATGATAGTTACACTCCAAGCAGTGCTCATACAACACATCTTCCATGGTCTCTGTTATCAAGACCTCATGATAGTTACACTCCAAGCACTGCTTATACAGCACAACTCACATGGTCTCTCTTATCAAGACCTCATGATAGTTACACTCCAAGCACTGCTCATACAGCACAACTCACATGGTCTCTGTTATCAAGACCTCATGATAGTTACACTCCAAGCAGTGCTTATACAGCACAACTCACATGGTCTCTGTTATCAAGGCCTCATGATAGTTACACTCCAAGCACTGCTCATACAGCACAACTCACATGGTCTCCTTTATCAAGACCTCATGATAGTTACACTCCAAGCAGTGCTCATACAGCACAACTCACATGGTCTCTGTTATCAAGACCTCATGATAGTTACACTCCAAGCACTGCTCATACAGCACAACTCACATGGTCTCTGTTATCAAGACCTCATGATAGTTACACTCCAAGCACTGCTTATACAGCACAACTCACATGGTCTCTGTTATTAAGGCCTCATGATAGTTACACTCCAAGCACTGCTCATACAGCACAACTCACATGGTCTCTGTTATCAAGACCTCATGATAGTTACACTCCAAGCAGTGCTCATACAGCACAACTCACATGGTCTCTGTTATCAAGACCTCATGATAGTTACACTCCAAGCACTGCTCATACAGCACAACTCACATGGTCTCTGTTATCAAGACCTCATGATAGTTACACTCCAAGCAGTGCTCATACAGTACAACTCACATGGTCTCTGTTATCAAGACCTCATGATAGTTACACTCCAAGCACTGCTCATACAGCACAACTCACATGGTCTCTGTTATCAAGACCTCATGATAGTTACACTCCAAGCACTGCTCATACAGCACAACTCACATGGTCTCTGTTATCAAGACCTCATGATAGTTACACTCCAAGCAGTGCTTATACAGCACAACTCACATGGTCTCTGTTATCAAGACCTCATGATAGTTACACTCCAAGCACTGCTCATACAGCACAACTCACGTGGTCTCTGTATCAAGACCTCATGATAGTTACACTCCAAGCAGTGCTTATACAGCACAACTCACATGGTCTCTGTTATCAAGACCTCATGATAGTTACACTCCAAGCAGTGCTTATACAGCACAACTCACATGGTCTCTGTTATCAAGACCTCATGATAGTTACACTCCAAGCACTGCTCATACAGCACAACTCACGTGGTCTCTGTTATCAAGACCTCATGATAGTTACACTCCAAGCAGTGCTCATACAGCACAACTCACATGGTCTCTGTTATCAAGACCTCATGATAGTTACACTCCAAGCAGTGCTTATACAGCACAACTCACATGGTCTCTGTTATCAAGACCTCATGATAGTTACACTCCAAGCAGTGCTCATACAACACAACTCCATGGTCTCTGTTATCAAGACCTCATGATAGTTACACTCCAAGCACTGCTCATACAGCACAACTCACGTGGTCTCTGTTATCAAGACCTCATGATAGTTACACTCCAAGCAGTGCTCATACAGCACAACTCACATGGTCTCTGTTATCAAGACCTCATGATAGTTACACTCCAAGCAGTGCTCATACAGCACAACTCACATGGTCTCTGTTATCAAGACCTCATGATAGTTACACTCCAAGCAGTGCTCATACAGCACAACTCACATGGTCTCTGTTATCAAGACCTCATGATAGTTACACTCCAAGCACTGCTCATACAGCACAACTCACATGGTCTCTGTTATCAAGACCTCATGATAGTTACACTCCAAGCAGTGCTCATACAGCACAACTCACATGGTCTCTGTTATCAAGACCTCATGATAGTTACACTCCAAGCACTGCTCATACAGCACAACTCACATGGTCTCTGTTATCAAGACCTCATGATAGTTACACTCCAAGCAGTGCTCATACAGCACAACTCACATGGTCTCTGTTATCAAGACCTCATGATAGTTACACTCCAAGCAGTGCTTATACAGCACAACTCACATGGTCTCTGTTATCAAGACCTCATGATAGTTACACTCCAAGCACTGCTCATACAGCACAACTCACATGGTCTCTGTTATCAAGACCTCATGATAGTTACACTCCAAGCACTGCTCATACAGCACAACTCACATGGTCTCTGTTATCAAGACCTCATGATAGTTACACTCCAAGCAGTGCTCATACAGCACAACTCACATGGTCTCTGTTATCAAGACCTCATGATAGTTACACTCCAAGCACTGCTCATACAGCACAACTCACATGGTCTCTGTTATCAAGACCTCATGATAGTTACACTCCAAGCAGTGCTTATACAGCACAACTCACATGGTCTCTGTTATCAAGACCTCATGATAGTTACACTCCAAGCAGTGCTTATACAGCACAACTCACATGGTCTCTGTTATCAAGACCTCATGATAGTTACACTCCAAGCACTGCTCATACAGCACAACTCACATGGTCTCTGTTATCAAGACCTCATGATAGTTACACTCCAAGCACTGCTCATACAGCACAACTCACATGGTCTCTGTTATCAAGACCTCATGATAGTTACACTCCAAGCAGTGCTTATACAGCACAACTCACATGGTCTCTGTTATCAAGACCTCATGATAGTTACACTCCAAGCAGTGCTTATACAGCACAACTCACATGGTCTCTGTTATCAAGACCTCATGATAGTTACACTCCAAGCAGTGCTTATACAGCACAACTCACATGGTCTCTGTTATCAAGACCTCGTGATAGTTACACTCCAAGCAGTGCTTATACAGCACAACTCACATGGTCTCTGGCATCGTGGCCAGTAAACAGACTCATTCTAATTTTTACTATTAAAATGCATTTGTAGTTGAACAGATCTGTAGTACTTACATTTATTTACTTTCAAATCCATCTGGTTCAAGGCAGGTTCACTGAACCTAGTCAGGTATTGTTAAGGTTGGATGTGCATGTATGGTATCTTGCTTGCAGACAATCCAAGTGGGCTCAGACTACCAGGCTGTGGTGCCCCATGGTCTCTCAAAGTACGGCGATGCTCCAGGTAACTTGTATTTCTTGCTCCTGTAAAAGGGTAGTAACATTGTGAACATTGTAATGTAGACTTATCTAGGTATCTTAATAATTACACTTTCACAAAATTAATATCAACTGAAGACTAAAATATTATTAAGGCTTAAAAATCTGTAAACAAAAATCATGTTATTTTGATATTTATTGTTGACGTTTTATATTTGGAGCATTTGTTGATGTTTTATATTTGGAGCATTTGTTGATGTTTATATTTGGAGCATTTGTTGGAATTATCTCAACATTTGTCTCCGATGTATATTATTCCAGTGATGACACATTGGCCTTTTTAAAAGCATTCAATTTATGTTTGTAATAGAAAAAGAATTAATCTTTAGTCCTTTGGGTTGAAATTCCACGAACTTATGCCATCACTCTGTGTCTGCCGTGTGCCGTTAGCTTCTATATCTCAGAAACCATTCAGCAACTTTTTCTCTAATTTTGCTTAGACATCTTAAGGTATTGCCACTATTCACAAGAAATCTGTATTTGATTGAATCATTCTAAGGGCACCTCAGGGCCCCCCAAAATGCTAAATTTTCCTGGTATTTCCCTACTGCTGTAAGCCTCCTGCGATATAATTTGCTAAGCACCAAACTTCTAGTGTATCATGGCACTATATGTTAATAACATGCCTACTATAAGCCAAGTTTGAATGCGATACACTCAATATTTCCATGCTATGTGTATATGCAAAACCTTTACAGTCATGTTGTGTTATCATTTTGTTTACACATAAAAATATAATCTGGCATAACTTGATAAGTTTGTGTAGCAGCACATTTGTACTTCCAGTGTATCATTGCAACATAACATACATACTGTGTGCCACATTTGAATGTCATGCGTGTAATATTTCCATGCAATCCATTTGTATATGTAATGTAAAACTTCAACAGCCATTTTCTTCATTTTCACTTTTTGACCTCTACCATGTTCAATGCTCCATAACTTCGCCAATTTTTGTAGCAGTCATATTTTTTGAAACCATATAAAGCACCCTACCCAACCTTTATAAGAATGTAAGAAAACAATGTTACAATTTGTTCCAACATATCACTCATTTGTTCAGCCGGGATCACATATAGTCCAAAGGACTTCAGGGCCTCTTGGCCCATTTTATAGTGATACAATGTAACTTTTCGGTTGCAGCATATGAGAATGAAGATCGCTTACTGTGGGACCCATACAAGCTGGAGAGTTCTAAAGGTGACAGTCATCTTCCTAACTTATTGATAATAAGTTGTTGAGAGAATTTGTAAACATTTGATGAAGTTATTGTCCGAATTAAGATATTCGTGTTACAGATGCACATCTCTAATGTCATTATGTACGTACTCTGTAGATCAATATGGTATAGTGAACAAACAATAGCTTGTAAGAATCCTGTATGAAGTGTGATGACCTGGCATAACGACACAGGTTGGTAAAATCGAAAACAAATGAGTAGGATCTAACAGTAACACCACATTGATGTTCTTGCATAGTCACAGCATTGATGTAATTAGTGCTTGCTGTTGGTGTTACTGTTTCATTGTACCCGTTTATTTGTGTACCATCACCCTACCACTGGTCTTAGACGTGTGTGCTGTGCTGCTTTCAGTGGACACGTACTTGAAAGAGGTGAAGCTCCAGAATGAGCACAAGAACCAGGGCTTACAGATGGTACCGACTGGCACACACATCCGGGACGACGAACAGGTACTTGTCTCTTTGATGTGTCCTTGCAAGCCCAGGGTGTAACTACACTACCCATGGCAGATATCATATGCAACGTATACGAGTATATTGAATCAGTTGTATTTTGATCTAGTAGTATACTCAACCGGTCGCAGTTGTCACTGTGTCAATGTGCATATGCCAGTGCCCCCATATCAAGGGGCAACTCCAGGAAATCCCGATATAATCACCTGTCTGACCATTCCCATGAGTCAGCAGCAGTGCATTTTCTCATAATTACTTCTACGTCCTACAACGTAACATTATCCATGATTGGTCAAAACCCAAATCGCTGACTCTAGAATGGCAAAGAGAATATTCAGTAACTGGCTCGGCTTACTTAAAACCTTTTGGCAGTACGATCTGCCGGGATACTGAGCCTGATATAATCGACAGTGCGCCCTGACGAGTGAAGATGTTTTGATGTATTCTCTTCAACACTTGGACTGTAGGCTTTTGAAATTCACATATCGTTAAATTAAGAAAATGAACTCAGTCTAACTGTGTACCATACGATGTGGTCAGTGATTGTGTGACCACATGAGATGTGACTCTGGTCAGCAAGAGACATGTCTGTTTGCAGGCGCTCTACCTGTTGCTGCAGTGTGCACACAATGTGGAGGAGGCCCTGAGGCGACGTAAGATGCAGGCTGTCCCTCCATCAGGTTTGTCTTTCTTTGTTCTTTACACAGCACTTTTAGTTTTGTTGTTGGCTTGCTTGGTTAGCAAGTAAAGTCTGGTTACAGATATTTGTAGAAACAATTTTATAACTAGTATAAGATGTTTGGAGATTTTTTATATGTTTCAAAATCTGTTGTAATTATTTATTCAGAGTAATAAAATGTTGTGTGATATTGATTGTGTGGTGTGGCTTCAGATCCTATGAGTTTATGGTCAGAGGAGGAATGTCGCAACTTTGAGAATGGACTGCGCACATACGGCAAAGATTTCTTCTTGATACAGCTGAACAAGGTAAGACAAAGTTGGCATCTGAGACAAAAGTACTGTTGAAACCGTGTTGAGTTATCCTTCAGTCTTGGTCAGCTTCCGTCTTTTGGCATACACCTGATCTATCTTCTAGCTCCTCTGGATATGCCTCTTGTTGTCAGTGTAATGGATACTTCTGCAATGATACCCCATATTTTGAAGAAGAGTTATAGTTAACTTCTATATTAGATGAACTACGAAATCAATGTCATATTTCCTTAATACAAGAAATGTGCTAAGTTATTGCAATATTGTCCAATAGGTCAGAAAAATCCTAATTGTTTGCGCTGACATTTCCCACTCTAAACTGCAAGGAAAGGCACAACAGGTGTTCTCATTTTAGAAATAGCCAGTGTAATGTTAGCCGATACATTCAATATAGCAATCATGTATTCCCCAGATTTTTTCCTGGAAAATTCAATATCTGTCAAGATACTTATTTTGGCACTAAAATTCTGATTGAGAAGATTAAATCTTTAGAACGAATAAGCCTGTCATTGCTTTTTTGTATTGCAGGTGAGAACGCGTTCTGTTGGGGAACTCGTCCAGTTCTACTACCTGTGGAAGAAGACAGAGAGACACGATGTGTTTGCCAACAAGACGCGGCTCGAGAAGAAGAAGTATACGCTACACCCTGGAGTCACGTAAGTCTTGATACATTCATTAATTATACCTTAGATTGTAGCCGTTCTGTTGTTGCAAGTTTTTATCTGACAGCAGGTTGTGACTGATAAAACTTATTGAATGGCATGTAATTTGTAACACTTAGCTTTGTAACATTCCTCTTTATGTCAGTAATGCGATGAAGTGTATCCCCCAACAGCATATAACATCAGTTAATTGTGTAGTTAAAGAAGCTGTTATTGGTAAGAGAATTGGCTGGGCAAGTCACATGAGGAGCAAAATATGATACTGCAGTTGACCTGGTGGCTCGAGACAAGCAGCTTTTGACTCTGGTCACCATCTTTTGAAGAATGTCAGTCCTCTAGACTGGCATGTTTTCCTCAAATTACAACAGTTTCTCCTCAATCACATTAAAGCCAATGCTCAAAAGTATGATATGAGATACTTTATTGAATTTCTCAAAAAAATCTTTAATAATAATAATAAATAACAATAAATGTTAATTTTATGGGCCATTAACTTGAGGCTTGGACCATTGATTTTACAACCGGCAATTTTTTTCATCAAATCAACAACCGCCCCCCCCTCCTCAAATGTGATTTTATGGGCGTTAACTTGAGGCTCACACCACCAACTTTACAAAGTGCACCAGGTGTTTAGTCATGCTACCATACACTAATAGAGGCTGCATGTATAGCATCGTCAAGATGAATCAGTTGATATGTCTGTGTGTTGCAGGGATTACATGGATCGCTTCCTGGACGAGCAAGAGAATCCCGCACCGATGGTGCGTGATCGATCGTCGAGTCCAAGCATCAACTCACTCATTTACGGTGACCCGAAGCGTCACGCTCACAACGAGTTGAAGGCAGCGGTGGCATCAGAGGACCTCGCTGTCGCACTCGACATCATGCAAACTGTCATAGATCCAGAAACACTTGCGTTTCCTCCAAAACTCACTACAACTGGGGTTGAGGGTGTGGAATCGGCAGACCCTATCCTGCCACCTGTCAGGTCGAAACGCTTGCACGCTGCGCAAGATAGCGCTGAACCACCGCCGGGCAATTTCCATCCGATATCGTTGTCGGAGAAGACAGTCACTGATTCGGTCATATGTGTGTCACCGAAACCGACAACCAAAGCACCAGTTTCGACGGCAGAAACGTGTCCAGTCGCTAAGACCGACGGTGACACGTCGTTATCGGAACCGTGTGCCAAACGAGTGAAACTTGCCACCGATGGACTTTGTGTGTCGGCAGCGACGACGAGTTGTGGGAACGCCATGTCACAAATGACTCATTGTTGCAACTCCCTTGCTGCTACTGGTGACACGTCGGTGTCATCGTCCACGAAGCCGATCATGAATGGCCCTACGACTGCGGTGACACCAGTGACGATGGCGTTGCATATGAAGCCACAAGAGACACAGAATGTCACGGTGACATCGACGCATATTGTGAATGGCGGGGACCACGTTGGCAGTGTTGCTTTGTCGATTGCCAACGTCGCATCGACCACTACTGCTGTTAAACTTATAAAGGACGTGAGTATTAGTTCAATGCCCTCAAAGTCGCCAGTGTCGATGTCAACGACCGCACAAGCATTGCCTGCTGCCAACTCATTGGTACAGTGATGTCAAAGATGGTAGTGCATTCCATATTTTTCTACGATACAAGCATGGTACTATGCGACAGAGCGACCTGATTGGGTAGGTCGTTGTCAGTGCAATAGGTGGCAGTCGATGATGCCAGCCGCGCACTCGTCTCACAATATGCAAGCATGTGGCGAGAGGCATGTCGATGCGGAAATATGTTGTTTCGTAACGTCATTTCGTCACAGAACTTGTACAGGTCTGCGTATAGCCTACAGGTGTCATGTAATGCATCTCACAATATATTGTCTACAGATACAACTGTCTCCTCTCATGTGTGTGCTAGGCTGATACATGCCAAATGGCTACATCTGCGGCATATGCACATACCATGAGGGAACGATACGATTTGACATTTCCTCCGACAGGTTTACTGACGAGCCAGTTGTTGGCGATTCATATGTCAGTGCCATCGAATCATGTTTGATCGACACCTGTGTGAATCAAGTTGCATTTGTCATGAGTCATGCCGTGAACTAGTTGACAATGTCTCGGCTAGTGTAAATACCACACTGCTTCAACGATGACTTAAATCGGACAGTGTAAGAACAATTTACCTGTTTTTATTAGACAGGTTGTAGATACTGTTCTATCGCAATCATGCACCTAAATTCATATTGACAGTGAAAGGCCTGTGCTGTTGGATACATTGCTGTACTGGAACTGCCGATTTTAATATCCAATGTCCTTGAAATCTCGCTCGTTCACCTGAGTTAAGGGTAGCCACTACTTGAAAACGGCCATAGGCCATATCTCTGTTAGTACTGAACATATCTTAGCCAAATTTGGAGTACTAGTTAGTTAAATGAATAGTACATGATATGTGGGCTCATTTGCTTGTGCAGTGCCATGACAATCAACATTTCTAGTGTGATAGAGGGGCATGCATCCTTGAACATTATTCTGAGCTAATAACTGTATGTGTGATCATACAGTTGTCAAGAATCATTAGCTACAATACTCCTTTGTGCAATAAGATGGTTTTGGGCAAGGCAGTTTGACTGCAATGACTGTTGTGAGATGGAACTTTAGGTTTGAGCTTTTTTCATGATGTCTTGAAAAATGCTCAAACCTGAACAACAGTCACTGAAGTCAGATATCCTTGTCCAAAACCACCTTATTGCACAAAGGAGTATTCTAGCTAATGATTCTTGACAGTTGCATGATCACACATACAGGTGTTAGTTCAGAATAATTTTCAAGGATGCGAAAATCCATCTCACTTGAAACGTTCATTGCCATGGTAATACACAACCAAATGTGCCCATATTTCACACATCATATACCATTCATTTTTCTAATCAGTGCTCCAAATCTGGTACCCTTAACCCCTCATCCATGTCTATCTACAGAGCATGAGTTTTACAGTTGAGTGGATACAGAACAGCAGTATTAAACGTTGGCAGCTTCACAGCATTTAGACTACATTTCCAGAAGAATTGATCGAGTGGACGTACGCACCTCCCAGCATGTCCTATTTGTCTCAGGTTTTGATCACAGAATAGCAGACAAAGTGTAATTGAATCAAATGTTTCCAGTCACACGTGCAGTGTGCGCTGGCGTGTGATCAGTGATGGCAGTGGTGTTGCTGCAGTCAGAATATACACGACATTATTTATTGGTCTTCTTGTACATACCGCCACTTGTCCACAACTTGCATGTACAGTGTAGTGTACAGAGAAATAAATTCACATTTTATATGACATGCTAGTGGTTGCTTTTTTGTACAGCCTATACTTACTGCATTTAATAATATAAATACGGGGAAGCACAAGTCCTGTCACCTGCTGTGTGGATTGGACTATAGGGCAATAGGTATAGTGAAGTTGGCTGAATTGGGTCTATTTACACAATTTTTGAGAAAAACAATTGGAATTTGTAACATAACTAGTATGTGGGGGAATGTGATATCCAGAGAAAGCATAACATTTGTATCTTGTTGTTTAGACTTAAAGCTAATGCACAACACGATGAGCAATTTCCTTTCTGGTATTAGGATGCCATTTCTTGAATTTATTAAATAATTGTGAAGGAGTGAGAGGGAGGTTCGAAGAGACGGAATACCGAGGACTCAAATGTATCCATTCAGTACAATGTAACATGTGTTTACTATCTGTAGTTATTGTTCATAATATATAAAACTGCATTGATTTAGTGTTGTGTAAGCGTGGAACAGTGGAAGTAACCGTGGAAGGCTAGACAAAAGTTGGTGAAAACATTCAAAGGATGCATTAAGAAATAGCCACGCCACACTTTCTGAAACTGCAAGGAAAACTGTAGAGATGTCATACACTATAATTTAATTAATCTCCCCAATTTGAGTTTGGATGAAACCCATTCAGTGCTTTAACTTTAAACAAAGCTTAGAATCTAGTTGGGAAAGTGCCACAGCAAGTGTACAAATGTTCATAACCATGATATATAAGATTTATCATATGATGTGAAAATACAGTGAAATAAATAAGTTCAAAGTTTCACAGCAATTTGCCAGCTACTACCAAAAGCTTAGTTGACACGTGCTTATTAAATTATGATTAATTATAGCTATAATAATGTTTTTATTTCAGACAAAAGTCCATATGTACAAACAAGTAAATAAAAAATAAAATGCAAAGATAGATACATATGAAATAAAAAATAGATGGTTAATAAAATATCTATATAAAATGTGCATTCAACTTGAAGTATACAATTGGGTAGTCCAATATTTAAACATAGGACTTCTAAAATGTATATCAGTATAAAAATAATTCACAAAAACTGGATTTTCAGACTTGAAGACGACATAATAAGCTATATATGGATGAACACATATGTTCATTAAAAGATTTAACATGGTTTGTAGCAAACATAAAACTTGCACTACAGGGTGATAACAAATTGTGTAAAATTCTAATTGTTTTCAAACTTACAAATTTACACCAGACTTGAGGTGTACATAGTACCACAATAAGAGAGAAATAGGGAAGTTTTAATGGTAGAGCTGCAAAGACAAAATGTTCGTGCTAAGACTTTGACATGAGCATATCTTTTCTGTCTGGCAATGTCGTCATCGTCATTAAGATTATTGTTAATTATATGACCCAGATATTTGCATTTAATTGTGTGAGGTAACGGACAATTATTGAGAGTGACAGGATGAATATGTTTCATGTCCTGAGGTCTGTTGTCAATAACTATACAATATGACTTGTTGGCATTATATGTTATGTTAAACATTTTGTTATACTTAGCACAACAATCTGTTAGTTTTCTCAACCCAGAAACACTAGGTGAAAAAATACAGAGGTCACCTACATACATCAAATGATTCATTATGGTGCCTGCATAAATACATCCAATTTGTAATTTGCTAAGATTTACACATAAGTCGTCCATGTACACATTTAAAAGGTGGGGAGAAAAGATTCCACCTTGTTTAACACCATTTGAGACAGTAAAAAATCTAGAAAAACTCTGACATCTGACAGTGAATTTCTGGGTACTGTGATACAGAACGCGCACAATAAAACAGCCACGGTCAATTAGTTTAGTGAATAACTTGATATGATTCACTTTGTCGAAGGCCTTAGAGGTATCAAACGTAGTGACATACATAGAAGAGCCATTCGCTATATAGTGTCGAAAAAGTTCTTTTAATAAAAATATGAGCATCTCAGTTGAGTGATGCTTTTTAAATCCAAATTGGTTGGCTCACGTGAAGAAAATGATGGCTCTTGATAATATTAAATATTCAAATAATTTACTAACAATTGTTGCAAGATTAATTATGTGGATATTTTCTTAATGTTTACTGGTATTCCAAATTATATGGTCACCCAACTATAAAAAACTATAATTATAGATAGCACAAGATTTTTAAATAAGTGCCATGATGCAGGTCGAAGACTTGCCGACTTTGTCTTTGGTATATCTAGAGTCAAATATTGTATTACAGTGTATTATTTATATTTACATTATGCATAACCAGCCCTTCAGAAATGTATATTAATTTAGTTTTTTTATTATTCACGCTATTTTACGTAGCGCACCATTTTGGATGGTTGGTAAATAAAGTTAGAAGTCATGTGATACGGGAGGGTGATTTATCATCTCTCGGACTCGAGAGGCTCTCGCTACGCCGATTCGGGACGAGGATGTAGCGCAGTTAAAACGAGAAAAAGACAAGGTAACAACGCATACACTTCATTGTAATTGTAGAATATATCACGTAACGTGTTACAGGTTCTACTATTCGCAACCAATTGCACTGACATTACTAAAATAATTAAAAAAGACACCCGTGGATTGATATTCGTGGAATGTGTAAACTTCGTCGTCGCCTCAGGATTGCCGTCTTAAATAAGGACTTTGTGGCTTCTGAATTAACACAAACAAGTATTGTTAAAAACAACATCTAGCTCATTGAAAAAGGTATTGACATTATTTAAACAAAGAGCTTATATAGGTCAAAAACGCAGTTCTGAGAAGGAAATGAACAACTTCCAAGTGATCAAATTTCGCGCATTTTGGGAATGCCGGGAATGGGTTGACATAAAATGATGTTTTGTTAAATAATATAAAAGTATATAAATAAAATAATACTAGTTACGTGTATAACTAATTTTCACGCTGGTGTGAAAGCGTCGTATGATGGCACCAGTGTACCTGATTTTAAAAAAACCCTGGAAAATGGGCCCCATTGAAATATTCAGCCTTCAGGTGGCGCTTCTATCGCTTACCACGTGTTGCGGTCCTGTAAATATGGCGCCTGTGAAATGCTGAATAGTCGCAGACGGACGAAACCATGCATTAGGTGGTTATAGGCAGAAGTAACAATCATGGTGGAAAAGGGCGATAAAATAGATCTGTTCGTCACATACGTCGAAGCGCAGGGCTTCGTTGTAAATCTGTGGAGCCAGATTGACTTCGAACAGTATGCCGAACTGGAAACCCTCATGAAAGACGTCGATTCGGGGCAGAGGCAGAGCGGTGACACTAGCGTTGATCCAGATTCGCTTACCGTGGGTGATGTCTACTTAGCCAAGTATTCGGGAGACGGCAATTGGTATCGCGCACAAGTGACTGAAGTCGACAAATCGGTCGGTGTTGTCAAAGTATTTTTCATTGATTTCGGAAACACTGAAACGGCGTCGTTTTCAAGCATAATTAAAGGCGCGGCGAAGTACTTTGCGTTACCCCCGCAAGCCGCAAAGTTTCGACTGGCTGACATTTCTCCCGCGAACTGTAGTTGGTCACCAGCCGAAGCAGACTATCTCAAAGATAAACTATCCAACGGAGAATTTTCTGGCATAGTGCTCGAAGCAGGTACAGTCGGACTCGATCCCACATTGAGAGTGTTTGACCCAGAAAAAGATTCCAACATTCCATTGGTGTCAGGATTCGTTAGTGATGGTATCGGTGCAAGCTACGACAATGCACATCTACAGAAAATTTCATTTGGCAGACGTGGGTTAAAGGTTGGCGCAGATCATCACGTGTTCATGAGCTACACCACATCACCATTTGACTTCTGGGTTCGACAAGTTCAGGCCGAGGCCGGGCTCGATGAGCTGCATACACTGCTTGCAGACTATCTGACCAGTCCAGCTGGCATAGACGCATGCAGTGTGGATATAGGCGATTCTTGTCTTTGTCAGTACGGCGACACTGAATCCTACTACCGGGCGATTGTCACGAATGTCTTCAAGGACAAATCCAAGTGTCGGATAACATTCATTGACTACGGTGATACGGAAATAGTGAACCTTGACTGCATCAAGGTTCTGCCTTCTGAGTTCGCAGCTCACCCCCCTCATGCCATCCACTGCAGTGTGAGTGGCGAGGCAATCAACACGATTGACTTTGATAAACTTATCGAGTCGGATCAAATCTACGTGCGTGTCTTAACTCACCGTCATTCTGGCACCCACATTGTGACATTGTCTGAAGGTCGATCATCATCCGCCGCAGCGAGTCCTCTAAAGCCAAATGCAGTCATGTATTCTCGCATCCAGTTTGATGTTAGTTCCTTCCAGGATGTGTGTATCTCATATGTCGATAATACTGGCCATTTCAGTGTTCAGCTAGTATCGAAGGCACAATGCCTTGATGACCTGATGGCTGATCTACAAGACATTAATTTGGTGCCACTGACAAACCGTGTGGTTGGCTCTCCATGTCTTGTGAAAGATAGTAATGACGGGCTCGTGTATCGTGCAGAGATCACAGCGACTTCACCGCAGCAATCTCATGTGAAAATTGTCGATTTTCATGCAGGTGGTATAGATGTTGTCGAGAACATGCAGTTGTATGCAATTGCACCAATGTACGCCATGCTGCAGACGCAGGCAATACCTTGCAGTTTGTTCGGTGTGGAAGACAGATCGCCTGCTGACGTTTCTGATGTGCTGAGACGTTATGCTGGAAAGACACCGCTCATTGCTAAAGTCGTCTTCAAGACAAGCGAGTCATGCGAGATGGAATTGTACGACATGAGGGATGGTCGCGATGTCAAAATATCCGACATCATCAACGGCAGCGAGAAGGCCACAGGAACATCGTCTGTCACCAGTAGACAACCTACGCTCCCCGAACTGGAACTGCGTGCAACGGAGAAGCTATATGTGACAAGCATTCTAGATGATGCCACCTTTGTCGGCCAGTTGTCCAGGTTTCCAATGGCAATGCTAGAATGTTTCCAGTGTGAGCTTTGCGACTTGTATTCCACCAAGAATGTGCCGAGTCTGCAGACTCCGAGCACAGGGGATATATGCTGCACTAGTTTCTCCCTCGATGGCGCTTTCTACCGTGGCATTGTGCAGGAAGTCTGTGGGTCGAAGGTCACGGTGAAGTTCATAGATTACGGCAACTCTGAGGTGAAGGAAATGGGCGAGGTGAAGGTGTTGTCGTCGGAGTTCCATGATTTGCCACCACAGGGCGTTACTTGTCGCCTCTGCAACAGTTATGTGGGATTGACAAAGGAGAATCTTGAGGCTGCTCTGTTGGAGAAAGAGATCACTATTGTCATTGATGAGAAGATCAGGTCGACCTACCTAGTCACACTGCCCTCTTGCCCTGAAAATAGAGATATAGTTTCCCATCTGAAAAGGTATAGTCACTGGTTAGGGTTGACTGAAGCATAGGGTGCCTATAATGGCACACATAATGATAAATTAGTTGTTTAGTGTTTGTAGTTAGCATTTATTTAATGAAGTTCTCTTTTTATCAATTACAGCATGTGGGTGATAGTAGTGTTTCTTTGCTGCAGTATGTGTCATCACGGTCAAGTTTTTAAAATAATTGAGATGAACAGATGATACTGTTTATTTTGTTGATCTCTGACTAAGCCAAATGTCAATAAATGATTTTGCTAACCAGTCTATAATGCAACATTCCAATATGGTAGTATTAATTGGTGATAGTGAACTTATAGGTTTTACGATGATAAACCATTACTGTAAATAACTAACGACTAGAAGGTTTGGTACACAAATATCCTGATATGGAAGAAAGTGACTCAGTATTTAAAACATCCAGATCAAAAAGCCAAGTTTCTTGAGAGGTAAATATATTAAATATTGTGTTTAAAAAATAATCTGCAAACCTAAAATACATATTTTATAATGTGTTGCACTTTATGAAATGAATTAGACTGAATCAGTCAAATGTTTTTCAGCTTTGAACAGGCAGGACGTTCCACAAATGATCACCTTGAATCTAGAAAAACAGCCATGAAATTAACCAGGTATGTTATTTAAAACTATTATTTTCTTTCAATTATTCTTGTACATTATTTTGAGTTTTTAGTCGTTTGGGCCGAAGGCCCAACAGACTTATGTCATCACTCTGTGTGTACTATTAGCTGCCATATCTCAGGAACCGTTCAGCAATGTTTTCTCTAATTTTGCATAGACATATCTTAGAGTCCTGCAACTATGCACAAGAAATATGTATTTGATTGACTGAAACTGATAAGTTTTCACATTATGCCTATTTTTTCAAAAACTCTTCAGTAACCTTTTCTCCGATTTTGCCTACGCATTTCATGTGGTAGTGCCACTATTTACAAAAAAATCTGTATTTGATTTAATCATTCTAAGGACACCTCAGGACCCCCAAAATGATATGTTATGTAGTGTAGTATGTTTGTCACACATTGGACTGATTGTTAAAAGACAGTGGCCTCAATTAAGAGACTCCAACCCTTCTGTTACCCTACTAAACACTACACAGGCTGCATGTCATGGCATTGGCCAAATTAATGATGTGTCATTGAGGGGCACTGAATTATGTCTTAAATTCTGCCTTAAGGGCTGATGTACTGTAGTAAACAGGCAGTTGCCGAAATAAAGTAGGCCTGTGAACATTGTATATTACAGCGTTAGAGCGTAGCAACTGACTACGTAACACTAATAGCAATGACATTTTTGTTATACCATGTTGAATTTTGTTTTCATGTGAATAATGACTCTCGACTTAAAAATGGACTTTTCTCCATAACTAATCTTGACGGATGCCCTGTTCAAATTCTTGTAACTTTGGTTATATTACAACTCTATTTCAGTAAAAAGTACTTGGTATTCTTACTGTTACATTATTTGTACTGTGTACACATACATATAATTACTAATATAGTACTGTCTACTAACTACACTATCTAAGTATAGTGCAGTTACATATTACATAGCAATGTCTGCATCACTTAAGGGGGGGGGTTATTATCAGTGTTTTTAATCCTACTGTTCTACTAATGGGCAGTTAATTATTCCCTCAAGTACAAATATATCATGTTGTGTTTCACACCTGTGATAGTTCAGGTGCAGTAACAGCAAGCTGCCACTAAGCCTATTGCTTGTGAAAATGCTAGTTGGGGGAACAACTTCAAACAACTACCAAAGTACCTAAATGGATTCAATCTAGCCACACAGCATTTTGTTGAGCCTATTACTAATAGGCCTGTATATTAATATGCTAACTGTGGGGTATTGTCATTTAGCCACGCAGCAATAGTATTTTGTTCAGCCTATTACTAATACACATGTCTGTATATTAATGTGCTATTGGCATCTACTCTACCAATCTACCAATTGTCATACATGGCCAATTGGTAGATTGGTAGAGTAGATGCCAATGGTCAAAGGCACTGAAGATACAGACAATACCTATAGTATGTAACCTGTATTCGAAAAACCACAAAGGTGGTTTTTAGTCCTGTGGCCGAAGGTCCAAGGGACTATTGCCATCACTCTGCGTCCACCGTTAGCTGCCGTATCTCAGAAACCGTTCAGCAACTTTTTCTCTACTTTTGCATAGACATCTTAGGGCACTGCCACTATGCACAAGAAATCTGTATTTGATTTAATCATTTTAAGGGCTCCCTAGGGCCTCCAAGGACCCCAAAACTGGTAAAAATGTAACATTTGGCCTATTTTTTCAAAAACTGTTCAGCAACTTTTTCTAATCTTGCATAGATGTATTTTAGGGTGCTGCCACTATATACAAGAAATGTATTTGATTGAATCATTCTAAGGGCACCTAAGGGGTCTCCAAAGTGCAACAGTTTTACATTATCTAGTGATGTGGTTTTGAGAAGGGCCCTTGAGACCACCCCCAACAGTAGATTTTGTTTAATGTGCCACAAAGTCAACACCATGACTAATCTCTGCAGCCTAGTGCTACTGTTCCATTGAGACATTGACTAATCTTTAATTGGTCACAGTGCCCAGGCAGAGTAGACACACTTGACCCCTGTTAGACTGAACAGTTGCCTAACACTTTTTATCTTCAAAACTATTGATTTTCTATAATTGCAAGTAGGGTTTGCATGGATCCCCGAAAACCCTTAAAAACTCTTGAATTTAGAAATTATGTTCTAGGGTACCCAAAAACCCTTGATTATCACCCGTTTTCAGAATACCCCTTGAAAACCCTTTAAAATGCATGTTTTTGCTTTAAATGTGCAATTAAAGGGAATAAAAACATCTATTGCTTGAATTCATGTTACATTACATCCTGCTATCTATTTCCACGTCCACCAAGCAAAAAAAAATCAATTAATTAGAAATTCCACATTTTATGCTGTACATCCGGACATTTTCGAATATGCATATTTTTGGCGCGCTTTTCGGGATGCCGAGATGTGACGTCACTTATGACTCAAACTCGCATCAGGCCGACCCTTTCCATGCATTCAGAGCATGTTTACAAGTATAGTTTTTGGGTCGAAACGAGCGTCAGAATGAGTTATTGTGCAATTTTCCGACGTAATACAAACACTAGTCATCACAGAGGAACAAGCAGTTATCTTACGGTTCCACATGAATCGAATTTTATTCAAAACAACGTATGCGAATGGGCTTACAAGTCGACTAAGTTTCGCCGAGCTTGGGCTCGTTTTCAGAATAATTATATCGAATGCAACCAACGGGAGATAATCTACATCAATAAACATACATAGCAAACATATAGTGTATCCAGCTACATAAAGTAACGTGTATAATCTCATAATATCACTGGAATATCGATATATGAAGGAGTTGTACAAGTTATCATAACAACTGAAATCAGTCAGCGAATTTCTGCCGGCCCTGATAGCTCACTTGGTAAACGCATTGGTTCATTGGCGTTTGTTTTACAATCGGGCGACGCCGGTTCAATCCTGACAGCATGCAAATTATTGATTTTCTTTACACCTTTTTTGTTTATGTTTTCACGAAGTAATATAAACCAAATCATTTAGTATACTATGATGCACTGTTTATAAATAATTTTTATTTTTGTAGTAATTATTTATTCGCCCCAAAAATTAAAATATGGTCATTATATAACGATGTTTCTAAATTTTATTTATTCAAACTAAATATATTGTACAGTAATATATTGTAATTATATATGTGAAAAAGATTGTGATCTGTCTCAGGGGTAGAACTTCAGCATTTATTTTACTGGACAGCAGGACTAGTAAAGACAAAAGTTTACTAGTCCGCCAAAAGGTTTACTAGTCCTGAAAATATCAAAACAACACAAATTTAAAATGCAACAAATGCGTCAGACGGTCCATGGTGGCCGTTTTCAGCACTTGAATGGCTCGGTGGGCAGTTGCAGTGTTTTTCCAGTTTGCGTTTTTCTGCTGGTTTTGCAACCCCAGTCAAGTAATGATACATCGTGCATAAACGTAGACTAATAAAGCAATGTAGATGTAAACCGTATTCGAAAACCGTGCATTTGAAAATGACCACCATTTGCACTCATTAGCCCTACCCCTCTACCAGATACGCTAAACCAAACAAAACTGTCATTTCAGAATTCGATGTCACACAACAGCCAATCAACAGCACTGTTTCACTTTTCACTGTCGCCTCATTACGTAAAGAATTAGTTTGTCAATGGTACGGATGGTGGCATCATGCAACATGCTGATTTTTACTAGACAGCCGGACTAGTTGGTAGGCAGATTTACTAGTCCGCCGTAATCTTTACTAGTGTACGGACTAGCGGACTAGTGGGTAGTTCTACCCCTGTGTCTGGATAAATACAATTTAGAAACATCGTTATATATAATGACCATATTTTCATTTGTGGCGAATAAATAATTACTACAAAAAAAAATATTTACAAACTGCATCATAGTATACTAAATGATTTGGTTTATATTACTTCGTGAAAACATAAACAAAAAAGGTGTAAAGAAAATCAATAATTTGCATGCTGTCAGGATTGAACCGGCGTCGCCCGATTGTAAAACAAACGCCAATGAACCAATGCGTTTACCAAGTGAGCTATCAGGGCCGGCAGAAATTCGCTGACTGATTTCAGTTGTTATGATAACTTGTACAACTCCTCCTTCATACATCAATATTCTAGTGATATTATGAGATTTTACACGTTACTTTCTGTAGCTGGATACGATATATGTTTGCTATGTATGTATATTGGTGTACATTATCTCCCGTTGGTTGCATTCGATATAATTATTCTGCAAACGAGCCCAAGCTCGGCGAAACCTAGTCGACTTGTACTACAAGTTGTAGGCTCATTCGCATTCATTGTTTTGAATAAAATTGAATTCATGTGGAACCGTAAGATAACTGCTTGTTCCTCTATGATGACTAGTGTTTGTATTACATCGGATTATTGCATAACAACTCATTCTGACGCTCGTTTCGACCCCAACATTATCCATGTAAACATGCTCTGAATGCATAGAAAGGGCCGGCCTGCTGCGAGTGTGAGTCATGTGTGACGTTAAGATTCCACGTGATCGCTCATTAAAATTTTATTTTCCGCGGGAATCGCTACACAGACAGGTTTAAAATCGAATTTATGCTACAAATGTATTTTTCTGTATTTTTTTAATGTTCTCGAATGTTACATGCAATATTAAACTTTCTGTACACATGGAAAACGGATTTTAGCTAATGCCTTGTTTTTATTTCCTTTAAGCTATTATATCTCAGCCGTGTTACTGTAATATAAATTATTTATAAAATAAAAAATCTGTAATTATTAGTCTATATTGATACAATTGATACACCACGAAAGAAAATGTGCGATTCAAATTCAACGTCGGGACGTCAAAACTATAAAAGGCGATTGACAAAACATGAGGAGTGAGTCTGAGTGACCAAGAATTGTATTAATAATTATCCGCTAGATGGCGCCATAAGTACCGATCATACGGGTAACACTACATACGGGTATTAAGTTGCCATTTTGGAAAGCAACAAAAGCGTGTTTGTTGAAAATATTATCGGTCGATTTGAATTTGCATTACCATGGCTCCCGAGAAAGGAAACTGTAAATTTAAAGATGAATGGACAACTATAGAGTCAAATATCCTACACTTTATTTATATCAAATGCATTCTACTGTTCTGTTTACGCTTGCCATGCCTTGTGTAGACATGGTACTGTGTAAATCAATTGTATCAATATAGACTAATAATTACAGATTCACAATATAGTTGACACCTGAAACAACCAAATGTCAACCATTAGAAGAGTTGACATAGTTCTGCTATACACAAGCAAGAAATCTGTTTTTGATTGAATCATTCTAGTGTCATCAGCATATAGTAGAACATACATTTTCTACATCATCATCACTAAGGTTGTAAATTTAACCAGTTGCCAAGTCAAGTCCGTTATAATTGTGACTAACAGTGTTCAAAATTATTCAGGTAAATAACAAAGGACACAAGTTTTCTCCTTGCCATACCTCTACACATGAGAAGAAGGCTGACACAGCCTGGCCCTCATTTATACATGATTTAGCATTTTTGTACATGTTGTATACAACTTTCAACACAATACCATTAATACCGCATGAAATTATCTTAGACCACAGGGAGGACCGGTCTACTAAATCAAATGCTTTCTTATAATCGATGAAGGCACAATAAAGCCTTTTGCGTCGAGACAAATACAATTCAACCAATACCCCTATTTGAACACTGCCTGTTCTTCACCTATTACATTCGCTTTGTTTAGGTATGTGGTCAGTCTGGTGTTCTGAACAATCACTAAGGATTAATGAACATTTGTGCAGAATGTCACCCACTTGGCAGGTTTAATTGATCTATTCAGCAATGATGACACTGCTTAGGCCTCACTCTGGACACTGTCACTCACAGTGTTGTGTATTGTCTTAGTTGGTGCATTGAGCTAATCTACTTGACCATGAATCAGTGGTGGCTCTGGTTGTGTATTACACCCAGCTGTGGAGCTAAGATTCTCTGCCTGCTATTGTTTGATGGAAACTGTGACTAATGTGTAATTGGTCACTGGCAGTAGCTTGTGTCAACAGACAGCATTAAGCCACTAGACCCCTGTTAAACTGGACAGTTGCCTGTAGGTTTTAAACTGTGTCAAACAGTGAGTCTACCTTTTGCTCTCAGATAATCTGTCCTCTTAGTTTTACACATGAAGACATAATCTGGCATAACTTGATAAGTCTTTGTAGCAGCACATTTGTACTTCCAGTGTATCATTGCAACATAACATACATATTACATACCGTGTGCTACATTTGAATGTTGTGCATGTAATATTTCCATGCAATCCATTTGCATATATAATGTAAAACTTCAACAGCCGTTTTCTTCATTTTCACTTTTTGATCCCTACCATGTTCAATGCTCCATAACTTTGCCAATTTTTGTAGCAGTCATAATTTTTGAAACCGTGTAAAGCACCCTACCAAACTTTTACAAGGATGTAAGAAAACAATGTTACAATTTTTCCGACTTATCACTCATTTGGTCAGCCGGGGTCACATATAGACGTATTAGTCCAAAGGACTTTAGGGCCACTTGGCCCATTTTTAGTGATCCATTCTAAACCAATTTTCACGCAAATCCCCAGAAACAATACATTGTGCTACAACATTCAAAACAGGCTGCATGTATAATAAATATATGTATCTACAAAATGTCAGAAGGAATTTTTATTCTTTTACTTGTTTATATCAAAAATAATTGTTTGAAATAAACATAATTTCCGATTATTTAGGTAGGATGCATTGAATTTACAGAGAGGTAAAATGAAAACACAGACAGATATACAGAATCCCTCCTCATTGTTTCTGCCAGCAGGGTAAAAGGATAAAATTATGTACCCAAAAATATTTCTATGGTACAGATACGTACCCAAAATAAATCCACATTTTAAAATATTGTTTAACATTCTGTGCAAAGAAACTCATACTTGATGACGATTTGACTGGTGAAGAATGAGCCCGTGCCAACACGTTTATGCTAGCTATTCTGTGATTGGCTAGACGTGGTACACCCTGTATTTACTGCGGGATTGAAGCCTTCACCTCAGGATAGAACATGGCGTACCGGTATATTGGTAGGCTTAGTGTAAATAATAGTAATTGTAATGTAACATTAAAACAATAGCAATAAAATACCTAGTAATAATAAATAAATAAAATTGGTAGTCACACGTTCTCGTTGTTGCCACAACTTCCTTCCATCATCGTGTTTTACCACTTTTGGTAGTCTCTTGGATGATGGACAGTGACATGTTTGTTGGCAAAAAAGACCCTTTATTATTATGCATTGATGATATTTGCATAACATCAAATAATCATGAAGATATAACTGTTTAAAATTTATCCAAATAAATGGAAAAAACTATTTTTGTACCCTACTGCTAGCTAATTACTGAGTGTTTGTATGTTTCAGTGTCCAATTAGAGAAATGTAGCCCTGTATATAAGCTAATGAGTATAGAAAAAATTAATCAAAACTACTTTTTTATTTGAATTTTTTTAGGTAGATCCATGTAAAATTTAGACTATTCTTCATGAACGTCAGATTGAGGGTATAATAGAAACCCGAGTTTGCCCAGTGACAAAATAATTATTGAGTGGTTGTATGTTCATGCATGCAGTGTGACAAATGTAGCTGTACATTTCAGCTGTGTGATAATGAAAACTAGACTCAAATATATTCAGAACTTTTCATCTTATTGTATTTTTCGTAGAATGTTCAAATACACCCGATACGGCAATAGGCCTAGCTGTAGGCCTACTATTGCGTGCCGTGGCAGACCTGTCCGATAACATGACATGTCTAGTATACATTTCCTTACGTATCAATAAAGTAAGTAATATCTACAGTCCATAATTACACATATATATGTCATCAGGTTATAGGACATGTTGTGTTTGAACTCTAAATGCATTGTATCCTTCGCTGGCAGACCGAGTAGGCCGGCCGAATCGGCCCAAGTCTGGGTGCGAGACAGTGATGTCCGGCGACGTTACTCGCCAACAACTTGCATAATATCCACTTCAAAACAGCCCCCAAAGTCTGTGTAACTGTCTGAAGTAGTATAATAACTTGATCCACAAATACAGTCATGTATTTTGCTGATATATTGATGCGGACATTTGAATTTTTGAAATAATTCAACTTATATCATCGAAGCGAGACAAAAAACATGGCGGACTTTTGTCGTGATGGAATGAAACCAGCGTCAATAAGAAGACGTTTTAGAGCCATGCGCTGATTGGCTGACCGTTGACGTAAATTTATTTGGATAGACCAATCGTTGGGCTTTCCGTAGGTACTTCCATTTCCCTGTTTAGACCATATGAATGGGAATGTAAAATCCTGACGCAGAGCATAGTAAAATCGGCCATATTAGGGCATCTACTTCTACATTTTTTTTAAACTTGGTTGTGATTAGCTATTACTGAATCATGACACGATAAAACTCATTAATAAAAATGCCACAGGAAGAAGAATAATTCAGCTTTCCAATGATACCTCGCGTTCCCCTGTCAGTTGCCAGTGCCGGAAACTTTTTTTAAAGTGTGATACTGAATGGGGCTGAAATTCAGCCGAGACCAGACTACTGATAGCGCGGGCCAAATTCGGTCCAGTGGTCACCTGTAGGGTTAAGGACACACAATGAAACAATTTGAACAATGATGATCAGTCAGTCAGATAAAAAAATCTACCTGAAACAATGATAGCCCCTTGGGTCAATAAAAAAAAAAATTTGTGGCCAAAACTGGCCACTCGGCTCTAAATAGGCTGTGGGCCAGTGTTAAATGTTGAAGTCTGTATGTGCACGAGTAGCTTTTATGCAGTGTTTGCAGCATGGCTGAGTGCCTTCCAGAGAAGTCAAGATGGTGTTCGAATGAACAGGTTTGCCAGCGTGTGTAGTATAAAGCATATTCAATGATATTGAGCAGTCCTGACTGGATACCATGCTATATATGAGAACTTGAACATGTTACAACTGCGGTTGTTCCTGCAGTGACATGGACTATACGCCCCCCACGGTCCAACCCCATGTCTGGTCAGAGGTCGTTGTCACCCTGGTCGATGACCCGGAACACTTCTACTGTCAGCTGACTTCATCCGAGGGGAAACTCAATGACTTGATGGCTGAGATTGACGACTACTGCTGCCACCAAGGGGCTGACAAAGGCATTCCTGGCAAGGTGGTGCTACATATGCCACTGATTGCCAAGTACAGCGAGGATGAGGGGTGGTACCGCGCCCGGGTCACAGGTCAGTCACCTTAGATATGGCAGGTAGATAGGATTATTTTTTAATTTGTGCCTTTTTCTCTCCACACTGGTAAATGGCTCTTATTGAATAAAACATGAATTTATTTTCGGCCAGACCCCACATTTCCGTGGTAACAAACATAATGTCCACCATTACGAGCAAGTATTTGCAAATTTAGAAATACTTCCATTCATAATAATTCTTGCAAGTCCATGTTGAGTATGCATTCTGCTGTTCAATAGCTAGTGTTTTGAATATTTTTTGTAAACTCCAGGAACAAAATCTTGGCTTTTGCTCCAGTTCACTTGCCAGTATAAACGAGTACCTAGCTGCATACATTAGTGGGTGTATATGAATGTGTAATCTTATTGCAGTATTCACAACGTGGCTGAATGCTTGTTACAGTGATGTGTTAGAATAGAGAATGAACAAGTCTCCTTTGTAATAACAGTACTACACATTGGATGTTATCTACATTACAAAACAATATGGTCCTTTGTTTGTCTGTGCACCCCATATCTCCGTTAGTTTTGCATATATGGGGTTGAACTTTTTTATAGCGGACTCATTGGGGTGGATCATAGATTTAGTTTTTTTTTAATTCATCTCGGGTGATGGGATCTCGGGAGTTACATACATATGACAGCCCCGAGCATTGTCGGGTAACTCGGCTACTGCTGTGTAAGAACTTCCATTGCTATTAAATGCATTCTGGAGCCTTGTTTGTGTGTTGCAGGTGTGCTGGCCAGCAGTGGCGGGGTGGAAGTGATGTTTGTTGACTATGGCAACCACGAGGTGGTGACGCCGTCAGCCGTGAGAATGATGCAGCCTCAGTTCATGAGCCTGCCAACACAGGCGATTCCCTGTAGTCTTGCCGGGGTCAAAGATCAAGGCCGGACGGTGTGGTCGCAGGACGACACCGACGCCTTCAGTGCGATTGTCTTGGAGGGCAAGTATCAGGCGCTCTTTGATGATGCGCTGTTGGGTGTCAAAGGTCAGTACATCACCGACCTGTATGATGGCACCACCAGCATCAATGCAAAGTTCCTCGCTGGTGTCGACAAGCTGAGTCGGGAGTTTGAGAGTCGACGCCCGTCACAAACGACACCGTCTCCAGTCAGACGTGATGGCCCAGTGGCATCCCTTGGCCACACCGAGGAAGGCATTCGTAAGCCACGCACCACGAGCATTGCGGCAGCGATGCTCAAGTCTCCTGGAGATGCACCTACGTTGCGATACAAACAGCCGAGTCTACCTGAGAACCAGTACTTCGACCTGTTTGTGGCACACAGCATCAGTCCTGGACAATTCTGGTGTCAGGCCGCTAGCAGTACTGGACAGCTCGACGCCATGATGGAGAAACTGGATGCCGACTACTCAAGTCTCGGCCCCACGGAGCTGTGTCTCACTCGACTGGGGCAGTCGGAGCCATGTTGTGCCCGCTACAGCGTAGACGGCAGCTGGTACCGAGCCTTGATACAGAGTGCACCGGGCGACCAGGAAGTAACGGTGCAGTTTGTTGACTATGGTAACGAAGAGAGACAGTCAGTGGATGGAATCAAACAGCTGAAGACGGAGTACTTTGAGCTAGCGGCACAGGCGTTCCACTGTCGTCTAGCCGGAGTCACACCACCGACCGGTTCCTGGTCGGCAGAGGCAAGCGCCCTGTTTGAAGAACTCACAATCAACGCGAAGATCGTCGGCTGCATCATCAATAAGGATGTCAGTGCTGCCATCTACACGGTTGAGTTGAACAAGTCGAACGGCCCGGTGCATGAGGAATTGATCAAAGTGGGATTCGCCATCAGCACAGAGGCACCACTTCAGCGCCGCTTATCAGAGGGGTCGACCGCAAGTCGCACCAGTAATTCCAGCAGGGGGAGTGGCAGCAGGTTGTCGAGCATGACCGACGAGCCGAAGTACAAGAGTCTGCAGTTGAAGACGGGGCAGTTTGTTGACGTCAACGTATCGCATGTGACGTCACCGATGACCTTCTGGTGTCAGTTGACGGAGATGAGCAAAGACCTTCAGCAGATCACGGAACAGCTTACAAGCACATACGACGGGCTGTCGACATCTGATCTGGAGCTTTTCACCACCACAGTCGGCAGGGTTTGCTGTGGGAGATTCACGGAAGATGACCTGTGGTATCGGGGCGTGATCATCGAGGTGGATCAAGACCGGTGCCTCGTCCAATTTGTCGACTACGGTAACGACGAGTGGCTTCCTCGCGACCGCATCAAACAGCTGAAGAGCTCTCTGGCTGAGCTCCCCACGCAGGCGCTGCAATGCTCCCTTGAAGGGATCAGTCCTTGCGGGGCAGCGTGGACGGAAGAGGAGAAGGAAGCCTTTGAGGACTTGACAATCGACAAGAATCTACTGGCAAAGCTGCTAAAGCGAGTAAAGGGTGGTCCAAGCACCATCAAACTCTCCCTGGTGGACGATGCCAGTGGCACAGAAGAGCAGATCGCGGATGAGCTGGTGAGGCGTGGCTTTGCCATATCGAGTCACGGTGCGATTTCTGCGAGTCCACGGAGCCCGCCCAGGAGACAGGTGGAGCCACCGGTGGTGTTTACTGCGGTCGAGGTAGAGAGAGGTACGAGGCACAGTGTCGCCGTGTCGTGGGTGAACAGTCCAAGCGACTTCTACTGCCAGCTGGAGCGGTCAGCCGGTCAGCTGTCTGCACTGGCCGAGAACTTGTACAAGTTCTACGACAGACTGGGCTCGAATGAGCTACCACTGACCAGTGTCTCCATCGGTCAGCCCTGTGTCGCCCACTACCCTGCGGACGGATGCTGGTACCGCAGCTGTATCACTGAGACCATCTCCAACAGCAAGGTGGTTGTCAAGTACGTCGACTACGGAAACACGGAGACTGTTATCACTTCGAAGGTGAAGGCCATCACTCCTGAGTTCGCCAAGCTGCCGATGCAGGCGATTGGCTGTTGCCTTGGCAACATGCAAACACCTGGTGGCGGCTGGAACAAGGACATTGTCGGTCAGTTTGAGGTGTTGGTGTCCGAACCCTTGGCTTTGACAAGTGTGTCAGTGTCCAATGGCATCCACACAGTGACTCTCACTACTAGAAATGACAAGAATGTCGGAGAAGTACTCTTGAAGGTGTTGGCTCCACCAAAGCCCAAGATGAGAACCGCAAACATGGCTCAGACAAGGCAAGCACCGCCTGTGAACTTGAGTCAAGCACGTCAGGCACCGCCGTCAGCCAAGTATGCGTCGTCCTACGACTGCATCGATCTGTCACGTCACTACCGCCCTGGCGACAAAGTGGAGGTGGAGGTAGCCCATGTTGAAAGTCTCACCAAGTTCTACATCCAAGTTGTGGCTGACATCCCACAACTGGATGACCTTATGAACACCATGGAGATGTACTACGCCAAGCCGGAGAACACCGCCGAGCATCCCGATGTCGCATTCACTGTCGGCACAGCGTGCGTTGCCCAGTTCTGCGAAGATGACCTTTGGTATCGTGCCAAGGTGACTGGCGTTGCCGGTGATAAGTGGACGGTGCATTTCGTCGATTATGGAAATTCCGAAGTGACCAGCCGATCGCGGCTGCGACCTTTGCCCTCGGAATTCTCAAAGCTGCCACTACAAGCAGTGGAGTGCTCCCTCGCTGACATCAGTGCTGTGCAGGTGCAAGCAGCCATAAGCGAGTTGTCATCTCTAGCACTCTCCAAACGATGCCAGGTCACTGTGAAGATGGCCATACAGTCCACCATGCAGGTACATTTACAGGTAGACGGCGTTGACATCAACACAAAATTGCTGAGTACAGCACCAGGTGGTGCTGTTGTAGAATACCCCGCCTCCGCAGTTCCATCGACGGGAACAGTCGACGTGTATGTGACCTCAGTTGTGTCGCTCTCGCAGTTCTACATTCAGATCGTTGCCAATGAGAATGCAGTCGTCGAACTTGCAGAAAAGATCACCGATGAATATGCCGCGCTGCCACCTGGTGACAGACCCGTGTCGCAGTTGGCGGTCGGCATGGCAGTGTGTACGATGTACTCGGTAGACGGAGCCTGGTACCGTGCTGTGGTGACAGAGTTGTGTGCCGATAACCGTGTGTCTGTCAGGTTTATCGACTACGGCAATGTGGAGACGGTCGATGCGGGAGATCTGCGATCGTTGACATCCGAGTATCTGTCCGTCCCACCGTTCTGCATCAAGTGTTCCTTGGCGGGGATCCAGTCTGGAGATTCAGAGAATATTGAAAAATTCACGTCCCTCACTGAAGGTGGAGAGAAGATACTTCAGGCGAAGTTCCTGTCATCGGTAGAGCCATGTCGTGTGATGCTACACGACTTAGACGCCGACATCGCAGCCATGTTCCCTGCTTGCGAGGCACCAGAGGGATTTACAAGCATCACCGCACCAGGCGGTGAAGTCGAAGTGTACGTGAGTCATGTTGAGTCACTGAGTGAGTTCTATGTTCAACTTGTGAGTCGCGAAGCAGAACTCGAGGGATTGGTGGAGTCGCTGCTCACGTACGTACAGGACGGACAGAAGTTAGGAAGCGCTAATGTTGGTCAGGCGTGTGTGGCATGTTTCCGTGATGACGAGGCATGGTACCGCGCCCTGGTGACGACAGTGTCGGGCAATGACATCACAGTCAGATACGTCGACTTTGGCAACTCAAGTTGTGTCTCTCTGGCTGACGACATCAAAGATTTCATCGACGTTGCTCACAAGACACCTGAACCGTTCGCCATTCAGTGTTGTCTCGATGGTGTTACAGTGCCCCCTGGTGGCTGGGCGGCTGGCGCAAAGGACACCCTGGTGGAGTTGACCCTCGATGAAGCACTCAGTGTCAGCTTCCAGACGACCAGCGAACCATGTCGACTTGCATTCACTGATGTCACGATAATCGACGGAATCAAGCAGACGATATCACCTGAGGTCACTGGAGTCGAGCAGGCGATATCACCTGAGGTCACTGGAGTCGAGCAGGCGACATCACAAAAGGTGATGCAGTACCCCGAGATCAGTGTTCCATCGGAGAAGTGCCAGGTGTATGTGTGTCAGGTGACGAGTCCAGGCGAGGTGTACTTGCAGCTTGTGAAGAACAAGGCGGCGTTGAATGAACTGGTGGACAAGGTAGACGAGATGTACAGCAATCTGGGTGAGGAGAGAACTCTCAAAGACCCTGCGGTCGGGACCCCGTGTTGCGCTGCGCAGGCTGGTGTATGGTACAGGGCTGTCGTCTGTGGCAGCTCTGATGACGGTGTAAAGGTCAAGTTTGTCGACTACGGCAACACCGACACTGTAGACATTGTGAAGCAGATAGATGGCACTCTGTGCCAGATGGCGCCACTTGCGTACCAGTGCAGCCTAGCCGGTCTTCAGCAGACGGACGAGAAAGAGTGGCCGGAAGTGGCGTCTGATAAACTGTTTGAACTCACCGACCAGAAAGTTTTGACTGCCGAATTCCTGAAGTCTGACGCTGTTCCGTACACCATTGCATTGTGGGACAACACATCAAACATCAGTGATGAGTTGGTGTCGGCATTACCAGAAGTCGAGACTAAGGCAATTCCACAGGAGGGTGAATCGGATAAAGAGTTGCCTGTAGGTGAAGCAGGTAAATACCCGAAGGTGGTGTTGCCTTCAGGTGAACAGGCAGGATTCGTAGCCGCATTCGTCAATCCGGGAGACTTTTACGTGCAACTGTTCGAACAGGAGGATGAGTTGTCTGAGTTGATGGCGTCGCTCATTGCCGCATATGACGGCCCCGATTCCAGCAGCCTCCTTCTCGCCAACCCAGCACCAGGTGGAGCCTGTTGTATGCGCAGTAGTACTGATGACCAATGGTATCGCGTTGTGATCGATTCATTGGAAGACAACACAGCAACTGTCACGTTGGCTGACTGTGGGACGACTGAGACCGTCACGACTGGAGAACTGCGCCGTGTCCTCCCGGAGTTTCTGCGACAGCCGCCATTTGCGATACACTGCCACCTGGCAGGACTCGACAACACCGCGGAGTGGACACCGGACGAGATGGGATTGTTCCTCGAGAGGGTGCTGGATAAGGACCTGATGGTGACGTTGGAACGCGACAAGAAGGGACGCATCGAGGCGAGGCTCAGAGATGGCATGGTCGACATCGCGTCCCTGTTCCCAGGGCGAACGACATTGATGGCGATAGTAGAGGAAGGGGACAGAGACACTGCTGACACCGACCAACCAGGTGAGGCTTGTTGTTACCTTTACTGTTTACCGTTTGGTAGGTAGACATGAAATTAAAATTTCTGTCAGGGTATATAAATGTAATTGTTAAACACTAATTAATTTCATAAGCCTCTTTTTTTGATCGTTGATTCCCTGTTGGGAGGGGCCACTTTGGTACTCATTTACAACGACACCCTGTCCATTGCTTCCTCCACAACCTGTCACCTCCATGTCTCTCAGGGACTTGCCACGTCCCTCATTCACGTCCTTTGTCATTCTCTGCTGTGTTTGTCTCCATAGCAGTCTGATCACATTACCTTCCTGTCCACGTGCCATATGTCCAAACCATCGAAGTTGGGTTTTTCGTAGTTCATGTGTGATGTCAGTTACGATGAATACTCAAATGTATATCTTTTGAGAAGTTGTCATGTTTTTATTTTGACACTTGCTCTATTTCAGTGGAAATTATCCCCCCAATGTTTAGTTCCCAAATGTATTTGAAAAGTACTTTCTTGGTGGTCATTTCTGGGTAAATGGAAACCATTGTGATGTCACTGTAATGTTGCTGGTTATGTCTGCCTGGCCATGTGTGAGTCAAATATATCCCTTGTTGCAACACTATTATAATTTGTAGATGATAAGATCGCTACGCTACAGACTGACACTAGTGACTTGGTGGGCCACAAAATGGATGTGTATGTCAGTCACTTCGTGTCACCAGCTCGCTTCTGGTGTCAGCTGGTACGCAGTGAGGCCGAGTTGACACGTCTGTCAGAGAAACTTTGTGACGCGTCACTTGATGAAGATTGGGAGCCGAGTGTCGGAGCTCTCTGCATCATAAGGTTGGTACTTATCTCTTTGATGACATTTGTTTGTCTTTTGCGAAATGCCAGATCGTTTCAAGCCTTTTTACTGCAAGTTAGAACAAATAAAAATACCTGCAATGTCAACGTAAACAAGTACCATTGATTCGGAATAATGCCGTTGATAATACTCCCGTTACCATTTAAAACAGTTAAAATGAAATAAGAAATTGGGCTGGAACAGCAATTATGAGCTTATTTTGAATTGTGTCTGTAGTTTCATGTAGATGAAATCCTAAATAATATTTCAGATGGCTAACAGTTTTAGTCTGAAAAAATGGGGTCACTTCTCCCTACCTAGTTTTGAGTCTAGCCACCAGGTTGCGATAATGGGCATGTGGGAACTACTATCACCTATTCATGATGCATGGATAATTGGATATATCTCTGACCCAGTTATTCTGTATGGTTTACCATATGCAGGGTTCTAAATTAATGGTAGTCCAGTGGCCAAAGTTTATAAAAAAAGTTAAGAGACCACCAAAACATAGCCATGCAGAAAATGATGGCTGCAATTAATAAAATTACTGACTGTTTGTGTATCCAAAAACAAATTTCTTGGCTGTGTTTCTCTTATAACATTTTGTTAATCTAGGCATAACAATAAGATGTTAAATACGATAAAAACAAAACCGATTTTACTAGCAATGTGTACTTTCTGTAATTTGAATTTAATGTTATGCAGTACAGAACAAAATGGTTTGGACCACCAGAAAAATGCAGGATCACTCCAAGCACAGGGGTCTGATTAAAAAGTTAATTTCTGTAATGTGCTGTAACGGCATTGCTTCTGGTGACAGATACAAAGACAACAGCCTCTACCGGGCTCGCGTCCTCGACATCGATGGCGAAGTGATCAGCGTGTTCTGCATCGACTACGGCAACACAACATCCGTAAACCGCAAGTTGGTCTTCCCGAGCAGGCCAGAGTGGAACGTTGCATCATCCTACGCCCTGGAGTGTAAACTGGACGGGATCTCCGCAGTCAGCGAGGAAGGCTGGACGGAGGAGACACTACGCATGTTCTCCGTGTCTGTCACTGACAAGAAGCTGTTGGCGGAGTTTATGTCCACTGATGAGATCGGAGAGGGTGACGCGCCGGCCCCTAGCTATGTTGTCCACCTGTGGGACATGGGCATGTCGGTCCGGCAGCGCCTACTTGACTCCGTCGAAAACTCCACCGAAGACTCATTCTGTACAGCAGAAAATTCTGAAGAAGATGATGTCGGCAGTGGTGCCACTGACACGGCGTCGGTGCCCGATGTGTGCGAGTTGCCGCATCAGGGGAAGTTTGAGGTGTGTGTGTCGCATGTGAAGTCACCAAGTGAGTTCTGGGTGCAGAAACGGAGCTCACAAGCAAAGCTGAAGGAGCTTGGTGATGTCATGCAGCAGGGATATGCGTCACGCACAACGTCGGATTTCAGCGTCGAAATCGGTCGCTTTTGCGCTGTCAAGTCAGTGGAGGAGGAGAGTTGGTGTCGAGCCCGTGTCATTAGTGTCGACGCAGACAATGTCAACGTGGTGTACGTCGACTACGGAAACACCGAGACTGTTGATGTCTCAAATGTGCATCCGCTGTTGAGGAAGTTTGCAGCGTTGCCGATTCAAGCAGTGGCGTGTCAGCTCGGTGGAGTGGCGCCCTCTGGAGGTTCATGGAGTGATGATGCCATCAGACTGTTTACGGAGTCAACCTGTCGCCTGTGTCTGATTGCGGAGGTGACCGACATAACCAGTGATGACATTTATGTTGTCAACCTACTCGATATGGGCATGTCAATCACACAGAAGATGGTGGACGCACACGTGGCCGTTGACACGAAGACACGCGACGCTGTGACACTTGACAGTAGTGTAGATGACAAGGAATCAGAGGGTTTGAGGTAAGTTGGTGATTGGATGGCCTGAAGTTAGATTACTCATGCTGGTCAACAAAGGTGTTAGAAGGTTAAAGGGGAAATGAAATGCAGCTGTTTCATGCTACATATTGAAATATATACTATATAAGTATACATTAATGGTAACAGAAACGTACTCATTTATAAGACAAACTGAATAAAACGATTTTGTTCGATGCCTAAATCGTCGCTATAGAGTACTGCATATCGCCATCTTTGTTCCAAACGAGTGGTTTGATTTACTCCTATCTAATCTATGTTAAATTTCGTGGGTTTTTTTGTTTACTTCATTAATAGACATTTATGTGCAAAAACAAAGATATAGTGCCCTATTATACACGATAGGTGTTCTATAGGTCAACAAATAATTTGTATACGCGTTCGAAATAAAAAGGTGAAATTAAATGGCAACGATTTATAACCAATGAAAACATTGTTAACGTCGCTCTTCCCGAACGAAGATTTTAGCTGCCAGTAGGGGGCGGTGCTTTCAAAGCAAAGGTCAGAATATTAGATGCGCGCGCATACCGGGACTATTTTTATTTTGTTGTTGACAAAGACGTCGAAGGATTTTGGTAGAGACGAGTTATTAAAAGTGATTTTTAAAACTTCCGTATCACTTTGGGAAAAAATCGATACGACAGATGAAAACTCTAGTTCAACTTGTCACTCGGAAATTATGGTTGACACACACAAAGTCAAAGGGCCTGTGCCATATGGGTGATACGGGTTTCACCCAGTGTGCGATCCACGCCCACGGTCTGATAATGTCCGCCCCCGGGGCAGGTTCAGTTGTGGGAGTCGGACAGTGACAGTTGGTCTATCGACGACGAAGACGTTACGCGACTTAATAATGTCGCATGGTGTTTGTGTGGACACTGCATCCCAATGTCGACGCACATCGAGTCGCTGTGCTGTAGGGAGCTAACTGCCGTACAGCACCGTATGACAGACCTTACAGATGCCTGCATTACCGACTATGAGTATGTGTGACGACTTCGAAACGGTTTGCACCAACAGGGCGGTGTTGGAACTTGGAAATCGGTCTGTTGTCATTGTATGATTTGCGTGCAGACTCGTTGATTCGACCAATAGCTAGTAGGTAAGTACTACGTAGTTCAACAGGTATCGAATAATTATTCTAGGAATAACTATTTCAAACTTAAATAGAGCAATTGTACTTGTTCCCACCTCAAATGTTTAGGTTCATTCCATCTTCGTATAATACTATGTCTATGGTTTTCATGAAGCCATTTTTGATCATTTTCTTAAACTTGCTTTTATTCTTGACAGGACGTGTGCATCATGAATTATACAGTTTAATTCCTATCTAAAAGTTTTCGAGCAACTTGCTTAATTTATATAAAAATGTAGACAGGAGTTTTTAATATAATAAAAATGTTATATATATATTATGTGTGTGTGTTATCAAGACCACATCATGAAATGTAGTCTTACAATCATAATTATTACAGCCCTTCACAAACAAATGAACCAATTCACTGAATTCATGATGCGATAATGATAAAACAAAGTTTTGTCAGTATAACAATAATTAGAAGATGACGGTTGTTTATTATCAACTAATGCAAATAAATTAACTTTCAGAACATATCGATTGATTTGATTAGCCGTATAACGTCACTTCACGTTGTGATCAAGGGAGAGACTTGGAAAAGGCAACAGACGTGTTATACCAGCCTGCACTGTATCCAGAAGTGAATGGGGTTTATGAAAATTTAAGCTATGGACATTGCACTATACAGGTGAGTGTACAGTGAAAATAAAAACCCTGGACAAGTAAGATTAGATTGACCAAAAGGTAGAATGAATTACTCGGTGCCTTATTTTTTTTTTGCAACAACAATGTGATCTGTAGTGTCTTGCATGTTCCCGTTCATAATTCAATTTGTAATACTGAAGCCAACATGAAATATATCAACAGTTTATTCATATGGAGACACAATTAACAAATAAATAAGGCTACATGCCAATGCATTAGTCAAATTCACACACCAGTTTTCAATGTTTCTTTCATTTGATTCACTTCACACTGTGACACATTTTAATCTAACTGTATTACAATTTGGGTCTGTGCCAGTCCTGTGCACATATAGTACATCAATAAGTAACACGTTTATTGATGATATGGGCCATCATTATGATCAAATATTGTGATAACAAAATTAATACATACAAAATATTCCATTACTGTTCCAGTTTTACATATTTGTGGGTTCCAACTTTCAACACTAGAGGCATCTGTCAAGAAAACAAGTACTTATTATTCAAGATACAGATTCAAAGCTTGTAGTACTAGTTTCAAAATCTATCAAGTGCCTCCAAATGGATTCATTTAGATTTATGGCACTATATAAGTTACACTGAACAGTTGCCTAACACTTTTAAACTGTATCTTCAAAACTATTGATTTTCTATAATTGCAAGTTGTGTTTATTTTGATGTTCATTTAATTATTATAAAATGGTGTGCCTGTGGTGTCTATTGGTTAAAGATGTATTGTGTGTAGAACCCTGTAGGTGACAAACATAGAAAATTAATATTCTGTCACCTGTAGGTGACAAACATAGAAAATTAATATTCTGGACAACTATAGAGTGAAATATCCTACACTTTATTTATATCAAATGCATTCTACTGTTCTGTTTATGCTTGCCATGCCTTGTGTAGACATGGTACTGTGTAAATCAATTGTATCAATATAGACTAATAATTACAGATTCACAATATAGTTGACACCTGAAACAACCAAATGTCAACCATTAGAAGAGTTGACATAGTTCTGCTATACACAAGTATTTGATTGAATCATTCTAGTGTCATCAGCATATAGTAGAACATACATTTTCTACATCATCATCACTAAGGTTGTTGTAAATTTAACCAGCTGCCATGTCAAGTCCGTTATAGTTGTGACTAACAGTGTTCAAAATTATTCAGGTAAATATCAAATAACAAAGGACACAAGTTTTCTCCTTGCCATACCTCTACACATGAGAAGAAGGCTGACACAGCCTGGCCCTCATTTATACATGATTTAGCATTTTTGTACATGTTGTATACAACTTTCAACACAATACCATTAATACCGAAATTATCTTAGACCACAGGGAGGACCGGTCTACTAAATCAAATGCTTTCTTAGAATCGATGAAGGCACAATAAAGCATTTAGCGTCGAGACAAATACAGTTCAACCAATACCCCTATTTGAACACTGCCTGTTCTTCACCTATTACATTCGCTTTGTTTAGGTATGTGGTCAGTCTGGTGTTCTGAACAATCACTAAGGATTAATGAACACTTGTGCAGAATGTCACCCACTTGGCAGGTTTAATTGATCTATTCAGCAATGAGGACACTGCTTAGGCCTCACTCTGGACCCTGTCACTCACAGTGTTGTGTATTGTCTTAGGTGGTGCATTGAGCTAATCTACTTGACCATGAATCAGTGGTGGCTCTGGTTGTGTATTACACCCAGCTGTGGAGCTAAGATTCTCTGCCTGCTATTGTTTGATGGAAACTGTGACTAATGTGTAATTGGTCACTGGCAGTAGCTTGTGTCAACAGACAGCATTAAGCCACTAGACCCTTGTTAAACTGGACAGTTGCCTGTAGGTTTTAAACTGTGTCAAACAGTGAGTCTAACTTTTGCTCTCAGATAATCTGTCCTCTTAGTTTTACACATGAAGACATAATCTGGCATAACTTGATAAGTCTTTGTAGCAGCACATTTGTACTTCCAGTGTATCATTGCAACATAACATACATATTACATACTGTGTGCCACATTTGAATGTTGTGCATGTAATATTTCCATGCAATCCATTTGCATATATAATGTAAAACTTCAGCCGTTTTCTTCATTTTCACTTTTTGATCCCTACCATGTTCAATGCTCCATAATTTTGCCAATTTTTGTAGCAGTCGTATTTTTTGAAAATGTGTAAAGCACCCTACCAAACCTTTACAAGGATGTAAGAAAACAATGTTACAATTTGTCTGACTTATCACTCATTTGGTCAGCCACGGTCACATATAGACGTATTAGTCCAAAGGACTTCAGAGCCACTTGGCCCATTTTTACTGCTTGTGTATACGTTGCATGACTGCACTACCGGTACAACTTTGCACCCGCTGTCCATGAATGGGAATTCCTGATGTGATGGAGGAGCGAAATCCACATCTCCTTCATCAAGCGGGGATCACCATCACAAGCTGATGTGCAATACCACAGGTGGTTGGCAATTGTGCCTATCGAAGGGACAACTTCAACTTTCTGGGCAGACAACAACCTTTATTTCTTGGTAGTCCTCTTACAAAGTCTTTCTAATGCTGGCATGTCTGTCAGTGGCAAGTGTGATGATCTTCACCCCATGGTCAGTCAGGTTGTCTAAGCGGCGTTTCAAGCCCTCCACTTCCATCCAGTAACTGTTCTTGACCTCTGTGACCCGAAAAGTTTCTTGAGCAATGATGAGTTGGCTGTCAGTGTCCATGATGAGGTAAATGCCAAATGTAGAGTTATGTCCTGGATTGTCATATCTTGCATCGCCTGATGCAACCATGCTCTGTCTGACCAGAGCTGACATGATGGACTCTGAATGGCATGTCCACATGTCCTCTAACTCTGGGAGTATGCATGCCCGCTGTATGTTGTAGCACTGGCGGGGGGTGACAAGGCGCACAGGTTCATTAGGTTGACCAAATTGTACACAGTGAATGAATGTCCAGTCAGGAAGAGGATGCTTGGTGTCAACAAGTTACTCTCATAAATGTTACCAATCTTGGGTTGCGAGTGCCACATGAACGAGTGGCCATCAACACATTATGTGGTCACAACCACTGCAAATCTAGTCACTGTGATGCAAGGCTAAGTGGTTTATTGCAGTTTGGTGTTTTAGCAGGTGCAGAAAAGTAAAATGATGTTTTTCTCACATATGGCAAACTTTCTCTCTTTCCCATTAGTGTAAGAACTGCTTGAGTCATCATTAGTGATATCGCTGTCACCTGCTACAACATGTTCTGCATCACTCGTTTCAATGTTTCTCTTCTCACTGTTGCAGAATCGTCTGAAGATGGTGATAGTGAGACTGGGACATCCAAAGGGTCGTCTACAGTGACAGAACTGCCATGGTCAGGGTCAGTCGGAGAGAACGTGCTGGACTGCGATGGCAACTTTGCATACCCATGGTTATGATGAATGTTCAATGGAAAACACTATTGTCTGTATTAACTACTGCATCGACAAAGTGTCGCACTGGCGACATGACCACTGGCTTCCTTTATGTTTTGACACTACAAGTCGATGGCGTGGCAGCACTACAAGTGACATTTGTATTACCATGAGGGACAATGTCATCTCGCGTGCTAAATCCTTCGCTGGATCCTTCGAAGCTTGTGCTCGGTATTAGGCTCTATGGTTGTTTGGATACTTCCGTCATATATTATGAACAAAATGAGACAATCTTGCAAATAGTCATTAAAGTTGGAGCACAAGTGCGATTTACAAGTGACTTTTTCAACGTTTTCTTTTTAGTGGATATATGTGTGTTATCTTTCATTTTCATGATTAAAATGCATGTGCACTCAAATGTGTTTAACATTTGAACTTTGTAAATACAAAATATATATTTATTAATCTCTGTGGCTTTTTCCTGTGACGTTATTTCCTTGTTAGGCTTACATTCAAAAGTCAATAAATTAAATACAATGTCTTTGTTATTAAAAGCATACATTGGTGTTTGCAGTCATGCAATCTATATCAGAAAAAAACTTGGTATGATAGCATGCTTGCTAAACTGTCGCCTCAAAGCTGGAGCATCCTCGGGGTTCATTGTTACAAGCCAATATTTGAGACACATAAATTAGTATTAGACCTACATGGTGATTAACTTTACTTAGGTCTTAGGTGATTTACGCAGGAGTTGTGATGTGAACCTACTTACTATGCCAATAACTAATTATATCATATATGACTATAGTGTTTTGTTGTATGCTATTGACTGTATCGTAAACAAATATTTTTAAGGATTGAAATACTTGTAATGTCACTGATTTAATAATGCCAATGACAATGCCTACAATACATGATTGACAGGGCTTGGTCCGGACTGTGACTAATGTTGACTAATACATGACGACATTATTTCGCAAAACGTTATACTGGCTACGGTAGCTGACATTTATTTTTGTAATTATTTTGAAGGTTATTTTCCCCTTATTTCCCCACCAGCAACTAAGTCGATAACATAGACTCGTAGATGTAGACGTTGCGGTATTCCTACATAGCAACACGCCGGCACAAATTGCTGTTAACTAAATCGGCGGATTACAAGCACTCATTATTCCCAATTATATCAGTATTCACACGTATTTGTACTTTATTACATTCACATTTCTTATTACATTTAAATTTCTCATACGTTATATTTGTATATATGCAGACTTTGAAATAGAACTGTGGGACTATATAGTAGTCGTAATGATACCTAATGGAACTCGTGAGTGCCGAGTCACCTTGGCAACAACAAGCTGGTTTCAGCTTGTCATTTCCTGCTCGCCGCTTCACCCTCCAAATAAGGCAATGATGTCGAGCTTCCAGGTCGATTTCGCTTAATTTTACTTCATCGGTGCATGTAAACAAATCGATTGGAGATGGACCTGTGGCTTTAACCAAGAATTATGTTTTGACGTTCAATGTCTTTTTATGCTCGTCACTTACGTATTTAGGCTTGCAATCGGCGTTCGAAAGTGACTACCGCAAACTTTTGCCAATCTTGCCGCCGGCGAACACGTCAAATTCATCATCTATAACTTGTTTTTTTCTGTTGGAACCCTTCTATGGAAGTATGTGAAAAGTTGCTTACTAACATTTATAGTATATCCAGTAGCCACGCAGTGCAATAAATTGTTCTGTTTTTACGTGTTTGTATGTGTTTCGTCGGTTTTTCTGAGAGCTATGCTGCGTCGCCTATCGAATTGCTGTATACAGCTTTGGGAGACATCTCGCCAATCAAACCGGATGTACAACCATACGCCCCTGGAGCATGATGGCGGCGCCCTGTGCCGATAATAGCTACGTTTGAAAAATTATTTAAAATATACCATGACGCTGTACTTGTCAAATCATGGTGACTTGTACTGTAAATGGTATGTTCTTATGTTTGGGCTGTGGTTGTTCAATCATTTCATTCCCCCTTTAAAAATGAATTGATCACATTAATTACATAATTACAACAGTCTTTATACACTGTAATTACTTACAGTGTCTAGAGACTATTATTACTTGCAGTGTATTAAGAGCTAAATGTAGGTGGTACAAGCCATTTGCTATTTGTTAGTTGATCACACGGGAATTTGGGAGATCTCAGATTGTCTTGAGAGTACTTTCACTGAAAAAAACAAACCTTGACTCTACAACAGACACTGCTGGCCCAGCTCTGAGCTGAAGAGGTGCTACAAAGATTACTTTTGTGTCATGCAACAGTAACCTTATTCTAACAGCATTTCATATTTGTGGGTTTTTTTAAATCCCAAAAATATATGTTATAAGAATGTAGATATTTGGTTTTAGTTTTTGTAGGAGTAGTTTTGTATGATTGTCTCCAGTCCTAACAATGTGTCCTTGTCACCAGGTACACATGCACCCCCCTCAAGGAGGGTGACAAGTTGGAAGTCCACGTTGTGTCCGCAGTCTCACCCTGCAACTTTTGGTGTCAACCCGCAAAGTCGTCAACCACAGAACTTCCACTCCTCATGGACAAGATCCAGGACTGCTACTCGGGGTCAAAGGTTGCGTGCGAGGAGGTCGGCGACCTGTCGACCGGCATGGCATGTGTGGCACAGTTCTTATCCGACGAGAACTGGTACCGAGCGATGATAACATCCATCAACAACGATGACGTCACTGTATGCTTTGTGGATTACGGCAACACGGAGGACGTTCCGAGGTCGAAGGTCAGGGTGATCACAGCGTGCTTCACCGAGCTGCCGATGCAGGCTTTCAAGTGCGTCCTCTCGGGGGTGTCTCCGGTCGGAGGGGCGTGGGATACGGCCAGCTGCAACCGCTTCCAGGAGATGGTAGTGTTCGAGGAGAGCAAGGAGTTCAGGGTGGAAGTCATCACTGTGATGACGGGCGACATCCTCAAGGTCAGCGTCACCCTGTGGGACGGTCAGTCGTCCATCGGTCAGCAGCTGGTGGACAGTGGTTATGGGGTGGAGCCGACGCCCCATGTCGCCGGCGGTGAGGTGGTGACTGTAGCTGAGAGAAAGACTCTGCAGCAGCTGATTGATGTAAGTCTTGTTTAGTGCAGCAGTGAATGTGTACAAAGCGCACTCGCTGCAAGGATTCCTTCTTAAAGAACCACTTCGATATCCTTGTTTTTGGCATGCATTGTTTTATGTACTCATTGATGTAAGGAATATAGGTAGAGTTGCATTCGGAGATCGTTCATCAACATGCCCCAACCACTATCATTTTCCTTAGTGCAAGATAAACTTTTTTCGGAAACAATCATACATTTAGCAGCTGGTAATTTTGCAAAAACAAGTTATCAAATAAAATATTAAATGCCAGGGAGACGTATGGTAGCAAATATGATTAAGGTGGCTCTGGTGGCAAAGACACGCTTGTTTTGAATTAAGGGGAGGTATGGCAGCTAGATAGGACACTTTTAAATGCATAATTATTATAATTTGTTTGCATCCAAGCTGTAGAAAAGCTATTATGAGTAAAAAATGGTATGACTTTTTTGGTATTCATAACACATCTAGAAAATTGCAACACTGGAAATAAAAATTATATGGTAATCTGACTTAGCCTGTTGTAGTCTCCTGGATATTCTCCACAATCTGTATAAAAAACATTTCAATTTTTTTGGATATTTATTTTTTATTTTGAATTTTCAAAACCGATTTATTAAAAATGCAACATTTTTTTTAGATGATTACAACGATAAAACACAAATCCAAAATGTTTTTTATACAGATTGTGCAGAATATCCAGGAGAACATAACAATCCAAACCAGATTATCATATTGTTTTTACTTCCAGAGTGTTGCAAGTTTATTTGGCAAAACGTGATTTTCTGTAAACGACCGTCAAAGTTTACACTGATAATATGAATTATATTATTGTAAACAAGTAAAACATTCAATAAATTGTGTTTGTTTATTTCCCAGACATTAAAGGAAATAAAAATAAGGCATTAGCTAAAATCCTTTTTCCATGTGTACACAAAGTTTAACATTGTATGTAACATTTGACAACATTAAACAAATACAAAACAATACATTTGTAGCATAAATTCGATTTTAAGCCCGTCTGTGAAGCGATTCCCGCGGAAAATAAAATTTTAATGAGCTATGCGATCACGTGGTATCGTGACGTCACTTATGACACACACTCGCATCAGGCCGACCCTTTCTATGCCTTCAGAGCATGTTTACAAGGATAGCTTTTGGGTATAAACGAGCGTCAGAATGAGTTATTATGCAATATTCCGACGTAATACAAACACTAGTCATTATAGAGGAACAAGCAGTTATCTTACGGTTCCACATGAATCGAATTTTATTCAAAACAACGAATGCAAATGGGCCTACAAGTCGACTAGGTTTCGCCGAGCTTGGCAAGGCTTGGGCTCGTTTTCAGAATAATTATATGGAATGCAACCAACGGGAGATAATCTACACCAATAAACATACATAGCAAACATATATTGTATCCAGCTACAGAAAGTAACGTGTATAATCTCATAATATCACTAGAATATCGATATATGAAGCAGGAGTTGTAACAGCAAGTTACAGGCTTTACTGAAAAGAATAGACGCCCATATAAATTGCACTGATCTAAAAATATAAGTTAACAAAGCAATAACTTTAGTCTTAGACACACAAACCCTTAACATGTCAAGCCCAAGGCCAGTTAATTATAATAGGCCTGCTATCATCACGCATCAGTGCTAGCTTTGTCCGGCTACAGGACGCACTACTTGGCAAAGCTGCAGTCTCCTATCATACCGTCACTGGTGCCGACAGTAACATTAGAGAGTGTCTGCAAGCACACCGATCTCGATTCCCTTCCCCATCCCTAACGCGCTGCGCGATCGGTGTCGATTGTTGGAGTTGCATAACCGTCAGGAGTGTCTGCATCACGGCGTTTCACGCGCCAACGTATTGTACATTTTATGCCCTTTTCAGCTGAATATGTGGTCCTAATCACAAGCTCAAATGGACAGACCAGGCATAATGCATCTAAATCATTTTGGAATTATGTACAAAAGCACATCACAGCGAATATAGTATTACGAGATTTGGATTTGCCTGTTTATATTCGTAAGTTCTTCATCCAAGACAACTTTTCTAACAGTTTATTTGTATGTAAGAGATTTAGCACATAGATATCTTTCGGAAGAATTTGATCAGTTTTCTGTAAAAACAACAAAAACGATTGCATGCACGATTTGTGCCCCCACCGTTATGTATTACATGCTGAAACAGGTCTGAAGAAATAATTTTTTTCTGATGTATTAAACACAGCAGCAATTAAAACGAGGCGGCTAATCAGTCAAAAACAGTTGTATGTACAATGCTGTCATATTGTTTACTTTGATTCATCCATAATTTGAACGTAAAATGGATAGGGATTACGCTTACCGATCACCCCTGCCGGTTACATATTTACCTATCCAATCGACACATAACCGATCGCATAAACACAAAAAGCGATGACGTAGTACGCCCAGCGGGATAGGGAAGGGAATCGAGATCGGTGTGCTTGTAGACACTCTCTATTAGCCACATTAGCTCTCTATCACAAGCCCCTCACTCAGTCACGGCAACGGGCAGCGAAGTCGAAGTGACAGCTCCGACTGGCATTGCCACGTCTTCGCATTTTTCCCGCGTAGAAGCTGTCAATAACTGCCGCCTTTTTTTCACAAATACATTCAGCCACACCTTCCCTTTCCGCAACTTTTCTCTATGCTAACTAACTCTAAACTATCTCTTATCAACATCGTCAGAGACAAAACTCACATCGCTTGAAAAAACCGCCATATTTTATAAACAATGTGAAGTAGCAACAAGTGGCATGCTGGGAGAGTTTTGCGCTCGCGCAACTTCATAAACCAATCAGAGTGTTCGTAGAACTTAGCGGATGACGACACAACGGTTACCGAATGCCAAATAACATCATTCTCGGCAAACTATAGCTTACATAAATAACGATGTTGGCCGAATGCTTTCAAAAGGGCGGGATTACCGACTACGGCGATTGACAGGCGACGTTTTGGCGGTTTCAAAAATATCAAACAAGATGGCGTAAGTCGAAGGAAGGACCGCGTTGTCATGGCGTAAACATCAACAACTTTCAGCGCATTTTGCATCTTCCCAATAAAAATGGATATATCATTGTGATAGGGGTGGACTTCATACATGAATAAAAGTCGTTTAGAGGTATGTTGTTGGTCTAAAAGTGACGCTTATTTATAGTAAATATACAAATCTACTATCTGGCGCTGGAAAATTAAATTGACATATTTTTTCTAAAAGTGTATATTAGCACCCGTACCAGGCCTTAATCATTTCTAATAAAACTGTTGAAGGTAGACTAACAATTTTTTCTCAGACTCTTCCTAAGACATCAAGTAATACTCTAGTCCAAAAATAATTAACTTTCTAGGTTGTTTAGTGACATTTCCATGCTTTTAAAGACAATTTTAAAATATGTCAAAAATCACCTCAAAATTGCATTTTATTTAATTTTGAGAAATACCCTGAAAGAAAAAATTGCATGTTTGTAAGCACAAATATATTATTGACATTCATACGGTTTTGCATGCCTAATATGCAAATGCATATTAGGCATGCTACAGCTTCATAAAAATTTTACAAAAATGTTGAAAAACAGCCAAAACGTGAAGTGTATTTTTGGCACAACCCCTTCACAAATCGTAAATCAATCTCATGCCATTTGGCACTCATGTAAGGCCAGCTTGCATGCCAAATTATAGCTTCGTAACTATTGCAGTTTAACAAAAATTACATTAAGTAATGCTTCCTGGTTGTTATTGATAACAGACATGTCACCAGATAGGTGGGTTTTGAATAAAATGTGACGTTTTTTCACTTACAAACAGTTTGTTTTAATACAAATTTACGGAAACACCTGTTTTTGAGATATCCCTGTGTTTTCCTGCCAACTAGGCCCTGCAATCTGTATTTGTAATGATTAAATGTTGAATGACTGGCCTACGGCCCCTCCCCCGTGCTAGTCTGTGTTTTGGTGTCACCTGACTGGTCAGGGATCAACCCTGGGTTACTGACAAATGGTGGCGTTGTCGAGTGTGGAATGGCATTCGATCACAAAACAAGAAGACTACCGCCAGCATTGGTTATTTAACATCGTGGTGCAATTATGTAATCTTCATAAAACAAGATACTGGTATCAGAATAACCAGACTATATGATGTGTTCACGGCAAGCGAATTTACACTAACGGACATCTGCACTGGCGTGAAACTGACATCATCGTTTCTACAGTAACCTCGTTATATAGTTTCCAAGAATTTGAAGGGGAATTCCACTTAGACACACAAAGTAGTAGTTTTTAAAAGATGGACTGGTGACATGACATTAATGCCATGTTTTCTTTTGTAGTAGATATGTTCATATCAACACCTACTAATGTTGTATGAAGACAAAAATTAAGAAATCAAATGATACGATAGGCACCCGAGCGACCTTAAATAAGTCCCAACTCATTCCTTAGAGTGAGGGCCCACTGTAGCCTAAGTTGTTTCTTTTTTTTTCAGTGCCAGTATTCTTACAAGTGTTGCTAATGCTACAGACACCATTTGGAATAAATTCTAGTTGCAATTTAAACTACCCGGGGTAGCGACTTAGATATATGAAAAGGTGTTTACAAAATTTTCATTCCGTGTAAACAAATAAGAATTTATAACCACGATTGCAGTGATGTTATATTGACACTCATTAAAACGTATGTACAATATCTGCAACACACACCTTTTATTTTGTGAATAAAAGCCTACAAAACATATATTATGAAGCAATCAGGGCCTCACCCGATCAAATTTTTTCCGACATGCTATGAAGCGCAGTCAGGCACACGATCGGATGCATGATCGAATATATTGAATGAGAATTCCTAATATGTATATATTTGTTATTCAAAGCATGTTATTCACATTTTAAGGCCACTTACAATACAGCACATATAAGTTGTTTCATTAGAACACATTTAATTGCCATAATTTGCAAAATGACTAACAAAACTATAATAAATTAACAAACTAAACATATTTAATGTGGAATCCCAATTTTATATACAATTAAAATGTATGTATACAAATTGTATACAAGGTACATATAATGGACTATGGAAGGTAATATTTGACATTTTAAAACATTCAATTTATTTGTTTTACAAGTACCATATCATAATATTATAAATACTACAGTTCAATTTTGTTTAATTTCTAAAACAAAATATTAGATTGACAGATATTTAAAAAATAAGTCACCATGTAATGGCCATGTTTTGAGCCATAATAAGTTACAGTTATTAATTAAAACATTGTGTATTCGTGTTGTTGTGAATGTTTCAATTATTAAAGGGAATAAAAACATCTATTGCTCGAATTCATGTTATATTACATCCTGCTATCTATTTCCACGTCCACCAAGCCAAAAAAATCAAAAAAATTCAATGAATTAGAAATTCCACATTTTATGGTGTGCACCCGGACATTTTCGAATATGCATATTTTTGGCGCGCTGTTCGGGATGCCGAGATGTGACGTCACTTATGACTCAAACTCGCATCAGGCCGACCCTTTCCATGCATTCAGAGCATGTTTACAAGTGTAGCTTTTGGGTTGAAACGAGCGTCAGAACGAGTTATTGTGCAATATTCCGACATAATACAAACACTAGTCATCATAAAGGAACAAGCAGTTATCTTACGGTTCCACATGAATCGAATTTTATTCAAAACAACGAATGCGAATGGGCCTACAAGTCGACTAGGTTTCACCGAGCTTGGGCTCGTTTTCAGAATAATTATATCGAATGCAACCAACGGGAGATAATCTACACCAATAAACATGCATAGCAAACATATATTGTATCCAGCTACATAAAGTAACGTGTATAATCTCATAATATCACTAGAATATCGATATATGACGGAGTTGTACAATTTATCATAACTTAAATCAGTCAGACAGTTTCCGTTGGTCCCGCTAGCTCAGTGGGTAGGCGCGTTGGTTACTAGTCATTTATTTTACAATCGGGCGATGCCGGTTCAATCCTGACAGCATGCAAACCTTTGATTTTCTATTCACTTTTTTTTTACATGTTTTCACGAAGTAATATAAAAAAAATCATTTTATACTATAATGCACTGTTTGTAAATAATTTTTATTTTTGTAGTAACTATTTATTCGCCACAAAAATGAAAATATGGTTATTATATAACGATGTTTCTAAATTTTATATAATATAATGGATATATAATTTATTAAATGTAAATATATTGTACGGTAATATATTGTAATTATATATGTGAAAACAGATTGAGATCTGTCTGGATAAATACAATTTAGAAACATCATTATATATAATGATCATATTTTCATTTTTGTGGCGAATAAAAAATTACTACAAAAATTTAAAAAATATTTACAAACAGTGCATTATAGTATAAAATGATTTTGTTTATATTACTTCGTGAAAACATAAACAAAAAAAGTGTAAAGAAAATCAAAGGTTTGCATGCTGTCAGGATTGAACCGGCGTCGCCCGATTATAAAATAAATGACAAGTAACCAACACGCCTACCCACTGAGCTAGCGGGACCAACGGAAATTGTCTGCCTGATTTAAGTTATGATAAATTGTACCTTCATATATCGATATTCTAGTGCTATTATGAGATTATACACATTACTTTATGTAGCTGGATACAATGTATGTTTATTGGTGTAGATTATCTCCCGTTGGTTGCATTCGATATAATTTTTCTAAAAACTAGCCCAAGCTCGGCGAAACCTAGTCGACTTGTAGGCCCATTCGCATTCGTTGTTTTGAATAAAATTCGATTCATGTGGAACCGTAAGATAAATGTTTGTTCCTCTATGATGACTAGTGTTTGTATTACGTAGGAATATTGCACAATAACTCGTTCTGACGCTCGTTTCGACCCAAAAGCTATCCTTGTAAACATGCTCTGAATGCATGGAAAGGGTCGGCCTGATGCGAGTGTGTGTCATAAGTGACGTCACGATACCACGTGATCGCATAGCTCATTAAAATTTCATTTTCCGCGGGAATCGCTTCACAGACGGGCTTAAAATCAAATTTATGCTACAAATGTATTTTTCTGTATTTGTTTAATGTTGTCAAATGTTACATACAATGTTAAACTTTGTGTACACATGGAAAAAGGATTTTAGCTAATGCCTTATTTTTATTTCCTTTAAACTATAAATCAGTCAAACATTAATTAATTTAATTAGCAAGCATAGCTCCATGCCTTAGGTCACCCAGCGGGCGACCAAACAACGCATGCCAAGGCAACGCGCTAAAAAATAGTGCAGATGTAACTAAATCTAGCACAGTCGCTGCACATCGCAATCCTGTTCAAAAATGATGCGACATTGTCGAACAACCCGTCTAAAAACGCCATTTTCGAATTTTACCCATCCAAATAACAAGTGGACAGTTCTCTGGGTGAGGCCTTGGAAGCAATGCCGAATCATAATAGTTGTGTAATGAATTATGTAAAGACAGCAGTGCTTGTGCAACAATGTTACACTTCTTCTAATAAACTATACATGTTTAAAATTGCTGAGAAACTTGGTGATTTATGTTAAAATGGTGATTTTTTCTTGCAGAAGTCTGCGTACATGTCTCTGGACCTATTCGTTGGCACAGAAGTGTTTGCAGTGTTCGTGTCCGGTGAATCTCCGACAGAATTCATGTTGAGGATGACTGAGTCATGTAGTCAACTTGAGCAGATGATTGCGGGCATTGTGACAGCAGATGGCGCTGTGACGGGCGAACGGCTCGTGGTGGGGACTGCGTGTCTCGCTAGAAGTGGGAAGGACAAAACCTGGTACAGGGCCTTGGTGACAGCCACACCCGAGGACAGTTATGAGGTAGGTCATGTGACCAGAGTTCAAAATGAGGCCAGGGATTGTCAACTTTTCCCACTGGACTGGCAACTGTCAAAAAGTACTGGCTCATGTGATCGCAATTTCTACTTCCAAAACTAACAATGCAAATGATGCTTATATTTTATGTTAATATGTGGACCACTAACCTTTGGGTGGGACCGCTAATTTCACAGCAGAATTCAAGGTTCTGCTGACCACCGATATTTCAACTCGGATGTATAACACTACATGTCAGTGACATGTTATCTACAATAGAATCATCATAGAAAATGTGAAGATGTGTTTTTGCAAGAAGTGATGTGATATAATTTGTTTAGATAAATTGATACACAACTTGTGTTTACTTTCTGTCACTGCTGCACAGCACTCTTTGGTCTAGCCATGTTTTGTAATAATAATTTTCAGTTGTAATAATCAATCTTAATTTGGTTTTAGCCAGTATGTAACATTAAACACATTGCTCTTCTTTTACGTTGATACCACTTATGTTATTGTCACTAAATAAGATTACCTTAATGAAAACCTGGGGAACATACTTGACTACACCTAACAAGAAGCACTTATAATCTTATCTCCACTCACAGAAGAGCTAGGGTGTACAGGAGCCTGTGTTTCAGGTTGTCTTTGTGGACTATGGTACACGGGTAGTGGTCAATGCTGATGCGGTCCGGCCATTGGAATTGGAAGACTCATTACTGCAGATTCCAGTACAGGTGTTCAGCTGCATGCTCGCCGGAATCGAGACGCCAAACTGGACACCAGAGGGCAGGCAGTACTTCCTGGGTGAGTGATTGCGTGGAACCAGTATCTGTCATCGAGGTATACTTGACCTGTAATCCCAGTGCACGAGTAAGATGGGATCTTCATGCTGAGTAAATAGTGTAATCTATTAATACGCTATCATTGGATCATTGTAAATGTCTCCTCAGAGACACTGACATCCACTCACCTCTCTCTATCTTCATTCCCTTCCTTGGATCTTTGGTCTCTCATCTGCCAAATGGCAATGTATTTCGAAAAACACAAAAATAGTTATTTGGAGTTATTTCCCGATATATTTTTGATATGCTCTGCTTTTCTGGAAGGCCTTTCTCCCACGTGAGATAATTGAGTGATCTCCAGATGGAGCCACTATAATTAAGAAAGTTAACACCTTTGGTTTGTTTTTTCATGGGTATAAGATAGTTACAGATCATTTACAGTGCACAGATGGTTCATTTGCCAGACGTGAACTGTTCGTGTTTTCCAAATCTGCAGAAGAGTTTCCACTTTCCAGGGAACCGCACATCCACCCGCAATAATCTTGTCTTGTAGTGATTGTAGGGAAGATTCTGATGTTTGTAACCGTTTCATATGCAGGTGTTTGCGCCGACAAAGAGCTGAGAGTGTGCGTGATGTCACACGAGACTGACCACGTGTACCCCGTGTTCTTGTTTGACGCTTTCAGCGCCACGGCACCCACTATCAACTCTCTGCTTGTGGAGCGACACTTTGCAGAGGCAAACGGCTGTGACAAGCCTAGCGACATTGAAGATGTCGACATACTTGGTACGGTGTTCACTCACTGTCTCACACATTTGAACGTCTTCAGTTGTCTTATCTTTGAGATGTTAAGCATTCACAGAATTGGTGTACATGTTTGTTACAAGTTATGGTGGTTGTGTTGATGTGTTGGAGTTAATTGATGCCAGGCATGTATGTTATGTATCTACAGGCAGGCATGTATGTTATGTATCTACAGGCAGGCATGTATGTTATGTATCTACAGGCAGGCATGTATGTTATGTATCTACAGGCAGGCATGTATGTTATGTATCTACAGGCAGGCATGTATGTTATGTATCTACAGGCAGGCATGTATGTTATGTATCTACAGGCAGGCATGTATGTTATGTATGCTACAGGCAGGCATGTATGTTATGTATCTACAGGCAGGCATGTATGTTATGTATCTACAGGCAGGCATGTATGTTATGTATCTACAGGCAGGCATGTATGTTATGTATGCTACAGGCAGGCATGTATGTTATGTATCTACAGGCAGGCATGTATGTTATGTATCTACAGGCAGGCATGTATGTTATGTATCTACAGGCAGGCATGTATGTTATGTATGCTACAGGCAGGCATGTATGTTATGTATCTACAGGCAGGCATGTATGTTATGTATGCTACAGGCAGGCATGTATGTTATGTATCTACAGGCAGGCATGTATGTTATGTATCTACAGGCAGGCATGTATGTTATGTATCTACAGGCAGGCATGTATGTTATGTATGCTACAGGCAGGCATGTATGTTATGTATCTACAGGCAGGCATGTATGTTATGTATCTACAGGCAGGCATGTATGTTATGTATCTACAGGCAGGCATGTATGTTATGTATCTACAGGCAGGCATGTATGTTATGTATGCTACAGGCAGGCATGTATGTTATGTATCTACAGGCAGGCATGTATGTTATGTATCTACAGGCAGGCATGTATGTTATGTATCTACAGGCAGGCATGTATGTTATGTATCTACAGGCAGGCATGTATGTTATGTATGCTACAGGCAGGCATGTATGTTATGTATCTACAGGCAGGCATGTATGTTATGTATCTACAGGCAGGCATGTCAGAAATAGAGACAGGTTTTTAACTTGTCTCAATCGTGTAATTGACGCACATATATTGCATGGTTTCCCACAAATCATAGCACTTGCTGTCACAAACTGAAGCTAGCCTGAAATCCTATTCACAGATTGATAACTACTTGCAATAAAAAAAAATTTGAGTTAAAAAAATACTTTTGCCATATATAAAAAATATTTCCCTTTGTGCAGCTCAGGCAATATAAAAACCTAACTGTCAGGATTACAAACTATCCAGAACATGTATTTATGCATTTTATAGTTAAGCAATTAGACTGTTGATGTTTGATAGCTTCTCGTTGACTCTACAGCGACCTTGTCCCTTTAGCCAGAATCATCCTCTTAAGCATGGAGGGTAATTATTAGCAGGATATTCACTGAATCTGCTGTACATCATCCCACTTACGGCCTTGAATGACTGCAATGTTGCCAGTAGCTCATATTTGCAGTTTGAATGTTTTGTTTATAAATTGAACATTCTATTAACAAATGATGTACTAATATGGTCATGGCTCCAAGATTAAATTTTAACAGCAAGAATTAAACTTACGTTAGACTGTACTTGAAACTTGCAACGTTTTGATCCGTCTACAGCAAATCTTCATCTCGCACTGATGTCATGTGAGTGGCTCAGGTTTTGGTGGAGTGATCTGGCCATCTACATCAAACAAAGCCCCTACAATGAACCAAGACCAGGGATACCACCTGCTCACCATCTTTAAACCAGATCACAAACAACATCTCCACATCTACCCTGAAGAACTGCGCCGACCAACTCTGCGGTGTTTACAGACATCTACAACTCCTCTCTCCAGCAGTGCAGAGTTCCAGTCTGCTTCAAAACTTCCACTATCATACCCATTCCCAACATCACCGGGCTGAACGACTACCTTCCAGTGGCACTGACCTCAGTCGCCATGAAAGTGTTCGAGCGCATAGTACTCAAGTACCTGAAGTCGGTCACCGACGGCCTCCTGGACTCGCACCAGTTTGCATATCAAGCAAACAGATCAGTAGACGATGTGGTAGCTTTAGGTCTGCATCACATTCTGAAGCACCTAGAGAGGCCAGGAACCTATGCCAGGATCCTGTTCATAGACTTCAGCTCAGCATTTAACACTATCATCCCATTCAAGCTGTTCGATAAACTTTCATTGCTGAATGTACATCCTGCCATGTGTCACTGGGTCCTTAACTTTCTTCTTCACAGGCCTCAATCTGTCAGAGTCAACAACTCTATTTCTAGTCCTCTTATCCTAAATACAGGTGCCCCACAAGGTTGTGTGCTATCCCCCTTCCTGTTTGCTATCTTCACAAATGACTGTGTCTCCAATCGGTCCTTGTGATCAAGTTTTCCGATGACACTACTGTGGAGGGCTGCATTGAGAATGCTGATGAGACGCCATACAGGGAGGAAGTTCAGAGAATGGTTGGCTGGTGTGCGGATAACAATCTCGAATTGAATGTTTCAAAGACTAAAGAAATGATTGTTGATTTACATAAAAAGAAGACTCCCATCCACCCTCTTTCGATAAATGGCATGGAGGTCAAGCAGGTTGAATCTTTTAGATTCCTTGGAACAACAATTTCAAACGATCTCAGCTGGTACACAAACACACTGTGCATTACAAAAAAGGCACAACAACGCTTGTTCTTCCTGAGGCAGCTCAGGAGATTTGGCATTGCTCAGGAGATTATGATACGATTCTACCGCGCAATCATTGAAAGTATCCTCACTTTCTCAATTGTAATGTGGTTTGGCAGAGGAGGAGAAACAACGGCCAGAAGTTATCGTGAAGGGCGCATCTAGAATCATTAGGCGCGAGTTGCCATCCATTGAATCTATTTACCATGCTCGCTGTGCACGAAAATCCAAGAGCATTGTACGGGATACTACCCACCCAGCCAACCATCTCTTTGAACTTCTTCCCTCTGGCAAACACTATAGAAGTATTAAGACAAGGACCACTAGACTTAAAAATAGTTTTTATCCGCAGGCTGTGAGTCACTTGAACCGCGAGATGCCATGATACTGTTTTCAGTCGGTTTAGATTTTATGTCGCCATGCTAAATTATTTATAATTTGTTTAGTTATTTATTTATTTTTATTATTTATTTATTAACTTGACTACATGTATGTGCATACTTTTTAACTGTCAGCTTAGTTTTTATATTGTCAGCTAATTTATTTATACATTTATTTTTTATTTATTTAACTACATGTATACTTTTTAACTTTTTAGGTAATGTTCAGACGGTATTAATATTATGTTATCAAGTTCACTTTATGTCAATAGATGTACGACTGTCTTAAAATATGTTGGCAATTGGCCTTGGTTTAAATTTATACTAGTTTTAGCATAGTTTCATAATGTTTCTGATTGTATATTTTGCGTGTGCATGATGGGAGGCAGGGGAGACAAGCGTGCATGTATGTTGACGCCACAACGCCAAGAATTCCTCGTACATTCTATATGCTACTTGGTAATAAACAGTCTGAATCTCAGTCTGAATCTGAATTCCGCCAAAATCCGAGCCACACCACATCAAATCAGTGCGTGATCCAGATCCACTGTAGACGGATCAAAACGTGCAAGTTTTAAATACATCTCCAATGTATGTTTAATTCTTGCTATTAAAACGTGAGTTTGTTGTTTCAGAGAAGTCTTTCCTGGAGGTGGAGGATGAGGAGAAAGATGCCAAGTCAGAGAGCAGTGAGTCTGGAGAAGACACAGCCCAGCGACCAGGTTGGACTTGCAACAGCACCGTCACTACACAAGCCATTTATTTATAAGCAATGTCCCAGTACAAACCGTATTAATAATAAACTTTGAGTACACCAGCTCAAAAACATAGCACTCCAGAATCTTTAAGCATTATAACATGAAGAGAGACGCTAGGTGAGCGAGGGATTCGGTAGTTAACCCATAGGATTCATTCAGAAATGTGCATTTTCTAGAAATTTTATTAAAAAAATATGTCATGGCATCAACAAGAAATGGCTGCCCAAATTTTTTATTTGGAGGACATCATCATAGAATTGAAGTGAATAAACGTTGGGCTATATTTCTACATTTAGCGTATTTTTTATAGTTTGAACCAGTAAGGTCATCTATCATCTCGGCACCAAATCGTAAACACCTGCATGACGTTTCGTGTGTTAGTGTATGCAGATGTAACATTGTTCCGTCACCGACCATCCGCAACATCGGGATTACAATTGACTCTGGACTAACAATGTCGTCACACGTGTCACAGATGTCCAAGTCAGCGTACTACCATCTCTACGCAATTTCAAAAATAAGACATCATCTTACTACTGATGCATGTAAGACACTAGTCCACGCCCTGGTGACATCGCGGCTGGACTACAGTAACGCGGTCCTGTACGGCATCACCGAGACACTTATGAACAAATTGCAGATGGTACAGAACTCGGCAGCAATACTAATTTCAAGACACCGAAAGCACCAGCACATAACACCTGTGCTGGTCGAACTGCATTGGCTTCCAGTTCGCTGGCGTATCCAGTACAAACTGCTGGTCCTTGTTTTCACGGCTTTACATGGTCTTGCTCCAGCGTATATCCAAGATCTCATAATACCGTATACGCCCACCCGCAATCTCCGATCTGCTGATCTACATCTGCTTGTAGTTCCGCGCTACAACTTAAGAGGGCTACGGCAGACGAGCTTTCTCCGTGTCTGGACCTACGCTCTGGAACGCTCTACCAATAAACGTTTGTCAAATAGAGACTTTGAATAAATTCAAAACTTGCCTTAAAACGTATCTATTTAAGCAGGCGTACATCGACTGAGGAACCGTGCTGTAGGACACTTTTTTTTATGAATATGTATTTAATCTATTAATTTATTTCTATTATATAATGTATTCTAATTAATTTATTATTTATCTGTTAATACAATTTTATATATCATAATATATATTCTCTTTCTTAATTATATTAATATTTGTGCAAATATGTCATGTATGTTGGTCACATTATATATATATACAATCTTGTAAATCTTAATAATTATTACATTTACCGGCATCTTTATACATATATATTTTTAGATTTGTTTCCATGTACGTCTTATAATGTGTGTACGCGCCTATGAACGGGCTGGTCCCGGAGATATGGCGCTATAGAAATGCTAGTAATAATAATAATAATAATCTAGATATAATATTCCTGTAATCTTGGTTTCACGTGCATACCAAAGGTCGCCCATTTACAATGAGGATTAAAAATGGATTAGAATTGTAACATCTTCAGACATAATCTTATTGTATATGTTCTTGTTTTACATTTGGTTATGACAGACATTGAGACGTTCCACCAACTGGACTTTGTGGTTGGCCACCAGGTGGCAGTGCATGTGGTGAGCGCGCGAGATCCGGACAACATTGTGTGTCAACGCGTCGACTCTGACAATACGTTCCAGGCCCTCATGACTCGGCTCGCGGTCGAATACGCAGGTGTGTCTTGCAAGCTCTGTCTTTGTAGTTGTGGGGTTCAATGTAATATCTGTTTATTACTATACTTTATGATTTATTGTGAATCACAAAAGTTCATAAATACATACAGTCACATGTTTTATGTAGAATCTATGTGACTAGACAAAAAGGAAGACCCAATTGCTTATCCTAAAGTCAAACATTTCATTGGGTTTGTTTATTGTGTTTTGTACTGTGAACACTTACTTTTAAACAGGTGAAAATGAAACAGGAAACTGCTGTAATCACAAAACATGGTTTTTGTTCTGACTTATGGGAAAATGTTTGAAATATCAAAATGTTTCTTTACGAGTGATGAATTGATTTGTTTCTTTACGAATGATTTATTCTACAGAAGATAGTTATGGTCCCTATACTCTTTCCTTCCCTTGCAGCTATACTCTTTCCTTCCCTTGCACCTATACTCTCCTTCCCTTGCAGCTATACTATTTCCTTCCCTTGCAGCTATACTCTTTCCTTCCCTTGCAGCTGAAAAGCAAGCTGTACTGGAGAATCCGTGCGTGGGGCAGCCATGTTGTGTGCGCTACTCGAGAGACGGCACCTGGCAACGGGCGCAGGTACTAGCGGTGCTGGACAACGGTGTCAATGTGTACCATGTGGATTATGGGAAAAAGGAGACTGTTGCAGCGACAGCGATACGGGACCTACACGCGCGGTTCCTGGCACTGCCAGCACAGACCACACGGTGCTGTCTGCATCGCGTGGAACCGACGTCTCTCGCGTGGGCAGACGGTGAGTGCTTCGAACTATCACTAGATTCCACCGTTGGCAAAGAGATAAGCTGGATTACTTGTGTCACACAAAAACAGTGTTCAACATGCTTTTTAATTTTGACATTTTTATTTATTTACCAAACTAACATCAATAACTTTTGACAATCAACATTTTTTTAAATAGCACATTAATGGTTTCGCTGTTTCAGGAATCAACTGCAAGTATGTAGCCATGAATTACAGTTTGGGGGCTGCACTTCTTGGATATTTGTAATAATTGTGATGCTATCACAATAGTTATGACAGAACAGTAACGCCACATGGTCTACCCACAAAGTTATACTAAAAGAATACTTTCAGGTTACTGTACCAAGTGAAATATAAACCAAATCTAATTTAATTCAAAATAAGATGTATTTCACCAAACTGTTGTTATGGTAACACTGTTGTAGTTTCAGCCCTACCACAATCCAGTTATTTTGGACAACACTGTAACCATCTGGTGATACCTTTCTTCCACAACAAGGTGTTGTGTGACCTAGGTACCCATTGATGGGAAGAGGGTTAACGACACATGGTTGCAGACATCCAGAATGTCACAAGAATGAGGAGTGGCAATTAATGGTGTATCCTGATTGTAGACATCTAGGATGTGTCGCAGGAGGGTGTTGTCGTGAGTGTTATGACTGCACGCATCCAAGACATGTTGGAATAGGCATGTTGTCACCAGTGTGTGGGGTATAGAGGGTTAATGACATGTCGTGATTGCAGACATCCAAGACATGTTGGAATAGGCGTGTTGTCACGAGTGTGTGGGATATAGAGGGTTAATGACATGTCGTGATTGCAGACATCCAAGACATGTTGGAATAGGCATGTTGTCACGAGTGTGTGGGGTATAGAGGGTTAATGACATGTCGTGATTGCAGACATCCAAGACATGTTGGAATAGGCATGTTGTCACCAGTGTGTGGGGTATAGAGGGTTAATGACATGTCGTGATTGCAGACATCCAAGAAATGTTGAAATAGGCATGTTGTCACCAGTGTGTGGGATATAGAGGGTTAATGACATGTCGTGATTGCAGACATCCAAGACGTGTTGGAGGATGCGTGTTGTCGCGAGAGTAATGACGGTCAGCCATTGCCCGTCACGCTCACTGTCATGAGCACTGACGACGATGACAGAATCATCGTCGACATTGAGACGTGGTGAGTCGCTGGATATTGCACCAACCTCGCATGTTTTAAAAACCTGTTTACTACTTCATAGTGATTTAGTTTAATGTAATAATTAAGAACATTAAAATACTACAATTATTGATATTGATCGGCATCCCACTCATAATGCCCAGTTACGTGATGGTTTTATTTAATGATTGTCATTGGATTCCATTGGATGTTTACAAGCATAAATGTCTGACCATTGAATGAAGCAAAATGTTCTAAAGATGCAGGAAATAGCAAGCACAGTTGTGTGTAAGGTGGTGGGCCCCAAGTCAACCTGTGTGCACCGTGACTGTAAGGGAGTGGGCCCCAAGTCAACCTGTGTGCACAGTGACTGTAAGGTGGTGGGCCCCAAGTCATCCTGTGTGCACTGTGACTGTAAGGTGGTGGGCCCCAAGTCAACCTGTGTGCACCGTGACTGTAAGGTGGTGGGCCCCAAGTCAACCTGTGTGCACCGTGACTGTAAGGTGGTGGGCCCCAAGTCAACCTGTGTGCACAGTGACTGTAAGATGGTGGGCCCCAAGTCAACCTGTGTGCACTGTGACTGTAAGGGGGTGGGCCCCAAGTCAACCTGTGTGCACCGTGACTGTAAGGGGGTGGGCCCTAAGTCAACCTGTGTGCACTGTGACTGTAAGGTGGTGGGCCCCAAGTCAACCTGTGTGCACTGTGACTGTAAGGTGGTGGGCCCCAAGTCAACCTTTGTGCACCGTGACTGTAAGGTGGTGGGCCCCAAGTCAACCTGTGTGCACAGTGACTGTAAGATGGTGGGCCCCAAGTCAACCTGTGTGCACTGTGACTGTAAGGTGGTGGGCCCCAAGTCAACCTGTGTGCACAGTGACTGTAAGGTGGTGGGCCCTAAGTCAACCTGTGTGCACAGTGACTGTAAGATGGTGGGCCCCAAGTCAACCTGTGTGCACAGTGACTGTAAGATGGTGGGCCCCAAGTCAACCTGTGTGCACAGTGACTGTAAGGTGGTGGGCCCTAAGTCAACCTGTGTGCACTGTGACTGTAAGGTGGTGGGCCCCAAGTCAACCTGTGTGCACAGTGACTGTAAGATGGTGGGCCCCAAGTCAACCTGTGTGCACTGTGACTGTAAGCGGGTGGGCCCCAAGTCAACCTGTGTGCACAGTGACTGTAAGGTGGTGGGCCCCAAGTCAACCTGTGTGCACAGTGACTGTAAGGTGGTGGGCCCCATATCAACCTGTATGTGTGGAATCATTACTTTGGTGTTCTATACACTATACTGGTCAGTCGAGGGTTCTTGCTATAACAAATTAACCATGGTTGTCTATAAATATGTTGAAGGTATGCTGCCCACCAAATTGCATTTAATAAGTTTGAAAGAATGCTATGTGGATATTTGGCCCATGAAATGTTCCAATCATAAACAAAACATTAAGATTCTACACGTGCTCTACTGGCAATATTGCTGGTTTAACCTCGGGCCCTTTTGATGCATGCATGGTTGCCATATTCAAGATGACTGATTCAGTGTACTTCCTGCTAATAATTGCCACCCCTGGCTGACTCTGGGTAACAGAACAGAGACCCTCACTTCATATGTGCAGTGCTAAGGTTTGTCGTTCCTGCTTGCAGCCAGGGCAACAATGTGAGGGAGATTCTGAAGGATAAGAAACTGGCAGTGGTGGACGGGCAGGACCCCGAGGCCTTTGATATGATCCGTGAGGAGGGAGGAGAGGGAGAGGAGGGGAGCGGGGAGGAGGGGACGTCTGGGAACTCACAGGAGGAGGAAGGAAAGACTGAGGTAGGTCAGGAGGCAGACTATATGAAACTATTGTACAAGTTGGTACAAACTGTAATACATATGTGACATAAACTGTAACAAGTTGGTACAAACTGTAATACATATGTGACATAAACTGTAACAAGTTGGTACAAACTGTAATACATGTGACATAAATTGTAACAACATGTAACAGCTGTTGTTATAAAACTAACAAGTTTCTCATACAAAATGTAATGTATCATAGAAACAGTAACAATTATATGTCATACAAAATGTATATCAAGTGTCAGCCATTCAAACTGTATGAAGTGTTTATTGTACAAACTAATAGATGTCTTATGTAAACTGTAACTAGTGTGTCTTGAAAAAATTGTAACATGACTCATACAAACTGTAACACATTTCTTTCTACAAACTGTAACAACTATCTTTCATACAAGCTATAAGAAGTGTTTCTGGTTGCCTCAGAGTGTCGAGTACAAGCCTCGGACCCTGAAAGAAGGCCATCACTGCAGTGTCTTCCTGAGTCACTGCGTCAACCCGAGTCAGATCTGGTGTCAGGTCGGGTCTGATGACCTCCAAGTGCTCATGGACCGCATGCAAGGTTAGTCTTCTTGTTGAGATGGTCCCTTGGTTTGATGATGTGATAATATAGCTTTTATCCCATGTTGAGATAGTCCCTTGGATTGATGGTGTAATAACAGCTCTTGTCCCATGTTGAGATGGTCCCTTGGATTTAACAAGATTGGATTGATGGTGTAATAAGATAGCTCTTGTCCCATGTTGAGATGGTCCCTTGGATTGATGGTGTAATAACATAGCTCTTGTCCCATGTTGAGATGGTCCCTTGGATTGATGGTGTAATAACATAGCACTTGTCCCATGTCGAGATGGTCCCTTGGTTTTTGTGTTGTAAAATGTAGCTCTTGTCTTAAAAACAATGATGTTTCTTAAAATTTCTTTTAGATTCACATAATATTTATGTTAATTACTCTGATTGAATGAGTCATGTCGATTAAGTGTTTTAATTTCATATGATTGTGTAAGTAATGCAGTATATTTTATCTATTAAAGCCAGGATGAAAATTAACTTGTCATCACACTGGGTGCGTAGGGTGAACTGAAAGGGAAACACTGCCTGTATTGTGCACATAGAGAATGTTTGTGTTGCAGACTACTACTGTGACGCGGATGTGGAGGCCTTGCCGTCGCGTCTTATGGACGGAGACATGTGCTGCGTGCTTAGCTCCGAGGACAACCTCTGGTACAGGGCACAGGTCAGTGTAGGTCATGGGATATAGAGCACAGGTCAGTGTGTAGGTCATGGGGTATAGAGCACAGGTCAGTGTGTAGGGCACAGGTCAGTGCATAGATCATAGGGTACAGGACATAGGTAATCTTGTACAGGTCAGTGCGTAGATCATAGGGTACAGGACATAGGTAATCTTGTACAGGTCAGTGCGTAGATCATAGGGTACAGGACATAGGTAATCTTGTACAGGTCAGTGCGTAGATCATAGGGTACAGGACATAGGTAATCTTGTACAGGTCAGTGCGTAGATCATAGGGTACAGGACATAGGTAATCTTGTACAGGTCAGTGCATAGATCATAGGGTACAGGACATAGGTAATCTTGTACAGGTCAGTGCGTAGATCATAGGGTACAGGACATAGGTAATCTTGTACAGGTCAGTGCGTAGATCATAGGGTACAGGACATAGGTAATCTTGTACAGGTCGGTGTGTAGGTCATGGGGTATAAAGCACAGGTCAGTGTAGGTCATGGAGTATAGAGCACAGGTCAGTGTGTAGGTCATGGGCAGAGCTGTAACAAGTACATTTATTTTGTACTTGAGTAAAAGTACAAGTAAAAGTAACTCTGGAAAAAGCTACTCAAGTAAAAGTACATTTTGAAAAATGTATTTGAAGTACAAGTAAAAAGTAAACAGATGTACTTGAAGTAAATGCAAAAGAACTTTTCTTTAAAAATAACTTTGACATGGTCACCAACTGCAAACAAACAAGTAAATTCAGTGGTGTGCAAAACAAACACTTTATTGAACAGGACAGGATCCTCAGCAGGATACAGTAACAGGCTCCTCAAACAAACTATACATACTATGCAAGACAGTGACAAAAGAAATAAAATAATAGTAATACCCTATTCAGTAGTGTGTACAGTAAACACTAAATATTGTCTATGACCAGGCCTGGGGGTCAATATGTGAGACAAAATATTGAAAACATGAACCAAGAATACATATAAACAACATTTATAGGCCCTAACAATACTTACTTTGTTATTAAGATAAATCTGAGTAACCATCAGCAGTTTAAATTATCACAGCGTACCGACCACGTGTGTAAGGAAGGTTCGAAGGAGATGTCCTGTATGCCGAACAGATCTGGTATATTGGCGCACACAACAAACAGATCAACTTAACAGTAGCCCCGTAAACTGACTTAATCTCAAACATACTGGATAAGTATGGCCATGCATGCTGCAAATGATCGTTTTCGGCTGATACTTCCAAGATAAATCTTTGAACGCGAATGACATCATATAATCTTGGCAATGTTACGCCACCTGGTGATCATGCCTGGTAATGGCAATGATAGGCCAATCAGAAAAGACTACCAGTTGTTGCTCCGGCTGATATCTATTTATAGATATATCCTGGCGGAAACCAGTTCCGGGCTTCAGGCATTATCGTTCGTTACTAATATTTTTGGAGCTCCAAATTTGTAATGCATAAATTATAGATACTTCGTTACATTTATGAAAAGTACACACATTTGTACTTCGTTACAAGTAAAAGTACTCCTAAAAATGTACTTTGTTACTCACAAAAAGTAAACTTTTCTACTCAAGTACAGTAACGAAGTACTTGTACTTCGTTACGTCCCAGCTCTGGTCATGGGGGTATAGAGCACAGGTCAGTGTGTAGATCATAGGGTACAGGACATAGGTAATCTTGTACAGGGTACAGGTCATCTGGGAAAGGTTAGTACATGGCCTATGTTAGTTTGTAGTCATCTTCGGTGAACATTGAGCTGGCAGCAGATAATGGTCCATTATACAATTGTTTTTGTGATTTATACTGACTGTAAAACTTGATTTAGGAAAAGTTCCACCACAGACTGGAATGAAATGTCCTGTTCTTAAGGAACTTGGCGGTCTTTTGTGATTCCCACATTTGAAGTAACTTCCAAGAATACGCCAGTTGCATGATAACTTTTGAAATTTAAAACGTTCTCCACCACAGTTCTTGCAGTCAGTCTTCAACATTTTAAATATCTACTTTTCACTCATACCATAGCATGACATTAGTATTGTGTGGCATTGCCGAAGGATGCCGTTAGAGCTGTGTTTATTACCTCTGCAGGTGGAGAGCTCCTATGAAGATGTCTACACGGTGTTGTTTGTCGACTACGGCCATACAGAGACGACTCGTCTGACGCGAGTCCGACCGTTGGTGTCCATGTTCACCTCCCAGCCTCCGTTTACCATCCAGTGCGCCCTGGCAGGAGTGGAGCCACTCACTGGAGGTAGGCAGCTACGACACGCCACGACAAGCAACTTGTCTTGTAGCTGGCATTTCTCTCAAATTAGTTTTTGCTTTGATATTATCTTCTTCCCCCTACGTCAGTTGTGGTGGTCACTTGATCTGTTCCGCCTTCTAAATGAGTTGTCGGTATCTATTGCGATCATCCTTCAATATTCACTTATTTAATTTTTAAGTCCTTGTATGTATACTTTAATTTATCATCTTACTATTTTAATCCCGTTTAATCCTTATATTTGTATGGCTCTTAGTGTAACTTATAATTTATTATTTAAATTATTACATTCCATATGTGTATTTGATGTATAATGCCTTTATATTTAAAGTATATTTTAGCTGTTTAGTTTGATGTACGAATCTTAGTTGTATTGTTCTTAGATTAATTAACTTACTACGTTAATTATCTGAGTGTACACATTTAGTGGTAGTGCTGGTTCGATACCTGGTATATCAAAGTATCGCAATACTTGGGGACCTATGGCTACTCCGCTACGGGCTTCACTTCCTAAATTGATTGGGTTGACTATGTTGTATGTGTTAAGCGTGGTGTTGCTAAAGACAGAATAAAATGTAAATTGAGTGATTTTGTAAAGCGTAATAAAATCAGTTTTTTCAAGTTAGTTAAACACAACAAATATTTATTCAGGCATGACACATTAGCCTCGATTACCCATGCTCCATTTGGTGGTGCTATCATTTGCTGTGAACACTCGACTGAAATGAACGACAAAATGTCCAAACATTCTTCGCCAATTTGGCAGTTTTTCACCAAAGATGGTAACACAGTTGAGTGTGAAATGTGTAAGAAAAAAAATTTCAACAAACTAATAGTTCAATTGCATTACAGTTACGGTGTTTTTAAGCACTTGTCTAATATCCGGGCTCACCTCGATGTCATCGTTATAACTGCGTTTACCTAAATTTGTTACATCGGGCTCAGTGATGCAGACTGTTATGGTGGCTCAGTGATGCGGACTGTTACGGTGGCTCGGTGGTGCGGACTGTTACGGTGGCTCGGTGGTGCGGACTGTTACGGTGGCTCGGTGATGCGGACTGTTACGGTGGCTCGGTGATGCGGACTGTTACCGTGGCTCGGTGATGCGGACTGTTACGGTGGCTCGGTGATGCGGACTGTTACGGTGGCTCTGGTGGCAAAGTAGAAGTAAAAGTAGAACAGAAATATTTGTTGTCGGGCAGGTAGGCCTAACCAACATATGTGACAGCATCAGTGAACAAAAAATGAAGGCAGTGTGAAAATAATTACTATTATTTCCAACCTATCTGAATACAGTATGTGAATAATGTTCTATAGAAATCTAGATTTTCTGTTTTCACAAATTCGATAGTTGGGTACGGAAATGTGTTACTGTATCTGCACCAACGGGGGCTATGACAACGCTGCACCTAGAATACCGTCGAAGCTACAGTCGGTGTGCACTCCATGCGTTTTTTTACGCGGTTTATGAAGCTTATTAAGATGCCAGCCAACGTCAGTGTGTATAATATTTAACTGTCATACACTGTTGAATGTTGAATAAAATTCACGAATGTTGTACAGTTCTAAAATAGATTAGGGACCAATGGTGAACTGAACGATAATATGGTTCCGCAAAAGTAATGAGATATAAAATAATAACATGGCACTCAGCAACCGAACACGCAAATGAGTTGACAGTGCTAAAGTTGTCTAAAGATTTAAAACTATAATGAATACGCTCACAACTGGCTTAACTTCGTCTTTCAATCAATATCAGAACACCAATTTAGAATGCACATTTACCGTCCCGAATAAGATTGCAATTCACCGTTTCATATGCGGTTGATGAATTCATATTTTGGAGCACCAGTAGCTTTGTTTTTATTGCAGCGAAAATCAAATATTTGTGATGCAATGTTAGCATATTGATCTTCCATGCTAAGCTGCAACAAAACAAATTTATTCGATTCTTAAGCAAGGTGTATTTGTGAATTTCAATATAGCAAAGTCAATGAAAGTAACGAAGTAAAAAGTAGCGTTACCTTAGATAAAACTACTTCGTTACAAGTAGAAAATATAAATTGTACTTTGTTACTGTTAGTTACTAGAAAAAACTACTCGACTAAAGGAACGAAGTAGTTTTACTTCGTTACATGACACCACTGTGTCACTTAATACCCAGTTAACTTTGGTACGTCACATTTTGTCTCCTGTTCATCTTTAGTGTTGTCCTGTCACATTCTTGCTGACATTTCCACAGACAAGTAAAGTTAGTTCTATATGTATCTGGTGATGTTTTAGACGAGTGGTCGGAAGTTCTATATGTATCTGGTGATGTTTTAGACAAGTGGTCGGAAGTTCTGTATGTATCTGGTGATGTTTTAGACAAGTGGTCGGAAGTTCTATATGTATCTGGTGATGTTTTAGACGAGTGGTCGGAAGTTCTGTATGTATCTGGTGATGTTTTAGACAAGTGGTCGGAAGTTCTATATGTATCTGGTGATGTTTTAGACGAGTGGTCGGAAGTTCTGTATGTATCTGGTGATGTTTTAGACAAGTGGTTGGAAGTTCTATATGTATCTGGTGATGTTTTAGACGAGTGGTCAGAAGTTCTATATGTATCTGGTGATGTTTTAGACGAGTGGTCGGAAGTTCTATATGTATCTGGTGATGTTTTAGACGAGTGGTCGGAAGTTCTATATGTATCTGGTGATGTTTTAGACAAGTGGTCGGAAGTTCTGTATGTATCTGGTGATGTTTTAGACAAGTGGTCGGAAGTTCTGTATGTATCTGGTGATGTTTTAGACGAGTGGTCGGAAGTTCTGTATGTATCTGGTGATGTTTTAGACAAGTGGTCGGAAGTTCTATATGTATCTGGTGATGTTTTAGACGAGTGGTCAGAAGTTCTATATGTATCTGGTGATGTTTTAGACGAGTGGTCGGAAGTTCTATATGTATCTGGTGATGTTTTAGACGAGTGGTCTAAAGTTCTATATATGTATCTGGTGATGTTTTAGACGAGTGGTCTGAAGTTCTATATGTATCTGGTGATGTTTTAGACGAGTGGTCTAAAGTTCTATATATGTATCTGGTGATGTTTTAGACGAGTGGTCTGAAGTTCTATATGTATCTGGTGATGTTTTAGACGAGTGGTCTAAAGTTCTATATATGTATCTGGTGATGTTTTAGACGAGTGGTCTGAAGTTCTATATGTATCTGGTGATGTTTTAGACGAGTGGTCTAAAGTTCTATATATGTATCTGGTGATGTTTTAGACGAGTGGTCTGAAGTTCTATATGTATCTGGTGATGTTTTAGACGAGTGGTCTAAAGTTCTATATATGTATCTGGTGATGTTTTAGACGAGTGGTCTGAAGTTCTATATGTATCTGGTGATGTTTTAGACGAGTGGTCTAAAGTTCTATATATGTATCTGGTGATGTTTTAGACGAGTGGTCTGAAGTTCTATATGTATCTGGTGATGTTTTAGACGAGTGGTCGGAAGTTCTATATGTATCTGGTGATGTTTTAGACGAGTGGTCGGAAGTTCTATATGTATATCTGGTGATGTTTTAGACGAGTGGTTTGAAGTTCTATATGTATCTGGTGATGTTTTAGACGAGTGGTCAGAAGTTCTATATGTATCTGGTGATGTTTGCAGATGAGTGGTTGGAAGACGCGATAACACTTCTGCAAAGTCTCGCAGCCAGCCCGATGATCATGAAGGTGGTAGAGGCGCCTCCTGGTGGTAGCGTTAGAGTTGAGCTGACGCCGCGTTCGCAAGGGGCCAGTGTCGCAGACACACTGGTGGCAGAGAAGTATGCAAAGAGACGTACGTATGAAGGTGTCTTTTAAAACTGTGACCAGCCAACGAAAATCCTCTGTAGCGTACTGTTACAGTAACAATCATAACTTTGCTGATACATAACACAAAGATGTGAATGAAGTTTCATTTTATTACTAAAGGAATGCTTTTTTAAAATAATATAAAATCTATATAACATTCGATAATCATGGGGATATTATTATTTGAATTCATCAAAAAAATTATTTTAAAAATTAACATTTTATCCTGCTATCAGATAATTACTGAGTGGATATATGCCCTATGTCCAGCAAGACGAATGTAGCCATACACGTTAGTTACCAGATAACATTACAATGAATCAAGACGAATGTAGCCATACACGTTAGTTACCAGATAACATTACAATGAATCAAGACGAATGTAGCCATACACGTTAGTTTCCAGATAACATTACAATGAATCAAGACGAATGTAGCCATACACGTTAGTTACCAGATAACATTACAATGAATCAAGACGAATGTAACCATACACGTTAGTTACCAGATAACATTACAATGAATCAAGACGAATGTAGCCATACACGTTAGTTTCCAGATAACATTACAATGAATCAAGACGAATGTAGCCATACACGTTAGTTACCAGATAACATTACAATGAATCAAGACGAATGTAGCCATACACGTTAGTTACCAGATAACATTACAATGAATCAAGACGAATGTAGCCATACACGTTAGTTACCAGATAACATTACAATGAATCAAGACGAATGTAGCCATACACGTTAGTTACCAGATAACATTACAATGAATCAAGACGAATGTAGCCATACACGTTAGTTACCAGATAACATTACAATGAATCAAGACGAATGTAGCCATACACGTTAGTTACCAGATAACATTACAATGAATCAAGACGAATGTAGCCATACACGTTAGTTACCAGATAACATTACAATGAATCAAGACGAATGTAGCCATACACGTTAGTTACCAGATAACATTACAATGAATCAAGACGAATGTAGCCATACACGTTAGTTACCAGATAACATTACAATGAATCAAGACGAATGTAGCCATACACGTTAGTTACCAGATAACATTACAATGAATCAAGACGAATGTAGCCATACACGTTAGTTTCCAGATAACATTACAATGAATCAAATCCATTGATAACTTTTATGTTTTTTCCGATATAAAAATAGGCTGAATCTAGCAGTCAGATCACTACCACTTTCGCTACCGGCGCACACCCGCGGCTCGCCCGGACAAACATCACACTGCCAAGTTGTTGAATTTTCACATCAGAAAGCATCCAAAGTGGTTCTAACTATTTGAACTAGTACAATAACCTTATTCATGAATGCTGTCAGGCGTTTTGTCGAAATATTGACATGGTAACTTGAGATAATGTGAAGTAAACTTTCTCCACAACAACATCCGCCATTTTGTTGTTTTCAGCTTTGGAGAGGCAGGGTGTCGGAAATGCTTTGTTCTGATTCATTGAATTACCTTAGCTTGACGATTTAATTACTCATTTTATGGCCACCTTGGTAATACAGACACTGCAATTAAGGTCACCCTACGACACTCCCGAATGATTTTTGTAACAGTGAAATATAGGAAATTAGTTCTCTAATATGATCACTTTTATACAGTGCCAAGGTCACTTCTATACAGTGCCAAGGGTGACCTTAATAGGGAGGTCACCATTCAGGTCACGTCTATACAGTGCCAAGGGTGACTTTAATAGGAAGGTCAATCAGGTCACTTCTATACAGTGCCAAGGGTGACCTTAATAGGGAGGTCACCATTCAAGTCACGTCTATACAGTGCCAAAGGTGACCTTAATACGGAGGTCACCATTCAGGTCACGTCTATACAGTGCCAAGGGTGACCTTAATACGGAGGTCACCATTCAGGTCATTTGAAGAGAACCATTTGTGTTGTCTTGTTATTGCTATTTTATGTGTGTAAATATAAGAAGACATTGGTATCACATCTGAACTCAGATTTTGTGGAAATCCCCGAGATTGTTAGTCAGTTTTTTAGTCCTTTGGCCGAAGGTCCAAGGGACTATTGCCATCACTCTGCGTCTGCCGTCCTCTGTCCGCCGTCAGCTGTTAGCTGCTGTATCTCAGAAACCGTTCAGCAAATTTTTCTCTAATTTTGAATAGACATATCTTAGAGCACTGCCACTATGCATGAGAAATCTGTATTTGATTGAATCATTTTAAGGGCTCCATAGGGCCTCCAAGGACCCCAAAACTGGTAAAAATGTAACATTTGACCTATTTTTTCAAAAACTGTTCAGTAACTTTTTTTCTAATTTTGCATAGATGTATCTTAGGGTGCTGCCACTATATACAAGAAATCTGTATTTGATTGAATCATTTTAAGGGGCCCTCAAAGTGCAAAAGTTTTACATTATCTAGTGATGTGGTTTTGAGAAGGGCCCTTGAGACACCACCCCCAACAGTACATTTTGTTTAATGTGCCATAAAGTCAACACCATGACTAAACTCTGCAGCCTAGTGCTACTGTTCCATTGAGACCTTGACTAATCTTTAATTGGTCACAGCACCCAGGCAGAGTAAACACACTTGACCCCTGTTAGACTGAACAGTTGCCTAACACTCTTTATCTTCAAAACTATTAATTTTCTATAATTGCAAGTTGTGTTTATTTTGATGTTTATTTAATTATTATAAAATGGTGTGACTGTGGTGTCTATTGGTTAAAGATGTATTGTCTGTAGAAACCTGTAGGTGACAAACATAGAAAATTAATATTCTGGACAATTATAGAGTGAAATATCCTACACTTTATTGATATCAAATGCATTCTACTATTCTGTTTACACTTGCCATCCCTTGTGTAGACATGGTACTGCGTAAATCAATTGTATCAATATAGACTAATAATTACAGATTCACAATATAGTTGACGCTATACACAAGCAAGAAATCTGTATTTGATTGAATCATTCTAGTGTCGTCAGCATATAGTAGAACATACATTTTCTACATCATCATCCCTAAAGTTGTTGTAAATTTCACCAGCTGCCATGTCAAGTCTGTTATAATTGTGACTAACAGTGTTCAAAATGATTCAGGTAAATAGCAAATAACAAAGGACACAAGTTTTCTCCTTGCCATACCTATACATCACATGAGAAGAAGGCTGACACAGCCTGACCCTGATTTATACATGATTTAACATTTTTGTATATGTTGTATACAACTTTCAACACAATACCATTAATACCGCATGAAATTATCTTAGACCACAGGGAGGACCGGTCTACTAAATCAAATTCTTTCTTAGAATCAATGAAGGCACAATAAAGCCTTTTGCGTCGAGACAAATACAATTCAACCAATACCCCTATTTGAACACTGCCTGTTCTTCACCTATTACGTTCGCTTTGTTTAGGTATGTGGTCAGTCTGGTGTTCTGAACAATCACTAAGGATTAATGAACACTTGTGCAGAATGTCACCCACTTGGCGGGTTTAATTGATCTATTCAGCAATGAGGACACTGCTTAGGCCTCACTCTGGACACTGTCACTCACAGTGTTGTGTATTGTCTTAGTTGGTGCATTGAGCTAATCTACTTGACCATGAATCAGTGGTGGCTCTTGTGTATTACACCCAGCTGTGGAGCTAAGATTCTCTGCCTGCTATTGTTTGATGGAAACTGTGACTAATGTGTAATTGGTCACTGGCAGTAGCTTGTGTTAACAGACAGCATTAAGCCACTAGACCCCTGTTAAACTGGACAGTTGCCTGTAGGTTTTAAACTGTGTCAAACAGTGAGCCTACCTTTTGCTCTCAAATAATCTGTCCTCTCAGTTTTACACATGAAGACATAATCTGGCATAACTTGATAAGTCTTTGTAGCAGCACATTTGTACTTCCAGTGTATCATTGCAACATAACATACACATTACATACTGTGTGCCACATTTGAATGTTGTGCATGTAATATTTCCATGCAATCCATTTGCATATATAATGTAAAACTTCAACAGCCGTTTTCTTCATTTTCACTTTTTGACCCCTACCATGTTCACTGCTCCATAACTTTGCCAATTTTGGTAGCAGTCATATTTGTTGAAACCATGTAAAGCACCCTACCAAACCTTTACAAGGATGTAAGAAAACAATGTTACAATTTTTCCGATTTATCACTCATTTGGTCATCCGGGGTCACATATAGACGTATTAGTCCAAAGGACTTCAGGGCCACTTGGCCCATTTTTTACTAACATGAGTGACACATCCCCCGTGAAAGGTTCACGGAAAATGAAGTTGACATGGGTTTATCTGTCCTCAGCTCCCCGCACTTCCATCCCTGACAAGGCTGTGGTGGAAGAACAAGATCCGTCCCAGAAGGCTGATCCCGTATTGGAATCAGGAGACTCGTCAGAACCTGAAGGTGGTGCCACCGGTACTACAGTGTCAGAGGACGCAAAAGATGCCGAGTGTGAAACCGTCACACAGAATGGAGTGGGGTCCTCTACCAACCAGGAGGATTCCGGGAGTGATGCAGAGGCACCACCAGGAGGCGAACAGGGGAGCTCGGAGTTGATTGAGCATCATGACGATGATGCCACAGTAGTGTCGGGAGGTGACGCATCTTGTGTAGGTTCAGATACGCCGTGTGGTGCCAGTAGTGTACTAGACGGTACCACTGATACAACAAACGATGTCGTTGATACATCAGAAGATGCCACCGATGCACCTAGTGCTGCTACTAATACAGCAGGCGGTGCCAGTGATACACCAAGTGGTGCCATAAACAAAACAGGCGGTGACGGCGATATGCCAAGTGCTGCCAGTGACATAGCGGTATCGAATGAAAAGAACGAGATTTCTGAGCCTGACACCAAACACACTGAAGGTGCCGGTGATAATTTGAATTAGTGATAAGAATTAATTGTTGAATTGCCATCCCCGGTTGTTATGGCATGTTAATGAAGTCACGCCTGCGAACAAAAATGTGCATTAATTATTATTATAACGGTGGTGATGTTACACTGGATGTTTGTAATTATTACTATTATTACAATGTTGATGTTACATTGAATATTCGTAATTGCACCACTGGAGTAATTCTGGCGTGTGTGAAAGTATTTATTTTTGCAATGTGCTTCATTGGTGGAATTGTTTTATTTCAGGTAGTATTAGATGTATGTGTTGGTAAGTACATTTAGTTTTCTATGCAATTTCAGTAATAAAAAATAAATCTGCAGTATTGTATGACTCAAGTAATTATGCACTGTCTCACTAACATTTTGTTGTTTTATTTCTTTAACAGTTTTGCTTGTCCTTGTATTGCTGTAGTTTGTTTACAGTAGTAATTTTTCTCAGACGTTTGGCAGCCAGAACCAAGCAGCATGGTCTAAGCTGTCCTTTGTTTTTTCTCACTATTGTAGATGACAAGTTACAGAATTCCTTTAAAAAAAAATTGTAGTGTTGATTAGGGTTATGATCAGTAAATTATTATATTGGAACACAACAGTTGATGACCAGTTTAACCATTGATCGATATTTGTTTCTACCTTCAATTGACAGGATGTTGTCATTATTTTATCCCGGTTAATCTTGCCGTGCCCAATGTGACGAAAACAAGCAAAATGTTAGGTCTAAAATAAAATTGAGGTGTTTCTGCAGGGAACAGCTGTTGTGGGAACTGGGTTGTTGGTGGTTTTGTTGTCATGGCTACAGTTTCACACGCAGTTGTTGTGATCACATGCTTGTTGCCTAGTTTCAATAAAGCGTTTCAGCTTCACCCATTGTTTTGTCTGTGCACGATTCACAGTGTATGAATATAATTGAAGGGTTTCGAGGAAAACGCGACAAATGCCATTTTTTAAATTTCACCCAAACAATGGCGAAATGTGTGTTCAAACACGTGTTGAACTAGGATGCTATGATAAATCCCCATTATACAATAAGCATAAAAGAGTTATCAAAATGGGATAAGTGCTATCCGTCTTTTTTATCAAAAATAAGATCTATCCCTTTTCAGCCAATCAGCACTACCTTGTCACACATGCAGCTACTTGGAGTGACGGTGTGCTGTGTCATCCTGGCGCGCCAGGGGTCGCTGCTGCTGATTATGTCAGTGCCAGCCAGCAGTACCCCTGGCTAATCGCTTTGCGAAACTCTGAATTTAAGCTCAGCCTATCAAATCGATCAGTAGATCTACTCAGGTCAGGTGGTCATAATAAAACTAATTTTAACCAACTGTGGCTCATGTTACATACAATGTTTAGGAAGTAGAAGCAATTATTCGAATACACAATACCGCTCGGCTGCTCGGGCTAATGGGCGAACGGGTTATTATATATTGGGATTCCCAGAAGTCGTTTATCCGTCTTCAAATTGGGGCGGGTATCTGCGCTGTTTTTACGGGTGATGCAGTCGCGACTGGCGAAGTCAATGACTAGTTTGACTCGGCTAACTTCCGCACTTCGTGTAGGGGAGGATGTGCTGTGTGACTATACTGCGTTTTAATAACAAAATCATTTTAATATCGCATTTTGCATAACAAATCTGCAACAAATATTTTAGACTGCTACCATTCTCTATGATTTTAGTTTCTTAATATATTCCAACTTCATTCACAAATTTATATTTAAACTTGAGGATGAGACAAAAGTGCCTTTTTCTCAAAACCAAGAAATGAATTGCTATGTACATTAGCAGTGTTCCCTTTCTTGAACGGCCACCCGCCTGCAACGTCACTTTGGTTCGTATAAGAAGGGTCATCACTACCCGGGGCAGGCCTGGGGTCAGTTACATTGCAATTAAATCTATTACTATTACTTTGTTTCCTTCCTATTACTATTACATGCTGAATTCTTCCTATTACTATTACATTTTCAAACAACATTTTAAGGATAAAACATGCATGTGTATATATAGTATGTTATACTCCGTCACGCATACATAGATGGAGACTAACTGAGATTGACAAGTAGCAAACTTTTTTATACAAAGGTACATTTAAAAAAAATAATTAAGTGACGGTTAAATAACAACTATTTTTGCAGACACTAGGTCTCAAGGGTGCAATCTTCATGGCATCTAAGCCTGGTAATTTCTAGGTACATGCCGTACATCCGGTCAGTTATGCTGTGTAAACTGTACATGGCTTCATTGGCAGACTGGGAGTCTTCATTGTTTTTGTTAGGCTGTAGGTGCAGGTCTAACACAAAAGAAAAGAGAGTATTACTCAAAAAAGTAGATTCCTTTGAAGTCCAAGTATGAGTAAATGGGGTAATCTGGAAATTCAGTTGAAATGTTCATTTGTAATATAAAAATAATATGTTTATTACTATTACCATTGCTTTCTATTACTATTACATTGATTTTTTGTCAAACTATTACTATTACTTCAATATTTGTAATTATTACTATTTCCCCAGGCCTGACCCGGGGGCACCCAATCGCCCTCCTACCTTCATAAATATAAACATTAATATACTTCAATAAATTTGAGTAACTATTTTCCTCCAGAGGGCGTCACTGCATTAACTGCTGCCCCTGGTTGGTTGCCCCCATTTGATTTGAATCGTGCAAAGACCTGTGCCCCATATCAAAGGGAAACTAACTCCAGGAATGCCAGTAATTACCAGTCAGACCATTCTAATGAGCCAGCACTGTTAAGATTGGCCGAACATCATTGGCCTAACTTGACTGGCGGCAGGATGGCTGGATAGCAGGTTGAAGCAGGCAATATGCCAAGGGTACTGACTGCTTTAATCAACAGCACCCGTATGTTAAAGGAGATCTACATACTGCCGGTGTCAACTCTGACTTGTCCTCGCAGGCCAGGGTGGTAGTTGACTACACTACCCCAGCAGATGTTCTACCCAACTTTTGCTCAGTACGTTGAGAACACTTAATCTTTTGGGTCTGTTGTGCCACTGAGTTCGGATGTTCTGAGGCTATCGATGCTGAAGAAGTGATTCCATTCCTATTGTTATTATTATTACCAGGTAATGTTTGGAAGTTAGCCGAGTTGGTTGTACTTTTTCCTAGTAATTGACTCCATCAGTTGCAACTGTGCCACCAGTGGGAACAGTACAGGTGCCGCATCCCACATCAAAGACAAAAAGCAACTCGGAGAATCCAAACATTCCCACGAGCGGCTCAGCAGAAATGTGTAGTCAATAATTATGTCTACTTTACAAACTAAAAACCCAGGTAAATCTTGAAAGGCAAAAAGATTATTGGCTCAACTGAACTTGATTGTTTAGCAAGGTGATCTGCTGGGGGTAGTGAAATGGATGCAATCAGAAGTGCCCCCTGGCACCCGAGGATGTATCTACTTATGGAGGTGTTCAAGAAAAAGCAGGAAATGCTCATGAAAACCAGAACATCCTTCGACTCGATTACAGTCTTTGTTTATAATTTTTTATAATGTGCTGTTTTTATGGGTCGTCATTTTACATACTTTAGTAGTTTGCGATAAATGAATGAGCAAGATAATATAACATCACCCGAGACCAAACAAAGAAATACCATGTGCATAGAATGGCCTCGTATATCTAAGTTCAATCAGATCAATTTTACTGTGAATGTTTTTGAAAATTACAAAAGGGACCAAGGAGCAAAGTGGTATTTCCTGCCTGAAAACAGTAATGTTGACACCTATGCAGTTTCATAAACAAACCCTTTTTTAACCAACTGAGCCACTGGAAAATAATAAGCCGTCCAAGTCATGAATATATGATTTTATTCCTGCCGTCATATTTACAAATTGTTTTTCATTTAAAAGATTATCAATAGGAACAAAGTTTTAGCAGATTAATGACCTCATCAGTTCAGTTTGACTACATGGTGGGCCCAACGTCACCAAGATAATGAAGTTACATGCTGATATCACCATTGAACATTGACATTACTTTTTGTAACCATCACTGATCAGACTAGTTTAACAGCTTAATATACATCATGAAATAATGTTCCTTCATACAAACAACAATTGTAATGCAAAAATGCACACTATTTCACAAGTTGATGGTAAAACTGGAGTCTTATAAGTGTCTTGGTGAATTGGCCCCTCTGACCATTCTTGTTTATGAAGTTATAAAAAGGATTTAGAAAGGCACAATAATTATATAAATCTCCACACGAGGAGATCGTTTACACAGAATGATACAAACCATATAAAATATCGCAAATTCATAACCTACTGTCTTTTCAACTATTAAAACATTTCCATCTTTTTATGTTACATAATTTGCTCAAGCAATCGGTATATAGAAATAACATTGAAGATATATATAATAAAGTAGATAATTGTGATGGCTGATTGTGGCTGATATCAGAGAAACATTGTTGATGAGTACATCCATATTGTATTTAAAGTTGGTAACTAAAAGATCAGTGCAAGTCACCTGCTACAAAGACGGGCAGTAAGGCACAGTAGGAGAATACTCTGTTTTCATCCAACATACAGTTTCCTGCATTCAAGACGACAGTCTTTTGTGTATTAGCAAAATAATATTATAATACTGATATATTTTTTCACCATTTAGCATAATCATATAATGACTATTGAACAGCAGGTTTGTCAAAAGTTAATATTCTGATTGAATGAAGCTGTTTCAACACATTTCCCACATAATTAATTCCATAGCACTGTTTGAAAACATTAATATTAATTGTATTAAAAGTAATGATTTGAGTATTAACCAATAAAAGAAAGCCGGAAAACAAGGAAAATATCTTGTTCCCTTAAATTTTCTGTGAAATGAAGTACCCTGGTACAGGTAGATCATTCTAAATGTGGTACGTTCTTCAGTTCCAGTTTGGTCTTCCACTTGACAGACCCAGGCACTGTGAGCCCATGACCTTGTTATGAGTTCATGACCATAGGGTTCATGACCTTGTTGTAGCAGGCTTGGCTTGACTAAACGCCTCGTAGATATTTGCAGCAAACTTATTCAGTGGTTCTTTCAGAAGCAGTTCCTGGAATATGACAATACTAATGTCAGTTGGACCGTCATTTCACACGGAACTAATACAAAAGGCTACAAGATTTAATACACAACTTCAACAGATTTTGTATTATTAATTTAAGGTTTGGGTCCATTGTTTCAACTCTGTCAGGATACACCAAATGTAAGAAGTGTAAATTTGTGCGTGTCTCTGGTTGGTAGCAAGCTGAAGGAAATGTACAAGTACTTCTCTGTACTGTAAAACTGAGTAAGTGTACTCATCTGTACTATAAAGTTGGGCATATCTGTACTAGGACCTTAAACTACGAAGTTGGATGGGCTCCACATTAAGTTAACTAACAATAAAATAAGTGTCATAAATATTCAATACTGCTGAATTAATAAAATATGGTGTTAAAACCACTGGGAGGGTGAGCGTGTTTGTACTACCAGATTTGATGTATGTACTAATTTGTACTATGGGTTTGGGTTGTCTGTACTTACTTGTACTATGGGGTTCGGGGTGTTGCCGCACACTGTATACAGCAGTCCATTCATGATGGGGATCACCTTTGCTAGCGGCATCTCAACGTCATTGGGGCTGAAACATGACACATCAATAAATAACATTCTGAACAAGGTTTAACAGTAAAATAAATTCACACCTGTATATAAAAATTAAATGCCGATCACAGTAATTTATAGACTGGGTTATGACATATTAATAGGTACAAGACTGAAATGTCAGCACAATTGGGCAGACAATAAAACACTGTTTACTACAGTGTATAAAAACCAAAAATAAGACAACAATTTCGACCAGTTGAAATTCCTAATACAATGTAGATCTTAACTCTACTGAAACAGCCTTAAATCTCAATGTTTTGTTAAGGTGCAATATTAATATCAATATTCAAGGGAAGGGATAACGTGGATGCATTTCTGAGATGGTCTCAGAGGTCGATACACTACACCAGCATGGTTCTTTGTGCGGTTCCAGTATATGTGTGATTGATTATATGTGTCATTATATCATATGTGGTGATTTGTACAAAAGATGATTAGTGGGTTTTCTCAAAAGCAGCCATGCCAAGGTTTTAGGGGGTGGCCGCATAAATTTGTGAAGTCAAAAAAATGTATAGTATTGCATACAGGAAAGTGGTGGTTTCGAATTATACTGAAGAAATAAATTGTTACAGTGGCATCACCTATTGATATTAACTTATATTAATCCACACTGATGCTATTGTGGATATCAGAACTGGGTAACATGGTGGACTATGTCTTGACAACAATGTCACATCAGTCAAATTTGGCGGATAAAAGCTGTGGTTTTGGATCGCACAAAATCTTACACCACATGCCACTAATTGGTGAGGTAGTTTGAACCAATACGAAACATTACACATTTTGGGGGTTTACAAACTTGTGAATCCACCCCCTTACAGTGTAGGTAATAAGATAACTTACAACTGGGAAATGTTTTCTGATATCCTAGCAGGCTGCTAAATACAACTGATTGAGGGTATGTCTAACTGGTTAAAAAATTGATCTCAAATAACATACAAGAACCACGCTTCTTTTCAACTCACAAACTGCACCAACATTTGAGAGAAAATGGGATGATCCTTAAATAGATTAGCACTAAAGAATCCGTATTCTTGGCAAGTAAATCTGGATGTAAGAAATGTTGGACATAATAAATGTTCACATCTCAAGAAACTGGTTGTCTGTCTTGTTGGTTACAATGAGTAGCTGAAGAAAAAATCGCCAAACCACAGGTTTGTTATATAAAACTTTTAAACTGACATTAAATACATTGAAGTACCTACTTGAAAATCATTCCATTCTGTTCTGATGCTGGTTTGAAATATTCTGCAATTCTGTCGACAATTCGTGAAAAAGCTGTGTCGAGACAAGTCCTAAAGACAGCATGGAAGTCTGAGCTGAAAGTGTAAGAGAGGATCTGGAGTCACATGCTACGACATACAAACTACAGACTAAGAAGATGTCATGTTTATGTCATTATGGACGTGTTTACGACATAAGCCCAAAATGAAAACAGGTGTTGCTAACCGTCCCACAACATAGCAGCACACATGTAAATTTATGTTAAAGGTTAACACCCGTGTCACAGGTCAACACCTATATCAAAGGTCAACCTCGTCACATGTCAACAACCCCTGTGTCACAGGTCAACCCCCACGTCACACAGGTCAACTCCCATGTCAAAGGTCCATCCATCCCCTTGTCAGAGATCAATCCCTATGTCAAAGGGCAACCATCTTGTCAAAGGTCAACCCCCATGATCAAACCCATGGTAGGGTCAACAACTTGTCATGAACTCGGCACTAAATCTGGGAAATAAAAAAGTAAAGGTAAGTTCGTATTTATCACTTTACTGCCTGGCAGACCTGTTCAATCGAAAACACCATCTCAATTTCTCTGGGAAGCAACCAACCACGCTGCAATTAATGCGCAAAGATTATTCGTACACAAATATCCACCACTGTCTACAGCCAGGTACTCATTCATACAGCTGAGTGAACTGAAGCAACGTAGAGTAAACGAACTTGCCCAAAGTTCGACACCGCAGCACAGGATTCGAACCCGGGTTCTCTCGAGAGACCGAAGCTCTAGCCACTGCACCACTGCGCTCCACTAGGCACACAAACCATGCATACAAATGAAAGATAACAGACAAACTGCAGTGGCCATAACAATTCTATAAGGGTCTTTCACGTAACGTGAGTGCAACATTACCTGTCTAGAATATCCTGGGTCTCCTTCATTAATTTCTGGAATGTGATGTCATCATGACTCAAACAAACCGCCTGAAACACAACCCCAATACATGTATTTCACTGAAGCCAAGCTGTCAACTATCCATGCATCAAGTAACAGGACAGGTAAAAATGTAAGTGGTCAAATAATTTTAATGACAGTGAACAATATGTATGATTTTACAGCTGCATATAAGCAAAGATTAATCCATGCATGTGTTATATATATATCACAATATTCTGGTATATCCAGTATACACTTATTCAAATCAGTTAAAACTACTTCCACAATTCAATCGTTTGCTTTTCCCATTTTTTAATAACTTAGCCTGCTTGTTTGTGAAAATACATTACAGTTTGTACTTAGTTTTTATTAAATTATTGGACAAACTTTTTCGAGTAAGCCCTATAAAAATGTTGCATGAAATAGCAAAGGTGGTTTGGCTCAACATACTATAACATAAGACTAGTTACACTTTCACAAGGTATGATATGACGGTTTTTATGAATATCAAAAAATATGATTTGCAATGGGCTAAATGTGATGTGGACAGTTTTTCCCCCTCTACCTGGAATTGATGGGTGTAGTCATTTGTAACAGGAATTCTGCTGTGTTGAACATGAAAAAAATTGGACACCATTGAACATTAAAGGGCATTGCAGTTAACTCAGCCCGACTCGGCCGTACTGCCAATAAAGCTTGTTTTGAAACTGGATGTTTTGTTTAATATTTGAACATGGTCCAAGGTTGTACCTTCCAAACTGTGAAAATTGTTACGGGCTTACTAGGCACTAGTTGGTGAACAGATTCTTTCAACATAGTTAGTGTAATCTTTAAAACATTATATTAATTAATAAATGAAAAAAATTAGGAACAGACTGCCTCCTGTTAATTTTAGATGAAGAATACATAGGTCATTGTACCTCTTCAGGCGACCCATTCTCTGCAACAGTCGACATCACATATTGACACAGGTTAGACAGTGGTGACCCCTGGTGATAGTGGCTCTGTGATGAACATTCTAGTTGTTTGCAGATGTCACCAATTGTTGCCTGGATGCCTGACAATGACATCTGGTGCTTCAATGAGGTACTACAATCACAAACAACTACATCGTTGTCGCAGTGCACAAACTGATGTAGGGGTATTAAAGGCAAACAACGTCCGGGTTTTTAAACTTTATTGTGATGTACCGTGTTCAACCGTTGCATTTTGCAAATCTTACTTGCATCACAAACATAATTGTTCAGAACTGTTGTTGACTGTTTCAGCAGTGACAGCCAGTAAATCAGACCAATGCTGCAACTGATATCTAACTGAATGAATGTCTAAACTCCCTATGTAGGGAGGAAGAGATAATAAATAATATTAAAATGATTATGACACAATATATTAAAAATACTTGATTTTTCCTTATCTAAACAATGTGAGCAACGGTCTGAATATCAGCAAAATTAAGATAAAAATTATTTACTACGCTTTTTACAAAGGAAGTTGGCATACACTTCATTACAATGTATGAAACACGAGATATGAACTCCATGCCCACATACTGATTCTAATTGGGGTGTAATATATCACCGATTCATCCTAGAAGCACACCAGACAGAAAGCCAGTGTATTCAGAGAATCCATACTATGATGTCTTCTAAGTGGTACCGCAGTGTCCCCACACTCACAGGCATTTATACAGAATCAATTTATTACCAGTCCAAAAATGTCCCGCTAAATATACGGGTTTGCGCACACACATACAATCAGTACAAATGTATACACATAAATACATGTATATGTAATTTTTATGTATACGATAATACATGTACACACAAGGGTAACATGTATTTTAAGAGAATAACAGTGAGAGTCAATAATTTTTATTTTTCAAACATCAGGATACCCCGTCTGACATCCTATCAGCTCAAATTAACTCAAACAGCTGGATGAGTCCCTAGATAAAGCTATGCTCACCCGCCAAGCACATGTTTGACACTGTCCCTCACTGCACCAACCAAATCGTCCAAACCTGCAACACAGCAGAACACACAGTCCAGTCTAACGCTTCCTTATAACCAAATACATGATACACCTAATCAAAGTAGTTTATTCTACACCTTGATTGACCTCCCCTTCACATTAAAATCATCTGAAACTACAGCTGTCTTCGAATAATAAAAATGTCAAGACACTCTTTTCAAAATTGCATACACTGTGTTAAATTGCTCATTATCGTGATGTTGAATTTTATATGTCCTTGTTCAAGACATCTTGTTACTGATTCAGGTTTGTTGCATCTGAGTTGGGATTGTTACGAGTTTGGCAGTGTATAAGTATTGTTATTATTATTATTATTTATAATACTTGTCAAACATTTTGAGCAAGTTGACTTATAAAACAGTGCAAACCCAATATGTTATCATTATGACAAAGAAGAATTCTAACAGAAAACGTCTCGTCTTATGACACGCAAAGGAACTTACCTTTACCAAGTAGACATTGTATGGTGCCAAGGTACTGCTGCTGTACACTAGATGTCGCCAGTGTGCAGTCGGTGATCTGACAAAAAATAAACACAGAAGTGATGATATATTAGCAGTTTCAAATCAACAGCATAACACGCTTCATGTCAGAAGGAAATGTTTTGTCTGCAAATTACATGAAACCTTCATAAGGCACAAAAGTTGGAAATGAGGCAACATTTGGTGTAGTGGGAAAACACGACCATGTTGAACAGTAACATAGGGCTAGCATAGCCTACATTGAAGTGGTTTATTTTCAGACGATTCCTTCTCTAGAGTTAGTGAGTGCATTACAGGTTGCACATTTACCCCCTGTGTGACTTACTTGCCCTGGCTTAGACACCAAGTAAAAAAGTAAATAGCTAATATGCAGACACAATAACCTAGTAATAACGATATTTACCCCATCATTCTTAGGCAGTGTGTCGAGGTACATGTAACCCCCGAGAATGTTCAGTTGGACTCGCAAGATGACCACGACTACACAACTGACATACACAGCCGTGACTGTCCGACTGAAACCTGTACAAACACATACACTGTATACATGACACGTCCAACTGAAACTGGTACAAACACATTAACTATGTATATTAAATGTAGACAGCTGTGGTGTCTGTACATAATTAACCATGTATACAAATATGCATGTTTTAGAAACACATAATTCTACATGAACAGAAACTTACTAAGACAGATATTCTAAACATATAATGGAGACTCTCACATTGGTTCAACACAGAGAAACAAAAATTTACATAACTGAACATACCATATTTGCTCTATTAAGCATACATGCCCTAATTAGCAAACACCCCATTTTAACAGCATCTGAAATCCTGACAGTGATCTCCAATGTCAACCTTGACTGTTGAAACCCTCACTGTAATTTAATTTCTACCAACGACACACTAGATCAAAGCTCAGAGATAACAAAAAAATATCGAAAGGTCCACCTAAATGATGTTCTGGTATCTTTGTGCTCATATGTGGGTGCATAAATCACTGCCAGTCACATCTGCCGAGACAGGAACCCCAGAAAATGGGTATACACCCCTGTATGCTTATTGAAACATAAAATTTGACATGTTTTTGTGTCTTAAATATTTGCTAAGTGGACTGTACGCTTAATAGAGAGACAATTACGTTATTTTACACAGAGATGCACAGCTAACAACTTTGCACTTACCTATAATTTTAAGCTCCTCCCAGATTTCCAACTTGTTGGCAGGACTGAAGAATGAAAAACATTCAACGCATGAAACCAAACTTGTGACAAAAGCGAGAAACTAACTTAATACGTCAGGGCATTAGATCTTATCACAGTAGTCTGAGTAACCAAGTAGATCATACAACCAGAATCATCCTAAGACCTAAAGTAGCATTGTCTGCCTCATGTCAATACATTATAAGTTATAAAATGAACACAAGAACACTTTTTATTGACTGTATAATATTATATATATATTTTTATATTATTACATACACTGTATCTTCTGTAGTACGGAAAACACTCGAACAGTTTAGTTAACATTAGATAAATCCTTATTGATTTTGGTTGTTAACAGCTCTACACAGGCCTTTGGTGTTGCACACATGCATATTGGATACTACTACTGTGCTATAAAAATAGTACACTTGTATTATTCGTGATGCGTGCTCATCAGGAAGCCGTCCCACAAGAGTAGTTCAACAGTTAATCACCACACGTGTTGTGAATATTGTGTAACAGGGACTAATGCAGATAATATTTTTGTCCGTCCTGATAGCGCCATGTATCATGTGCCCGGAACACGATATTGCAGTGGCGGCATCAAAACAAAACTCTGAAAACTGAACGCAACGACATGGGCAGAGGTGACCACACCGAACACGCTGACACGAGCAGAGGTATCACCGACGAAACAGGCACAATCACTGGCGCAGTCACCACTCTGTCCACACGATCGTCTTCCCAGTGAACGATGGGAGTCACCGTAATTTTTGTAATTTTGACATTTCTTCGACGACGGCGGCATGGCGAAAACAAAAATGCTATATTACAGTTTCAATTGATAGTGTCACGTGCTTTTAATTAATCACGGACCCTGCCAATTACTCTATTTGCATACAGAGAATAACGGGCCAGCATGCAAATGCTAAATAAGGAAATCGTCCGTAAACTCGGCTAAAACGGTGCTGTCGTAATGTTGGACGAATCGCATGTTACAAAACAGTTTTAGCAGGCGAAGTTAACACCAGTTGACTAAGTATAAAATACGGTCATTTTCAAGTACTTTAGATCACGATCACAAATTGTTCGTGTCAGAGTCTTCGGAAGGCTTTAAAAAAATGTATTAAGTAACACATTTAAATTCATCTAATACAACATTAAACAAGTAATAACAACTACTATCACTGTGATTTATATGTCCAAAAACACGATGACTCCCAAACCATCAGTACGTAATAATGTATGTTTTGTTGAACGTTGAGAATGTATGCTACCACCCCTAGATGCACGGCGATTTGTTTATTGGCAATTCAAACACCGGAAACTGACCCACAACAGTGCCGACACAAGTCTTTATAGTGTCAGTTTTTGGCTGACAGCAGTAATTAACAATGTATCTATGCTGTTGCATTAAAACAGTATCCATTTGAATATTGCGACAAACTATACACAGTGAAGACTGTGCCAACATCAGAGAAAGGCTCTGCCTGTCATATGTAGCGTAGGGCAGGTTATTACACACATCAGTCAAAATTCTTACCCACTTCCGACTGACTTAATCCATGTCCAAATGTTGGGGTGACAGGTCTCTGCCTCAGGCCCTCTTGGCCGTCAATAAACCCTTAATTTTTTATTACCCGTCCAAATGACAGGCTGACACAATTCTTACCTGCTCCCGGCTGACTCAGCCCGTCCAAATGACGGGTCTCTGCATTAGTCAATGTTGTGTATTAACATTGTACTGAGTACAGAGATATAGATTTTAAAGAAACAATCATCGAAAATCAACAGTACATTGCTTAAATGTGCCAAAATGGAAGAACTATGTAAGATTTAGCCGGTGTGTGGTCGCAGGTGATATGTTTATTGCTGATAGTAGTATCCCAGTAGTTTCATGACATGCTCTGATACACAAGAACACTAATTTCATATAAAAGCATGTCTGCTTGCGGGAAACCTGCCTACAACCACAATTCAACTTTTAGTCACCAAATACTGTACATGTTGTGAATATTGTCTGCAGAACACTTGTTTTATCTTGATCTATTTTGCCATGTTGCTACATGATATTGCAATCATAACACATCATAAATTAAAAAACATTTATTTTATAGAAGCTGGTGCAAAGCTACACCCATGGCCGGGATGGATGATGGACAATGCTCGAGACACTTACTTGGCCCTGAGTTGTTCTGTCAGACTCTCGGAGTCGAGGTGTCGCATCAATACTTCCCTCAGACTCGGCAGCATTGACAGCGCTGTAGCAACAAGTGATGCACTTTACAGACAACCACCCTACATCAGTCTTCACGATCCTGTCAACCCAACCCTCATTAGTGTGGCGGTCCCAATGGGTGGCAGCACTGTCTACCAGTATATAAATAAGTCGGCATTAAACCCCCACCCCCCGTTGATGAAGGCAGGATTACAAGACAACCGTAAGGCAAACTACCACAATATAACTCCCTGTAACAAATATATTGACCATAGGAGTGAAAGTTGGCACCGTACATATTTTGCTTGCTAGTCCTACAACAATATCACACCTTTGATGGTACAAATATGTCTCACTGATGCATTTACTCAAGATTTAACAAGATGATGCTGTCCAAATTTGACTTATTGGGAGTCCAAAGAACAATGTTTCCTTTCTATGTGGCCTGCCTGTATGAACATTCTGTCAATTTTTTGTAAGCACTGTAAGCATTTACATTTCAGTAAATAATTTGTTCCATGCACTGGTAGCTTTAACTTTAAAGGTCATCTTTACATGTAAATACTTGATATAAATAACGGCCACATGAGTACTTAAACAAATATAGAAAAACATATCATGGAACTATTTGAATAAAACAATAGAAGACACAATGTACTGCACTGACCAGTGTTGTTACATGTCCTCTGGTTACTGTCAAAGTGGTGCTGCTTTCTGGCAACAAAGATTACACACAGTTTAATATTTTACATAATGTTACAAATAACACTCAGTCCAACTTACAAATAATAGATATATAAATATACATATGTATATATAAATATATATTATACAGTTTATCTTACTTCAACAAAGATTTAACATCCTTAAACTCCCCAGTAGGAGTGACTGATATGACAATTTAAATCCTTGCAATAAAACTTTATCGTTTTAGACCATGGAGTAAATGACATTAGCAAAGAATCTTGCATAGACCATGTTGACAATAGATGAAGCTGAAAACATATTCCTGTGGGACATGCCTGGCTTGTAGAAGGTATTCAGCCGACTCATCTTCTTGGAAGTCGTCCAACTTCTCACGAGCAAACTTGCCAAGCCAGAGAGCACCTATAAACAAGGAACTTCATTTACACTGACATTGCAGGTTTTATCTTTTAATCTTTTTAGAGCGAGATTACAAATCAAGCAATTTTATACCGCAACTTGATGTACTGGAATAAAATAACACACTTTGAATATGATACTTGTGTAGGGCCTATACCAGAATACCTAGAATATATCTTTTTCTTCTTCAAATTGAACAATGTCATTAAGTTGAAGGCTGTTGCCAGTGTAGGAGGGTGTAATTGTTTGTGTCCATTGCAGTGCAGGTTTACGAAGCTTCTTCGTTTTACTCCTTCTCAGCCGCTAGCCAATGGGGCGGTGACGGTTGATTCTGGGAGGGCATTCCACTGTCTCACTGTTCTTGGGAAAAAGGAGAAACGGCAAGAATGAAGAATCTCATCCACTGAAAATGTTTTCAAGGCTATTTGGAACATTATTAAAAATAGCCATGCATAAATATGAAATTATATTTATCAGCGGCTGTTTCGGATGTGTACCATGCTAGATATTAGCAATATATAAGGGTACCGATATATATATACAAGTTTTTACAACGTGTATTTACAATACAAGCGTTGTTATTGCAAACCAGGGGCAGGTTTTATGAAGCGGCTAAGAACGTTTTTAAAGGGAATAAAAACATTTATGGCTTGAATTCATGTTATATTACATCCTGCTATCTATTTCCATGTCCACCAAGCCAAAAAAAAAAATCAATGAATTAGAAATTCCACATTTAATGCTGTACATCCGGACATTTTCGAATATGCATATTTTTAGCGCGCTTTTCGGGATGCCGAGATGTGACGTCACTTATGACCCACACTCGCATCAGGCCGACCCTTTCCATGCATTCAGAGCATGTTTACAAGTATAGCTTTTGGGTCGAAACGAGCGTCAGAATGAGTTATTGTGCAATATTCCGATGAAATACAAACACTAGTCATCATAGAGGAACAAGCAGTTATCTTACCGTTCCACATGAATCGAATTTTATTCAAAACAATGAATGCGAATGTGCCTACAAGTCGACTAGGTTTCGCCGAGGTTGAGCTCGTTTTCAGAATAATTATATCGAATGCAACCAACGAGAAATAATCTACACCAATAAACATACAGAGCAAACATATATCGTATCCAGCTACAGAAAATAACGTGTATAATATCATAATATCACTAGAATATCGATGTATGAAGGAGGAGTTGTATCATAACAACTTAAATCAGTGAGTGAATTTCTGTCGGCCCTGCTAGCTCAGTTAGTAAAGGCGTTGGTTCCTTAGCATTTGTTTTGCAATCGGGTGACGCCGGTTCAAACCCCACACCAAACCGTTGATTTTTTACACTTTTTTTGGTTTATGTTTTCGCGAAGTAATATAAACCAAATCATTTTTATACTATGATGCACTGTTTGTAAATATTTTGGTAGTAATTATTTATTCACCACAAAAATGAAAATATGGTAATTATATATAACGCGATGTTTCAAAATGTTATTTATCCAGACAGATCACCATTTGTTTTCACATATATAATTACAATAAATTTCCGTACAATATATATACAATTAATAAATTATATATCCATTACATTATATTTGTTTGGATGAATAAAATTTAGAAAAATCATTATATAATTCCCATATTTTCATTTTTGTGGCGAATAAATAATTACTACCAAAATATTTATAAACAGTGCATCATAGTATAAAAATAATTTGGTTTATATTACTTCGTGAAAACAGAAACCAAAAAAAGTGTAAAAAAATAAATGGTTTGGCGTGGGGTTTGAACCGGCGTCGCCCGATTGCAAAATAAACGCTAAGGAACCAACGCCTTTACCAAACGAGCTATCAGGACCGATAGAAATTCACTCACTGATTTATTATGATGAATTGAACAACGCCTCCTTCATACATCGATATTCTAGTGATATTATGAGATTATACATGTTACTTTCTGTAGCTGGATACGATATGTGTTTGCTATGTATGTCTATTGGTGTAGATTATCTCTCGTTGGTTGCATTCGATATAATTATTCTGAAAACGAGCCCAAGCTCGGCGAAACCTAGTCGACTTGTAAGCACATTCGCATTCATTGTTTTGAATAAAATTTGATTCATGTGGAACGGTAAGATAACTGCTTGTTCCTCTATGATGACTAGTGTTTGTATTTCATCGGAATATTGCACAATAACTCATTCTGACGCTCGTTTCGACCCAAAAGCTATACTTGTAAACATGCTCTGAATGCATGGAAAGGGTCGGCCTGATGCGAGTGTGTGTCATAAGTGACGTCCTGATACCACGTGATCGCCTAGCTCATTAATTTTTTTTTTCCGCGGGAATCGCTACACAGACGAGTTTAAAATCGAATTTATGCTACAAATGTATTTTTCTGTATTTTTTTGTGTTGTCAAATGTTACATACAAGGTTAAACTGTGTGTACACATGGAAAAAGGATTTTAGCTAATGCCTTATTTTTATTTCCTTTAATGGTAAGATGATTGTCTTAGTAAATTACGTGATTTTTTAAATAAATTATAAGCGAACATAGTAGTTTACGCAAACACGTGACGCCAAGTAATTGCATATCTTTAAGTACGCTTCATGAAACCGGCCCCATGCAGGCCTCAAAAGTGCTCTCAAGTGCAATATTTTTAGTTCTATAATATTGTACCTGAAGCTATATGCCTAGACCCTAGGTGGGCCGGGATTCTACACAAGTGTCCCCATATGGATTTACGAAACATAATTGGATTATCTCTTATCTTATGTCGCATCCAGGAGTACCATGTTGGGCGATAATACGAGGGCATTCTGGAAATGTTTTAAACCATTTTGTTCAACTAGATCTACTCTCCATACCTCCAACAAGTACACCTGTAAATATAATCTTCCGCTTGTGGCGTTTGACAAAATTCCATATACCGTTAAACATCTCTGAACATCACCCGAGGAAATACAATACGCAAACAAAGATTCCGTCGTGTGAAGCCAAACACTAAACTGACGGGCCTCTACAAATAATATTTTATGTCAACAAGGCTGAATATGGTTTCAAAGGACTCGCAAGAGGGCAGCACATTGCGTTGAGTCATCTATCCTCGCAAGCTAGATACAAGATTCAAGATATTTATTCACAGACTACATTCAGTTAAAACTGTTTTGGTAATGGTGACATGCATACATTATGATAAAAACATAATACATACTTAACATATGTAAACAATATAATAAATTATGTGAGCAGGTATACTGGATGGAAATATAATACTGAAGAATAATGGTGGAGTTGTGGTATCAGCACCCAGGGGGGAGCATTTTGTTGATGTTAAATAGACCCCAAAGTGATGATGCCACAATGCATAATCAAGTTATGAGAATGTGGTATGATATACGATTTAAAACGAACATATTTACAATATGAAAGACAGGCATTTATACCTGATACTTACTGTTTACCGATGATATACAGAACACACTGATTTTTGAAACTGGCAACAGTTTTCTGATTTTTTACTTTAGATGGTAGGGAGTGATCGCAGCCGCGATAGCTAGGGAGTGATCACATTCTCAAGTTATGAGAATGTGGTATGATATACGATTTAAAATGAACATATTTACAATATGAAAGACAGACATTTATACCTGATACTTATTGTTTACCGATGATATACAGAACACACTGATTTTTGAAACTGGCAACAGTTTTCTGAATTTTTACTTTAGATGGCAGGGAGTGATCGCAGCCGCGAAGACCATTCGTACACAAATGTTCACCATTGCCTATAACCAGGTACTCATCCACACAGCTGAGTGAACTGGAGCAACGTAGAGTGAACAAACTTGCCCAAGGTTCGACACCGCAGCACAGGATTCGAACCCGGGTTTGTCACAATTGAAAGTGCGGTGCTTTTAGAACTGCGCCACTGCGCTCCACCGTAAGGGTAATGTAGGGGATTTCCTGGAATTGCTCTTTGATGTTGGGTGAGCGCGCCTGGTTCCTGGACTCGAGACGAACGAAGACAGCATGTGGGGTGAAGTACAATATATTCAACGAAATTCCGTAGGCCCTATATAGTGTGGGACACATTCGCTAGGGGTAGTGCGGTAGACTTACCACAATCGTTATTATGCCTGGCATGATCGTATGAAGCCATCACATGCACGCACGCACGCATACACGAATGCATGCATGCACGCACACGCCGTTACCAGGTGGTGTGCGTTAAAATTGGACGTGCGATTGCTTGATGATGCCACTATAACCTTGCTGCGGTCAGTTTTAAATCATCTGGAAAAAAACAGGTGCATGTGTCAGAATAACTTACTGTTTGCTGATTACAGTTCTGCATTTAATAACATCAGGCCAATTATTCTACAAGAAGCTGACATATTTTAGTGTACATCCCCCAATTTTATCCTGCATTAGCAATTTTCTTTGTAACAGACAGCAGTATGTAACATTGGCTGGCTGTAAATCTGATACTATCATCACAAACATTGGTACCACCGAGGCTGTGTTCTGTCACGTAGTTGTACTCTACACCCTTTACACTGTTCTGTCACGTAGTTGTACTCTACACCCTGTACACTGTTCTGTCACGTAGTTGTACTCTACACCCTGTACACTGTTCTATCACGTAGTTGTACTCTACACCCTGTACACTGTTCTATCACGTAGTTGTACTCTACACCCTGTACACTGTTCTGTCACGTAGTTGTACTCTACACCCTGTACACTGTTCTATCACGTAGTTGTACTCTACACCCTGTACACTGTTCTGTCACGTAGTTGTACTCTACACCATGTACACTGTTCTATCACGTAGTTGTACTCTACACCCTGTACACTGTTCTGTCACGTATTTGTACTCTACACCCTGTACACTGTTCTGTCACGTATTTGTACTCTACACCCTGTACACTGTTCTGTCACGTAGTTGTACTCTACACCCTGTACACTGTTCTGTCACGTAGTTGTACTCTACACACTGTACACTGTTCTGTCACGTAGTTGTACTCTACACCCTGTATACTGTTCTGTCACGTAGTTGTACTCTACACCCTGTACACTGTTCTATCACGTAGTTGTACTCTACACCCTGTACACTGTTGTCACGTAGTTGTACTCTACACCCTGTACACTGTTCTATCACGTAGTTGTACTCTACACCCTGTACATTGTTCTGTCATGTAGTTGTACTCTACACCCTGTACATTGTTCTGTCACGTAGTTGTACTCTACACACTGTACACTGTTCTGTCACGTAGTTGTACTCTACACCCTGTATACTGTTCTGTCACGTAGTTGTACTCTACACCCTGTACACTGTTCTATCACGTAGTTGTACTCTACACCCTGTACACTGTTGTCACGTAGTTGTACTCTACACCCTGTACACTGTTCTATCACGTAGTTGTACTCTACACCCTGTACATTGTTCTGTCATGTAGTTGTACTCTACACCCTGTACATTGTTCTGTCACGTAGTTGTACTCTACACACTGTACACTGTTCTGTCACGTAGTTGTACTCTACACCCTGTATACTGTTCTGTCACGTAGTTGTACTCTACACCCTGTATACTGTTCTGTCACGTAGTTGTACTCTACACCCTGTATACTGTTCTGTCACGTATTTGTACTCTACACCCTGTACACTGTTCTATCACGTAGTTGTACTCTACACCCTGTACACTGTTCTGTCACGTAGTTGTACTCTACACCCTGTACATTGTTCTGTCATGTAGTTGTACTCTACACCCTGTACACTGTTCTATCACGTAGTTGTACTCTACACCCTGTACACTGTTCTATCACGTAGTTGTACTCTACACCCTGTACACTGTTCTATCACGTTGTTGTACTCTACACCCTGTACACTGTTCTATCACGTAGTTGTACTCTACACCCTGTACACTGTTCTGTCATGTAGTTGTACTCTACACCCTGTACACTGTTCTATCACGTAGTTGTACTCTACACCCTGTACATTGTTCTGTCATGTAGTTGTACTCTACACCCTGTACACTGTTCTATCACGTAGTTGTACTCTACACCCTGTACACTGTTCTATCACGTAGTTGTACTCTACACCCTGTACACTGTTCTGTCACGTAGTTGTACTCTACACCCTGTACATTGTTCTGTCATGTAGTTGTACTCTACACCCTGTACACTGTTCTGTCACGTAGTTGTACTCTACACCCTGTACATTGTTCTGTCATGTAGTTGTACTCTACACCCTGTACATTGTTCTGTCATGTAGTTGTACTCTACACCCTGTACACTGTTCTATCACGTAGTTGTACTCTACACCCTGTACACTGTTCTGTCACGTAGTTGTACTCTACACCCTGTACACTGTTCTATCACGTAGTTGTACTCTACACCCTGTACACTGTTCTATCACGTAGTTGTACTCTACACCCTGTACACTGTTCTGTCACGTAGTTGTACTCTACACCCTGTACACTGTTCTATCACGTAGTTGTACTCTACACCCTGTACACTGTTCTATCACGTAGTTGTACTCTACACCCTGTACACTGTTCTATCATGTAGTTGTACTCTACACCCTGTACACTGTTGTCACGTAGTTGTACTCTACACCCTGTACACTGTTCTGTCACGTAGTTGTACTCTACACCCTGTACACTGTTCTATCACGTAGTTGTACTCTACACCCTGTACACTGTTCTATCATGTAGTTGTACTCTACACCCTGTACACTGTTGTCACGTAGTTGTACTCTACACCCTGTACACTGTTCTGTCACGTAGTTGTACTCTACACACTGTACACTGTTCTATCACGTAGTTGTACTCTACACCCTGTACACTGTTCTGTCACGTAGTTGTACTCTACACACTCTACACTGTTCTATCACGTAGTTGTACTCTACACCCTGTACACTGTTCTGTCACGTAGTTGTACTCTACACCCTGTACACTGTTCTGTCATGTAGTTGTACTCTACACCCTGTACACTGTTCTATCACGTAGTTGTACTCTACACCCTGTACACTGTTCTATCACGTAGTTGTACTCTACACCCTGTGCACTGTTCTGTCACGTAGTTGTACTCTACACCCTGTACACTGTTCTGTCACGTAGTTGTACTCTACACCCTGTACACTTCTGATTGCGTATCCCACCATGAGAATGTATGCATGGTTAAATATGCCGATGACCTGGCAAAACTGTGGTCTGATACAGAACGGGGATGAGTCTGATTCCAGAGCAGAAATAGAAAATCTTTTAAGCTGGAGTACAAATAACAAACTGTCTATGAAAGTAGCCAATACACAGGAAATGATTGACGACTTCAGAAGAAATAAATCAAACCATGAGCTAGTCATTATAAGTGGGCAAGAGGTGGAGATATTGACATCTTACAAGTATGTTGGCACATTATTAACCTCAGACCTGTCTTGGGCTGAACATGTTATGTCTACCGTGAAGAAAGGTCACCAAAGGCTTTACTTCTTGAGGTAACTGCAAAAGTTTAAAGTAGACAACACAATCATGATGCTCCTTTACCGATCTGTAATATAAGTATCTTAAGCTTTGGCATCCTAGTCTGGTTTTTAGGAGTCACAAAGAAGGAGAAAGATAGCTTGGAGAAATTAGTTTTAACTGCTGGAAAGGTCATAAGAAAGGTACCACCATCACAAATTTATCATGATTGAGCTCTAAAAAATTAAAAGTCATCCTGAAAGATAAGTTTCATCCTCTTAACTGCCTACTCCAGCCTCTACCATCAAGAAAAAGAGTGCGAACGAAAATTACAAGGACAGAGAGGTACAGGAAAACCTTCCTCCCACATGCTATGCTAATTTATAATGCAGAGTAAATACCTGACATTTAATTGTATGTGATATGGTGTAATTTTTTTCTACATGTAGTTTTAAATCTTGCTAATAATGATATTAACTATCATGTGTTTATGTATATGGTATGATTTCTTTGCTTAATTTGTGCTCATTTATGTTTAGCTCTGATGGGAAACATAATTCCTTCGGGCAATAAAGATTATTATTTAGTGGAGTGTACCCCTAGCGGACTATAGGAGAACTGAACCTACATCATTTCTCGAGCATTTGACAACGCTACAGTTTATTGTATCTACCTATACAGTACTATGCTTTATGACTCGTTTATTCATTGCTGAAGATGCGTGTAAGTTGTCACACTACATAAACATCGATGCAAATACACAAGGGTGTTATTTATGAATAAACGAACAATCTGCAGCATTGTATTAAGTACTCGTCGACAATCCGGCCTGTTGGCAGGCAGTGCAGTGGCTGGACACGTGTGGCCGCAATGGCATCACGCAGAATCCGGACAAGTTTGTGTTCGATAAAGACAACGTCGAGTTTGCAGGCTTTGAGATATCACCCACGTCGGGGAAACCATGCTCGAAGGTGTTGCAGTCGATAAAGGACTTCCCGACACCGAGGAATGTTACAGACATCAGAAGCTGGTTCGCCCTCGTTAACCAAGTGGCTTATGCCTTCGCCGTAGCGGACCACATGCAACCATTCCGCGACCTCCTGAAGCCAGATCAGCCGTTCGCCTGGACGGAACATTTGGATCGCCTGTTCAGGCAGTCGAAAGTCGTGATCATCGACCAGATCAGGCAAGGAGTCGAGATCTTCGATCAGTCACGCCCGACGTGCCGCGCCACAGACTGGTCTAAAGAAGGGCTCGGGTATTGGCTAGCCCAGAAACACTGTGACTGCGCTGGTGTCCGACCGTTCTGCTGCAAGTTGGGCTGGAAAGTAGTGCTGATGGGCAGCCGTTTCACACACGACGCTGAGTCACGTTATGCCCCCATCGAGGGTGAGGCGCTGGCAGTTGTAGACGCCCTTGACAAGGCTCGACATTTCACCCTGGGATGTTCGGACCTCATGGTAGCAGTAGACCACAAGCCACTACTCAAGGTGCTGGGTGACCGCGCCCTCGACGACATCCCAAACCCTCGCTTGCGGAACATTGAGGAAAAGTCGCTGCGGTACCGGTTTCGCGTGCTCCACATCCCCGGCGTTCGCAACACCGTCGCCGACGCCTTATCACGACACCCAGTGAGCGACGCCGAGTCTCCCGACTTGCCCGATGACGTGGCCGCGGCAGCCCCCGCAGCCCTCCGATCCCGCGACGATCCGGCGCCACCTCGCTGCTCACAGACTTGCGCGTCCACGGCCACGGAACTCATCAAGTCGGTCACGTGGGACGATGTGCGCACTGCCACGGCGAGCGACCCCGACATGTCCGCTCTAGTGGATGTCATCCACAACGGGTTTCCTGACACGCCATCAGCCATGCTCAGTGCCATCCGCACGTACCACCAGTACCGGGAGAAGCTAACCGAGTACGACGGGGTCATCCTTTACAAGGACAGAATCGTCATACCAACCACTCTCCGAGCACATGTCTTGCAGGCATTCCACTCGGCTCACCAGGGTATTTCGATGATGGTGTCGCGAGCAGAGGGGGTAATTCTTCTGGTCAGGTATGACTTCGGCAATTGAAGAGACACGTGCAGCGTGCAACCGCATGGCGCCGTCACAACCAAATTCACCGCCTACACCACCAACACGACCAGTCTACCCCTTCCAGGCGATATGTGCTGACTACTTCAGCTACGGCGGCCATCACTACCTCGTCGCCGTGGACAGATACTCTAATTGGCCTATCGTAGAAGAGAACGCAGAGGGCTCCAAAGGCCTCATTGCCGCGCTCCGAAGAGTGTTCGTGACCTTCGGCATCGCCGAGGAGCTCTCCTCGGACGGGGGACCTGAGTTCAAGGCAGGCGCTACAAAGACATTCCTCCAGAACTGGGGTATACGTCACCGCATCAGCAGCGTAGCAAACCCACACAGCAACTGCAGGGCGGAAGTCGGGGTGAAAACGGTCAAGCGGATGCTGGTTGGCAGCACGGGCCCAGGTGGTTCCCTGAACACCGACGCATTCCAACGGGCCATGTTAGCCTACAGAAACACGCCAGATCCGATGTCGAAGGTCAGTCCTGTCGAGATCATCTTTGGACGCCGCATCCGGGACTTCATTCCAGTACCGCCCGGACAGTACCTACCCCATTGGACGTGGCGCGAAACACTGCAAGCAAGAGAGGACGCACTACGTGTCCGACACATGAGGGCACATGAGCGACTGTCGGAGCACACACGTGTCCTACCTCCACTCACTATCGGCAACTGCGTAAGGCTGCAGAATCTGGTTGGCCCGCACCCAACCAAGTGGGACCGCACCGGAATCGTAGTTGAGGTACGACAGTACGACCAATATGTCGTACGAGTGGACGGGTCGGGGCGTGTCACACTCCGTAACAGGAAACACCTACGCCTGTACACGCCGCATATCGCCAGGGCCCCGTTGATCAACTCGCCATCTGTCATTCCCCTCGCCACCATCGCCCATGCTACCCGAGACACCGACCCAGCCCGCCGACCCAGTGTCGCCTCTACCCAGGCCGACTACACCCGTGCCAGCGACCTCGGCCAGGCCCGAGTCCGGCGCCGGGCAGCCTCCTCGTGCTAGTCGTGAGATGCTCCAGCTGGCCGCGCCCTCACCCACACCGGCCGCTGAGGTTCCGCCACCGATCCCTGCTCCGACACCCGCTGTTCGGCGACTTGGCGGTCGCACCCGGCGACCTCCAAGGAGACTAGTGGAGGAAATGTAGAGGGTCACACTTCCATTGTCAACCCTCTGACTCGAGGACTTGGGGGGCATAGTGGAGTGTACCCTTAGCAGTTTATTGTATCTACCTATACAGTACTATGCTTTATGACTCGTTTATTCATTGCTGAAGATGCGTGTAAGTTGTCACGCTACATAAACATCGATGCAAATACACAAGGGTGTTATTTATTATTATTACTATTATTATGTTGATGTTGTATTTTCTATAGTTCTCTCACTTGTTTCTCGAACCTTTTTTAAATAACGGTATAATGTTTGCTTCTTTCCATTCTAAAGGAACCACTCCCTCTTCTAATGACAAATTGAAAACTGTTGCAAGCGGTATACTAATTTGCGCTACAACTTCCAATAGTAGTTTGGGCGGAATCCCATCCACTCCAGGTGATTTATTATCCTCCATAGCCCTTATTTTATCAGCTACCATTTCCGAGGTTACAATTAACTGTCCTAAATAGTCTGATTCCGCCCCCATGAAATTAGCCTCTGGTAAAGTTCAAGGGGCCAGAATCAGACTATTTAGGACAGTGGTAGATTGTCTTGTTAAACATAACTTAATAAACCCATCTCAACATGGGTTTCTAAAAGCGAGGTCATGTTTAACAAAAATAGCATGTTTTTTGGAAGACATCAATAGTGAGGCCTCATTTAGAATATTGTATACAAGCGTAGAGGCCATACCGCAAGAAGGACATATATATGCTAGAATTAGTACAGAGGAGAGACTAAAATTATACTAAAACTGAGGGATCTTAGTTATGAAATTCGCCTAAAAGAATGTGGTCTAACAACACTAGAGACCAGGAGATCGAGAGGAGATCAGATAGAAGTGTTTAAATAATTATTGAATGGTTATGAAAATATTGATAGAAATCTTTTTTTCTCAGTTACTTGTCCGGACGGTAGCAGCTCGTGCGTATTGGCAGTGACAAATCTTCACCAATACCTGTGCCGTTTGGCGTGCCGCAAGGCTCTGTGCTTGGGCCGTTGCTTTTTATGACATATATCTCACTGCTCGGCGACATCATCAAGAAATTCAGGATGGACTATAATTTTTATGCAGACGACACGCAACTTTACGTCTCGTTTTGTCCCGGCGGAGATGACCAAGTGAATTCAATAGACAATCTATGTAATTGCCTTGAGGATATTGGGGAATGGTTGCGGGCCAATTCACTGAAGCTAAACGACCAGAAGACATATGTTGTGGTATTCGGCACCAAGCACAAATTGCCACTGATGAAGGACATCCGCATAATCATTGGTGATACAACTCTGAGCGTATCATCTAATCTTCGTAACCTTGGCGTCATATTCGACTCATCCCTTGGCTTGGCGAACCATGTCTGTGCCATCTGCCGAACAGCCTACATGCTCCTACACAACATTAGCCGTATCAGGCGTTACCTTACCACAAATGTGACGAAATCATTAGTCCACGCCTTCGTCATGTCCAGATTGGATTACGGGAATGCGCTGCTTGCTGGACTACCACTTGGACATTTGAATAAACTCCAACGCTTTCAAAACATGGCAGCAAGAATCATTACTTTTACACCTCGCCGAGATCACATTACCCCAATCCTGAAAGAACTGCACTGGCTACCTGTGAAATGTCGAATTGAATTCAAGATAGTAGTAATATAGGTGGTTCGCGGAGATGGAATGATTATGAGTAGAGCAAGAGCAAGTGACGTCATAACTAGGTCAAAGATCAAGTACCCGGATGTAGGTCAAGGTCAAATACCCGATGTAGGTCAAGTGGCGCCCCTTGGCGGGTAGGTTATGAACTAAAACAGCGCCCTAGCGGATTTTTTCGGGACTAAAATAGTTGAAGTCGCGCCCCTGTCGGATAAGTCGTGAACTACAAGTGGTGCCACCTTACGGACAAGGGTTGAACTAAATGTAGGAGTACTGCCTAATTTGGTGCGTCTTATTTATGAAAATTGGCGCCCCTGGTGTATAGGTTACGAACTGAAAGAGAAGTACAAATAACTCCCCCTAACGGATTTCGGTGAACCAAATATCGATACTGCTTATGTTCGTGCCTCTTGATTCTTTTTTATCTTTTTACTATAAAAATAGGTCAAAGACGTCATTAAATAGGTCAGTGACGTCGTTAAATATGCGCAATTGTGTCTTTTCTTATGTCACATAGGTTGTCGACCTTTTGTTTAGGTGTAGGCCTCTCCTAGCCTATACATTTACAACTTTAACATAGGTCCAAACCTGACGAATCGGTAGAGAACTAGTAAAATAAGTCAAATTATGTCATTTCTGGTTACCATACAGATCTACGACCTGCCCATCACCCTGTTTGTAATTTTTTACCTATCAATGACTCTTAAAGTCGACCATTTGTTTAGGTATAGGCCTCTCCTAGCCTATACATTTACAACAATAAAATAGGTGTTAGATAAGTGGTGAACTAAATAACTACTCTGCAGTCCGCGCTTTTGTACTTTCTACTCTGAGGTCCGTGCTTTTGAATTTTCTATTCTACAATTCGTGATCTTTCGGCACGCCCACGTGATCTTTCGGCACATTCACTAACTATATAAGTGTGGTGCTCTGCCAGTCGAACCGTCATTCGTATCATAACATCACGTTCAAGATACCCTATTACCACCCTCGCGATGCAGCAGACTCGAGCGACGAGGACGAGCCAACGAGCCGACCCATCATACCGGTGACCATTCGTCCTTCTCCGCCATCGGAACCAGAGGTCGTGAACGTGCCAACTGTAGAATCAACGGTAAGCGCCGACCCTGTTATCAAGGTCAGAGGTTTCCTTATGGACAAAGTACGCAAGCATACTCCCTTCATCGGGTGCAGATACTGTAAGAAGCGTATGATAGTCGACGATAGGGGGCATTTGCAATGCAAACGACACGGTTAAGTTGCCTCTGACATGTATATTATGGTTCGAACGACCGCTGCCAATGAGGATTCCCTATCGACCCCGAAACAACTACCACCATCGCAGAGACCCTTCACCTGCCCAGACTGTGGGGGATCGTTCATACGGAAAGATAATAGCAAGCGCCACGTCACCAGCGGATGTTGTGCCCGTCGGAAGAGGACGGCCGATGAAGCCAAGTTGTATACGCCAGTGGTGAGTCATACTTTATATTGTTTTACTATATACTTTCACCTAAAACCTCATCCCCCGTGTCTATACTTTCCCTAAAATGGCGTCCCTGAATATGTTTACTTCCGTCAAAATGGCGTCCACTGTGTCTTTACTTCCGCTAAAACTTCGCCCCGTTTTATACTGTATGATCATACAACGTGTCACCTTACTTCCTATTACATCACTTCTTATCATTGTTTCCTACCTATCCTTGCATCACCATATTCTAGCAACGGTGTACTATTCCCATGCAATCTTTAATATTTTTTAATGTTATCGAAATATTCTTGCAGGGCTACAGTGAAGGTCCGCTACCACCAAAGCGGCAACGAATGGTCTTTGTGTCGACAGAGACGATTAACGACAACAGAATATCATCGACACCAACTTCCATTCCTAACGACGTCACAACTACCCACGCTGTCAATGTCACAACTTCTACCCAGCCTGCCAACGTTGCAATTTCTGCTCCTGACTTTGCTGGTCCGAACTTTACCACAAGACGACAATGCCGTGGTTGCGAGATAGATCATCCTAGTAAATTTCATCACGATTGTATGTTATCCGATGACATTCAAATTTGCATGCACTTTGACGAGGCTGTGGAGTCCATCAATTCAACTGCAGTGGTGAAAGACTGTTTGAGTGTTTTGTTAGACGCAGGTGTGAAGCTAGCCGACGTGACAGTCGAACAGTTGTGTAATATCAATACTTGGTTGCAAGAATCCGTTTCGAAACAGTGGCGAAACACTATGAAACATATGGTTCTGGCAGTAATGGAGGGTGACCTGTGAAGAACTTTCTTTTGTCTTGTACACGATTAACTTTACAAGACTGTATCAATGTCTAGTCTCTAGTTCTTGTAGTTATGGAGTGTGACATGTAAATACGTTTATGTTGTTCACGAATAAACTGTGCAAACCTTATCTTGTGTCTTTTTCATAGTGTAATGCAAAGCATGTGTTGGGAACCTTACTAATAGCCTTATACTTCACAACTAAATATATAATATCGGCATTGTCAATATTATCGTCATTGATTTGCGTAAAGCAGGTTCGTGTACGATATGCAAGACAAATGAACAGTACCACGGGACTTGTACGTTGTATGAATTGAACTTAGACCAACTAGTCGGACAAACGAAACACTAAACTTAGCCCAACAGGTTGTACAAATTGAACTTAGACCAACTAGTCGGACAAACGAAACACTACACTTTGACCAACACGCTGCACGAACCAAACTATAGACATGAGTTGTACAAACGAAACACTAAACTTAGCCGAACAGGTTGTACGAATTGAACTCAGATCAACTAGTCGGGCAAACGAAACACTATACTTTGACCAATACGTTGCACGAACCAATCTAAAGACACGAGTTGTACAAACGAAACACTAAACTTAGCCGAACACGTGGCACAAATTGAACTTAGACCAACTAGTCGGACAAACGAAACACTAAACTTAGCCCAACAGGTTGTACAAATTGAACCTAGACCAACTAGGCGGACAAACGAAACACTAAACTTAGCCGAACACGTGACACAAATTGAACTTAGACCAACTAGTCGGACAAACGAAACACTAAACTTAGTCCAACAGGTTGTACAAATTGAACTCAGACAAACGAAACACTAAACTTAGCCGAACACGTGGTACGAATTGAACTTAGACCAATTAGTCAGACAAACGAAACACTATACCTTGACCAACACGCTGTACGAATCAAACTATAGACACGAGTTGTACAAACGAAACGCTAAACTTAGCCGAACACATGATACGAATTGAACTTAGACCAACTAGTCGGACAAACGAAACACTATACCTAGACCAACACGCTGCACGAATCAAACTATAGACACGAGTTGTACAAACGAAACACTAAACTTAGCCGAACACATGATACGAATTGAACTTAGACCAACTAGTCGGACAAACGAAACACTATACCTAGACCAACACGCTGCACGAATCAAACTATAGACACGAGTTGTACAAACGAAACACTAAACTTAGCCGAACACATGATACGAATTGAACTTAGACCAACTAGTCGGACAAACGAAACACTATACCTAGACCAACACGCTGCACGAATCAAACTATAGACACGAGTTGTACAAACGAAACACTAAACTTAGCCGAACACATGATACGAATTGAACTTAGACCAACTAGTCGGACAAACGAAACACTATACCTTGACCAACACGCTGCACGAACCAAACTATAGACACGAGTTGTACAAACGAAACACTAAACTTAGCCGAACACGTGACACAAATTGAACTTAGACCAACTAGTCGGACAAACGAAACACTAAACTTAGTCCAACAGGTTGTACAAATTGAACTCAGACCAACTAGTTGGACAAACGAAACAGTACACTTTGACCAACACGCTGCACGAACCAAACTATAGACACGAGTTGTACAAACGAAACACTAAACTTAGCCGAACACATGATACGAATTGAACTTAGACCAACTAGTCGGACAAACGAAACACTATACTTAGCCCAACAGGTTGCACAAATTGAACTTAGACCAGCTAGTCGGACAAACGAAACACTAAACTTAGCCGAATACGTGACACAAATTGAACTTAGACAAACTAGTCGGACAAACGAAACACTAAACTTAGCCCAACAGGTTGTACAAATTGAACTCAGACCAACTAGTTGGACAAACGAAACACTACACTTTGACCAACACGCTGCACGAACCAAACTATAGACACGAGTTGTACAAACGAAACACTAAACTTAGCCGAACACGTGACACAAATTGAACTTAGACCAACTAGTCGGACAAACGAAACACTAAACTTAGTCCAACGGGTTGTACAAATTGAACTCAGACCAACTAGTTGGACAAACGAAACAGTACACTTTGACCAACATGCTGCACTAACCAAACTATAGACACGAGTTGTACAAACGAAACACTAAACTTAGCCGAACACATGATACGAATTGAACTTAGACCAACTAGTCGGACAAACGAAACACTATACTTAGCCCAACAGGTTGCACAAATTGAACTTAGACCAACTAGTCGGACAAACGAAACACTAAACTTAGCCGAATACGTGACACAAATTGAACTTAGACAAACTAGTCGGACAAACGAAACAATAAACTTAGCCCAACAGGTTGTACAAATTGAACTCAGACCAACTAGTTGGACAAACGAAACACTACACTTTGACCAACACGCTGCACGAACCAAACTATAGACACGAGTTGTACAAACGAAACACTAAACTTAGCCCAACAGGTTGCACGAATTGAACGTAGACCAACTAGCGGGACAAACGAAACACTAAACTTAGACCAACACGTTGCACGAACCACGTCAAATCCCTCTTTTTGGAGCAAATTCGACAGGTTATCGCGTCAAATCCCTCCTTTTTGGAGCAAATTCGACGTGTTGTCGTGTCAAATCCCTCCACTTTTGGAGCAAATTCGACGTGTTGTCATGTCAAATCCCTCCACTTTTTGGAGCAAATTCGACGTGTTGTCATGTCAAATCCCTTCACTTTTTGGAGCAAATTCGACGTGTTGTCATATCAAATCCCTCCACTTTTTGGAGCAAATTCGACGTGTTATCATGTCAAATCCCTCCACTTTTTGGAGCAAATTCGACGTGTTGTCATGTCAAATCCCTCCACTTTTTGGAGCAAATTCGACGTGTTGTCCTGTCAAATCCCTCCACTTTTTGGAGCAAATTCGACGTGTTGTCATGTCAAATCCCTCCACTTTTTGGAGCAAATTCGACGTGTTGTCATGTCAAATCCCACTTTTTGGAGCAAATTCGACGTGTTGTCATGTCAAATCCTTCCCTTTTGGAGCAAATTCGTCAGTTTATCGCGTGACATCTCTACCAAACTTAGCGCACGAGACTACGGCCGAGACATTACATGAGATACGGACGAGACATCGCATGAGACTACGTGTTCCAAGAATCATTCCGTTCTTTACACTTGAACAGTAAACACATACATCATGAACTTATGGACTAGTCTACCAGCTACCAACAAGCCTACATCATCATCATCACGGGCAGCCTTCCAGTACCCAGATAGCAAGAGACATTTCACACATCGAGACAACTTGAAACGATACAGTAGCCTCAGTCGCTGTGCACTGTCGACAAACGCTACATTGCTGAAATCACTTGTCCTGAAGCTCACTACGACATCTGTGTAACACCAAACACTTATACCAAAGAGTGACAAGAACCAAACTTGTCGGACAAACGAAACACCAAACACTTAGATCAACGAGCGACAAGAACCAAACATCACATACCTTCATGTCAAGAGACGATCATCTGTTCGGATTCACAGCCAACGAGACGACCATATGATTCGTATGAGGTATCGCTTCTTTTAACGGAAAACATATGTATATGAAACATCCGTCTTTACAACGTAACAATTCTATATTTACAAATAATGCGAGCGATCAGACACGATACGATCTTCTCGAGAGTCGAAAAAGGAAAGACCAGAATCGTCGGAAGTATGGTATATACACTAGTTTTTGGCGTCATCTCATTTGCATAACCAATCAGACCGAACCTACATCATGTGACTTCCCTTAACACAAAAACTGTGCACGTTCATGAGAGAGGCAACATCCGACGTCACTCAACGGACACCAATGTAATTAGTCAGAGTATTGCCACCTACCGGCCATGATAGATATCTATTCGTTGACACACTTCCGGGAATACCGGAAGCATAGAGGCCGCCATGACAGTCAAGTAACTTCCGGTGCGACGTCACTTCCGACGTAGCGTCCCTAGTAGAGGCTGCCATAGCAAGCGAATTTCAAAACTGCTATGATCGAAAACGACTATGTGAGCACAACCACCTGACAAGACTTCATTCAAAGAGGTGACCATCAGGGTTCCCGACGTCACTCAACGGACACCAATGTAAATAGTCAGAGTACTGCCATCTACCGGCCATGATAGATCTCTATTCGTTGACATACTTCCGGGAATAGCGGAAGCGTAGAGTCCGCCATGACAGTTAAGTCTCCTAATAGAGGCTGCCATGACAGTCAAGTAACTTCCGGTACGACGTCACTTCCGGCGTAACGACCCCTAGTGGATAATCGGAGTACTACGTCACATGATAGCGCCATCTAGCAGGTAAAAATATATAATTAGGTTAGTTAGAGAAAATATAGTTGGGGTTAATCTCGCGAAAACCCAACTATTTTTTCTCTAACTAACCTAATTAGATATTTTTACCCGCTAGATGGCGCTATCATGTGACGTAGAAAATTCAAAAGCACGGACATCAGAGTAGAAAGTACAAAAGCGCGGACTGCAGAGTAGTTATTTAGTTCACCACTTATCTAACAGGGGTGCTTTCAGTTGATGATGATGTATCCACCAGGAGTAAGCACTTGACAAAAAACAAGAGACACGAACTTAAGCAGTATCGATATTTGGTTCACTGATATCCGTCAGGGATGATGTTTGTAGTTCATGATCTATCCGTCAGGGGGCTCCATTCCTCTTCCTCCAATCCGAATCCAACCGTCCCAGGTAGACCACCGCTATATACAAGATCATACCAGCTTGCATCCGAGTAATCAACTGAGGTAAGTGCAAATGTCCTATGTAAAACTGTAGCATTGTTTAAAAACTATAGCACTGATGAATGTTAAAATATTGCGAGACCTCGATTTTGTTTATAAAGATGTCTCAAAGAATGTTACATGTTCAGGAATCACTTCACGTCTGCCATTAATAACATACATAGGTACGCAATATGCAAGTAATAAGAGACATTGATAGGCAAAAATGTACAAACAGGATGAGGGGAAGGTCGTAGATATGTATGGTAACCAGAAATTTACAAACACCTATTTGATAATGCAGGAAGCAGTCGACGTATGCAAGTAATAAGAGACATTGATAGGCAAAACTTTACAAACGGGATGAGGGGAAGGTCGTAGTTATGTATGGTAACCAGAAATGACATAATTTGACTTATTTTACTAGTTCTCTACCGATTCGACAGGATTGAACCTATTTTATGGTTGTAAATGTATAGGCTAGGAGAGGCCTATACCTAAACAAATGGTCGACTATAAGAGTCATTGATAGGTAAAAAATTACAAACAGGGTGATGGGCAGGTCGTAGATCTGTACGGTAACCAGAAATGACATAATTTGACTTATTTTACTAGTTCTCTACCGATTCGTCAGGTTTGGACCTATGTTAGAGTTGTAAATGTATAGGCTAGGAGAGGCCTACACCTAAACAAATGGTCGACAACCTATGTGACATAAGAAAAGACACCATTGCGCATGCGCAATGGCCTATTTAACGACGTCACTGACCTATTTAATGACGTCTTTGACCTATTTTTATAGTAAAATGATAAAAAAGAATCAAGAGGCACGAACATAAGCAGTATCGATATTTGGTTCACCGAAATCTGTCAGGGGGAGTTATTTGTACTTCTCTTTCAGTTCGTAACCTATCCACCAGGGGGCGCCAATTTTCATAAATAAGACGCACCAAATTAGGCAGTACTCCTACATTTAGTTCAACCCTTGTCCGTAAGGTGGCACCACTTATAGTTCACGACTTATCCGACAGGGGGCGCAACTTGAACTGTTTTAGTCCCAAAAAAATTCGCTTGGGGCGCAACTTGAACTGTTTTAGTTTCGAAAAAATCCGCTAGCGGGTACTTGACCTTGACCTAGTTATGACGTCACTTGCTCTTGCTCTACTCATAATCATTCCATGCCCGCTGAACCACCTATATTACTACTCAAGATTCTTATGCATGTGTATCGATGTCTGAACGGCACCGCACCATTGTACGTGCTGAAGAGACAGTGCTCTGCAGGACGCACATGTTCGTCCCAACAATATCTGCTACACGTGCCGCGAACGAAGCTTGTTCGTTTTGGTGATCGTGCATTCGAAGTGATCGGACCTCGATTATGGAATCCGCTGCCGTTTCACATAAAATGTAGTGGAAACCTATCACTGTTCAAACGTACTCTGAAGACGCACATGTTCAAAGCGGAATACTGTTGACATTTTACTTTCTTTGACATTTTACTCCTAAACTTATATTTTATTTATCTACCCATGATTGCATATATGTAAATATTATTTATTCTATATATATACATAAAGTATTTTATATATTTTAATAATGTTTAAATAACAGCTTTATGTTTATATATATATATATATTAATGAATTAAATAAAATTGTTCTGTTTTTATAATTATTATAGTGCTCATACCTTTGCTAAATTTAATGTTTTATGCCATTAGTTTCTTGTACAGCGCTTTGAGCATTTTATTGGAAATTGCGCGTTATAAAATAATAATAATAATTATTATTAAGAAACATAGAAGGACTAGAACACATAAAGCTACATTAGTAAAGGATCAGTGTAGATTAGATATAAGAAAGTTCTCATTTTCACAAAGGACTGTAAATGAATGGAACAGATTATCTGTTGATTGTGTTGGTGCTAGTAGCGAGAATGTTTTAAAATAAAATCGATACATACCTCAGAAGGGCGGGATACACGTAAATAAAAGGGTTGGGCTCTCCATAAGCCAAAGGGCTTCCTTGTCCACCTGCCATCTAGAGTTAATTCTGTGGGTGGCAATCTTGTTAAATCTTGTTAAATCTAATAATCTGGGTGAGGTCAGTACCCTGCTTTTGTCAGCAGATGGCAGTACTAGTCGTATTACAACGTACAAGCGTTACTGCTGTGTAATGAGTATCATGCGATGAATAACATTAGGATGTTGCACGTATGGGTGGAAGTCGTGTTGTTTAATCAATACATTACATGTATACAAGCAGTCATATTGATCAAGATTATTGAATACGAGGTATGAAACCAGATTCGTTGTGGTCGGATTTCATATATCCTACAATTATACGTGGTACACTATTTAGTTTAATGGTATTACGCCTAGCTCGCATTACCATGGAGGCGAGGACATTAGTGGTTCATTGGTTAATGTATTGATGTAGACATGATGTTAAGCAAGAGGCCTGTATTATTCTTACGATGCTGCTGCGATTAGAGTCCAATCTGTTACCAAGAAGACGCATAGAAATTGACTACAATTAGACGGTTGGGATGTTTTCTAATTAAACCCCAAGTCTTTATTTCTATTTTATGAATGATGCATGATGCTACTCCAATTCTACTGATCTGTCCAATGTTTGACTGTTTACATGTCAATACGTGCTACTGTTGTGCCTTGGTTGTATGCGGACTATTAGGAAGTTACATTTGGTTGCGGCATAATGATCACTTGTCTTCTGTCTACGACAGGTAACAATGTCAGTCGCCGTTTTTGTCTATTCAATTTGGTCCGTTTTGTTCGTATCCGTTTTGGTCGTTTTTGTAAATTAAGCAGTTCTTTGGTAGTTGGTAAGTAAAATTTAGTTAGCCTGTTATATGGCGCTGTTTCGTAATTACTTGTTCTGTGAAAATAAATATCATATATATTCTGTTTGCCTCAGTTTAATTCAATTGTTTTGGGGACCCGCGGAGCGCCGCAGGTCACACACACACACACACACACACACACACACACACACACACACACACACACACACATAAATGGTTAGCTCTGATGTAATTTTCATACTTAGCTATATATATGTACGATATAATACATTTAGTATGCTTTTTGTAAAATCTCACAAACAGGAAAACAAAAACCGCGTTTGCTGAAGATGCATGAACAAAAATCTGAATGTTTCTATGAACCTTGCTTTGGGACACAGCCTCATGTAGGTATAATACGCAGATTGTAAATACCTTCTCAAGTTCGGGACATGTTAACCGTGCAGCTGATACAATTATAATATATGTTTGTGTAATTGGCAGATATAATTTATTGGTGTAAGCTAACTAAACCATATTTTACTGCGAAATGACAACATTATTTGAAACAATTATAACAACTTAATTATATATATAACAACTTAGTTAAGTAAATTATGCACACAACACGTAATACTGTTAGGCTGTGAATGATAATTTCCCCAGGGTTATGAATACATTAATAAATAAAATAGGTTAGCACTTGTTGGTATGCAAATATTCTGCCAATTAGACCATGCTAGTATTTGCGTAATAACTTATATCACGCATCTGTTCATGACTTTATGTCTTAACGTAATCATAATGAACCACAATAGATTACATACATTAAATATTGGGCAGTTGCAGCGCACAATAACTTTGTACCGTCTGGTTTTTCCCATTAGCTATGCAATTGAACCCCGCCTTCCTACTGTTTCACGTACACCTAGATGTTTTTATGTGACATACACTTCGAAATGCTGTTCCAGGATGTCTAACAAATACGACCTTGATGGTCAACAAAGTAAAACTGGCCAATTACTAAAAAAATCGCTAAATGCGTTTTTCTGGCACAGCACCAAGATGTTGGTCAGACTGTACTGATTGTTCGATAAAAAATTAACGATCATTTCCTATTTCGTACAGACTGAATGCCAGCCAACAACCTGTTGTGTGGTAATCTCAAATTGCATGACACTTCCAGAGGCAACAGGACCACACAAATATATTGCTCTAATTGTTGACCGTAACACGTATATACACACATGCAAACGACACAGCTAGTTAACTCTATTGACTGATGTTGCAATAGCAGTGCGTCCTGTCTAATAACATATGTGATTCTAAGTTGATTCGACAATGGCCTGCAACTGTGCATCGCAATCATAAGAGGGATATAATATCATATTGCATACCAACTCTGCTTTCTCAAGTTCTTCAATAATCACACGTGATCTCACACACACACACACACACACACACACACAACACGCACCATACGCACCACTCTCACAACACACACACCATAACCACACCACACACGTACCACAAACACACACCCACACCACACGCACACACACGCACACACATAAACACTGTGCCATTCAATAAAGGTAGCCAACCTAATTACGCGAGTCTAATGTAATGTTGAAAAGTAGTTATATATAGTGCAAGCATATTATATAACATATCAAGATTTAACAAGATTGCCATCCAGAAAATTAACTCTAGATGGCAGGTGGACAAAGAAGCCTTTTGGCTTATCGAGAGTCCAATACTTTTTATCTACGTGTATCCCGCCCTTTTATGGTGTGTAAATTTTATGTTTAAACATATTCACGCAACTAACACCAACACAGTCAGGAGATAACCTGTTCCATTCATTCACAGTCCTTTGTGATGTAAGATTGCTGCTTTTAAATTAAACACACCATGTATCAGACTGAACGAAACATGGCCGTCGTTTATTATCTGATCCGAACAACACCAGAGTAATCCGAAGTCAGCGGGATCCGTCCGTAAATATATAGGCTACCTATATAACGTGCATGGAGCGGCTATATTACATCCCTCTCTACCCTGATTACTTAGTCACATTTGTTAATTAAAGGAACATTGAACTGCAATAACGTTTGTGATATGGATTCCTAATAAGTGTTCGTTGTGAAAACATATGAACGCACAAACATGACATGTTATTTAACTGAACACTTAACTAGATAACGGATATGAAGGGCAGTGATCCGTCTACACCCTTATATCGTGTAACTAACTATATCTAGAACGGGCAGCGATCCGCCTACACCCAATTTCTAGATTTGCTCGATTAAGCGCTGTCGCTTTTTTCGAGCTCGTTGTGGACGGATAGCTTGCAGAGTAGGTGGCTTAAGAACCTCTTCGTCATCGTGACGGGTCTCAGACGACTCATCATCTGTTGGCGGGTCGTCGTCCGCAGCTGATGTTGTGCGATTTCATCGGGCGACAAGCCTCGCACGCGACGGAACTTAGACACATTTCGCGTCACCGTGGACCCATCACCACGCACAGCGTTGGTCCTTTCATTGCACTGACGATGAGCGAACGGAGTAGAGAGTTTGTTCACTCTAGGCTGCTGTACAAGCACAACCTCTCCCATTTGTAGGTTCACATGTGAAGCGTGTGCACGCTCGTCTGAGTACTCTTTCATTCTCGCTTTTGCACGAGCGTCTTGTCTGCGAACGACTTCACCTTCTGGGTGCACGCTCTGAAGCGTTGGCAGCTCAGGTAGCTTAGTTCTCGGTTCTCGACCAAACAGTAGTCGGTGAGGTGTGAACAGCGTAGAACTATGTGGAGTAGATCGATAGTTTCGAAGAAACTGCTGCAGTTCGCGACGCCAGTTGCGATGTTGAATGATGGCTGAACGTACTGCCTTCATCATCGGCTTGTTGAAGTTCTCCACTTGTGCATTCGCCATCGGCCATAGCGGTGTGATTTTGCGGTGACGGACGCCACACGACTGCAAAACCTGTGACCACGCATTACTCTGGAATGGTGGGCCATTGTCGACTTTATCGTTTCTGGATATCCGAACATGGCAAAAAATGGACGGGATAACTGTTTCTGCACTGGTGCTTCTGGTCACGTGAACGACTGGATATCTTGAATATTCATCTGTGACGCAGAGTAAATATTCGCCTGTCGGTATTGGGCCGCAGAAATCAACGCTCAGATTGATCCACGGGCATCGCGGTAGAGTAGTCATGTTTAGTGGCTCCATCTGGCGGTGGTTGGAGTTTGCAAGACACGGAATGCAACCCGTGACGACTGCTTCCGTGTCCTTGTCTATGCCTGGAAACCACACTTTGCTTCTGATCAGAGCTTTGGTCTTACATATGCCCTGATGACCCTCATGTGCCAACTGTATGACCCGACTGTGAAGTGCTGTCGGGATGACAATGCGAGAATCTCGTAGCAGAAAGTCTCCATTTTCTCCCACTGTCAGTTCATCCCTCACTTTCCGGAATGCAGCAGTGTCAGCTGACTCGTTGTTAGCTGTGTCATGCCAACGACCTGTGCGGATGACCTCGATGACCAAATCGCGTTTTGTCTTGTTTGCACCTTAATTTCGTCGAGGGTGATGGCATTTGGCGTAGAGCTGTCAGCAATGTGATTGATGAAGTCCTCAGCCATACGCTGCGCTTGGCTGACTTTTATTGTTGGATGTCTAGACAAGGTAGTCTGCTGGGTTGTCACGACCACATCTGTATTCTAGACTAATGTTGTAATGTTGTAAACGCAGTGCCCACCTCGCAACTCGTAGCGACGGGTTTGGCTTCTGCCATATGGGGTCAGCACACTGTTGGTTTTCCCATAGGCGACCATGTTAACGTTTTGTCTGATTATAAGAAAACGTGACCTATAAAATGTCTTAAACTTCTCACCTGCTGTTATCATCGTCTCATTGACATGCCGATAGATTTTAATAAAAATTGCATACTTCCAGCTCTCGTAAAATGCATGTATGTGTGACACCCGTCAATATTTACAAATGCCGTCAAGAATTACTCCGCAAACAGGTCACACAGGCAAATTGCTGCCAAATATCCTTCCGCTTATTGAAATCATCTAGAAATCCACCATTTTACAGTCAACACCTTCTACAATCACACATGAAAATCTCCCTACTCAAATGCACTTATGTCACAGCATGTGAATTTTGTAAAAAAAATCATTTCTCAAAAATACACTGCATTTTTCTTCGTGTGCAACGGACAGGAAGTCTAACTAGAACATGACCCCTTATGCCCAGCAGGGGCCTATGGTCCGTGATTATCGTGCATGCAGCGCCATCTGTGTACATGTTGAAGTGTTCGCAACCCAACACAACGGTTAATGCCTTAAGCTCTGTTTGTGAGTAGCGTCTCTCCACGTCCGAGAGCGCACGGCTTGCGTATGCGACTGGTTTGCATTCTTGTGTAAGTATCGCTGCAACGCCAACCGGGCTGGCATCTACGAGTATCTCGGTTGGATTGTGAGAATCGTAGTAGGCATTTGTTGCCGTCTCGGACAATGCGTTTTTTATTGCGTTAAACGCGTCCGACTGCGACTTCTCCCAAACCCATGGCTGGTCCTGCCGTGTGAGGACTCGAAGAGGCTCCGGGATTATTGCAAATTTTGCAATGAATCTCGCGCTGTACTGTGCCATGCCGAGAAATGAGCGTACTTCTGATTGGTTCAGCGGTTGTGCAGCTTCTTGTAGATATTTCACCTTTTGCGGGTCAGGTGAAATTCCTTCCTTCGAGGATACATGTCCAAAGAAGCCGATCTTCGCTTTGTTAAACTCACACTTTGGCAAGTTGACTGTTAACCCGGACTTGTGCAGTCTGTCGAGACACTCTGACAGTGCCCTGTCGTGATCTTCTTGGCTTGCACCGAACACAATGATGTCATCACTTATGTTAATGGCGCCACTCATGCCGTTCAACACCGTCTGAATTGAGTGCTGAAATACTTCGGCCGCCGAGTTTATGCGAACACTCAGTCGTTTGTACCGATACAACTCCATATGTGTTGAAAAGGTTGTTATATAACGGCATGCAGGGTCCAGGACTAGCTGATGGTAGCCAGACCGAAGATCTATTTTGCTGAATACTGTGGCCCCTTGCAGGCCTGTAATCAGTTCATCGATTGTAGGCGTCACATGACGCGTGCGCAAGATGGCTTTGTTGGCCTCTCTCATGTCGACGCAAATACGTATTTCGTCTGGACTTTTTGGTTTTGGGGGCGTGACGATTCGCGACACCCACTCAGTAGGTTCTGTGGCCTTCTCGATGACGTCTGCACGTTCAAGCTTTTCAAGCTCTTTGGTGACCTTGTCTCGCATATAAAATGTCACAAAATGTTTACGAGCTACCGGTGTGACAGACGTGTCAATGTGCAGCTTGACAGTGACATTTTTCAGACTGCCTATACCCGTGGCAATGCTCAGATATTTTGCAATGACCTTGTCTGCTGTTTGTCGGTCGGACACAAAGTTGACTCCAACTCTCAGGGCCTCAAGCTGCTCAGCAGTAGCCCTGTCCAGAAGTGAAGGCGAATCTCCATGAACGAGAAGACATTCTGCGATTGTCGACTTGTCACCAATTTGCACGTCAAACGTGACGAGCTAACGCGCCACGATTGGCGGCGATCCATACGGGTGTATGGTCCGTTTGCATGCTTCAAACTGTTCGCCTCGCTCTCGCAGCTGCGCGGCTACAGTAGAGTTGATTATGTTGCATGATGCACCCGAGTCAATGACCATGTCAACCGGTCCATCTGCAATGATTGCTGTGATCATGTCAGAATGAGGCGTCAAAGTAAATGCGTACTCATTTTCGCTGTTGTCGCTATGGGCAGCTGATTCTGCCATGTGCCGTATTGGATTGACTGGCTGTGCACGTTTCTTTTGCCACGTCTGTGAGCTGCGCTGTGACTGCTGCCATGGTTTGCTTCTGCACATGACAGTCCACGCACTCCACATTTGTGACACTCTTTATCACGTGTGCACTTGCATTCGTCACTTATATGGCCCTGTAAGCCACAGCGAGTACACCGATCGTGACGTTGCTGAGTGTTAGAATGTCTGTTGACCGGTTTACGAGTGTGCGTTTCGAATGGTATGCGTGCTGACCTATTGAATGCAGCATGCACTGTGTTGTTTGCTGTGCCACGAGCCATGTCTTTAGCCTGGCGTTCTGACGATTTTCTCGTTTTGCTATCTCGATCGCCCTGTTTAGCGTGAGATCCTTTCCTGCGGCCAGGAGTTTGGTACGCAACGAATCAGAGCGACACCGATCGATTACTTGATCTCTGATGTACTCATCGACATTGTTCCCGTAATCGCATGACGATGCCAGCTGTCGTAACCGTGTTACGAACTGCCCGACGGCTTCGCCTTCATGCTGTTCAGCGCGATGAAACATGTGCCTGTTGTACGGGACGTTTGATTTAGGCGTGAAATAGTCCGTCAGTAGTTCTTTTGTCTTTTGAAACGACGACAGCGTACGTGTTTCTGTTTCGGGAAATGTATCATAAATGTTCTGTACGGCTTCGCCCGCGGTGTGTAACAGCAAATCACGTTTTTGCTTGTCATCGGTGCATCCTGACGCACTAGGCTACTAGCCATCCTGTCAAAGTTTCGTATCCACTGTTTCCAACGTTCAGCCGTTGTTGAAGGCTCGTTTTGTGCATCGAAGGGCGGTAGTTGGGCCACATTGATCGGAACGGCCATGGTGATTCGGTACGGTAGGCGGTTACTTACTTGTAGGCTTAGCAGGTTCGCTTAATTCTCGACGCCATTGTAAGATTGCTGCTTTTAAATGAAACACACCATTTATCAGCCTGAACGAAACATGGCCGTCGTTTATTATCTAATCCGAACAACACCGGAGAAATCCGAAGTCAGCGGGATTCGTCCGTAATACGTAGGCTACCTATATAACATGCAGGGAGCGGCTATATTACATGTGAGAATGAGAACTTTCTTATATCTAATCTGCACTGCTCCTTTACTAATGTAACTTTATGTCCTCTGGTCCTTCTATCTATCTTAACTGAGAAAAAAATATTTCTATCAATATTTTTAAAACAATTCAATATTTTAGACACTTCTAACTGATCTCCTCTCAATCTCCTGATCTCTAGTTTTGTTAGACCACATTCTTTTAGGCATATTTCGTAACTAAGATCCCTTAGTTTTGATATCATTTTAGTTGCTCTCCTCTGTACTCTTTCTAGCATATCTATGTCCTTCCTGCGATATGGCCTCCACGCTTGAATACAATATTCTAAACGAGGCCTAACTATTCGTTTGTACAGCGGTATTATTAGCTCTTTTCCTTATACGTTATGTTTCGCATAATTAATCCAAGGATTTGATTTCCCTTTGAAGCGGTAATACCGCACTGCTCTGAAACCTTCATATATGCACTAATGGTTAACCCTAAGTCCTTTTCTTTTACAGTAGTACTTAATACTGAACCCCCATTGTATAGTGTACATCTTTTTCTCATGTTTTTTGTGGAGGCATTTGCATTTCCCAAAATTGAACAACATTTGCCACTTTCCAGACCATTTTATCAACCTGTCAAGATCATCTTGTAAATGCTGTCTATCTCCATCACGTTTAATCCTTCTAACTAATTTTGTATCATCCGCAATTTTCAACACCTTGCTTGTTATATCATCGTCCAAATCGTTGATATATATTAAGAATAATATCTGTCCCAATACTGATCCCTGTGGTACCCCACTCAAAATTGATTTCCAGTTTTAAGCCTCCCCATCAACTACTACCCGTTGTCTTCTGTCAATTAGCCATTTTTCTATCCAGTTAATTAAGCCATTTCCTGTGCCATGGGGCTTTAATTTAAGCAGTAATCTTTGATGTGGCACTTTGTCGAAAGCTTTCTGAAAATTTAAGTAGATGATATCTACTGGTGATCCCTTGTCTACCCACTTGGTGATATCTTCCAAAAAACATAACATATTTCTTAAACATGACATCGCTTTTAGAAACCCATGTTGAGATGGGATTAACAAGTTATTTTAAACAAGAAAATCCACCATGTGATCTTTAATTAGTCTTTCTAATAATTTGCAAATCACTGACGTTAAACTCACTGGTCTGTAGTTCTCTGACTTGTTTCTGGAACCTTTTTTTAAAAACGGTATAATGTTTGCTTCTTTCCATTCTAAAGGAACCACTCCATCTTCTAATGACAAATTGAAAACTGTTGGAAGTGGTATGCTAATTTGTTATACAATTTCCAATAGTAATTTGGGCGGAATCTCATCCACTCCAGGTGATTTATAATCCTTATAGCCCTTATTTTTTTAGCTACAATTTCCGGGGTTACAATTAATTGTCCTAAAGAGTCTGATTTCGCCCCCTTGAACTTAGCCTCTGGTACTGGCAGTGAACTAATATCTTCCCTGGTAAACACTGAACTAAAATACTCATTCAGGTCTTCTGCCATTAAGAATCCCTCTGATATTATATTTCCAGCACTATCTTCTAGAGGACCGACCTTATCCTGAACTTTCTGTTTGCTCCGAACATATGCATAGATACTCTTGCTGTCTTGTTTTATATTACAAGCAAATTTTTTTCATAGCTTTTCTTTGAATTTATAATTTCAGTTGTAGCCTGGTTTGGTGCTTCTTTATAGATGTTGTAGTCTTCGCCATTTCCATTACGTCTATATGACTTCCACATCATTTGTTTTTCTACTTAATTTTTCTAATGGCTTCTTTCTGGACCGTTTCCCTTGTTTTTCAAGGGAATAAATTTATCGACGATGCTCTCAATTTCACTCTTTAAGATATTCCAGCATTATGTTGCTGTCTTATTCTTCAGTGTGTTTTTTCAGTCTCTCTTTGCTAAATATTTCTTAATTTCCTTATATCTTCCTTTGTGGAAATTTCTCTTGAACTGCTTTTTATTATTTCTTTCTGATTTTACTTCGATGGTAAAATGTATCTGGTTGTGATCATTACTTCCCAGTGGCTCACATAATTTGACATTGTCAACTAATTCATTCTGTAAAGACAAAACTATGTATAACACATTCTCACCCTTGGCTGGCTCTTGCACATGTTGAGAAATGAAACTGTCTTGTACTAAAACTAAAAATATCAATATGCAATGTGTCGTGACGTTTGGGTGTAGGCGTAAAATGTAGACATTCAGGGTAGATCCCTACACAATTAACACAAAAGCACGCCTGCGGTAATATGGGTTGAGAGCGTGCACGAAATCTTGTCATATATGTACCTTATAAAAAAACTGTCTCAACATCTAGCTGGTGAGCCTTGACTGTCTGGCGTAGTGACAAGTGAGCCGTGAGTATCCGTCGTTTTTGCAGGTAGACGTGACTAGACCCTATCCGCCTCATTGTTATATCTGAACTGACATGATCCATTTGTGAACAAATAAACTGCGTTATCGCTGTTTACAATACGTACAAGTTTACCAGCAAGCAAAACAGCAAACACTGTTTAAAAATTGGTATAATATCGACATTGGGCTATGCACCCTATGTTGCAAATGTGCAATTATTAAAGCTTTTGACTTATTTTTATCATGCACTTCTGGGTGTAAACATTTGTGAAGCATGCACTGGATAACACCACTGATCTATATAATACTGGTCGACGTGTAACACCAACAAACACCGGAATTTCAACATACGTGCCCTAAAGCTCCATCTGGCGATAAGTAATCTGATCAAACAATGTTGTAATCTCGTAGTCCTCGAGATATATTTCAATCAACTGAAGCTTAAGAGACAGGTGTCACAGGCATACATTATATCGTGTCAATAGTAGACTCTGCTTCATTGCGCTAATAATAAGTTTACGATTAGCATTATAATTGATAGAATATATAGTGTAATCTAAACAAAAACTATATATTTTGCAATTATTCGCAAGAAAGAAAAACAGAAACAAAAACTCGAATTCTTCTTGCACGGCAGCACAATTAGTTGGGTCACGGCAGGTCATATTGTCCACTACGCTTGTGCGCGCATGCGCAGTGCGTATTTCCATACATATGACGTGGGAGACATTCGGCCAGTGACACCGGCCTGGCGGTCGTCGTTGTGGCTAAACCGACCTACGTTGCTAATAGTGTTGTAGCGTTTACTGGTACCCCTACGAATTTTGTTACAACGAGTGTCTTAATATTTTCACACTACAGTAAACACCAGTTAACTAATCTTGTTAACTAATAAGCCAAATGTTTTAATTTATAATGTATGCTGATGATACCACTTTATTTAGCACAATTGAAACTTTTAGGGATAAAGCACACAATAAAAATATAGAATCTGTAATAAATGAAGAACTCCTCAAAATAATTGAGTGGCTTAATATTAATAAGTTGTCACTAAATAAAAGTAAATCTGAATATATGACTTTCCAAATGCCAAACAAACCTACCTACACAGAGCCTATTTCTCAAAATTGATAATATAAATATTGAGAGAGTGGAAGAATTTAACTTCTTAGGTTTAGCTCTAGATACTAACTTAAATTGGAAAAACATACTGAAAAAATATAAAATAAATGTTCCAAAACTATAGGAATATTAAATAGATTAAAACATGTGTTACCTTTAGAAATTAAAATTATTTTATATAATTTCTGCTATTATCTCATATTAATTATTGTTTTATGACATGGGGATACCAAGGAAACAGATTAACGAAAATTCAAAAGAAAGCTGTGCGAATTATAACATTAAGTAAATACAATTCACATACAAAACCGTTTTTTAAACAACTCAACATACTAAGTAGAAGACTTGCTAAATTTACAAGAACTAAAATTTTATTACAAACATCAAACTTTACCCGTTTACTTATTAAATTGGCAGTTAACCCCAAATACCAGCACACACAAATATGACACTCGAAGAGCAACTGAACTACACACCTTCATAACTAAACATGAATTTGCAAAAAAGTGTCTTAAATATAACTTACCACATGTTATAAATAGCATCCCTGATTTTGTGAAAGTCAAGATAATTACCCATAGTTTGAAAGGATTCTCAATTTATGCTACAAACCACATGCTACAAAATACAATGTCACGTGCAATATACTAAACTGCTACATATGACAATTAAATTAATAAATTATAAATGAGAAACACATTTAATAAAAATGCAACTTTTAAATTTGTATAATCGCACGCGAACTAAACACATTACAAAGCACATTGCATCAACAAAACAACCATCATACACATTATATAAAAGAAGACAAATACATTTTCTTTTTAATTTTGAATTTTTGTTATAGAAATCCTAGAATTAGAATATTTTTTTCTGGGTGGCTCCTAGGATAGCGATCAGTTTTGATCTTAAAAGGAGTCTCCCATCCCACAGCAACTGTTTTCTTTCCTTTTGTTGTAAAGTGTATACTGTATTCTGTTTATTGCATATTTTCAGTTTTATTGTACATTTCACATTTCAATATTACTGCATATGCCGGTATGTGTGTATATGTATGTAATACGTGTATGTGTGTATATAATTATACATAGTTTGTATTTTGTTAATGCTGTTAGGAAAATAAAATAATCCTTAATCCTTGTGTGGAATATTCTTTTCAATTATATACTTATTTTTTTCAAGAAGATAAACCAAACCCAAACTTGACACCCCAATTTGAAACCTAATATTCAACTTCAACCATACCCCGTGGATGATTTTTTAATGTGCGCTCTGACTAATAATATTAATAGCCACTGTATTGATGCGCGAGTAGTCGAAAACACAAACTTTACCCATTTACCCAATCAAAATAGAGCTCTAAATAACTATTCTCTCACCATAGACAATGCACACTTTCCTGGGGACTCTTGCGACGCTACAATGTCTCCTTCAAAGTTCAAACTTAACTATTAATTTAATTGTGGTGGCGAAATATGTTAATGATAACAACAAATTATCATAATTTATACTTAATAATACTAATATTGTTATAATATTATATAAACACCAGGTCTGAAGTTGAACATGTCGAAGATCAAAGTGATGCTAGAAAATGACACACCAATATATATAAACACCATGCAGATAGAGAACGTTGAAAGCTACGTCTATCTGGGACAGCGATACAGTATCAGAGACAAAAACCAACACAAGGAGATTCAAAAAAGAATCACCGCCGGCTGGACAGCATTCGCCAAACACCGCGACATCTTCAAGGGTAACTTTGGAACCTGCTTGACGAGACAAGTCTACAACTCATGCGTACTTCCAGCGATGACATACGGTGTGGAAACATGGGCACTCGCCATCCAGGCAAAGAACAAGCTAGCAGCGGCACAAACAAAGATGGAACGACGTATGTTAAACATCACATATCGGGAGAGAAAAAACAAACATCTGGGTAAGACAGAAGACAAAGGTCATAGGCGTGATAGAACAAATCAGAAGACAGAAGTGTACCTGGGCAGGGCACATCAGCAGACTACGAGATAACCGATGGACATCGTGTATCACAACCTGGAGATCTTACGAAGAGAAACGATCTAGAGGAAGACCGGCGAGACGGTGAAGAGGTGAACTAGACGCGTACTGGAAGCGCACCATCTGGCAGAGGATAGCGCAAGACAGGCAGATTTAGAAACAACATGCTGAGGCCTTCGCCCATCCACGGGACACTACGGCTGCACAGTGATGATGATGATGATGATGATGATATAAACATGCACACAAATCTAAACGGCATAGGCCCTAGACATACATACATACACGGTCGTAATATAATATGTATGCCAAAATAAAAAAACTAATTTTCAGCAATTTTGTGTTGCCTATAACAATTCATATTGAATATTGAACAATCTGCCTATAAGATGTAGCGCTAACCACATGTTTGCTATAGCAAATATAAAATCGTGTACATATTATACAAGGATCAACATGTCCACGAATACCATTGTTCACAACATTGTTATCAGCGACATGTATTGTACGTCGCAATTGCGGCATCAGTGGATCCTGGCTTTATATAATTGTTAAATATATTGTTTTTATCAATAAAATTATTATTATATGGATATACTGTTTGTATCAATGTATCATTTTAGATAGATGTACTGACTGTCTGAAATAAAAATATTATATGACTATTATTATTATAGTTTGAAGAAATAACGTGAAAGACAACGAGGCAAGGGATTCCATTCTTTTACAACAATGGCATTTTGTATTGATCGCTAACTAGGTAACATTGATCGCTAACTAGGTAACATTGATCGCTAACTAGGTAACACATAAAATAAGGAGTAAACCACCAAGAATCTGCAGTCGCCAACCAAATTTATCCAGGTCAGACAAAAAAATGCCGCAGTAGCGTAGCGCATTTACCTTACTGCAGTAACCCGGGAGAGTGACGTCAATATGGCACTATTACCCTCGACACCCCTTCATTTCGATTTTAGACTCGGCCGGGCGAATCTAAAACTCTGGGGGTCATCCTGGAGTGGGGTGTGCTGGAACAGGTACTCTCTGGTCTTCGGGACGTTATCACATATATACATATGTGCTTTTGTATGTACCTGCGTGCGTGTGTACTTACGCACGCGTGCGCGCACGTTTTCCGTTTCGTGTTTTTTGATAGAACTGAAACTGTTTAAAGACTCATCTCTTTATGAATTTTATTAAACTTGTTGTTTCATGTTTGTGTTGCCGCTGTTACTTGTATTGCGCATGAGTAGTGCCGCCCTGCCTAAACGGAGCCAGGCTATGTGACCACCTATACAGAAGAAATCCGACAGGTCAGCCGGACCTCGGCTATAAAAAGTATGAGTATCATGCGATGAGTAACATTCTAACGGCTATAAAAACGTCCACGTTCGTCGACTCGATGGGAATCTTTTAAAATCTTTTATAATATTTCTGGTGGGGGCTGGAAACAGAAAAAAGAAGCAAATGAAAGTTGTTGGTGAGCCACGCAGTGTTTTTGGTGATCTTCGGAAGGGTGCAATTTGATACTTTTGGAGACCCTCAGGGTGGTTTGTTCAGGTGCGCCTTAAGCGAGGGGTGTAATTGGATGTTTCTGGTGAGCCTCAGCCCCCTAATATTCACCATGGTCAATGTTTGTGGTCGTGTTGCTGTACTTACTAAGCACCATGCATTCAGCATACTGCTATAGTCAACCATGACGCCTGACCTCACGTTCAGAAATGAACTTATCTGGCTAGAGGGCGATATGCTGTGAAACTCAGTTATCGGCCATACAGATCACGCTAGCCAGGGGCGGTAAACGATACTCTGTCACTCAGACACCAGGTGCAGCGGTAATCCAAGTGACCATTGCCAGTGCTGCGGCAGTAAACAACATTCCACTAACCGGACGCCACGTCGTATAATTTGCTCCGACGCACGGCGAGTAACACGCTTCCACGCACACAATTGTGCACCCACGACAGGACACGCTCGTAATAAGACCCGAACATTTGTATTTGCATAATCTCCGTTTTAATCCGTCCAATCCGTTTTGAGATTTGTGCCGCTAATTTTATGTATTAATTATGTTGTTAATTTTAATTTATAATTTGTTATTCATGTAGACGTTGTTTTTAAATAGTATGGCTAGTGACGTCAATATCGAAGCGACTTCAAGTGATTGAAAGCGAGGTATGTTTTAGTTATGCACTTGAACAACGGTTATATGTTATCTTATTACAATTCAACATGAATGTGTTATAACTGTTATTGTTATAGAATGGTTGTCTCTCCCGTTACACTGAACCAGCCTTCGTGGTAATCACTGGCAAGAACCAGCTGGACTGGTTGTCTTGAGTGTAGTGACATCGCAAAAACGCCAAACACAGTAGAGTTCTTGCAGTTAGCCCAGTCGGCGTCCGCAATATTGCTGACAAAGGTGTTTAATTATAATATAACTGTTTTGTTTACAATGTGAACATTTCGCGGTCGAGATAGTCAAATTGCAAATATTGAAGTGCATGTATGTCAAATGCACCAGTAGGCTTATATGCACTTCATGGCGAAACTGCTTTGAAATAGTTGGGTGGGTCTAAGCCCCTTGGGCCTACTGACTTGTGTAATAATGTGATTTAAACTTGAAGTATGCGGCGCAACATTAAGATAACCAGTTGGCAGCGAAATGCCTCAACTAGTTTCTCTCACCAGCGGTGAAAAAGGTGCAAAATATGTCGTGTCATTAGGTGTAATTGCATTTTAATATGTTGTCATTGATACGAGGGTGGGCGGTACGGACAAAGACGTAATATACGCCTAGATCGTGGCCAAATGCTATTTCTGTTGATATTTAGTGGTGACTGAACAGGGGCCTTGCAAACAATTGCCAATTGAATAGTGACTTGGAACAATAATAATTATAGTTGTACGAATTACGCCGTCATTGGTCTTACATCCCCCTGAATTGCCGACTTTTTAGTTTCTACCTAACGTCAACTATTAGACAACACACACACACACACACACGCACACACACACACACACACACACACACACACACACACACACACACACACACACACACACACACACACACACACACACACACACACACACACACACATACACAATAGGTATATATAATTGATCTAACATTATATGTAACATATACATATTACATATGTAACACGTTATCGTTGTATTATATATTATGCATAAACATATGGCAACACAATGAGTGAGTGTTCGTCCAGAGACCCACATCCGGGAGCTCCCTGTAAGTCCAAACTGCATTCCATGCTCCGAGGCTCTCTGAAATGATCCAGTACATTTCACTGTAGATCCTTCTTGGAGCTGACTTCGTCCCGCGCAGTTGCGTCATGACTTTTATCGGTCTCTTGTCGCATTTCGCGGCTGACTGGACACAAGTTGCTGGTCTCTCTGAATTTCTTTTTGCAGTGTTGGAGTGGATGTCTATCGTGAATACAGTTTGCTGAATATCATTAGCTACCAATAATTTATACAAGACAGTCATTAATAAAACACACAAAACATATTGTCTTCAGGCAAAAACACGCACAACCTGAGCCAATTATTCGCTGCAATTTTGTGTTTTGTTGCGACAGATGCCTACAAATATTACTTGATATTTTATATAATTTAATGAATTAGTACCTCGCCTCTGCGCTTTGCTGTCCAGTTCGTAATGAAAGCAGACAAGAAGCATAAACGAGAATGTGCAGAAGAAGACCACAACGAAGAAGAAATAGAAATGGCTAAAAACAATGGCCGACATAGGAAAGTTGCGTGGAATCGCCACGATCTTTATAGAGTGGAGAACACTTAATAGAACGATGTAAGTGGTGTAAGGGGGCGTATGAGTCAACTGCTTCAATGCTCGCGCCGCTGGTTGTCGCGACTGCGATAGAAGAAAAAGAAGAAAGACGAACTGCCAATGGTATGACGCATGAATGCGATGTCTGAAAAGGAGCACAGCAGTGACGATATCTAGAAAGACAGCGATTTGACATATTACAAAAGAAACTGGGTCAAGCTGCAAATAGAATAGCTCCGCTGTCACGATGCGGAATATTAAAATACATCAGATTGCTGTTGAAAATAATCAACACTTTCCATCACCGGACGTCAGACAGTGTTAGTTTGGTTGCACACTCTTTGGATGATTAATTATCAAGTCGCATTGCAGATTGATAACGCCAGAAACGAACGTATTGCGCGACCAAACAAACGCAACGTCTCCACTCTATTTGGTCTGATGGCCCTCACTTGCATTAGCGACCGAGCGCGAAATTACCATAATCACCCATGATCAAACACTACTCGAGTGATCACCTGTCGCTTCTGTGTAATTATATGCCGTCTTTTATCGACTGAACCATTGGCAATGCTAATTTGGAGTTTGGAACATTTCCTGGCCGACTTTTACAATGCACCTGTATAACAGGGACTTCATAAAAGTATCATTAGCCATGTTGTCAAAATAGGTTAAAAGCATTATTCCACCCCGGTTGAGGATTATAATATCCACACTGTTCACGCCGAGTTGCATTTCCACGTGGAGCCAACCACAGCCTATTTCCCTACTACGCAGGGGTCTACAACTTTATCATGTGCATACATGTTGTGCGTACGTCGAAGTACATACATTTAACAGTTTCAGAGCTAAATTACATAAATGGAAGAATGGAGAATGTTCAACCTTTCCTGCTGAAGATGCAATCAAAGAGGATTCAGAAGGGTGTGTCAGTAGGGTGTCCCCTTCTCCTAATACATGAAATGAAGGTCACATTGGTGCAATTGTACTGTGGCCATTTTATAATTGTATATAGACTACAGAACATGCATACAAATAAAATTAAAGGTGTAGCAAAATTATAATTATTTTATGTGTCTACTGTTGACAGTAGTGACATCTATTTTAAAAGAAGCTTATTTGACCAAAAGAATGAAAAGCAGGAGCTGTGACGACAACAATTGTAAAGCAAACGATATATGTGCCAAAGCAGGATACTTAGCACTGCACAGTTGGGTGATCATTAGTAATTTTATACCTTCCTCGTCGATACGGGAAAACAAACATTCGAGAGGTTGATAAACGTAATTTGGCTACCAGGATGCCAGGATGACCCCGTTTCAGCGGGTGGTCAAAAAAGCACAGGCCTACGCATAGGCAACGCACAATAACAAGTGCTCAGTCTGAAGTAACAGGTGTGGATAATCTAGTACAAGCCACGTGGGCACTGCATGAGTAGATAGCACCATCTGGACTGCCACCCATATCTAGTCTAACACAATCGTGACCATCAAAGTGTGTTTTGTTGACTCACATAAAGCGGATACGTGGTATGCAAACGTAGCCTTTGACCGTAACATGTTTAACTTGACTGTTGCGGGGATATCTTGATATCGTACAAATAGACCCCCTAAACAACAAATTCTGACGGGCGAATACTATCTATACGAATCGTAGTTTTCATTCAAGCATTTCAGCGTGGCTTAACGCTTCCCGTAGCAATTGAATTGGTGTGAAAATGCTTATAATTATCTATATGGCTTCCTGTACGATATCGTATAATAGTTAAGATCTGTACCATTACATACCAGGCACTGTCCAATAAGCAACCATCTTATTTGCATTCATTGCTTACTCCTGTAAGAAAACCTATCCAGCTTCGATCATCTAGTTCTGACCTACTTTTTGTTCCTATCGTAGAGTCAACACTAACATTGGAATTAGGGCTTTTTCTGTTGTTGCACCAACTCTTTGGAATATGCTCCCTCTTAGTGTTAGATCAGTTGAAAATATTCCGTCATCATTTAAAAACTTATCTTTACAATCATCCTTATCCAACGTAGCTCAGTGTGTCATGTATAATGTGTGTGTTGTGTAGATGCTGCTAGGCACAGTCTGTGTATCAGTGTGTCATGTATAATGTGTGTGTTGTGTAGACACTGCTACTCACAGTCTGTGTATCAGTATGTCATGTATAATGTGTGTGTTGTGTAGACGCTGCTACTCACAGTCTGTGTATCAGTGTGTCATGTGTGATGTGTGTGTTGTGTAGACACTGTTACTGACAGTCTGTGTATCAGTGTGTCATGTATAATGTGTGTGTTGTGTAGACGCTGCTACTCACAGTCTGTGTATCAGTGTGTCATGTGTGATGTGTGTGTTGTGTAGACGCTACTACTGACAGTGTGTATATCAGTGTGTCATGTATAATGTGTGTGTTGTGTAGACGCTGCTACTGACAGTCTGTGTATCAGTGTGTCATGTGTGATGTGTGTGTTGCGAAGACTCTGCTACTCACAGTCTGTGTATCAGTGTGTCATGTATAATGTGTGTGTTGTGTAGACGCTGCTACTGACAGTCTGTGTATCAGTGTGTCATGTGTGATGTGTGTGTTGTGTAGACGCTGCTACTGACAGTGTGTATATCAGTGTGTCATGTATAATGTGTGTGTTGTGTAGACGCTGCTACTCACAGTCTGTGTATCAGTGTGTCATGTGTGATGTGTGTGTTGTGTAGACACTGCTACTCACAGTCTGTGTATCAGTGTGTCATGTATAATGTGTGTGTTGTGTAGACGCTGCTACTCACAGTCTGTGTATCAGTGTGTCATATGTGATGTGTGTGTTGTGTTGACGCTGCTACTGACAGTCTGTGTATCAGTGTGTCATGTGTGATGTGTGTGTTGTGTAGACTCTGCTACTGACAGTCTGCGTATCAGTGTGTCATGTATAATGTGTGTGTTGTGTAGACTCTGCTACTGACAGTCTGTGTATCAGTGTGTCATGTATAATGTGTGTGTTGTGTAGACGCTGCTACTGACAGTCTGTGTATCAGTGTGTCATGTATAATGTGTGTGTTGTGTAGACACTGCTACTCACAGTCTGTGTATCAGTGTGTCATGTATAATGTGTGTGTTGTGTAGACGCTGCTACTCACAGTCTGTGTATCAGTGTGTCATGTATAATGTGTGTGTTGTGTAGACTCTGCTACTGACAGTCTGTGTATCAGTGTGTCATGAATAATGTGTGTGTTGTGTAGACTCTGTTACTGACAGTCTGTGTATCAGTGTGTCATGTGTGATGTGTGTGTTGTGTAGACACTGCTACTGACAGTCTGTGTATCAGTGTGTCATGTGTGATGTGTGTGTTGTGTAGACACTGTTACTGACAGTCTGTGTATCAGTGTGTCATGTGTGTGTTGTGTAGACTCTGCTACTGACAGTCTGTGTATCAGTGTGTCATGTATAATGTGTGTGTTGTGTAGACACTGCTACTCACAGTCTGTGTATCAGTGTGTCATGTATAATGTGTGTGTTGTGTAGACACTGCTACTGACAGTCTGTGTATCAGAGTGTCATGTGTGATGTGTGTGTTGTGTAGACACTGCTACTGACAGTCTGTGTATCAGTGTGTCATATATAATGTGTGTGTGTTGTGTAGACGCTGCTACTGACAGTCTGTGTATCAGTGTGTCATGTATAAAGTGTGTGTTGTGTAGACGCTGCTACTGACAGTCTGTGTACCATGTTGTCAAACTAGGTTAAAAGCATTATTCCACCCCGGTTGAGGATTATAATATCCACACTGTTCACGCCGAGTTGCATTTCCACGTGGAGCCAACCACAGCCTATTTCCCTACTACGCAGGGGTCTACAACTTTATCATGTGCATACATGTTGTGCGTACGTCGAAGTACATACATTTAACAGTTTCAGAGCTAAATTACATAAATGGAAGAATGGAGAATGTTCAACCTTTCCTGCTGAAGATGCAATCAAAGAGGATTCAGAAGGGTGTGTCAGTAGGGTGTCCCCTTCTCCTAATACATGAAATGAAGGTCACATTGGTGCAATTGTACTGTGGCCATTTTATAATTGTATATAGACTACAGAACATGCATACAAATAAAATTAAAGGTGTAGCAAAATTATAATTATTTTATGTGTCTACTGTTGACAGTAATGACATCTATTTTAAAAGAAGCTTATTTGAACAAAAGAATGAAAAGCAGGAGCTGTGACGACAACAATTGTAAAGCAAACGATATATGTGCCAAAGCAGGATACTTAGCACTGCACAGTTGGGTGATCATTAGTAATTTTATACCTTCCTCGTCGATACGGGAAAACAAACATTCGAGAGGTTGATAAACGTAATTTGGCTACCAGGATTCCAGGATGACCCCGTTTCAGCGGGTGGTCAAAAAAGCACAGGCCTACGCATAGGCAACGCACAATAACAAGTGCTCAGTCTGAAGTAACTGGTGTGGATAATCTAGTACAAGCCACGTGGGCACTGCATGAGTAGATAGCACCATCTGGACTGCCACCCATATCTAGTCTAACACAATCGTGACCATCAAAGTGTGTTTTGTTGACTCACATAAAGCGGATACGTGGTATGCAAACGTAGCCTTTGACCGTAACATGTTTAACTTGACTGTTGCGGGGATATCTTGATATCGTAAAAATAGACCCCCTAAACAACAAATTCTGACGGGCGAATACTATCTATACGAATCGTAGTTTTCATTCAAGCATTTCAGCGTGGCTTAACGCTTCCCGTAGCAGTTGAATTGGTGTGAAAATGCTTATAATTATCTATATGGCTTCCTGTACGATATCGTATAATAGTTAAGATATGTACCATTACATACCAGGCACTGTCCAATAAGCAACCATCTTATTTGCATTCATTGCTTACTCCTGTAAGAAAACCTATCCAGCTTCGATCATCTAGTTCTGACCTACTTTTTGTTCCTATCGTAGAGTCAACACTAACATTGGAATTAGGGCTTTTTCTGTTGCTGCACCAACTCTTTGGAATATGCTCCCTCTTAGTGTTAGATCAGTTGAAAATATTCCGTCATCATTTAAAAACTTATCTTTACAATCATCCTTATCCAACGTAGCTCAGTGTGTCATGTATAATGTGTGTGTTGTGTAGATGCTGCTAGGCACAGTCTGTGTATCAGTGTGTCATGTATAATGTGTGTGTTGTGTAGATGCTGCTAGGCACAGTCTGTGTATCAGTGTGTCATGTATAATGTGTGTGTTGTGTAGATGCTGCTAGGCACAGTCTGTGTATCAGTGTGTAATGTATAATGTGTGTGTTGTGTAGATGCTGCTAGGCACAGTCTGTGTATCAGTGTGTCATGTATAATGTGTGTGTTGTGTAGACGCTGCTACTCACAGACTGTGTATCAGTGTGTCATGTGTGATGTGTGTGTTGTGTAGACGTTGCTACTGACAGTGTGTATATCAGTGTGTCATGTATAATGTGTGTGTTGTGTAGATGCTGCTACTCACAGTCTGTGTATCAGTGTGTCATGTATAATGTGTGTGTTGTGTAGACACTGCTACTCACAGTCTGTGTATCAGTGTGTCATGTGTGATGTGTGTGTTGTGTTGACGCTGCTACTGACAGTCTGTGTATCAGTGTGTCATGTATAATGTGTGTGTTGTGTAGACTCTGCTACCGACAGTCTGTGAATCAGTGTGCCATGTATAATGTGTGTGTTGTGTAGACGCTGCTACTGACAGTCTGTGTATCAGTGTGTCATGTGTGATGTGTGTGTTGTGTAGACTCTGCTACTGACAGTCTGTATATCAGTGTGTCATGTATAATATGTGTGTTGTGTAGACGCTGCTACTGACAGTCTGTGTATCAGTGTGTCATGTATAATGTGTGTGTTGTGTAGACTCTGCTACTGACAGTCTGTGTATCAGTGTGTCATGTATAATGTGTGTGTTGTGTAGACGCTGTTACTGACAGTCTGTGTATCAGTGTGTCATGTGTGATGTGTGTGTTGTGTAGACTCTGCTACTGACAGTCTGTGTATCAGTGTGTCATGTGTGATGTGTGTGTTGTGTAGACGCTGCTACTGACAGTCTGTGTATCAGTGTGTCATGTGTGATGTGTGTGTTGTGTAGACTCTGCTACTGACAGTCTGTGTATTAGTGTGTCATGTATAATGTGTGTGTTGTGTAGACGCTGCTACTGACAGTCTGTGTATCAGTGTGTCATGTGTGATGTGTGTGTTGTGTAGACTCTGCTACTGACAGTCTGTATATCAGTGTGTCATGTATAATGTGTGTGTTGTGTAGACGCTGCTACTGACAGTCTGTGTATCAGTGTGTCATGTATAATGTGTGTATTGTGTAGACTCTGCTACTGACAGTCTGTGTATCAGTGTGTCATGTATAATGTGTGTGTTGTGTAGACGCTGTTACTGACAGTCTGTGTATCAGTGTGTCATATGTGATGTGTGTGTTGTGTAGACACTGTTACTGACAGTCTGTGTATCAGTGTGTAATGTGTGATGTGTGTGTTGTGTAGACACTGTTACTGACAGTCTGTGTATCAGTGTGTCATGTGTGATGTGTGTGTTGTGTAGACTCTGCTACTGACAGTCTGTGTATCAGTGTGTCATGTATAATGTGTGTGTTGTGTAAACACTGCTACTCACAGTCTGTGTATCAGTGTGTCATGTATAATGTGTGTGTTGTGTAGACACTGCTACTGACAGTCTGTGTATCAGTGTGTCATGTATAATGTGTGTGTTGTGTAGACGCTGACAGTAGTCTGTGTATCAGTGTGTCATGTGTGATGTGTGTGTTGTGTAGACACTGCTACTCACAGTCTGTGTATCAGTGTGTCATGTATAATGTGTGTGTTGTGTAGACGCTGCTACTCAGTCTGTGTATCAGTGTGTCATGTGTATCAGTGTGTCATGTGTGTATGTGTGTGTTGTGTTGACGCTGCTACTGACAGTCTGTGTATCAGTGTGTCATGTATAATGTGTGTGTTGTGTAGACTCTGCTACTGACAGTCTGTGTATCAGTGTGTCATGTATAATGTGTGTGTTGTGTAGACGCTGCTACTGACAGTCTGTGTATCAGTGTGTCATGTGTGATGTGTGTGTTGTGTAGACTCTGCTACTGACAGTCTGTGTATCAGTGTGTCATGTATAATGTGTGTGTTGTGTAGACGCTGCTACTCACAGTCTGTGTATCAGTGTGTCATGTATAATGTGTGTGTTGTGTAGACGCTGCTACTGACAGTCTGTGTATCAGTGTGTCATGTATAATGTGTGTGTTGTGTAGACGCTGCTACTGACAGTCTGTGTATCAGTGTGTCATGTATAATGTGTGTGTTGTGTAGACACTGCTACTCACAGTCTGTGTATCAGTGTGTCATGTATAATGTGTGTGTTGTGTAGACACTGCTACTCACAGTCTGTGTATCAGTGTGTCATGTGTGTGTGTGTGTTGTGTAGACACTGTACTGAATCAGTGTGTCATGTATAATGTGTGTGTTGTGTAGACGCTGCTACTGACAGTCTGTGTATCAGTGTGTCATGTATAATGTGTGTGTTGTGTAGACTCTGCTACTGACAGTCTGTGTATCAGTGTGTCATGTATAATGTGTGTGTTGTGTAGACGCTGTTACTGACAGTCTGTGTATCAGTGTGTGATGTGTGATGTGTGTGTTGTGTAGACACTGTTACTGACAGTCTGTGTATCAGTGTGTCATGTGTGATGTGTGTGTGTTGTGTAGACACTGTTACTGACAGTCTGTGTATCAGTGTGTCATGTGTGTGTTGTGTAGACTCTGCTACTGACAGTCTGTGTATCAGTGTGTGATGTGTGTGTTGTGTATACTCTGCTACTGACAGTCTGTGTATCAGTGTGTCATGTATAATGTGTGTGTTGTGTAGACACTGCTACTCACAGTCTGTGTATCAGTGTGTCATGTATAATGTGTGTGTTGTGTAGACGCTGCTACTCACAGTCTGTGTATCAGTGTGTCATGTATAATGTGTGTGTTGTGTAGACTCTGCTACTGACAGTCTGTGTATCAGTGTGTCATGAATAATGTGTGTGTTGTGTAGACTCTGTTACTGACAGTCTGTGTATCAGTGTGTCATGTGTGATGTGTGTGTTGTGTAGACACTGCTACTGACAGTCTGTGTATCAGTGTGTCATGTGTGATGTGTGTGTTGTGTAGACACTGTTACTGACAGTCTGTGTATCAGTGTGTCATGTGTGTGTTGTGTAGACTCTGCTACTGACAGTCTGTGTATCAGTGTGTCATGTATAATGTGTGTGTTGTGTAGACACTGCTACTCACAGTCTGTGTATCAGTGTGTCATGTAACTAACATATTTCTGCCTCTCCACAATATATTGTTCTGTAGATGAGTTCAGTGCATGGGAAATTGAATGTTTTCGCATGCTTTTGTTTGTTTTTTTTGCTTGAATAGAGTGACATTTTAAAATTGGAAAGGTGTATTTTGTGTACAATTTTAAGTGTTTATCTTCTAATTTGTTAATGACAATGGATAGTGATGTACGATAATCTGCTAGTTATTTAAAACTTGGTATCCAAATTGCATTAAGCTGATTGTATGTGTTGTACGTAAATGTCATGATATTTTTGCATCATTTATTATTCATTCCATCACATCGTTTCCCATGAAGTAAATCTTTCCTGCGATGTACGAGCATCACTGCATAGCGGACAAACATCGCCATGAACACTTGACTACCCGACCCTCTACACGTATGGTGGCCAATGGACCACATCGAGGCGTGTCTTCAAGCACTATAAATAGAACTCGCACGCTTCGGCCCCTCAACACGATTTACAAGTGCTCTCATGCTACGTAATTGGTGCTCTAAATTAGACGAACATGGCAATATCGTTATTTCAGCTCCAATAACGTGAATCGTGTTTTATTAATAACATAATTACCACATTTTTTTTCAAATTCTGGATGACAAAATGGTAACTGGAGAAGCGAGGACTTGGCTAACCTTTCACTGTATTCTTAAGATTTTTATGGCACAAAATACGTACCCGTTCGTCATCATGACTAAACGAAAACACACCTTTTTTTACAAATCCCTATGTTTTGTATAAATATAGTGCATGGTAGTTTCACTGCCGATAGTTTGTGTTACAAAACGATTGACTTTTGTAGGCTACGTATGCATGAATTAGGGCCAACGTATGTTCGGCAAGTGTGTGTGTGTGTGTGTGTGTGTGTGTGTGTGTGTGTGTGTGTGTGTGTGTGTGTGTGTGTGTGTGTGTGTGTGTGTGTGTGTGTGTGTGTGTGTGTGTCTGTGTGAGTGTGTGTGTCTGTGTGTGTGAGTGCGTGCGTGCGTACGTATGTGCGTATGTAATGGTACCATTGTTAATAATATGATCATTGGGCAATGTAACACAGTAATTAAACGAAGTTAAACGTGAAGTACGCGTATTAGTCCTACATGCATATATATCCCACAATGCGAACCATCACGTATACGTCATGTGTTGTACGTTATCTTTTAGCGCAATCGCAAGTGTTTGTTTACTAGAATTTAGATCGGCGCCCTATTGTTTATTTAGAGCTTTGATTGTGAGATAAGTTCATTATCAACGCCGGATATTTGCGCCAAGGATGTTATTAATAAGCTAACTTTGATAATTTAAATGCTGACTGTTATTGTTGGTGACTAATTTAATATGGTACAATTGTGCGTGAGTGTGTGCGTATGTGTGTATATTGCTATTTTGTGCGTTATAACTGTAATCATCAAACACAGCGATGCGGTGCAGCCGTCACTTGTGGCTCGTCTTAGGTAATTGTCACTGATTTGTATTAGTTGAATACAGATTGTACTTATGTTTGCGTGTTAATTTATTCAACATAATTTGTATTTTTATGTGTTCATATTTGTATGTGTATCCGATGCATGATTTAGGCTTTTAATCAAACGTATTACTACACCGTGTCTATATCAGGCTTGGGTTCAAATGCGAGTGATCGCATTTAAATGCAAATGTTTGAAAGGATTCAAATGCAAGTCCAAATGCAAGTGCTTTGATACACGGTTGCATTTAAATGCAAATGCAAGTTTTTGAAATTATTCAAATGCCAATGCAAATTCAAATATTTTTAAACTACTCAAATGCAAATGCAAATGTTTTGAAAAAATGCAAATGTTTTGAGAAAAAACTCAAATGCAAATGTCTTGAAAAAAATCAAATGCAAATGTTTTTTGGAAAAAATCAAATGCCAATGTTTGTTTATATTATGGAAATGCTAGTGTTTTATATTATTAAACTCTAATCGTTATTATATTATTCAAATGCAAGCGTTTTGAGAATGCAAATGCATTTGTGTAGTTTTCATTCGTTTTTTTGTAAATAAAAGGAGTAATAAAATTATTCTTAATTGCATACTATGCATAGCCCTTCACAGGTCAAGCAAACTATCCATGGCTTCCAGCCTTTCAATCATATAGAGAAAGAGATTGGTCAAGGGAGATCAATTTGAATGAACAGGAAGCCTTGCATCATAAAAAGGGGTCCGTAGGCAACTGTTGTGCAATATAAGCAGATAAGCTGATGGGCAGCAGAAGCGCTCCACAGCTGAAACACCTCCTTAGCCATGGGATGAGAGGTGTACTGATGAACAAAGGCTACCAGGGTCAGTGGGCAATTGTAGCCAACAGCAGTGCCATGGATTATGCAAAATAAGCAGATAAGGCAACCTGGGTCTCAGGCTGAGATCAGCAGGGAATGCACTGAACAAAGGCCAGAGGCAGGGCCTAATAAAGGCTGCAAGTCAGAATTCAAGGATATCAGGCCGTCAAGTGGGATTGGTGTAATTCAAGGTTTTCAATTATTTCAAGGCTGGCCAGCACAGCATTAGAAACCTAGGTGAATACTGTCTATAGATTACTGCCGAATTATACAAGTTCTGCTGTTTCTGTGTGTTCATTCACAATGTCTGGAAGGAAAATATGGTCCACTGCTAATGACAATGCAATAAGGTTTGGCTGGTCTGACTTTGTCTTTAATCTCTGTTAGCAGAAACTTACTGGAAATTGGCAGGAGTATTGATACAATTATTCAACTAGAACACAAACAACAATTATATAACGAATCCACCACAGATTCTAGACAGACAAATCACCAGTTAAATATCCGGACAACTAGACTGTTTTTAATCCAATGCAAATGCAAGTGTTTCTTATTTAAATGCAAATGCAAGTGTTTTTTAAACAAGATTTGTCATAACATTTACATTTTTTTATTGAAACATATATTTTCAATGTGATTATCTTATCCAGTTATCTGACTACGGCTGCACTTAAATAAAGCGCCCTATTGTTAAAATAACTATTTTTCAAAGGTGTTTCAAAACACCCCCCTATTTTTGTCCCGTTAAAAAAGAGCTCCCAAAACGGGCCTCCTGCACTTCAACGAGGTCAACTCAATGACCACCACATATTTCGTACACAAACTGTCCACCCTCGTAGCCGGCGCAGTCGTGGTGTGTCCACGCCTTACACTGTCCACATTTTACCCATTCTTCCCTTTCCTTACTGTCCGAAAACAGTTAGCAGCAGTAAAGACATGGTGCGTTGTCGTTTTCTTCATTTTCTTAATTTCTCTTCATTCTCTTCGTTTGTTTCGCTTTTTTTCGAAGCTTTGGCGTTAAGACGTTTGAGTGGCTTGACTGGCGTTCATTACCTGTGTGTTTTCACTCGTGCTGGGTTTTAACCTGATCAATCTGTAACAAAACGCCAAAATTACTAGTCTATACGTGTGTTGTACAACTCTATGAGCACTCATTGGCTATATCGCTATGTATAAATTGTGTGTAGGGTTTAATTGTTGTTTTATTGTGAGTATTACTTATATTATTTTGTAACTGGGTAATATACTCTACAATATGCATGTAAATATCATTACACACATGTAATAGTGTCATGAATTGTACGTAACATGTACTAACAACATGCCAGCCAAAACGGGCTTCTGTGAGCAAAGCTGACCTCTCAGGGGCCCGTTTTGGCCGCAGTACACGACCTGCGGTAGATCGCCATTTTGAATACAATCCTCGCAAGCCCTTGTAATGAAAATTACACATATCAGAGCAGACACAAATTGTCTTTTTGAGCTCAACTGTTTGAATGTCCGTTTCGCGCTTCCGATCAACGTTCAGTAGTACCCCTTTATGAGTGACTATGATGTGACAACAAAAATGTTATATAATACAGAAACGGATGGGGGCCCGTTTTTGACTGGAGGCCCGTTTTGAACGCCGTTCCCCTAAGTTTCATAAAATGTATTTTTTTGTTACAGCATTGTGTATATTTACAGTATGCAAATATCGATGGGTCTAAAATTAATTATGTTCGCTTTACTGATTTGTAATATAATCCCAAGGGCTTCCATGCTTAAAATAATTAATAATTAAGCAGAACAATATTTTGGCACAATGGCTCCATAAAGTCATCAGGGCCATTAAGTTGATATTCGTTTGTCTGGTATTTGGTGTAATAATTAACCCATTGAATTTTATTTTGAACAGAATAGGTAAAATGCACATCCTCCGGATGCAGAAGACGGTGTCCACCAGTGTTCGGAAATGACGTTTGTCATGACGTAAATTTGAGAAAAAACTTCGAAGGAAGGAAGTTGCGTAGAACGTCCCCGAGTGATCGGCGCTCCTCGGAAAAAGCGCTGAAAATACGCGTAACGTTTGGAACAATACATTTACGTCCAACTTACGATACGAACCCTGTAACCTGTAGGAACTCTTAACCAACGGGGACATTAAAAAAACATTAAGGCTTTGTTTTTCTTCCGAAGGGTCGTGGATTAATCCCTGAAAGTTTGGCGCCCGAAATGCAAACCATCTAGGAGAACAACGTTATACACCCATGCATACATATACTCAAACATACACACACGCGCGCACACACGCACGCACACACCTACGCACGCACTGACGCACCCACGCATCCCCCTGGGGTCAGTATTTTAACAAAATAAATTTTTCTACGACAAAATACTCGAACGCTCCACGTGTTCGGCATCCATTTTTGATGCCTTGACGGCAACAGGTCACATGACGGATATGTCAATTACCAGAATAGTATTGTACAATAGGCCTTACACACATGTTAACCGTTGTCGCGTGTTGAATGTTGCAAAGCGGTGACGTGATGTTATAATGCCATCATTATGCCAATTACCCAACCTTAGAACCACGTACGGATCCAGACCTGTGCATATCCGCAATCCTACTGCATCTCTCGGATTAATGTGTGCCTCGTCTGTCATCGATCGGTCATGAAATCCTATTCAGACCAGGCTGTTGCATCGCGGCTCGGGATATTACGGCGTAATGTCGATGTAGCAAATAAAGCTACGTTGCGAGAAATATCGTGACAATTGCAGACTGACTTCGAGACCTTTTGCGATGCCTACGAAGAGTATCTGCCAAGTTTCAGTTAACATGACAAGGGTGTTCATATAGGCAGCGGAACGAAATTAATACTGTGTGGGTTGAGCCGGAGCTTCAGCACCACTCCGCTGTCGGGTCATAACACTAGAAGAGGGGTGGGGGAATGCTGTTAAATATTTTTTTGCGGCGACGTTCACAATTTTGAAGCTCACCAACAAAAACCTGCAATCGCCCCCATCCACTTTCAGGCTCGCCAAAAAACCCACCTTGAGGCTCTAAAAAAATAGATTTGCACCCCTCCCCCGCTTGAAGCTCGCCAAAAACCCTTGAGGTAAGCCTCAATGCTTAATAAAAACATCAAATTGCACCCAAAAAATACACCCCCTTCCCTAAATATTGTCGGGGCTAATCCTATATCTACCCCATTCTATAAACATATTGGGGAATTCAGCCTCCAAGCCCCATGCGTAAGCTACAGCACTTTGGTAATTTGCAATCAGGCGATTGAAAGTTTATTTTTGTATCACTGTGGGCCAGAGCGTCGAAAAATACTTGACGTGATGCATGTTCACTGGTGGATTTTATAAAAGCTATTTAATTCTGACGAATGGATATTGGTACGTATTTATAGAAACAGTGTCCTCAATAAAATGTGTAATAAGTATTGTTGTTCGCGATCTTGACGTTGTGTGTGCGTGTGTGTGTGTGAGTGCGCGTGCATTTGTGTATGTGTGCGCGTACGTGCGCGTGAGTGTGTGGGGTGCGAGCGTGCGTGTGTGTACATGCGTGGGTTTGGGGCGTGCGTGTGTGCGTGCGTACGTGTGTTGTGATAAGAAATAGTTGCCCCCTTCCCATCCTTTGGCATTTTTAGACAGAACACTGGACAGGATGCCGTTTTTTGACACTCCGGATCTAGTTTTCAATCAGTTAATATATTTCGGTTGTAATTAAGTTCTTCCATGGTGACAAAACGAGGTCCGGATCTTCTGGACAATCTCCCGGATCTGACCATAAAGTCAAAGGTTGCGAACCACTTCCAACAGGTCGACGGGAGGTTGGCCTACCTTTGCGCCGCGGCGTTATGTTGACTGTCACAGCTGTGTGTTTATTGGACACTCCACAGTGTCCAATCCGAGGTCACGGCATTTAATTGCAGCTCGCAGGAGGCTGTATGTGTATTATTAACGATCACTCCGTTGACCGCAGCGGTCAACTTACCGCATCATCGAATTGTACCTTGTCCCAGTTTCCACTTCAACCAATCAGATATGTAATAATGGTGGACCGTACTAATGTTCGGGGTTTGATGCAAACGGAAAACGTTTTGGTGGGTGGTTGGAAATATGTTTAGTTAGCTGTACAATATTTCGACAAGGGGGTGCGGTTGGAGGTTTTTCATAAGCATCAAGACAGGAGCATTTGGATATGTGGCTTAGCCGGGGGTGCAATTGACGGGTTTTTAATTTTGAATTGAATTTTATTCAACATAACATAACATATATACATACATACATACATACAGTATTGTTTTAACATACAAACATACAATTTATATGACAGCGGCAATTAAGCTGAAATTCCCTATAATACATACTAAAAAAATCAACAATATCATATAATATATTGAAATGTTGAAAGGAAATGCAAGAAGTATAATACTTATAATTAGCATTTCCCTTTTCACAATACATGTATTTAAAAGATAATTTGACAAATGAGACATGTTTTGGTGACCCTCAGCCTCCACCATATTCACCGAGTTCCGAAGCCTATCCGACTGACGACTTTTGTTTGATAAAATGCTTTTCATGTTCTGGAAATCTGTTTTGGTCTGATCAATTTGTCTCTTGATCTAAATAAACCCACACGCGTGATAAATGAGCAACGTTAAGTAACTCTCATAAAAAAATGTATAAATATGCATGGTAGGGCTAATATTTTAGACCTTCGCACCGATCCTAACTGACTGGAACATGTGCTCGATAAAGGACATGGCGTGACATACTAGTAGTGTATACACAATAGAAAGTATGCACTGGGTATTAAACAAACAGTAGACATTGTGTACGGGTCTTTAAACAAACAATAGAAAGTATGCACGGGGTATTAAACAAACAATAGAAAGTATGCACGGGGTATTAAACAACAGAAAGCATGTACGGGGTATTAAAAAAACAATAGAAAGTATGCACGGGTTATTAAACAAACAATAGAAAGTATGCACGGCGTATTAAACAAACAATAGAAAGTATGCACGGGGCATTAAACAAACAATAGAAAGTATGCACGGGGTATTAAACAATAGAAAGTATGCATGGGGTATTAAAAAACAATAGAAAGTATGCACGGGGTATTAAACAAACAATATAAAGTATGCACGGGTTATTAAACAAACAACAGAAAGTTTGCACGGGTTATTAAACAAACAACAGAAAGTATGCACGGGGTATTAAACAAACAACACAAATTATGCACGGGGTATTAAACAAGCAAGGTAAACAACTATGACACGTCAGCGTCAGGGAGAAGTGGAATACCATTCGGGTATGTGTCATCCTCTCCGCAGTGCTTCGTGTTCGTCCACGACCGAAAACAGTAAATGAACTAATATGCACGTGGTCAACGTTCTTAGAGACGGGATGAATAAGAACAATCGGAAGTCCTGTCTCACATATTTTTTCAGGCGGGTTTCACATCCGTCTACATGGCAAACGAAGAGAGTAGCGGTAATGTTGGGTGGTAAACTAGGTTTCCTTTTGTGATTTGTGATTCATGAAACAAACATACTTGTTGAATGTCTACAATTCAAGCTAACAAACTATCTGTATGTTGTCGACATACATACATATCGACATGAACTTATTAGTTGTTGCCTGACAACATGCGTGTGACAGTCACAGTAGGGTCAATTGCTTAGGAAATGACAACATGCGATGATATGAATTTCATATTGTAACTCTCTGATAACAAGAATACATAGCCCTACATACAAATAGCGCATCGGTATAACGGACAGGGAGGCTCTATATGGCCTAGTCCCGTGCCAAAAGTATACGACTACCAGAACCGTGCAAGAAACACCCGTTGTTTCTAAGGCAATTTAAGTGAAATATTTCAAGTTGTATATATGTTGCCTGGCAACACGCGCATGAGTCAGTCAGAGTAGGATCCGCTGCACAGGAAATGACAACACGCGAGTGGATGTATCGTGTATGTTAACTATACATGCATACAAATAGCGACCCGTCCTAGGCCTACTGGTGTAACGTGCAGTGAGTTAGGCCTAGACCCGTGCCAAATGTAGGCGTCTACCAGAACCGTGACAGAAATACACATTGTTTCTAAGGTCATTTATGCTAGTAATACATTGAATACATTAATATAACAATATTAATAGTAATAATAACATAATAGCAGCAATAACAGTGAAATATTTCCGTTGTTATAATATATAACGAAAGCGTAACATTTAATAAGTTGTGCAGCTATATTCAGGGGTATCCATTAAAACAACAACAAGAATAATAAGACATATTTTGGCACGGCAGTTACTCGGTGGTCAAAGATCACGTCAAATGTTTAAAAGGCATGACAAATTGTTCACTGCACTTGCGCGCGCAGTATGCAAAGTATCACTTCCGGCACGGGATTACTCTCGCCCGTTACACTGTCTCTATAGCGACCACGAAAGCTGCGCCACAACTGAAGCAATTTGGTTGGGGCCGTTCGTGTAACAAAAACCGCCTCTGGTTAGCGTATACGCTCGCTCGGAAAGAAACCGACGCTGGTTGGTTGGCATAAAGAGCATGCTAGACATTAATATGAGCGCGCTCCAAATAGCACGTCGTGACGCAAACGCCACCGTAGAGAGGGGTAAAGTCCGCGGTAAATATAACACGGTGTCGCAGGAACTGGTAAACAAAAACACACGCGCAGGATGTTGTTTCAAGCATCCTGTCGGCTGCATCTTCATCCGGCAGCGTGTTTTACTGGAGGGTCTGATGACGGAGTGAAAGTGTCTTATAACATGACGATGGGACCTACAAAAAGGCGGGTAAAGTGCGATTTTCTTCTCATTGTAGAGATTTATTAATCAAAGTTGTACACTTACATACACGGTATGAATAGGGTCTAATTTGTTAATTTAATTTATTTTAGTAGTGATTCGAGCTACTCGCCTCTTCCGATTGCTGTATTTACACGAAATCTGCCCTATTCGCTCAAACTGATGCCTGGAATGTAAATGAGAACATTACAAAATTCGGAGGTTCTGCATAAATAAATATATGCTAAATTTAGACGATGCACAACTACAAACAAAACATTATCACACTAAGCATAATTTTGAATAATAAATTAACTGAAACGAAACAAAATCGCATGCAATACTTACTCGTTTTATGATACGATACTATTACGATACTAATTTTATAATCTTTATGATATTGGATCTTATTATATTTATGAGATCTAGAATAATGTGTTTGCAATATTTTATTTTATTATTCTTAAAATGATACTGTACTTACAGATTCAACTGATTTATTGAGCAACATTAGAGCAAGTGCCGTGAGCGCCTTATTAGGCTGAAACCGGTCTTATACAAGACATCATTATTATTCCTAGCAAAAATGCCCGTCACCTGACGGGATGTCTTGTTAGATGACAGTCTTGATAGTAATATTTACAAAAAGTTACAAAACACAGCATCGTTACATAAACACCATAACGCGCTCGCAGATACTCGTTGTTTGTTCAAAATTACGAAGATCGGAGAGAATGTTCACGTCGATCGATAGGCCCAAGTCGTAATAGAGTAGAATTGTCAAATAATATCCGTGATGCTATGCTATTGGTTTGATGGTAGACATAAGCATTATTGTGTCAGCGTCTATTTCATGTTGCCAAGTCCATGACGCAGGGGCCGCTTTCCCGAAGTATTTGCCGCGGGGGTGCGGTTCATGCGATTATTAAGTCACGTTTTACGCATTACGCGCATGCACATTACGTTTTACGTTCCGAACAACTGATTTTCCCATAAAGTGTGAGAATATATATGGTATTTTGAAACGGTATAGGTCTTACGTCCTATTCGTGGGGTTGTAGATTAATCCCTGAAAGTTTGGCGTTCGAGGTTCAAGCCATCTAAGTGGAAACAGTTAACCTAACCGCATACATACGCAAGCTCCATTATAACAAAGACCGTACACATACAGGGTCTCTGATTACAAGTAAGTGGTCCCAATTTACTAACGCGTCATTAACGGGGAGAGGGTATTGCATAACGTGGCGATGTCTCTGCGGCGCTTATAAGCTCATCCACAATGCCATACGCTGAACAATCGATGCATGCACCCGGTTTATTTCATAGCAAACATTAGCAATAATACATTGAACAACATGCATCGGTTATAAAACGCATAACTATGTACGTCTGTGTAAAGTAATAAAATATATCTTAAATGCTGACAGCTTATTTTGTATACGTCACTCGACCTTTGCATGACCCGGCGCTCCGCCGCATATTGTGTATGCATAGATGATTAATTTACATACTAAAATAGTAGGCCACGAACGAAAATGTACTTTGCAACGCAATACTTATACCACCATATCACCTCGACTCTGGTGTAAACTAAGCATTTTGTATGTTATATATTTACACATATATAAACACGTTTTATATACCTACTATGCAACTAACGTCGTACGAAAATACATTGCGGACGGGTGAATTAAAGCATTGCCGAGCGGAACAAGTCACCGGAGTACTCCGGAAAGTTGCCTCTCTAGAATAATTATGGTTGCATATGTAGCGGCTAGACATTTATCCTGAACGCAGAGAATGGACAGCCTTGCAAAACAAACCACCGTCACATTATTCGGTACGGTTGTCCCCGCAGTTGACAAGCGGTAGCATGGCACTCTCACCACACTTGACCACGGGAGTGGCACTTGTGTGCAGTCAATATAACATCATGTTTGGATTGCATCATTTAGCAGTTGGCCTATTAACGACAACACGTATCCGGAACAAAGCATGTCACCGTATAAATTTACTACCCAGCCACCCCACACACCAACGACCTAGCAATTACCATAAACACCCAGCACTGAAGATAGCCGTCGGCTATCTTGCTATCTTGCCTCACATCAACGAGGTAGATTTCAATGGCTTGCCATTTCAATCAACGCAAACTGAAGTTGGTCGAAAGGACGAAAACAACAGGATGCTTGAATCCGTCTGTACCAGGACACGTTATTCAAATCAACTGGATCAAAGGTTGATACGCTAAAAATCGTATTTGTGAACAATTTCGTGAAGTTTTACAAGAAATATGCCGGTATTTGTTTGAACATTGTTCCGGTAAAACGTATACAAATATAACAACCACGTAGGTCAGGGTACCGATCTCAAACGTTAACAAGCTTGAAACCAATATACAATTTTATACATTTGCTATATCCGCACGATTACTGTGCCTATTCCGCTGGGTTCCAATGCGCATGTGTTTACTGTGAATACGCGTTCATAATATCTTAGAAACAAACCCATTTACAAGGGTTGAAAACGAGTTGAAGACTCATGAATACGACTTAAAAGAGGTCATGTACCCGTATTCACTGTACATATAAGCGCACTGAAACACAACACAAGGACGCATATGTATGCATAGTAAATACAGGCCGTACAGTTAAATGCGTATCAAACCATCCCTGGATATAAAGTGTCTCCATTACCTATTGCATCGTATTGTCCTATTTAAAACTTATTTTAACAAAATAAAACGTTTGTACAAAATCCGGTAATGATTTAAAAAAACACCAAACGAGAACCGTTGCGTAAACAATAAATATTCATGAACACAGCTTTAGTGAGAAAACATGACAACCACAGCCTGTTCCGAGCGCCGACGTCTGTTGGCTTCTCCAGCGGCCGAGTGGCATTGTCAATCAACGGATGTTGCGCGGGGACGCTCTTCAGGCCCAAACCGGTTGTCGCAGTTGGAGTATGAACGCAAAAGTCGGTCACTCGCGGTGAGGCCGTGGTACCGCCTGTGATAGACGGGGTATGCGTTCCCAGGAGTGTTCCAGGCATCTCGACGTCACTCAACCACGACTGCAGCGCGGCTTGCATACCAACATGCGCCGCCACTTCAGGGAGGCCGTCTAGCAAAGTTGTTTATGAAGCTCGTCCTGCGCGAAGTTCTCAAAGCCATCTGCAGACGCACAGTCCAGTTGTAATGTTACTGTTCGCGGTTAGATTTATAACGGGTGATGCTTCTGTTGTTCTCTCAAATAGTGTGTAAGTAATGTGAACACAATTATCCACTGGGATGTCCCATGTTGCTTAGCGAGGTGTACAACATTGCCAGCAATTTTTCGAGCGATTAATTTATAGTTTCACAGTATGATCAAAATCAATGTGGCGTAACGTGTCCTCAGAACATCTGCGTTCGTACAAATGTCTATGAAAGATTCATGCCACGATGCGGGTCTGACAACATAGACATTCAAGCCGCAGTTCTGTCGTCGTGAGTCGATGACGGTCCTCGATCGCGCTAATGTTAATGACACTCACGGACGTGCAGTAAACAACTTCACCTGGCTGTGACTGACGTTTGAACTTCTATCTCAAACTAAGCTATAACTTCTGCTTTCCTGGGTTAATCATAGTGCTGACTGGACCTTACACGGGCCGGGCATGTTCCGCTCGCTTCTCCGTGTCGCGCCAGGATCTACTGCCGGTCGATGCTCTGTCCGCCTAGCGCATTCACTTCTTGGGCTTCTTGCGATAAAGCACAGCACGGACAACAGCAGTGCATGAGCAAATCGCCGATCAGGCCTCCTGCGATCCCCTTCTGCTCTCGGATCTTCCCACGGATTTGAGCTTGGCATAAAATATTCAAGAGAGGAACGAACGTTACGAGGCCGCACAGAAGGCAGCTGTCACCGACCGCCTCGGCGTTCTTGCCGGCCGTATAACATGGTGCTAAATACGTGACGATACACACCATCATGTTGTCGAAACAACCACACAAACCGTGCTGCCAATCTGCCATTGTGCTTGTAAACAATTTCTTCCGAAAAACGATGAGACCTATCAAAACGACTCCTCTTTCGCCGGATAGAGCAACAGGAATGCGATTAATCGCCGAGTATACGCTGTGCCTGTGCGGCCTGTGCCACACCCTCTGTTCGACTCACGGACTGGCTCATTTCGCACGGAGGGGTGGTTGGTTGGCAGATATCATCTTCGGCAAGTGCACGTTTCGTTGCAGTCGGCGGAATTTTGTGCTTAGAGCCCGGGGGCGCATCTAGGATTATGGAAACCAAAGGGGGTTTCTACTGTGAGCAGGGGCGGATTTAAGATAGTACCAATGGGGGTGCAGCCACCCATCACCCCATTGGCATTGAGGCTCTAAAAACATCCAACTGCGTCCTGTGGAACCGGCTGAAGCCAAAACGGGGGCGTGGACCCACTCACACAGACACACCCTGAAAGCTGCATTCTGAGTTCGTCCATGTTTAAAATACAAATTTCCAGTGAAGACGAACCGGGACCCGCGGTTTTTAATAGCACACCGCAAGCGAGTTATTTTTAGCGCGACGGTAGTCTCGCTTAACTGGCTGCGTGACTATAGTCTGGCTCTGGATGGCCCTTCTGAATGTTATCCGCTAGATGGCAACACTGGTATAGTCATGAATTAAAGCGTTATCAATTTGTGAAGTTATATGTAACGTATTGTCAGAATTTACAGCGGCTTAATTAGGTTCGCTTAACGGACTCTCGTCTGGCTGCATGACTTCGCCAGGAAAATAGTCTGGCCGAGAATCGCGTTTTGAATGCTCGCGACCAGTTAGCACGTCTATCCCCCAGAATGTGTATATATTATGTTAGTTTTCGATAACGAAATGAAATTATGAAATAGTGCCCGAAATTGTATTATACAAAATTTAATGAATCTTATAATTAAATAAACTTAAATTACTCTACACGCTACCGACTTAGCCATCAAGTTCAGCACGTTTTGATTGTACTTTGGCGACTACATACATATTAGTCAGCAGTCCGACAGTTGCGCGCGACATCGACTGCACTTTGTTTAGTTAAATTTGTCTTTGTTTGGTATTTATATCATGCTTATTCACACCAACTACCGATCATCCAGATCCAATTCCAGCTACAGCTTGCCCCCAAGAAGTATGTACAGCACTGTACATAGAACAGTTTGGACTTCGTGCTACGGCTATACACAAGGGTGACAAGCTGAGCAACTAAGCCTGGCTGTGGGCATGGCCATGCCATACACTTTAACATATTATTATCGTGATATTTAACTAAAACGTTTTGGTGTAGGGTCCTAATACCACTGATGGAAATCGTGTGTGATCTAGCAATATCATATAGTAGTACATGGCCTACGTACTTCGTCCTAGGGCTAGGCTAAGCATACAGTAATAAAACCTAACATTTTAGAAGAGGATTGAAGCTACCAAAGAAAACATGTTATGTTTAACCCACACTGTCTTACTGTATTTTTCTAATAAAAATGTGGCCTGTCCTAATGGATTGTGTCAATTACTAATATTTTATATTCTTGACTGAATTAGCAAATTTTATATGTAAAAACATTGCCATGTATCATGGTGTGGTTTCACTGACAGGTTAAGAAATTCACACGGGCACCAAGAAAACCCCCAACAATCCGTACAATTAGTGATGCTACCCCAATAACGAAAAAGACTTGACGATAAGCTGGAAGAGTTGGTTGCTGCTGAAACACTGCTTACTTTGACTTCTGCTGAGATAACACGTGTTCTCAAAGGTACAAGCTTCAACAAGTCATACTAATTATAATGGTTGCAGTTTCAGTTCTGAATGTATCTTTATTTACTAATGATAGAACATGTACTGAATCTACAATTACTACAAATAAATTACTTAAATAATTATAGACCAAGGTTTCATATGGAATGTCTAGGGATATATGAATGTTTGGTCTAAGAAAATACCAGATGTGTCCTGACTCAACCACATAAGTCATAAACCAACACATTGTGATTTTTAAATGAAGATACATTTTAAAAACAATAATTTTCTGTGAACAATTCGTTATCACTAGAAAATAAAATAATAGATACACAGCCTGCACATTTATACTTTTTATATTTCAGAGTCACGCCGTGGGTACACAGACTGATCATGTTGTATTTGCAAGTCAAATCGACATGACAAATGCTGGTTGTCAGACGGTTTATGATAAGAGTGGGCTTCAGACCAAAGTGGAAATCATGAAGCTCCGAGCAATTAGACACCACCAATGTAAAGAGTAGAACGATTTATTAAGGATACTTATCGAGGCCTACGCGCACACAACAAACAGCAAATGAAGCATGGCCGAAGATTCAACACGAGGCGCCAGGGCCTGACACACAGTCCGTCAGGCGGCGCATCTATCTATAGTCATACACATACTGGCGCTGCACGTGCACCATCTCCAACAGCAGGCGGTCAAGAAAGACATCACCTCTAGATCTTGATGAGATCAAAGGCGATGCTAAGAAAATTAAGTTCTTTACTGGTCTAACATATCTACATTTTTTGGCATTGTTCGAGTTTTTGGGACCAATTGTGAACAATTTGAAATACTGGAACAAGCCCACTGTACAAAGCAGAAAGACAAGTTTACGGACCGGCCCGATCGATGAATTGTTCATTACCCTTGGTCAGGCTGCGCAGAGGTTACTGTTTTTACACCATGGCTTTTCTCTTTAGATTATCAGAATCTGGACTTAGATACATTTTCACAACTTCGCTTCAGTTGCTTTACTGTCAATTCAATGATGTGAGAACATAAATCTTTCCAAACAGGTCTGTTCTGAAAAGGTTCATGCCAAAATTGATCAAATACTTAAGAAATGTTAGGTGCTCAGTAGACTGCACAAATTTTTTTGGTGGAAATGCCAAGAGATTTTTCTAGGCAAGGGAATCTGGTTTCTAGTTATAAACACCACCACACATTTAAATGTGTCAGTGGTGTGGCTCCCAATGGCACTGCCGTTTTCGTATCCGAATTATGTGAAGGGGCGATCAGTGATCGTGATATTTTTTAACAATGTAGAATCCGAAACCATTTACATCCTGGGGACGTGCTTCTAGTAGACCGTGGTTTCACCATCGAAGATCTGTTGATGCCTCGACAGGTCCATTTAAATATGCCACCTTTTCCCCTGGGCAGGGACAAAAAGCAGTATAGGAGAAATTTCCACAAAGGAAGGTATAAGGACATGAGGAAATATTTAGCAAAGATAGACTGGAATAACACACTGAAGAATAAGACAGCAACCGAATGCTGGAATATCTTAAATAGTGAAATTAAGTGCATAGTCGATAAATTTGTACCTTTCAAAAAACAAGGGAAACGGTCTAAAAAGAAACACTTATCGAAAGAAGCCATTAGAAAAATTAAGTATAAACAAATGATGTGGAAGTCATATAGATGTACTGGAAATGATGAAGACTACAACATTTATAAAGAAGCACTTAATCAAGCTACAGCTGAAATTAGAAATTCAAAGAGAAGCTATGAAAAAAAATTAGCTAGTAATATAAAACATGACAGTAAGAGTTTTTATGCGTATATTCGAAGCAAACAGAAAGTTCAGGATAAGGTCGGTCCTCTAGAAGATAGTGCTGGAAATACAATATCAGAGGGATTCTTAATGGCAGAAGACCTGAATGAGTATTTTAGTTCAGTGTTTACCAGGGAAGATATTAGTTCACTGCCAGTACCAGAGGCTAAGTTCAAGGGGGCAGATTCAGACTGTTTAGGACAGTTAGTTGTAACCTCGGAAATGGTAGCTAAGAAAATAAGGGCTATGAAGGATAATAAATCACCTGGAGTGGACGGGATTCCGCCCAAACTACTATTGGAAATTGTAGAACAAATTAGCGTACCGCTTGCAACAGTTTACAATTTGTCATTAGAAGAGGGAGTGGTTCCTTTAGAATGGAAAGAGGCAAACATTATACCGTTATTTAAAAAAGGTTCGAGAAACAAGTCAGAGAACTATAGACCAGTGAGTTTAACATCAGTGATTTGCAAATTATTAGAAAGACTAATTAAAGATCACATGGTGGATTTTCTTGTTAAACATAACTTGATAAACCCATCTCAACATGGGTTTTTAAAAGAGAGGTCATGCTTAACAAATATGTTATGTTTTTTGGAAGACATCACTAGGTGGGTAGATGAGGGATCACCAGTAGATATCATCTATTTAGATTTTCAAAAAGCTTTCGACAAAGTACCACATCAAAGATTACTCCTTAAGCTAAAGGCCCATGGCATGGGAAATGGTATAATAAACTGGATAGAAAAATGGCTGAATGACAGAAGACAACGTGTAGTAGTTGATGGGGAGGCTTCAAACTGGAAATCGGTATTGAGTGGGGTACCACAGGGATCAGTACTAGGACCTATATTATTCTTAATATATATCAACGATTTGGACGATGATATAACAAGCAAGGTGTTAAAATTTGCGGATGATACAAAAGTGTTTAGAAGGATTAAAAGTGATGGAGACAGACAGCATTTACAAGATGATCTTGATAGGTTGATCAAATGGTATGAAAAGTGGCAAATGCTGTTCAATTTTGGGAAATGTAAATGCCTCCACACAGGTCATGGGAATGAAGAGGTAAAATATAAAATGGGGGGTACTGTTCTAAGTACTACTGTAAAAGAAAAGGACTTGGGGTTAACCATTGGTGCTGATATGAAGGTTTCAGAGCAGTGCGGAATTGCAGCGTCAAAGGGAAATCAAATCCTTGGATTAATTAGGCGAAATATAGCGTATAAGAAAAAAGAATTAATAGTACCGCTGTACAAAACAATAGTGAGGCCTCATTTAGAATATTGTATACAAGCATGGAGGCCATATCGCAAAAAGGACATAGATATGCTAGAAAGAGTACAGAGGAGAGCGACTAAAATGATACCAAATCTGAGGGATCTTAGTTACGAAATACGCCTAAAAGAATGTGGTTTAACAACATTAGAGACCAGGAGATTGAGAGGAGATCACATAGAAGTGTTTAAAATATTGAATGGTTATGAAAATATTGATAGAAACATTTTTTTCTCAGTTAAGAAAAATAGAAGGACCAGAGGACATGAAGCTACATTAGTAAAGGAGCAGTGTAGATTAGATATAAGAAAGTTCTCATTCTCACAAAGGACTGTAAATGAATGGAACAGATTATCTCCTGATTGTGTTGGTGCTAGTAGCGTGAATATGTTTAAAAATAAAATCGACACACACCTTAAAAAGGCGGGATACATGTAGATAAAAAGTATTGGACTCTCGATAAGCCAAAAGGCTTCCTTGTCCACCTGCCATCCAGAGTAATTTTCTGGATGGCAATCTTGTTAAATCTTGTTAAATTAACACCACAGGAGGAATTACTTACTAGAAAAATTGCAAAAGCAAGGATTCACGTCGAGAGGTATAACGAAAGAATTAAAAAGTTCCGACTAATATCTGCTACAATGCCTCTTAATATGACACCCTTAGAAATCCAAGCAGTGTTTGTTGCTTGGTCAATTAATTTTCAGGATCAACTGGTAACATAAACTCTTCTGAATTGTTGCAGGAGAGAAAAGACTATGGACAGAATCGGTGCAGATGAAACTTTAATGAAACACAAAACTTTGTTAAGTTTTACAACTTTAAAACAGGTTCTACTGTATATAAATGTGACTGAACATGTTATACTGTTTGTGTTGTGTACAATATAATTTCTACTTAACATTGGGAGGAAAGTCATCATCATCATCACTGTAAGATAAATGGGTTCAAAGTCCATGGTGTTCTCATTTCGAACACCTCTGGTGCAACAACACATTTCTAGAGTTTATGATTCGCCTGCAGAATGTGTTTAATGAGTTTCATCTGCAACGATTCTTTCTACAGATGGTGGCTCCTTTGGACCCCACAACACAAAGTGACACCATTTCAGTCCAGTGACATCCAGCTGGTATTGAACCTGGTAGTAGTAGGCATGTGATGTTTTGAGGATTAGTTTGTCTTTCACAATTCTGAAGCATGCTGATTGTAGTGTTCTGCTCGGGATTTTGCTAGATTTTGTAGTTCCTTAGGAGGAAATTCCGGCAGCAACTTCAAGCATTTCACCTCCAGCAAACCATACTCAACTGTGGGGTCGTAAACCAGTCCGTCAGGGCTGCAGCTTAACTGAGGATTTTTGCAAGACATCCACAAGCCTGTTCTCTCAACTGTGAAAGTCACATTCATCTGAGCATATTCACTTCTGGCAAGGACCTCCTTTTCTATGCCCATCAGCATATAACTCGTCATGACACAGTCAAATACCCACACATTTCGCCGTAGCAGCTTGTACATGCAAGCACTGACAGCCCCTGTCTTGCCGTGCTCCTCGAGTGCTTGCAAGGCGTACACGGCTTCCTTGGGAGTGGATGCAGTCATCCTGACGTAGCGATGCGACTGCGTGGTAGCTGATGCAGCCTGGTCTTCTGTGCTTGGCAATATACAACTGGGAGCAGATGGCTCAGTGGTTGCAGGATTTAAGTTCTCCTGTAGCTGTGATGTGAGGCAGGAGAGTACTTTTTGTTGGTCTGATGTCAGATCATAGCCCTCGTATGACATCTGGAGAACTGTTTCTCACATGATCGTAGACTTTGTTCCATCATTTGCAATAGCCAGACTTGAAAGAAAAGTGTCAATCTGCTTATATACAGTTTTGTTGATGCTGCAGCGTGTCTTTGTCTTCCCTTTCTTCCACTGGCAAGGCAGATCGGTGCATGTTGGAGCCCTCTCACCATGCACAGCAGCAGTGCAGCAACATGACTGCACCGAGAGAGAGAGAGAGATAGAGAGAGGGGGAGAGAGAGAGAGAGAGAGAGAGAGATAGAGAGACAGAGAGAGAGAGAGAGAGAGAGAGAGAGAGAAAGAGAGGGAGAGAGAGAGAGAGGTTTCTCTGTCACAACACAGTTGTTATCGTCATCATCATCATCTTCACCATTTTCATGAAACGTGCTGGATAACTTTGGCATCGATTCAACTAACCAGAGGTAAGCATGCCCATAGTTGAAAAGTGACAGTAGGCATCCGACAAAGAAGTCCTTCCATCCGAATATGGGAAGCACTGTTGGTTTAGGGGTATGGTCTGTGTCCACGAATAGCTCTTTCAACTTCTTTTCATACCACTTTCCGTGGTCAACTTTGATGTCAATGTCATCCTGCCGCCCAGTTGGAATGCAGTCTTTGCATCTGAAACGAATTGACATGTATATAAAATATGATGTAATTATTTGGTCACCAATGCATACTGTGTCTGATAATTATATTCTTTCACTGTTGATGTTATTGTTTGTATTAATAAAACGTTATTGTACAAACCATTTTGTAATATTTACTAGAAACTGTTGGTTAGTGTTGACATAAGTAGTTGGTAGACTTTCCACTGACCACTATCATACACCCATGCCCACCGCTTGTAGGATTTCTGTGAAATTATTGAAATTGTTAATTGCTTTGAAGTTCTACAATTGTTATTTAAAAAACATTTGGTGCATACTATTATAGTGGGCTGCGGCTGGGTTAGTGCTCATTGCAACATCAGGTAATCAATCTTCTGTTACAAAAGGGTGTCACACATGCATTGCCCTACATCATAGGCCATGGGCATGGCTATGTCATATGATGTTGCCATTTTTGGTCCATATTAGTATTAATCACAATGCAGAGTACCGAGCCCTGCCAACATTTCAGCTCCACTGAAAGTACTAAGTCCCGTTATTTGGAGGTCAATTCCCCACCTATTTTTGTATTATAACAATTTTATAATAACTACCATCGATAGTAACATCATAACACTCGTGGACCAGATCTGACTATTCAGTTGTGAACTTGTGTACATTAGTGAGGGACGTTAATGTCAGGAAAGGCCGTAAATTTTCACATCTAGACAAAAGCATGAAATTTGGCACAGATGACCTTGATACCATACTATTTCAGAATTTTGATGGAAGCAACCTGAGATTTTGATGATTCTGCCATTTTGTGCAAAATCCAAAATGGCCGCCACCTGAAATAAAAAATTGCCAGATCTCTGGAACCTGTGCTCCGATTTGGATGATCCTAGTATCGTTTCTAGGGGTTTTGGGGGTGTGAAGTGATAGGTGAAGTTTTTGAATCGATTTAGGGTCAAGGTCACATGCTAGAGGTCAATGACAGGGTCAACTAGTCACCAAAACACAAGTAAACACCCAGCTGTGTGTCCTCACTACCAGTTTATAGGTAATTGGTGTCCATCGTAGGGTTTACATACACCCTGGGTGGATTGATAAAGATTTGTTTTCAATTGGGGGTTGTGGTTACACATTTTGAGGGTTAATATCAAGGTGCAATGATCCCCTTGTATGTTGGCATGGCGATCATGATCTCTAAGTGTATCATTGGGTTTCCATGTACCCTAAATTATTTATGAATTTTCGTCAATCAATTGGATCCAAAGTCATGTGTTGGGTTGAGCTCAAATCCAATTATGGAGGCAATATACTGATGTATATTATGCGCTTACTGGCGTTAATTAACATCGTAATCGCAAGAGACCGCCTCAAGCGACAAACGCAAAGCATCCTGGTATTATGGCAGTGTATGTATTTGTGTTTACGGTTTTGAAACAATATCGTTTTACCATATGAAGCATCATAGTATTACTTCCATGTTTTACATATAGACTGATGTATAAATATTTCATAAACGGTACATGCTACTTAGTAAGCAACATTACTGGATAGTGTAACTGAATTAGAATCAGTCGACCGATGGCGATGCAAATTACACGCCGGCGTTTCGTTAGCGGCTGCGTTGATACAAACTGTTCCACGCCTGGTCCACAATCCTGCAATTAGCAACACGTAACAATACTTGGTTGTACACGTGGGTAGTATCTCATCAAAAACACGAATGATTGATGCCCCAATACATATCGACAAAAATAATTATATTTATTTACAAAGATGTCCCAAAACATAAGGCACAGAAAAATAACTATTTTGTTAGATTTAAACATAGCCACGAACTAACAACCAAGCTCTGTAAAAGCTTCAGGAGTTGCCAACCTCTTTGATATGCCAGATACCATGGATGAGCATATGATGACACTAAATGAGAAGCTTCAAACGCTCGCTGCCTTCGAGGACGTTGCTGATATCGTTGCAACTGCGCAACATCTCGGTCATCACGAAGAGGGTCACAGTCTGCAAATGACTTTCGCTAAGGATGTCCTCTCAGTTCTCAATGTTCTACGACCGAAAAACCCTTTCTTACCACAAAATGGTCCAGATTTGGTCACGCTTCATACTCGAGAGGTCATGCCATCTGCAATCGCAGAGGCGCTCTGCAATGCATACGAAAGAGGCAAGGATCTCCATGAATCCTTCGTTAATGAGCGCCTGAAGAAAGGTAAAGTTTCCATCACAGACACCATCAAGAGGTCAGCTCTCCAGACGTTTGCAAGACGCATAGATCGTCGAAGCATCGTCGAAGGCCCTCGTGACTGGAACAAGTTCCTGGCAAATTCAGAAAACAAGATCCAGCTGTTTAGGTTCCTTTCAAAAGCTGTTATCGAGGCATCGTCTCAGCTCACCAATGTTATGATTTGCTGCTCGTCATGGTGAATACCTCCCACAGCCAATCGGCAGCTGACTTGGACACGATCAAGCCATGCAATCACCAGGAGGCCGATAGCAGGATATTTCTGCATCTCTCTCACGCCGCACAACAAGGTCACTCTAAGGCTTTCATCCGCACAGTCGACAGCGATATTGTCATCATTGCTGTTGGCCACTTTGGCAGCCTTGGTTTGATGGAGTTGTGGATAGGCTTTGGAACTGGAAAAGCCTTTCAGCACATCCCCGTTCATACAATCACCAAAAGACTTGGTCCTGAGAAGTCGCTCACGCTTCCACTGTTCCATTCCTTCACCGGGTGTGACACAACGTCATCTTTCTTTGGCATCGGTAAGAAAACTGTTTGGACAGCATGGCTGGCATACCCAGACCTTATTGAAACACTACTTACTCTTTCCGACGACCCTAGACTCCTGACACTCGACTCCATCCACACGGCACGCCTTGAACGCTGGACTGTTATCATGTACAGCTAGAGCAGTGGGTGCTCAAGGATGAATGATACCAGACGTCAACTCTTCACGCATGGTACTCGGACGCTCGACCATACGCCCCACACAGGAAGCCCTGCTCCAGCATGCAAGACCAGGCGGGTTACATATGGAGACAAGCAAGGCAACGACACCAAGATGTTCCAGATGCTTCAGCGTGGATGCAAGACTTTGTTTAGTTAAATTTGTCTTTGTTTGGTATTTATATCATGCTTATTCACACCAACTACCGATCATCCAGATCCAATTCCAGCTACAGCTTGCCCCCAAGAAGTAAGTACAGCACTGTACATAGAACAGTTTGGACTTCGTGCTACGGCTATACACAAGGGTGACAAGCTGAGCAACTAAGCCTGGCTGTGGGCATGGCCATGCCATACACTTTAACATATTATTATCGTGATATTTAACTAAAACGTTTTGGTGTAGGGACCTAATACCACTGATGGAAATCGTGTGTGATCTAGCAATATCATATAGTAGTACATGGCCTACGTACTTCGTCCTAGGGCTAGGCGAAGCATACAGTAATAAAACCTAACATTTTAGAAGAGGATTGAAGCTACCAAAGAAAACATATTATGTTTAACCCACACTGTCTTACTGTATTTTTCTAATAAAAATGTGGCCTGTCCTAATGGATTGTGTCAATTACTAATATTTTATATTCTTGACTGAATTAGCAAATTTTATATGTAAAAACATTGCCATGTATCATGGTGTGGTTTCACACGGGCACCAAGAAAACCCCCAACAATCCGTACAATTAGTGATGCTACCCCAATAACGAAAAAGACTTGACGATAAGCTGGAAGAGTTGGTTGCTGCTGAAACACTGCTTACTTTGACTTCTGCTGAGATAACACGTGTTCTCAAAGGTACAAGCTTCAACAAGTCATACTAATTATAATGGTTGCAGTTTCAGTTCTGAATGTATCTTTATTTACTAATGATAGAACATGTACTGAATCTACAATTACTACAAATAAATTACTTAAATAATTATAGACCAAGGTTTCATATGGAATGTCTAGGGATATATGAATGTTTGGTTTAAGAAAATATCAGATGTGTCCTTACTCAACCACTTAAAAGTCATAAACCAACACATTGTGATTTTTAAATGAAGATACATTTTAAAAACAATAATTTTCTGTGAACAATTCGTTATCACTAGAAAATAAAATAATAGATACACAGCCTGCACATTTATACTTTTTATATTTCAGAGTCACGCCGTGGGTACACAGACTGATCATGTTGTATTTGCAAGTCAAATCGACATGACAAATGCTGGTTGTCAGACGGTTTATGATAAGAGTGGGCTTCAGACCAAAGTGGAAATCATGATACTACGGAATGAACTGAACACTGCGCCACTATGGTCAATAGGTTACACTGAAGCTCCGAGCAATTAGACACCACCAATGTAAAGAGTAAAACGATTTATTAAGGATACTTATCGAGGCCGACGCGCACACAACAAACAGCAAATCAAGCATGGCCGAAGATTCAACACGAGGCGCCAGGGCCTGACACACAGTCCGTCAGGCGGCGCATCTATCTATAGTCATACACATACTGGCGCTGCACGTGCACCATCTCCAACAGCAGGCGGTCAAGAAAGACATCACCTCTAGATCTTGATGAGATCAAAGGCGATGCTAAGAAAATTAAGTTCTTTACTGGTCTAACATATCTACATTTTTTGGCATTGTTCGAGTTTTTGGGACCAATTGTGAACAATTTGAAATACTGGAACAAGCCCACTGTACAAAGCAGAAAGACAAGTTTACGGACCGGCCCGATCGATGAATTGTTCATTACCCTTGGTCAGGCTGCGCAGAGGTTACTGTTTTTACACCATGGCTTTTCTCTTTAGATTATCAGAATCTGGACTTAGATACATTTTCACAACTTCGCTTCAGTTGCTTTACTGTCAATTCAATGATGTGAGAACATAAATCTTTCCAAACAGGTCTGTTCTGAAAAGGTTCATGCCAAAATTGATCAAATACTTAAGAAATGTTAGGTGCTCAGTAGACTGCACAAATTTTTTTGGTGGAAATGCCAAGAGATTTTTCTAGGCAAGGGAATCTGGTTTCTAGTTATAAACACCACCACACATTTAAATGTGTCAGTGGTGTGGCTCCCAATGGCACTGCCGTTTTCGTATCCGAATTATGTGAAGGGGCGATCAGTGATCGTGATATTTTTTAACAATGTAGAATCCGAAACCATTTACATCCTGGGGACGTGCTTCTAGTAGACCGTGGTTTCACCATCGAAGATCTGTTGATGCCTCGACAGGTCCATTTAAATATGCCACCTTTTCCCCTGGGCAGGGACAAATTAACACCACAGGAGGAACTACTTACTAGAAAAATTGCAAAAGCAAGGATTCACGTCGAGAGGTATAACGAAAGAATTAAAAAGTTCCGACTAATATCTGGTACAATGCCTCTTAATATGACACCCTTAGAAATCCAAGCAGTGTTTGTTGCTTGTTGCTTGGTCAATTAATTTTCAGGATCAACTGGTAACATAAACTCTTCTGAATTGTTGCAGGAGAGAAAAGACTATGGACAGAATCGGTGCAGCTGAAACTTTAATGAAACACAAAACTTTTTTAAGTTTTACAACTTTAAAACAGGTTCTACTGTATATAAATGTGACTGAACATGTTATACTGTTTGTGTTGTGTACAATATAATTTCTACTTAACATTGGGAGGAAAGTCATCATCATCATCACTGTAAGATAAATGGGTTCAAATTCCATGGTGTTCTCATTTCGAACACCTCTGGTGCAACAACACATTTCTAGAGTTTATGATTCGCCTGCAGAATGTGTTTAATGAGTTTCATCTGCAACGATTCTTTCTACAGATGGTGGCTCCTTTGGACCCCACAACACAAAGTGACACCATTTCAGTCCAGTGACATCCAGCTGGTATTGAACCTGGTAGTAGTAGGCATGTGATGTTTTGAGGATTAGTTTGTCTTTCACAATTCTGAAGCATGCTGATTGTAGTGTTCTGCTCGGGATTTTGCTAGATTTTGTAGTTCCTTAGGAGGAAATTCCGGCAGCAACTTCAAGCATTTCACCTCCAGCAAACCATACTCAACTGTGGGGTCGTAAACCAGTCCGTCAGGGATGCAGCTTAACTGAGGATTTTTGCAAGACACCCACAAGCCTGTTCTCTCAACTGTGAAAGTCACATTCATCTGAGCATATTCACTTGTGGCAAGGACCTCCTTTTCTATGCCCATCAGCATATAACTCGTCATGACACAGTCAAATACCCACACCTTTCGCCGTAGCAGCTTGTACATGCAAGCACTGACAGCCCCTGTCTTGCCGTGCTCCTCCAGTGCTTGCAAGGCGTACACGGCTTCCTTGGGAGTGGATGCAGTCATCCTGACGTAGCGATGCGACTGCGTGGTAACTGATGCAGCCTGGTCTTCTGTGCTTGGCAATATACAACTGGGAGCAGATGGCTCAGTGGTTGCAGGATTTAAGTTCTCCTGTAGCTGTGATGTGAGGCAGGAGAGTACTTTTTGTTGATCTGATGTCAGATCATAGCCCTCGTATGACATCTGGAGAACTGTTTCTCACATGATCGTAGACTTTGTTCCATCATTTGCAATAGCCAGACTTGAAAGAAAAGTGTCAATCTGCTGTGTCGGACTTATATACAGTTTTGTTGATGCTGGAGGGTGTCTTTGTCTTCCCTTTCTTCCACTGGCAAGGCAGATCGGTGCATGTTGTAGCCCTCTCACCATGCACAGCAGCAGTGCAGCAACATGACTGCACCGAGAGATAGAGAGAGAGAGAGAGAGAGAGAGAGGGGGGAGGGAGAGAGAGAGAGAGAGAGAGAGAGAGAGAGAGAGAGAGAGAGAGGGAGAGAGAGAGAGAGGTTTCTCTGTCACAACACAGTTGTTATCGTCATCATCATCATCTTCACCATTTTCATGAAACGTGCTGGATAACTTTGGCATCGATTCAACTAACCAGAGGTAAGCTTGCCCATAGTTGAAAAGTGACAGTAGGCATCCGACAAAGAAGTCCTTCCATCCGAATATGGGAAGCACTGTTGGTTTAGGGGTATGGTCTGTGTCCACGAATAGCTCTTTCAACTTCTTTTCATACCACTTTCCGTGGTCAACTTTGATGTCAATGTCATCCTGCCGCCCAGTTGGAATGCAGTCTTTGCATCTGAAACGAATTGACATGTATATAAAATATGATGTAATTATTTGGTCACCAATGCATACTGTGTCTGATAATTAAATTCTTTCACTGTTAATGTTATTGTTTGTATTAATAAAACGTTATTGTACAAACTATTTTGTAATATTTACTAGAAACTGTTGGTTAGTGTTGACATAAGTAGTTGGTAGACTTTCCACTGACCACTATCATACACCCATGCCCACCGCTTGTAGGATTTCTGTGAAATTATTGAAATTGTTAATTGCTTTGAAGTTCTGCAATTTTTATTTAAAAAACATTTGGTGCATACTATTATAGTGGGCTGTGGCTGGGTTAGTGTTCATTGCAACATCAGGTAATCAATCTTCTGTTACAAAAGGGTGTCACACATGCATTGCCCTACATCATAGGCCATGGGCATGGCTATGTCATATGATGTTGCCATTTTTGGTCCATATTAGTATTAATCACAATGCAGAGTACCGAGCCCTGCCAACATTTCAGCTCCACTGAAAGTACTAAGTCCCGTTATTTGGAGGTCAATTCCCCACCTATTTTTTTATTATAACAATTTTATAATAACTACCATCGATAGTAACATCATAACACTCGTGGACCAGATCTGATTATTCAGTTGTGAACTTGTGTACATTAGTGAGGGACGTTAATGTCAGGAAAGGCCGTACATTTTCACATCTAGACAAAAGCATGAAATTTGGCACAGATGACCTTGATGCCATACTATTTCAGAATTTTGATGGAAGCAACCTGAGATTTTGATGCTTCTGCCATTTTGTGCAAAATCCAAAATGGCCGCCACCCGAAATAAAAAATTGCCAGATCTCTGGAACCTGTGCTCCGATTTGGATGATCCTAGTATCGTTTCTAGGGGTTTTGGGGGTGTGAAGTGATAGGTGAAGTTTTTGAATCGATTTAGGGTCAAGGTCACATGCTAGAGGTCAATGACAGGGTCAAATAGTCACCAAAACACAAGTAAACACCCAGCTGTGTGTCCTCACTACCAGTTTATAGGTAATTGGTGTCCATCGTAGGGTTTACATACACCCTGGGTGGATTGATAAAGATTTGTTTTCAATTGGGGGTTGTGGTTACACATTTTGAGGGTTAATATCAAGGTGCAATGATCCCCTTGTATGTTGGCATGGCGATCATGATCTCTAAGTGTATCATTGGGTTTCCATGTACCCTAAATTATTTATGAATTTTCGTCAATCAATTGGATCCAAAGTCATGTGTTGGGTTGAGCTCAAATCCAATTATGGAGGCAATATACTGATGTATATTATGCGCTTACTGGCGTTAATTAACATCGTAATCGCAAGAGACCGCCTCAAGCGACAAACGCAAAGCATCCTGGTATTATGGCAGTGTATGTATTTGTGTTTACGGTTTTGAAACAATATCGTTTTACCATATGAAGCATCATAGTATTACTTCCATGTTTTACATATAGACTGATGTATAAATATTTCATAAACGGTACATGCTACTTAGTAAGCAACATTACTGGATAGTGTAACTGAATTAGAATCAGTCGACCGATGGCGATGCAAATTACACGCCGGCGTTTCGTTAGCGGCTGCGTTGATACAAACTGTTCCACGCCTGGTCCACAATCCTGCAATTAGCAACACGTAACAATACTTGGTTGTACACGTGGGTAGTATCTCATCAGAAACACGAATGATTGATGCCCCAATACATATGGACAAAAATAATTATATTTATTTACAAAGATGTCCCAAAACATAAGGCACAGAAAAATAACTATTTTGTTAGATTTAAACATAGCCACGAACTAACAACCAAGCTCTGTAAAAGCTTCAGGAGTTGCCAACCTCTTTGATATGCCAGATACCATGGGTGAGCATATGATGACACTAAATGAGAAGCTTCAAACGCTCGCTGCCTTCGAGGACGTTGCTGATATCGTTGCAACTGCGCAACATCTCGGTCATCACGAAGAGGGTCACAGTCTGCAAATGACTTTCGCTAAGGATGTCCTCTCAGTTCTCAATGTTCTACGACCGAAAAACCCTTTCTTACCACAAAATGGTCCAGATTTGGTCACGCTTCATACTCGAGAGGTCATGCCATCTGCAATCGCAGAGGCGCTCTGCAATGCATACGAAAGAGGCAAGGATCTCCATGAATCCTTCGTTAGTGAGCGCCTGAAGAAAGGTAAAGTTTCCATCACAGACACCATCAAGAGGTCAGCTCTCCAGACGTTTGCAAGACGCATAGATCGTCGAAGCATCGTCGAAGGCCATCGTGACTGGAACAAGTTCCTGGCAAATTCAGAAAACAAGGTCCAGCTGTTTAGGTTCCTTTCAAAAGCTGTTATCGAGGCATCGTCTCAGCTCACCAATGTTATGATTTGCTGCTGGTCATGGTGAATACCTCCCACAGCCAATCGGCAGCTGACTTGGACACGATCAAGCCATGCAATCACCAGGAGGCCGATAGCAGGATATTTCTGCATCTCTCTCACGCCGCACAACAAGGTCACTCAAAGGCTTTCATCCGCACAGTCGACAGCGATATTGTCATCATTGCTGTTGGCCACTTTGGCAGCCTTGGTTTGATGGAGTTGTGGATAGGCTTTGGAACTGGAAAAGCCTTTCAGCACATCCCCGTTCATACAATCACCAACAGACTTCGTCCTGAGAAGTCGCTCACGCTTCCACTGTTCCATTCCTTCACCGGGTGTGATACAACGTCATCTTTCTTTGGCATCGGTAAGAAAACTGTTTGGACAGCATGGCTGGCATACCCAGACCTTATTGAAACACTACTTACTCTTTCCGACGACCCTAGACTCCTGACACTCGACTCCATCCACATGGCACGCCTTGAACGCTGGACTGTTATCATGTACAGCTAGAGCAGTGGGTGCTCAAGGATGAATGATACCAGACGTCAACTCTTCACGCATGGTACTCGGAAGCTCGACCATACCCCCCACACAGGAAGCCCTGCTCCAGCATGCATGACCAGGCGGGTTACATATGGAGACAAGCAAGGCAACGACACCAAGATGTTCCAGATGCTTGAGCGTGGATGCAAGACTTTGTTTAGTTAAATTTGTCTTTGTTTGGTATTTATATCATGCTTATTCACACCAACTACCGATCATCCAGATCCAATTCCAGCTACAGCTTGCCCCCAAGAAGTAAGTACAGCACTGTACATAGAACAGTTTGGACTTCGTGCTACGGCTATACACAAGGGTGACAAGCTGAGCAACTAAGCCTGGTTGTGGGCATGGCCATGCCATACACTTTAACATATTATTATCGTGATATTTAACTAAAACGTTTTGGTGTAGGGTCCTAATACCACTGGTGGAAATCGTGTGTGATCTAGCAATATCATATAGTAGTACATGGCCTACGTACTTCGTCCTAGGGTTAGGCTAAGCATACAGTAATAAAACCTAACATTTTAGAAGAGGATTGAAGCTACCAAAGAAAACATGTTATGTTTAACCCACACTGTCTTACTGTATTTTTCTAATAAAAAGGTGGCCTGTCCTAATGGATTGTGTCAATTACTAATATTTTATATTCTTGACTGAATTAGCAAATTTTATATGTAAAAACATTGCCATGTATCATGGTGTGGTTTCACTGACAGGTTAAGAAATTCACACGGGCACCAAGAAAACCCCCAACAATCCGTACCATTAGTGATGCTACCCCAATAACGAAAAAGACTTGACGATAAGCTGGAAGAGTTGGTTGCTGCTGAAACACTGCTTACTTTGACTTCTGCTGAGATAACACGTGTTCTCAAAGGTACAAGCTTCAACAAGTCATACTAATTATAATGGTTGCAGTTTCAGTTCTGAATGTATCTTTATTCTGAAAGTCTGGGCACCATTTTGGACAGTGGAAGCAGACGCAAACAAAGCGTGTGCCCTCCTTCACCACTGTGGTTATGGAAAAGCCTGCAGAGGAAACTGCAAATGTGCCAGGGCAGGTATCAAATGCACTATTCTTTGTCAGTGTGAAGGTGGATGCATTAACAACGATGGACTGTAAATAATAAGAGATCTCATGTATACAAAACGTCTTGCTGGCGAGAAGGATTTTGATGCGATCCTGCAAGTTGATTGCCTGTAAATAGTACGTACATGTGTAACTGGTGGTGGCTAAGCCTTATGTCATGGTCTTAAGGGTATTCCTTTCACTGGCTTGAAATCAACTTTATGTTTTTCACTACAATATATTTATATTTAAACTTTATATTTTCCACAACCAACATCATGCTGTGATATCAACTGCCTATATCAAACTCCGTGAAAGACCCAATGCCACATACACGCAACTTTGATAAAGGTGGATGGATATAGATGGAAAGATTTCATCGATGGACTAAGGATACATGAAGACCCATGAAAGACATCAAGATAATGATAATAATCGTACTGGAGGATATCAGAGATAGATAAGAGAAAATATTAAGAACGTAGTGCTTTAGCGGAAAATTGACCTTCACATTGACCCATAGCATGTGACCTTGACCCTAAATCGATTCACATTTGGTTCAATGCAATGCAACAGCTCATATTTGGTGCTTGTTAGTCGACGTTTCCTGGGTTGCATGCCCTTGCTCATGTTTCAGAGATGGTTGGTCGGGCGAGCAATATATTTCCTCAATCTCAGTGAGGATCCTGGCCTGCTCAGGACCTGCCACCATCCATCGCTTAATGGCAGAAGGATTTTCAGTGAGGCCGACGGCACCACCAGATCCCTTAACGGTTTCGTTGTTTTGCTCGTGCAATTGGTCGAGAGGCATGCTTGAGAACTTTCGTTTGGTCTTTTTGAACACATCTCTGTGTTCAAGTGGAAGGGCTTTCATATCCCTTATGTGAACTGGTAGCCAGCGGGCGTAGTTCGTGTGGTCAAGAGCGAAACACCAGGGTATCACTGCCTCCAGGGCAAGTATGTAGAGGGAGAAGTTCCATTCACTCTGTGATCAGACAAAGATGAGGACCAACAGTTCTGGTAGTGGACAGATGACAGCACTACATGGAGTAGAAGTCCATGTATTACTGTAGCAGATGCTAAATTTGGTTGCCGGGTATAGGGATCATTTTGAAAGTCAAAAGAAAATCAATGTTCTTATGGCGGCCATCTTTAAATTCAATATGGTCGACACTCGAGGGTATTCTCATAACAGACGTGGAATCCAATACCCTACCAATGTTGTTTTATACACCATAAGCATGTTTCTGGGTTGAATATAAGCTTGAAAAGACAAATTCCTAATAAACACATATTTTTATCTTTGACATTGACTTGACCTTGATCTTGGCCTTCAAAGACGGACAGCCCCCTCGCAAGTTATGTATGGTCATAATCAAGGTATATGTGTGCAACATATTTTGTTTGGGGCCTCTGTGGAAATTGCCCTGATAAAAAGAAGACGATATATATGTATTTATTCATTTGGCAGCCATTTTGAATTTATGCAAATTGTTAAATCATGTCGGGCCGATAACTTCAGCATTTTAGCGAATTGATTCGGCGGGACGGATTTTGAATCGGCGGCTACCGATTAAAAGGCCTTAATTTCGAACAGTGGTCACATGTCGAGGAAACAGGGTATTCGACGCGTCGTCGCAGCGTCAAATTCAAAGAAGCTCAGGTGACTGGCCTAAGATGTGAAGCTGAAAAATAGTGGACTGTTTCCTTTGTTTGGTTGTAACAGACGTTGACGCGCCTTCTTGCAGCCGTTGTGTATAACCAGCCAAGGCCCGTTGCTGTGATACGAGACCGGATGTCACGTAATCGCGATTCGTCTTAATGCGTTTATTGGTCAAGCATTGGGGGCGTGTCTCAATATGTCAGCCGCCAAAAACTGGGAGATTTCGCTAAATCTCCCACTTTGAAAATAACTTCTGAGTTAACCACAGGTGTGATGCTGTTGATTGTAGCTGCAAATGGCAAGACTGCACTACCCCTTTTAAGTGTAACACCAGGCTAACACAATTGCCATTTGTGTCCCTGTAAGATCCGTATTGTACTATGACTGGAAAAACGTGGAGGTGGTTGAGCTAACGAAGAGAAGGCAGCTCTTGATTATGGGGTCCAAGAAACGAAGTGGAAAGGGGACATAACTGTGGATCTGTATGAAGAATTTAAGATGCTCCACGCAGGGCAAGATGGAAGAACAGATGTAGTGCGATTGAGTATGCATGAGGAATACATTAAGGAAGACATCAGGGTGGAGAGATGGGCAAGCAGGATCATTGCAGTGCAGATATAGGTCAGAGGACAAATGATGTGTACATGTTATCAGTGAAAGCACCATATACCAGGAGAAGCCAGGAAGACAAGGACGTGTTCTGAAATAGCTTGGAATAAATCATCTGGCATATAGAGCCAGAAACAGTGTTGGCTGTGGCTGTTGACTTGAATGCACATGTGGGAAAGAGATAGAACAGCGAGGAGTACGTAGGAGATGCTCGCCAGAAATCAGTTGGTGGTGGTGAACTCTTTCTTCCCGGAGAGGGAGATGCGTATGATAACCTACCGAGGCGGGAACAACAGAACAGAGATAGATCTGCTGACTGTCAGAAGCAGTCAGTGGAGACAGAGGGAGAGAGAGAGAGAGAGAGAGAGAGAGAGAGAGAGAGAGAGAGAGAGAGAGAGGGAGAGAGAGGAAGAGAGAGAGGGAGAGAGAGGAAGAGACAGAGAGACAGAGAGACAGAGAGACAGAGAGACAGAGAGAGAGAGAGAGAGAGAGAGAGAGAGAGAGAGAGAGAGAGACAGAGAGAGAGAGAGAGAGAGAGAGAGAGAGAGAGAGAGAGAGAGAGAGAGAGAGAGAGAGAGAGAGAGAGAGAGAGAGAGAGAGAGAGAGAGAGAGAGAAGAGAGAGAGAGAGAGAGAGAGAGAGAGAGAGAGAGAGAGAGAGAGAGAGAGAGAGAGAGAGAGAGAGAGGAGCGGCGTAGATAGATAGAGTGTTACGAGACGTCCACCCCGACATGTACTTGGACATCTTCCCCAGCGATGCAACGGTGGTCACAGGTGTCGGTGAGGAAGGACCCGGATCCCGTGCCCCAAGTCGTTATCGAGGTGTTAAGAACGTGGTGATGGTGGACGAATTAATCGAGCTATGTCACTGCAAAGAGCAAATATATGCCAAGACAAGACATACATGTGATCTATGCACCTAATTCCAATGGCTTCCATACGTAAATGTTTCTATCAAGAAACAGTACAATACCTAAATTATTAATTGTGTTCAACTAAAGTCTATTTGCTTCGAAAAATTCAGTTGTAACAGTAAACAGTTACGGGCCAGCTGTCCAGTAAGTTTACACTGAAGCTCAAATTTCCCCTCAAAAGTAGCGACCCTGACACAATCAGCGACCCAATTGGAGAGTTTTGTGCCTCACGGTCCAAACGACTAGTGCCGTGGGTTTATCCGCCAAAGTCCCCATGATCTGCCTCCTACAGCGCTTTTGTATCTAGGTTACTCTTCGCAACAACGTTGACCATCTCTCCAGCCATCTTGTACATGTCACTGGACATAATAAAACAAATATTATATGATCAGCATTCAGGCCCGTAGGGGTGTGTGTGCGCGCGACATGTTCATACGCACCCCCTGCTTAAAGTAGTTCCGCATGAGAATATTACTATAAGCTGTGTCTTTGGAAGTGTCATTGGAGTTATGTTGGTGGTGTCGGGCGGGGTGTGCAGTTGTGAGCCTGTGATGTGTGTAGTTCCGAGGTGAATATAGGTTTGCCGGTATAGGCTGGCCGTATTCTAATGCGACTAAGATGCATGAAAACATAATTTCATCATTCGACATTGGCTATACTAATGGTAGTCATACGCTATTATCCTAAGGCTAGGCTATAGATTAGATGGCTAGGTTCCGCCATTACATGATCAACGTGTCAACTTACGATGCCGATACTACGCGGTTTTGGTTGTATCGAGTGTTTTGTTCCTTTGTTACCCACTGCCCCGTGCAGTCGCATTCCGGGTTAATCCAAAACAATATCGGAACAATGGTTCCGTTACACTGGTGGACGTTAGCGGGAATGGCACTGCGCAACAGTCACGTCACTTCCGGCTGGTTTCCGACGTCGCGCCGCGCGTCTTTACTAACCAACAACTCATACGCATGGATATTATCGCAAACCTGCAAATTCCCGAGTTACTTCGTTCTGGTGGTAGTGCCTACATCATCACAGCAGAGCTGTAATGAATGGTATTTAATCGATTCCAAATCATCAGCATAGCATGATTAAGCCAAATATAGTGTGTGTCCTTTCAAATTGGAATCAAGTGATTTTCAAGTCCCATCAGGATGCAAGTTCGTTGGTGTCGTATCGAGACGTGTTCGACTTTTATGATGGGCGGTCCCCACAACCTACCCGGCTGTACCTGGCTACCATGCATGCATCTAGTCAGCATTCAGCGAGTGACGCGGGAACGAAATGCATATTGGTGGGTGGAGGGGGGGGGGGCAGTTTCGTGTTACTACTCTAGGCCCGTATGCTGGGGTTGGGGAAATGAGGTGCGATGGGTGCTGAAGCAAGTGACTTCTCCTCTTGACGGCGAAAACATCCAACACTACCCCGTCGACCAGGAAAACCTCAAATACGATTCCACCGCTCTACCGCAACAAATCTCCAACACTGCCTATCGACCGCGAAAAAAATATCCAACGCGACCTTCTCACTCGACGCCGAAAACCTCCAGTAGGCCTACTACCCCCTCGACGATACTTGTTGGAAATGTGTTTCGCGCCGAAAAACGTCCCCACCTACAGAATTAACCACGGTACGGACCTGTAACCAGGCACCATTTCATAAATCCAGCATTACGGTACATCTGGATGGATCAACCGATGGATTCAAAATGTCCTCTCTGACAAAAAACTGGCATTATCGTCATTGTAGCACGATCTGCCTTCCGCCCAGCTTCTGTTCTTTGGCCTAGCCTGTTCTTGCTTTATATCAACGACCTACCAGCGGGACGTATTGTCCTTTATTCCCATACTTTTTTTTGCAGATGACACGATCTGTCACAAAGATGCCATCAGTTCACAAGATCAAGATGACCTACAGCAAGATATTGACAATCTAGCAGCCTGTGAGCAGCGCTGGAAGATGTCCTAACTACACAGTACCACGTCTACGGTCACACTCTCTGCACAGGCAAGGGTCGTGGAGTCAAAATCACCTCTGACTTAGTCCCGCCGGGACTCCCATATCACAGAACAAGAAAGAAAGAACAAGAAAGTTTTATTTAGACCCAATTGTAATATGTGTATAATATCAAATTAACGTAACATGAACAGGCATATATATATATATATATATATATATATATATATATACAAATGCAGTGTAATTTCAAATTAGATGGGGTCTGTGACTCCTATTAAGACAATAACAGTCGCTCTCATAGGAGCCACAATAATAATTTGTTTCAACTCAAATTTACCGAAGGAAGTGCAAATGTAAATGTAAAAGTGCAGGAAAAGAACAAGAAACCGAGCTACTAGATTGCATATATGCATGTATTGGAGTATTAAAAGGTATGGTAAAATAAACAAATACTAGTTGTCAATAGTACACTTCAATATACTTGATATGTATGTGTGTATGCACAAATACAATATCCATATGCTGATTTATATATATATATATATATGCAATACATATCCATACATATCGCGTGCATTAATACAGTTTTAATGACTATGATAGCATGTATAGCAGTTTAATATTGTACACGTATCTACGTATTTTTCTAATAAATTGTTTTTTGCATAATTACCAAAACTTCTTAAGCTATGTGTTCCAATCTTCTCTGTGACTAGCTTTGAGGTATTGTTTATGACATGTGGCAAACTGTATCTAAGACATCTTTTGGCAAATTCATGTTTTGTTCTGAAAGGGTGTAATTCTGTTTTTTTCCTTGTGTTGTAATTGTGTACGTAAGCATTTGTAATTATTTTCCAATTTAATAGGTAAGCAGGGAGGTCATGATGTACGTATTTATAATAAAACTTAAGTTCATGTAATTTTAACATGTCATCAATTTTTAAGATATTCAATTTTTTGAAAAGTGGCTCAGAGTGTGAATTATATTTACTTATAGATAAAATTCTCATAGCTTTCTTTTGTATTTTTAACATTCGACTACCTTGGTATCCCCACACCATAATACAATAGTTGATTTGTGATAAAAATAACGTATTATATAAGATAATTTTAATTTCTAGGGGAAAGACATATTTTAGTCTGTTTAAGATGCCGACTGTTTTGGAACACTTGTTTGATACTTTTTCAATATGTTTATTCCAATTTAAATTTGTATCTAAAGTAAGTCCTAAAAAATTAAATTCATCTACTCTTTCAATGTTTGTACCATTTATATTGAGCGTAAAGTTATCGACAGCTTTATTTTGCATGTGAAAAATCATATATTTGGATTTGTTTCTGTTTAATGATAATTTATTAATGTTTAACCATTAAATTATTTTAAGGAGTTCATCATTTATTGCCGATTCTATATTTCTATTTGGGGAGTTACCTTGAAAATGATTGATGGTGCTAAATAAGGTGGTATCGTCGGCATACATAATAAAGTTAAACATTTCGCTAGCTTTAGGAAAATCATTAATGTATATTATGAATAATAGGGGACCAAGAATAGATCCTTGTGGTACACCAATTGTGATAGGTAGGATATAAGAACTTTCATTTTGAAATTCGGTGTATTGTCTTCTATTGCTTAAGTAGCTATTAAACAGATTCAGGGTAGGACCCTGTAATCCATAATATCTTAGTTTAGTTAATAGTATCGAGTGATCAATTGTATCGAAGGCCTTAGAGAGGTCAAGAAAAATACTGAAAGGAACATAATTTTTATCAATTTGTGTAATTATTCTATCTATTAGTTCAAGTGATGCATACTCGGTAGAGTGTTTTTTTTCTAAAACCATATTGATTTTTAACAAATAGATCAGAATCATTAAAGTATGCTGTTAGTTGACTAGATATTATTTTCTCTATCACTTTTGAAATTGTTGGAAGAAGAGATATGGGTCTATAATTTTTTTAATCAGATGGGTCATCTTTCTTAAAAATAGGAATTACTTTAGCGAGTTTAAGTGTATCGGGAAATATACCAGTATTTATTACTTGATTTATTACCAGGGTTAATGGTTTGATGATGGAGGGTTCAATTATTTTCAAAAGTTTACAGGAAATACCGTCACAGCCACTACTGTTTTTATTGGGAAGGCTTTCAATGGTTTTCTTGACTATTTCTTCATCAACATTTAATAGACTGAAAACGGAATGGACATTATCATTTACGTAGTAATTATAATCCTTATTTCCGTTGTAATGAATGTCTTGTGCTGTCGACTGACCTATACTTGTAAAAAAGTTGTTAAATTGGTTTGCAATAACCGTTTTATCTGTTATAGTTATGCCGTTACTTTTAAACAAAACAGTGTTGTTTGAATTGTTTTTGGAGATAAATTCATTTATGGTTTTCCATGTATTTCTGATGTCATCTTTATATCGGTTAAAGCGTGACTCAAAGTACATTTGTTTGGCAGTACGAATATTTTTCTTTAATATTGAGTTATATGTTTTTAGGTTAGTTAGAAGGACTTCGTACTTAGGTAAATTTGGATTAGACATTTTTTATTTCTTATAAAGCGAGTCTCCATATTTGATTGATTTTAGAAGACCGTGTGTTATCCAGGTTGAATGCTTATGTTTGTATTTATTATATTTCATGATTTTAACAGGCATATGCTTATTCTTAGCATGCATAATTTGTTCGTGTATTATGTTATAATTTAAATTGGGGTCAGCCGTAGGAGATTTGTTTAGTTTGTTATACATTGCATCCGAATTTATCTCAAGTTTAACATTATGCATAGCTGCCTTATTTTGTAGATTTACTCGAACAAATTTTGGAGGAGGTTTGGATTTTACGTTGATATTCATGATTAGGAAGTAAGGTTGATGATCAGAAAGGGTATTTGTGAAGATTCCTGCAGTGCTATCTAATACTGATTTATTTAATTTACTGAAAAAGTTGTCTATCAGTGTTCCGTTAGTTCTGGTAAAGCGAGTTGGAAAGGTAATTTGTGGATAGAGACTGTAAGAAATTATAGTATCAAAAAATTCACTATATATTTTGTTCTCGTTTATTTTCAGTAGATTGATATTGAAATCGCCTGAAATTATTAGATTATTACAACTTTCCAGAGTAGCCATTGTTGTTGAAAATTCAGCTATGAAATCTATAATATTTTGATTTAATGACCTAGGCGGTCTGTATATGTTTCCAATAGTAAGTGTTTTTGATAAGCTGCCTCCAGTTACTTGAATTACTAACCCCTCCCAATGTTCATACATGTTGATATTCTTAAGTACTTTATACTTATATTTATTATCTACGTAAATTATTAAACCCCCTTTGACACTACAATGTTTTCCCTGAGCAACTATATCATATCCGTGTAAACTGAATTGAGATAAATCATCGTGATTTGACTTCCATGTTTCTTGCAAACATATAATGCTAAATTTAAATTGTTTAGTATTAAGAAGCTCTACAAAAAGTTCAAGTTAATCAAATTTAGCATTAATGGATTGAATATTTAAGCTTAGGATACTAAAATTATCAGTATTTTTATGTGCTAACTTGTGAAACATATCGATGTCATAGTATGAAGAACAATGGATCAACTGAGGTTCATTTTGTTCAGTACTATTTTCGTTTATATCTAGAAGATTTATTAAAGAACAGTTTCGGATACCTCCCAAGTGGGAGAGAAATGTCACATCAGAAGTCATTGCTTAGGTTCGGACATAAAAACTAATATAGCCAGCCTTTTTACGTATGTTAGGTATTTTACAAAAGAGTGAAATTGGGTGTATTTATTTCCTGTGCATATGTGAATGTTAAGAAATACTCCGTGTGTGACAGGGCATATATCAGAGTAGTCAAGACTAGACTTAGAATAAAATAAATAACGTTGTGTAAGAGCTGCACAAGCTGTATCCTGAGCATTATACAAATACATTTTATAAAAGAGAATATTGCGAATATTCCGAGTGCATTTATAACACAATGTACTTACTGCATCAGCAAAAAATGTGTGAGAATAAATTACAGCAAATGTACCTCCACAACATGAACGTAGAGTGACAGTATATGTACCTCCACAACATGAACATAGAATGAGAATATCGTAAGTATATAGAACAAAACACAAAATGATTATAACGTTTCTGTACGACCTTCAGTGAATAGTCTTAATTCACATACACACCGTTCGGCTTCACGAGTCGGGCTTTGTTTAAGAGGTACTCGCGGTCCTTAAACGATGCAAATTTCACTACCACGGATCGTGGCTTCTTCGCCCCGTTCAGCAGTCTCGCAGCGCCCGTTCGGTGAGCGCGCTCAATCTTCATCGTTTCGACTTTGTCTGCTGTGATGGCGAACTTGTTCAACAAGCTGTTTTTTACCAGTTCTTCCGTTTGTTCCCACGTTTCGTCCGCGATTTCTGGGATGCCGTCGATCCTGACGTTCGTTCGTCTACTTTGGTTTTCTAGATAGTCGACATTATCTTCTAGCTTCTGCAGTTGTGTTTGCAGGTGATCGACGTTAGTGGCACTAGGTTGCGTGTCAAAGTTCGATAACTCACGCTTGAGGTCGGCCACCTCCTGCTGAGTATACTGCAGGCTGTGCTTTAGGTCAGTCATAGATTTTATTGTCTCGGCCATGAAGTTGTCTATTCTAGTGTTTGTGCTTTCCATGAACGATTGCAAACACTTCTGGAATATGTTTTGTTGCATTTCCAGCAGTCTGTTGAACGTTGCCTCATCTGTTGATGTTGACGTCGTCACAGTTTCCTCCAAAAGTTCGGTCCCAGTGTTCGACTGCGACGCACTACTGGGCCTGGTTTTAGCGGTGGTCTTGCCCATTGTTGTAGCGTTAGTGAGGTCAGTTCAGGTGGTGCTTACGGTGTTTACGGTTATGGTCCCTTAGGCACTTCTCACCGGTCGCACCTTTTCGGTTGGTTGCATCGAAGTCAGTCATGCGACGGAGGTTTAAATTGGCTTTCGCGCCACTGGTAACGGCTGGTGGGCGATATTACCAGTCCAGTGTATCTTATTCACGATTTTCTCACATTTGCTGATGTGCACCACAAGGCGACTTCACTGGAGTATGGACAATACACGTATCTCGCACACTGCTCCTCCCGCTGTAGATCAGACTTGTACGTCGATAGTAAATTTGCAATGATTCGGGACGTATCTATACATTACATTCGCTTAGATTTGAAGCACGTGACCAGATCCTTCCATCGTGTCCAACAAAGCTAACAAAACAGTGGGCTTCCTTAGGCGAAACATCAAGACTATCAACACGAGGTTAATGGATGGAGCACACAAGGCATTTGTTCGACCTGTATTGGCCGGCAGTATGCCAATCTTACATGAGATCTCTTCACAGCTAACATCGGGGCACTGAAGATAGACTAGAAAGCGTGGACACCATGTTAGCGATGGCCGACTCTCGAACTGCAGAGAAAGAAAGCCCGTCTCAACACCTACAAATTCCACCACGGACTCATCCACATCGAGTCAAAGCACAGTCCCTCATTAACTTATCACCCTAGAAGAAACACCCCATACACCCGTAACCTCACCTACGACATGCCATCTCACCGGACAGCTTACAGACAGAAGGCATTCTTCCAAGAACCACACCATAGTGGAACATCCTTCCTCAAGAAATCACTAAAGCTCTTACCCCTGTCTCGTTTGAGACCAGGGTCTGGTCTCTCTCCTCAAACTCTGACGTGTTAACGAAAGTGGGTAAGTGAAGGCTGGAGCTGTGCCTGTCGGCGTTTAACCCCGGTGACCGCTACGGAAGCCGGATATTCCAAGTAGTTAACACATCGTACACTTTCTCCCAACTCCTCCTCTTGTTTAAACATACTTTTTATACATATTTTTATTTATTTTATTCTCCATTACAAGTTCTCTCATTTTGTTAAGCACTGCAACCCCTCAAAGTGCAGCATAATCTCCAAGCAGACTGATTAAATGGATGGTGGCTGTCTAACATGAACTTGATGTAGAATAATCAAACAGAGGCAAATATATCAGTTGGGTGCTCGATTCAATTCAATTCCTTTAATCCAGACTCAACAGGGCACCTACATATAGCATGGTACATGTGAAACTGTGGTCCATATGATGGTGTCAGGCACACATTTCAACATAATACAATCTTATCTGCTGTCGTACACATTGTATACAGTTGTTTCTGTCAATTATTCAAATATAATAGCTTGTTCCAGTGTTTACGTATCCTAGAAGTAAATCTCAAACTGTTAGCTAGTATATCCTTTATAATATAGTTAACATAACTATAAAGTCTACACATAAATCTATACACTAGCTGGAGCCGTTTTCATGAAGCGTACTTAAAGTTACGCAATTATTTAGCGTCACGTGTTTGCGTAAACTCCTATGCTCGCTTATATTAAAAAAAAACTAATTTACTAAGACAGTCATCTTGGCGTTAAGAACGTTCTTAGCCGCTTCATGAAACTGGCCCCATGTTCCTAATTACAGATTGGCAGCATTGTACATCAGAGTGCACAGGAAGCTGGTATTTTCATATTTGGACATACCAAAAATATGTAATATGTAAACTATTTATAGTGGATTTCTTGTAATTCCACCAGAGTTGTACCGCAGACAAACGAGAGCAATATAAACGGAACAGTGTGAGTTTTACTTCTAAGGAGCACATATTAAAAGTTTCGCACTATAAACTTGGACGTATAAAATTCTACGTTGTCTATTAATGTCATCAGACAGATCATCCGTAATATAGTGTCCAAGATATTTATACGTAACAACAAATGTAATTTTATCCCTTTTAGCTTAGTCCGGAATAGAACATCCTTTCAATGTCTTAGATCTGACTATCATAACAGCACTTTTCTCGGCATTGTATTTTACATTATGACTCGTTCCAAATTTATCACATTCATGCAATAACTTTCGTACCGGTAGTCCAGCTGATGATGACGATATCAAGACCAAGTTATCAGCAATAATAAAATGTCCATTCATATTATAACCAACATTACACATTTTAAGTTGTTCACTCTGTTTATCTACATATACATTGACAGAGGGGATAATATTCCTCCTTGTCTAACACCATTGGTTACTTTAAATTTAGCCGAATGTACATATCCGCACCTTCTACACATGGCCTGGTTCTTATAACAGTAGATCAGTATTTGTAATATATATATGCAGGAATTAAACAACGTTCTGTCATTTACTCTGTCAAATACCTTACTGGCATCAAGAAAACATAAAAAAATATACTGCCATTAAGTGATCGATATAAAACAATGATTTCCTTTAAAACATAAAATACACTGATCCGTTCCATGCTTATTCTTGAAGCCAAACTGATTAGGATTAGTATTAATGAACATTTCAATTCTACCTAATATAATTATTTCAATAAGTTTGCTAAACATACTAGCTAATGCAATCTTTAGAAGACATTTTACCAGCTTTATCTTTAATTACTGGAACAAGTACAACTGACAACCTTGACTCCGGCAGGAATCCATGAGCAATAAAGCTAGTGAAACGCATGGCTAATAAAGGTACAAGTGCCGTGGCTGTATATTTTATATGTTCTGAACATATGCCATCTGACCCACGTGCTTTGTTAACATCAAACTTCTTAATCGCATGTGTTACTTCCTCTCCTGTAACTACAAGTTCCTCATATGGGGTATCGCAGTTATGTTCACATACATTTACACTACTATTGTTGACACAATTTAACAAGTCAGAAACATGTTTACGCCACAGATCCACAATCTCTGTTCCTCCAGATACACCTTCAATACCAGATGGAAGAGAAGTGTTACAGTTATTGATGGTCTTCATCTCTCTACAAAAGGCATCAGGATTAAGGTCTGCTTGCTAGATTCTTAGCTAGTGCCTCCTTGCGTAACATATTTTCATTATTCTTGATAAATCGTATAGCATATATTTAAATCTAGTTTTGCTGTTCACATGCAGATCATATACAGGTGCCTGTATGGGTGTCCAAGCATTAACCCACATGTGTTTGATGTCTCTGGAGGTATCATACAAGTTATCCACATACTCTGTCCATCCACGTTTATTTGTATACTTTATCTTCTCATTTCGCGAGATTTGTTCACCAGCAAATATTAGCGAGTTTACTATGTCGCTATATAGTTTATTTACAGATTTATTATGATTTCCATCAGTGCATTGTATATCTTTGCATCCTACAGCCTCAGTTGGAACATGAATCTCATGCAAGTAATTATCAGTGAGCATGCAATATTTACTTATTTCATTATCTGTCATAGTATTCCATCTAATCTTTGCTGTACCATTATTAGTACTGCCCGTTAAATTTGGGATACAGTCCCTATTGACATACACTTTGAATGGTATACGGTCTTCATTACTGACATCACGTAGAATATTGATCTTACTTATACTGTTGTGAAAATCACTGCTTGCTGTAACAAGATCCAACCAGGAGGTTGTATTCCATCGTTCACTAACACATGTGTACGAGTTTTCCGCTGAACACAAGACGAAATTGTTAAATTATTCCCAGAGCAGAAATTTAACATGTGATCAGCAAACAATGAGTTATCAATGTCACTTAAGTTGGCATTCCAATCACCAATTATGGCATAGCAAGTATTGTCCAGTTCATCGGTAATTGCTTTGAGAATACCCAGCTTTTCTAAATAAACATCCAAAGGTTCATTATCATTACATTGATAAGGCATATGTACATTAAATATTGTTCGTAGAGTAATTTATATTGCTATACACCAATCAAGATTTAGATCTAGTGGTTTAACACATCTTTCTGGTTTAACATCCCATATTATTGTAACGCCACCAGGCGGGTGCCCATGTACTATTCCATCCGAGTATTCCGTTGTTGACACTCCTATCCCATGGAATGATTCATACAAGTTATTGATGTTTTAGATCCTATTTGGTATACCGGGTTTCCTGAAGACATTATTTAATTGTCTCTAAACTTGACTAAAGAGACGTTTGCTTGCTTGATGCTTGCTTGATGCAGTAATCCCTTTACAGCTGTTCACAGCTAAACTGGGATTTGTGCGGTGCGTAACGTCAGGGCAGTCGAACAAAAGGGAAAAAATCGTGTAGAAGGATGTTCAAAATAAAGAAAGAAAAACAATGAAAACCAACGAAAAACAAACAAAAGCGCGGATAAAAACAAGTGGTGCACCATATACATAAGTTTGTAGCTTTAGAGGATGTGGACGCCATGCAAGGGTTGCATTTCCCTGATGGCTGGCATGGCGACACACAGGAAGGCTGGCAATGATGGCGTGATGTGTAGAACAGCAGATGGTGGTAGTCTGTTCCATATGGAAACTGCTCTGGGGTAGAATGCATATTGATATGCATTGATGGTTGGAATTATTGTGTTGGTATATTTAAGTGGATGGTCGATTCTGTTGGAGATATGTGTGGAGTGCTGAAAACATGGCGGAGGGCTGATGTTGACCATATGGTAGTGGATTTTGTAAAACATTGATGCTTGTTGAATGAGGCGACGTGTGTGGAACGAGTCCCAGTTGAGTTTGTTTATGAGTGGTTTAATATGTGTTTCTTTTCGGTAGTCGGAGAAGATGAATATTGCAGTATTTCTTTGAATTTGTTCTATGCGGTTAATTTATGTTGCTGTGTTGGGATTCCAGACTTCACTGGCATATTCAACTTGTGGTCGGACAAGGGTTTGGTAAGCTGTTTCTTTGACATTTTGTGAGCAAGGTGACAGTGTTCTTCTTAAGAGTCCAAGTGTGCGGCTGGCTTTAGTGGTTATTTTGGTGCAGTGGTCGTTCCATCTTAGGTCTTGTAATATTGTGACTCCAAGGTAGTCGTGCTTTTGAACATGGTTTAGTGATTTTCCCAGTAATGTATATTGATATAGTTTTGGGTTTCGTTTGCGTGTGATGGTGAGGACTGCACATTTCTTAACATTAAAATCCATTGACCACTTCTTAGTCCACGTTGTGAGGGTTTCTAAATCGTTTTGTAATATATGTTTAACAAGATTTAACAAGATTTAACAAGATTGCCACCCAGAGAATTAACTCTAGGTGGCAGGTGGACAAGGAAGCCTTTTGGCTTATCGAGAGTCCGACCCTTTTATCTATGTGTATCCCGCCCGTCTGAGGTATGTGTCGATTTTATTTTTAAACATATTCACGCTACTAGCACCCACACAATCAGCAGGTAATCTGTTCCATTCATTTACAGTCCTTTGTGAAAATGAAAACTTTCTTATATCCAATCTACTCTGCTCCTTTGCCAATGTAAGTTCATGTCCTCTAGTCCTTCTATCTTTCTTAACTGAGAAAAAAATATTTCTATCAATATTTTCATAACCCTTCAATATTTTAAACACTTCTATCTGATCTCCTCTCAATCTCCTGGTCTCTAGTGTTGTTAAACCGCATTTTTAGGCGTATTTCGTAACTAAGATCCCTCAGTTTTGGTATCATTTTAGTTGCTCTCCTCTGCACTCTTTCTAGCATATCTATGTCCTTCCTGCGATATGGCCTCCACGCTTGAATACAATATTCTAAATGAGGCCTAACTATTGTTTTGTACAGCGGTATTATTAGCTCTTTTTCCTTATACGTTATGTTTCGCCTAATTAATCCAAGGATTTGATTTCCCTTTGAAGCTGCAATTCCGCACTGCTCTGAAACCTTCATATCAGCACTAATGGTTAACCCTAAGTCCTTTTCTTTTACAGTAGTACTTAGTACAGTACCCCCCATTGTATATTCTACCTCTTCGTTCCCATGTCCTGTGTGGAGGCATTTACATTTCCCAAAATTGAACAGCATTTGCCACTTTTCAGACCATTTGATCAACCTGTCAAGATCATCTTGTAAATGCTGTCTATCTCCATCACTTTTAATCCTTCTAAACACTTTTGTATCATCCGCAAATTTCAACACCTTGCTTGTTATTTCATCATCCAAATCGTTGATATATATTAAGAATAATATAGGACCTAATACTGATCCCTGTGGTACCCCACTCAATACCGATTTCCAGTTTGAAGCCTCCCCATCAACTACTACACGTTGTCTTCTGTCAATCAGCCATTGTTCTATCCAGTTTATTATACCATTTCCTATGCCATGGGCCTTTAGTTTAAGCAGTAATCTTTGATGTGGTACTTTGTCGAAAGCTTTTTGAAAATCTAAGTAGACGATATCTACTGGTGATCCCTCATCTACCCATTTAGTGATGTCTTCCAAAAAACATAACATATTTGTTAAGCATGACCTCGCTTTAAAAAAACCATGTTGAGATGGGTTTATCAAGTTTTGTTTAACAAGAAAATCCACCATGTGATCTTTAATTAGTCTTTTTAACAATTTACAAATCACTGATGTTAAACTCACTGGTCTATAGTTCTCTGATTTGTTTCTCGAACCTTTTTTGAATAACGTTATAATGTTTGCTTCTTTCCATTCTAAAGGAACCACTCCCTCTTCTAATGACAAATTGAAAACTGTTGCAAGCGGTATGCTAATTTGTTCTACAATTTCCAATAGTAGTTTGGGTGGAATACCATCCACTCCAGGTGATTTATTATCCTTCATAGCCCTTATTTTCTTGCCTACCATTTCTGGGGTTACAATTAATTGTCCTAAATAGTCTGAATCTGCCCCCTTGAACTTAACCTCTGGTACTGGCAGTGAACTAATATCTTCCCTGGTAAACACTGAACTAAAGTACTCATTCAGGTCTTCTGCCATTAAGAATCCCTCTGATATTATATTTGCAGCACTATCTTCTAGAGGACCGACTTTATCTTGAACTTTCTGTTTGCTTCGAACATACGCATAAAAACTCTTGCTGTCATGTTTTATATTACTAGCTAATTGTTGTTCATAGCTTCTCTTTGAATTTCTAATTTCAGCTGTAGCTTGGTTAAGTGCTTCTTTATAACTGTTGTAGTCTTCATCATTTCCAGTACATCTATATGACTTCCACATCATTTGTTTATACTTAATTTTTCTAATGGCTTCTTTCGATAAGTGTTTCTTTTTGGACCGTTTTCCTTGTTTTTTGAAGGGTACAAATTTATCGACTATGCACTTAATTTCACTCTTTAATACATTCCAGCATTCTGTTGCCGTCTTATTTTTCAGTGTGTTATTCCAGTCTATCTTTGCTAAATATTTCCTCATGTCCTTATACCTTCCTTTGTGGAAATTTCTCCTATACTGCTTTTTACTATTCCTTTCTGATTTTACTTTGATGGTAAAATGTATCTGGTTGTGATCACTACTCCCCAGTGGCTCACATATCTTGACATTGTCAACTAATTCATTCTGTGAGGACAAAACTATGTCTAACACATTCTCACCCCTGGTTGGTTCTAGCACATGTTGAGAAAGGAAAGTATCTTGAACTAAAACTAAAAACTTGTGGTCCTCACTCCCCATACTCTGTAGAGATTTCCATTGTATATGCCCGTGGTTAAAATCCCCCATAATAATACAGTCCCGTTTGCTTACTTCCCTTATAGCATTTTGTATTTTTTCATTCTCTTCTATGCTTATGTTTGGACTTCGATAAACTAACCCAACTGTTAACGTTGAGTTTCCTGTAACTATGTTACACCAAACAGCTTCTTCGCAATCTGCTTCTCTTTCTAATTTTATTTCATAAGCCTGAATAGATTCTTTAATATATAAAATAACTCCACCTCCCTTTCTTCCTATTCTATCTTTTCTAAACATTACATATCCTGTCAGTCCCAATTCAGCATCTGATATATCGGTGGTGGTCCAGGATTCGGTTATACCTATTATATGAGGGTCAATATCTTCTACCATAATGTTTAGTTCATTTCTTTTGTTTACTATACTCCTTGCATTTAAACAAACACATTTATATCCAGCTTCAGAAGAGTTTTCCAGACTGTTATTTGCTGATTTATTTGTGCTGTCTTTATCTATGCCTCCATTTTCAGGCTTTTCTGTGAGTCCCCCCTGCGAATCTAGTTTAAATAGATACAACCTGTCCCACTGTCAACAGATCGCAGCAGGTTCTCTGAGAAAACTGCTGCCCCCTTTCCACTAAGATGGAGGCCATCTCTCATGTACATATCTTCCCTCCCAACAAAGTATCCCCATAAATCTGTGAATCCCACCCCCTCTTCGTCACACATCTGCTCAACTAGTGCGTTGATCGCCATCCTTTTACAGTTTCTATACGTTGCCCCCCTTCCTCCCATTACTGGCAAAATTCCTGACAGAATAACCTGTTCAACTCTCGTCTTCTGTAGCTTCCTCACTAACTGTCTATACTTCTGTACTATCGCAGTTGTTCCCTCCCTGTCTGCATTATTTGTTCCTACATGTACCAGTATAGACCCCCCTTGCCATGTCCCAATACCTTCTCTACCCTGTCAGTTACATGTTCAATCGTAGCCCCCGGTAAACAAACAACGATGTCCTTCCCCTCGCTCAGTGCCTTGTCCGTCTTTCTCATAATGGAGTCGCCCATAAACACCCTCTCTTTCCTCATTGCCCCCTCTATCACTGCCTTAGAATAGCTCCTTCTTCGGTTTGCATCTGTCTGCTTGTTGTCTTTCCCCCCTGTCGTCTTCTCTCCTGTCACATTCTCTTCCGATCCATTCTTTCCTGTCGCTTTTTCTCTTGTCACCTTCCCTTTTATCGACTTCTCTTCTCTTCTGTTGATCGTTTGTGTTATCTATTTCTCTGATAGGATGCTGTCGTCTGCAAAGAGTTTCATTGTTGAATTTATTTGTTCCTTGATGTCGTTTATGTATAAAAGGAATAGGACCGGCCCCAGGACAGATCCCTGAGGGACTCCGGAAGTGACATTAGCCCAGGAAGAATGTGTGCCATTGACTGAAACAGATTGTATACGGTGGGATAAGAAGCTATTGATCCAGCCAAGAGTGTTGTTTCGGATGCCGTAATAGTTTAATTTATCTGACAGGTAGTGATGAGCAACTTTATCAAACGCTTTACTGAAGTATAGTAAGATTACATCAGTCTGACTTTTTTGATTTAGTGTTTCTGACCAGTCATTAGTTGAGTTTATGAGTTGTGTTGTAGTTGAGAGGCAGTTCCTGAATCCATGTTGTTCATTAATAAGGATGTTATGAGTGTTAAGATGTTTGGCGATATGACTTAGGATTATGTGTTCCATGATTTTACAGTACAAGCAGGTCAAGGATATGGGTCGGTAGTTGGAAGCGTTTGATTTTGGACCGCTCTTGTGAATTGCTGTAACTAGTGCTTTGCGCCACTGTTTTGGGACTGTTGCTTGGTTATAGGATTGCTGGAATAGACAACTAAGAGCTGGAGCTAGTTCATTTGCAACAATTTTAAGGAAACGAGGTGACATTTCATCAGGACCTCATGTTCTTGATGGGCTTAGGCTAAATAATTGTTTGGCTATGCCGGCAGTTGTGATGTGTAAGTGAAGAATGGAGGTATATGGAGATGGACCTTTACTGTGCATTTGTGTATGTGTCTGCTTATTAAATACGCTTTGGAAATGCATGTTCAATGCCTCCACCTTATCGTGATCTGTGCTGCACATTTTATCAGAAGTTTTAAGTGTTGGGATTCCTAGGTTTTCTGTGCGAGTGAGTTTTACGTATGACCAGAAAGAGTTTGGGTTTTCAGTCATATTATTGCCAATTACGTTGTTGACATAATCGTGGTGTGCTGAGCGGATACATTTGGTAACATAGTTGCGATATTCACGATAGGCTTTCCAATCTGATGGGGTGTTTGTTTTATGGGCTTTTGAGAACAGTTTGTCACGTTTTCTCATTTTACGCTTGATTTCAGATGTTATCCAATTTTGTCCAGTCCATTTCTAATTGTTTCCCAGTTTGTGTCGACTGATTGTTTGAAATGTATCGTGGTACTGAGTATTGTGCTACAGCTAATGTCAGCTCGGGTAAATGTGTAATCAGGAAGGCTATTTTTAGCTTAATGAATAGGATTGACATGTCTTTGAATCCCATTATTTATAGCATTAAAACTAGCGACGTGTATTGTACTTCGAAACTGCGGCACCAGTGGGTCCGGGATTTATATAATTTTTAAACATATTAGTAGTGGTAAGAGGTTCGCCATCCCCGGAAGTGACCTAAGATCAAAGGCTTTTTCGTTTTTTATAAGTAGAATTCCTACGTTTTTTATTACTAATGATTTAGCAACGTCAAAAAGTGATTGATGGGGGTCATGAGAAAGAGGGTGTCGCCATCTACTGAATAAAGATGGAATAAATAGGGGGAATGACGACCTCTAGTGGCTAATCAGGTACTAATTAGGGTAATTAATTAATTAATTAATTAAGTACTAATTAGTAACAAATGTGTAGCGCAATTATCGGAGGAGAACGTTAACAATGACTAAAAATAGTAAATAGTGACCTATTAGTATTAATTACGTGCACGGGAGGTGGGAAAGATTTTAGAGTGAAGTGACACCCCTGGAGATCAGCGAGTTTAAAATAATGACGCGCGGGAAGGTTCTAGAACCTTCTAGAACGGTGCGGTGGTGGAGGTGGGGGCCGCTCGGTTTAGATTACGCCTGGTGGCCTGGTTTTCACGTCTCACTGGCAAATGGTGGTGTCGAATGTCAGGCTGCAGGATTTTATGTGCATTGGTTTGACGGATAAATGTTTTTCGAGGCGCTGGCTTGTAATAAGCTTCTGGCACCGATGTGTCAGTGCTGGCTGCAGCACGGAAGGCCGGATTTTTCGTGGTGCGCGTTTGTTCTGGCGCTGATGTGGATATTGTCAGTGCTAGCTGCGGCACCGCTGATGGATACGCGTGCAATTGCGGTGCAATATTGGAGCTGTCAGATTGGACTGTGCGCGTATTAATATAGGTGGAATTATTCGTGTGTTATTGCAGTTGGTGGTCTGTGTGTGCGCGTATTTAGCTTGTGGTGTTCGCTGGCTTTATCGTGTGTAAGTTTGGTGGGCACTGATACGCGTGCAATAGCAGCTGGGGGCCCCGGCGCTGTCAGATTGGCCTGTGCGCGTGTATTAAGCTTGTGTCTTGGGCGTTGTTGCAACGACGAATAGGTGGAAAATATTATTCGTGTGTGATTTGGAATGCTGGCGGATGTGAAAGGAAAACACGGAAACAATAAACGGTGAGAAATAAATTGTATTTATTTCAATAAAATCATGGTGGGGGTGGTCCAAAGCCGTGTCGGCCCGGGGGTTGTGGCGGAAAGCCTAAATGCACGGAAAGATGTGCTGGGATGGGTGGGGCAAATGAGGGGGGTAGAATTTCAGGGGCTGGAAAAATATCCGCAAATGAGAACGGCTGTGCGAAAGGGTTGGCGGGCGCAATAAATTCTAAATCAGTGTAGCCGGGGTAGAAGGTATCGTCGAAGTTCTCCTCGAACTCTTCGAGCGAATCGTCACTGTCTTGTTCGGGTGGTGGCCGTCGTTGCGGCTCAACGGCCAATAGGGGCTGGTGACGGCATCGGGCTGAGGTGAACGTGATCGGGCGGGGGGAAGGACCAACATGGTGCAGTGTAGTGCCCCGGCCGATATCATAGCGTCGATGCACAAGGCTCTGATCTATCACGTAGAGGTCTCTGCAGGGGAATGAGGAAAAGTTTAATTAGTGATACTGGCGCACGGGGGTTCATCTGTGGAGACGGAAACAGTGTTAAGGGCTGTGATGCGGTCGGCGACGCCCAAGGTACAATGTCCCAGGTCGATCGGAGCGCGCACCTCTATCTATCATAAGCAGATCGGCTGGGGTTAAATTTATTCTATGCGATCTATGAATAAAGCCGTTTCGATGCGAGGGCCTCGCAAGGGTTTGTCCGCGTCCTATATGTAGGGTATCGAAGCCGGCAATGTTTCGTCTGCAAGTATGAAAAAAGTATTAAAGTAACGGTGCGTCTCTGTTTAGGTTAGGTCCTGTAAAAAAACATTAAGTCGTTAGCGGGGCGTTTGTAAATAGTGGGGCGCTATAGCTTTTTATCGAAAGTCTGCAAAATAAAGGTAAAACGTACCTTGTGCCGGGGCGGCTTTGTGGTGGGGGTAGACGCATAGAGGAGGGCGGTGGAATACCGCCGGCGGCTTGGGGAGGCTCAATCACGTCGACTTGGGGAGGCACGTCGACTTGGGGCGTACCGAGTCCGGCGTTTTGGGGAGGCGGATCGCTGAAAAAATAGTGAACGTTATAAAAGAAAGTGAGCGATGAAAGTCAGTGTTAGGTGAGTTAGCAATGAAAGTCAGTGAGTTAGCAAAACGTACCTGTTTTGCAGCTGATGAGAATTGGCCGCATAATTACCAACTTGTTCGGTTGACTCCATAGTGAGAAATGAATTGCGCAGTTGTTGAGCCGCTGTTTTGCGCGCGGCCCCCTAGTCACGTACGCCATAGCCTTACATAAGGTGCTGACGTCACTGTTTATATAAAGCGCTTATGTAACTGTTTGTAAGTCTTTAAAACGACCGTTAAATGTGAAATGTGAGCAAACTAAGCGACCTATAATAGTCAGTGGGGTCTAGAGAATCTTATGGTGACTTTATATTAGGAAATAAAAGTGGCATTCTGTTAGTGCACTAGACTGACCGAGAGATTTTTTTCAGTTTTAGTAACCTTGTAAGAGTCGGCCGCTTTGTGGCTCGCGTGCGTTTGTGCACGGGGGCTGTGTGCGGGCCGCGTGCAACGCGCTTATATAGGAAGCGGGCGGAGAACGTCTAAATATTGTCGCTGTCGTGTTGCCATCGTTGACGTTTTGTTGTTGTTGCAGAGCGTTGTTGATTATGTCCCCGCCTGTCGCGCACGGAGAGGCGCCACCAAAGAGAGGCAGCAAGCTGAGGGAGGTGCCAACGGTGGCGTCGGGTGGCAAAGCGAAGCCGGCGTCGGAGGCCAGTGCGAAGGCGCTTCCGACGGCCAACGAGGCGCCTACTTTCGAGGCCGTGGTGAGTGCGCCCGACGAAGTGTCGTTGAAGGAGTTCGTGCTGTCGTGCGATGGCACGTATAAGATTGTTACCCCGCTAACAATCGTTGGGGTGGCTTGGAAAAGCAAATGCACGTACACGGGCTGTGGCATTTGCAAGCGCAAAGTGAGAGGCCTAGTAAGTGGTGGTCAGGCGTGCGCTGTACACGGCATACAGGCAACGACGAAGACGTATTTTTCGGTGCGCGTTTTGGTGGAAGAAGAAAAGGACGCCGACACGGAGGCCAGCATTTGGATCACCCTGTTCGACGAAGCTATTTCGGCGATAGGCGATTACAATGCCGACCATGTGTCGGCCCTGTTGCCCGACCAGTTGCGCAGTAGCTTTGTGGCGAGCCTGGTTGGCACCGTCTTGGAGTTGACCATACACAAGGTCGTGTGGGGTGGCATACTGGATGCGTATACGGTCCGTGAGGTGCGGGTCGTGACGAAGAAGGGGAGCGAGACCGTTTGAATGATGACTAACGTTTGGCTAGTGTTCTGTAGACCTAATTGCTGCTTTGGTTATTCTTCTGTAGGACGCTGTAATTGCTGCTGCGTTGCGCGGCCTTATCGACGCTGCTGACGAGTGCGCACCCCCTGCCGAGAAGTGCGCTAAGAAGGAAGCAACGCCACGCCTTGCCGACGACCCTCCACCGCTGGGGGGAGCCAAAGAAGAAGTGCTATCGTACTGCTGGCCGACAGTGGACGGCGCGCAGCCCATGCCACCGCACGACCTGGTGAGCGACGCCGGGACGCCCACGTACGTTGCATTAACCCCGGTGGTGGTGGTGGTGGGTCCCGACGAGGCAGCCGCTGTACCAATAGACCCGGCGGCGACAGCGGACGCCTCCGCGACCGTGCTATCGTCACCACTGCCGCTGGCCGTGCTGTCCGTCTCGTCGGAAGACTTCATACCGTGGGCACGTAACAATCGCCCGGTGGTCGTGGGCACACTTCAGACCGACTCGGAGTGGAGCGTTCTGCATTCATACGCCGGTCGTCAGCGATGCATGATGTCCACGTTTGCTGAGCTAGTCGGTGAGCGCGTGATGGACACAGCGCGACAAGAATGTGGTGAGTGCCCCCCGGAGGAGGGGTGCCCCTTCGTGCACATGCGCGGCTACAGGGGGAGGAAGCCGAGCCGGCGGTATAACATTCTGTACGAAAACGCGGCGGCCCTGAATGTGTGCTTTTTTTCAGCGTCACTCGACAGCTTTCTACAGCAGACGTTGTTGCTTCCTGCTATTCGTATACTCTCGGTGCTGGAGGATCGTTGCGTGCGCGGCGATCGAGCTTCGGAGGGTGCGCTCCTGCGCCAGGTAGCCGACTGGCTCATGGGGACGGATTGGACGGCGCCGTTCGACCGTGCTCTGTTGGAGGTCGCCGTACAGTATTACCTAATGAAAAGGGCATGCCTCGACGTCTGAACGCTATGAACAGTGCATTTCGCTATGGCATAAAGCCGCTGATGAACATTAGCAGGAAAATTGAATGATGGCATAAGCGTTTCGCCCCCCCATTGTTAGAGCCTTATTATTTACTCTGCTGTGGCATAAAGCCTCTTTACAGTCTGAACATTTTGCTATACGCCACTGATGAACATTAGCAGGAATGGTCGCTGTGCAGTATTACCAGCGGCCTATAGCGCCTAAAGCGTTATTATTTACTCCGCTGTGGCATAAGCGCCACCTTAGTACCGATGAACATTTTGCTATAGGCCGTTGTTAGAGCCTTATTATTTACGCTGCTGTGGCATAAAGCCTTACTGTCGTGATGTAGACTGCTTAATAAAACGTATGAAAATCAATTCCCGCCTTCGCATATACGCCGCTGATGAACATTAGCAGGAATGGTCGCTGTGCAGTATTACCAGCGGCCTATAGCTCCTAAAGCGTTATTATTTACTCCGCTGTGGCATAAGCGCCCCCTTAGTAGCGATGAACATTTTGCTATACGCCGTTGTTAGAGCCTTATTATTTACGCTGCTGTGGCATAAAGCCTTACTGTCGTGATGTAGTACGAGACTGCTTAATAAAACGTATGAAAATCAATTCCCGCCTTCTGTTGTTACCATCCAAAAAAAACGCACGTCATTCAATGCCTGTCCAATGGTGGCTGCCGCCCACAAAACACTCCGGGTGCCACTGACGGCCGAAATTTCTATAAAAAAAACACTTTGCCGTGGGGGGCAGGCGCTGACGGCCGAAATTTCTACTACAAACCGTCGTATTCGGGTGTCCCTGACGGGCAAAATTGCTACTACAAAACGTAAACTTAGGCGAAATTTCTACTACAAAAACGTTGCCGCTGACAGCCACAATTTCTACTACAAAACTTTGCCGTCGTATTCGGGCGTCAAAACGTAAACAAAAACTAGGCCGCCACTGACAGTAT